>CM041628.1:58276589-58421965 GCA_023333625.1 Bothriochloa decipiens
GTAAGTCCTGGACGGAGCACATGCTGTGTGGCGCATGGCATGGAGCCGAGGCTGTGTGGTGCGTGACACTGAGCACAGGCGATGATGATGAGTCCTCGAGCAGCGTGAGGTTGGAGATGAGGCTGTGCGATGGATGGCACCGAGCCGAGGCGACGATGATGAGTCCCTGAGCAGCATGGTTGGAGATGAGGCTGTGTAATGCACGACACCGAGCCATGGCGATGAGCAGTTGGACCAACAGGTTGGATGTTAAGTCCGAGTGCCATCCTTGATCCTACTACTACTATTGCTACTACTGCTACTACTACTACAGTCCCCGAGCGTACGAAGTGTGCTCGACAGCCGAACCTTGTCCCTGAAAAATAAACATGAAGAGCGGTAGTACATGATGTACAAATAATTGATCTCCAGAGAGAAAATCAACAGGTTGATGTATTTTTAAGTATGCATGTTGTCATAGAAAAATATCAACAATTAAGTTTTGCTCCCACCCTCAAAGTGAGCTAACTCTGTTAGGTGACATAGGGATGCGCTAGTGAACAACGTAGGACCGCTAATATCACTAGGTACCTAGTACCGTTAGAGAGCGATTGTCGAATCTCCTAATGCCATGTAGCACGAAGCTGTAACACATCGTAAGAGGATCGAGGCAGTGCCTTGTCGAGTCATTCTCGGCGGGCAAGAAACAAAGTTTAATTGTGACTTATGCAGGGCGCATGTATAACAGATTGGTGCACAGATGCAAAGCTATAACAGGGAGAAGATAACAAAGAATTTTAGTAATTTCTCAGATAAACTTAGCTTGTCTTTGGAGACGTGTTGTTGTCATGGGCGAGCAGATGGACGTGGCTCGTCGTGGCCCGCTTGATGACTCAACGACTCGGTGGCAGCCTGTGTGCACCGAATCTGTCAAGCTCTAGTAGCACGTGCAGCCAATGAAACTCATGTCGCCATTGGGGCATGATGTGGGGTGATTCCTGCTGAAATAATCAAGCATATATATGTAAATATCTGCATCCATATTATATCATAATATATTGTATAGGATATTAGATTAGAAAATTAATAAGGGATATGGACTTAACTTTGCATGGTAAGCAGATCGGCTGTTGCTGGACACTACTCCATACGTGATGCATGTGAGTCAGATAGTTAGCTTGCTTGTCCTGTAGATGTATTTGCGCTTGTAGTCGTAGTAGATCTGGCATGATTACCCGAGAGTATAGAGTCGTACTCGGATATGTCAACGGGACCGTGGTCAGATAGAGTCGTGGTCGTCCCGAAGCGAACCACATGACCGCCATGCACAGCGTGCGTGCATGACTAAGCTGATGACGATGACTCGCGATGAAGGTGTTGGTTGCTCGGGTGATGGTTGGTCCGCAGCTAGATTGGATCTAGGCAGCCCGAGTAGTCGGTACAGCACGTATGTCTGTGCCGACGGCGATGAACGACGGTGAAGCCATCCTCGGCAAATTGTTGTGGATCGATCTTCCAAGGAATTTGCCGTCGAGTTGCCGGAGCAGACTCGTCGGCGAGGTGGTCGATAATGTTGATGCGGAAGTGGGCTGCACCGCTTCCATGGTTTCGGTGGTCGTCAGTACGCCGATGGTCGTTGAACGCGCTGACGGTGGAGGATGTCCACCACGGGAAGCCGGCTCGTCACCGATTTTCCATTGACGATGTTGATGAAGAACATGTGCCACAGGAAGTAGAGTTGTCGTGGATGATGTAGATGAAGAAAATTTCCATCTGGTTCACTAGATGATCAACGCGCACCCCCTACCTGGCGCGCCAACTGTCGTTGAGATATCATCGGCAGTCCATCTAGGGGTAGACCTAAGATGGTAGATTGATCGGAAGGGACACACATGATCGGGAACCGATGGTTATAGAGACACAAGACACAAGATTTATACAGGTTCACGCTGCCAGCATGGAATAAAACCCTACGTCCGGTGCTCTGTATATTGCATTGATTGGGTATGAGATCGTGTTGACCTGGTAGATCGGATGACCTCCTGACCTGATAACCTACTGACCTAGTCCGCTAAAGGACCTCTACCGCTCCTTATATATGCCGAAGGGACAGAGTTAAAAGTAGAATAGCCTATTGGTTACTATTACTAATCTGTGCAGTGCACGTCATGTGCCGCATGTCTTCATATTGGGTTGGACCATCTTCAAAGGTGCGGCCCAAGTATAGCCGTGAGGGTATATGGGGGTCATATCCCCACAGGGACATTAACCACTGATCTTATGACACCATGATTTCGAACCTTGAAAACATTAGATGAATTTGGTTTATTTCAATAGATGTTTTACATTCATAGGCCAACTATAAAAGTTTTATGAATTACTTTAAAATGTTAGCACGTTAGAAACCATGCATTGTTGCATTCATGCTGCTGCATAAGTTTTGGTTGACTTGTTTGAGCTTGTTGTTTAATCCTTGCTTTGATTTCTAGTTACCAACATGCTCTAACTTGTCCCCTCTAATTCCTAGACCAATGTAACCTAGTCTAACTAGCTAGGCCAGTCCCTAGTGGACCCTGGCCAACCCTAGCCCCTACTGGCCAAGTATGGCCAGCCCTAGCTGGCCACGGCCAACACTGGCCAGCCATGGCCAAGGCAGCCGCAGCAACCGCCGGCCAGCAGCGGCTAGGCTTGGCCACGGCCAGCCAGGTCGGCCAGCGCAGCGGGCCGTCGCAAGGCAGCCCGGCCAGCCAGGCCGTCAAGCACCATGCAGCTGGCTGCCAGGCCGCAGCTCGCCAGCCGCCGGGCTTTACGCGCGCCATCGCTTAGTGGGCCGAGCGGCCCAGCAGGGCGCGCCCGCGCGCCGCAGCGCCCGCCCGTGTCAGCCCCCGCATCAGCCGCTGGCGTCAGTGCAGCGTCGCTGCCCAATGCCGCTGATAGCTGGGACCCACCTGAGTGGCACCCATGCTACAGTGTAATCTCCCTCACGGAGATGACACCAAGCGGGAATCCACGCGACGCGGGCACGCGACCCGAAGTCCGCCTTCGCACGGTATAAAGAATGGCCACCCGCCCCGAGCCACCCCGTTGCAACCCTAGCCTGCCGCCGCCGTTCGGTTTCGCCTCCGCGAAACCCTAGCTGACCGAGCTCGCCGCCATCGTCGGTTTCGTCTCCGCTGCCGTCGATCTCTGCCACCGGCCTGTCCCCACCGACAGGAGCGCTGCCATGAGCAGCGTAGTGAGGTGAGCTACCGTCGGTGCCCTTGGCATGCCTCTCCGTGCCCCGCATCACCTCCCGACCGAGTTCCCCATTGCCGGCCATGGCGCCGTCGGACAGTGAACCGTCTCCTGCCGTCACAGACCCCGCAGTCAAGTCCGCAAGGTACGCTCGTCCCTCCCGTGCCCTTCGCGTCGTCAGCCATGCCCTAGAGTGCCGTTCTGGTGAAGTCCGGCGGTCCTCCGATGAAGCGCTGCCACAGCCAGCGCCGCTCTGGTGACCCAACCCCGTCGGCCAAGCCCTGACCATCTGATTGGGACTCAACGTCCCAGATCTAATGCTGAACCCCGATCAGCTGCGGGTCAATGGGTCCCGCACCCACAGACGTGTCAGCTGACGTGGCTGCCACGCAGGCGCCACGCCAGCGCCACGTGTGCACAGACCGCGTCAACGTAGCTAGGCCGCCGACAGCCTTGGCACTTTTGCAGAAAAGCCCCTGTGGTTTTCTTTATTTATGATCTAGTCCTACGTAGTTCAAAAGTATTTATATTTTAGTCCTATTTTTGTAGATTGGTCCCTAGTTTTGTTTTAGCCATAACTTTCAAGTTTTAACTCAGATTTTAGCAAACTTATACTTTTTAGAATCGTCTCGATGAGTAGAACAGTTCTATGCTATTATTTTCTACTGTTGAGATGTTTTAGTGTACTGCTCTAAATAAAGTATGTTTGCTTGCATGTAATGTGCATGTGTGATGGTTGTGGCGTATAGAGAACGAGATGTGGGTGAACGAGGATCAGCAGGACCCAGAGGACTACGTGCAACAGGACATCAACCAAGGTTGCTAGTGCTCTACCTCCCCTTTCAACTGTTTAATGAAGATAAAAACTTGCTTTTTAAAATATGTTGGAGCCATGGGCTCTTGGCTTCGGCCGTTGGAGAAGTTGATGTTGTTCCGTATCGTTGGTTGGCGGTGAAAGACGAGGGAAACAGATGCTAGTGTGACTCGTGTTGATGAGGGTATCTGTATCTCCTCCCCTTAAGGTCCTGTTCATGGAGCGGCAACCTAGGACTTCCGTACATCTCTAGGCTAATGGGCTCTGCCTTGGTCTATTAGCAGGATAATCATGGGCAGGTTGGACAGCTTACCGATGGGTGGCTATAGCTATGGTCGTTAGGGTGTTCTCAAGTATTTAGTGTGGGAGGGCCTGTAGATCCGGGAAGGGGGCGACCTTATGGGGAAGTCTCCCATACGCTAGCAATCATTGCTAGTGAGTTGTCACTGCCTATGACCCTGTGAAGAACCTTGTTGTGACCTTTGCCAGCCTATCTTGGTAATGGGCTAGGAGGCTGACCACCTTGGGCATAAAGAGTAATCGCAATCTGGAGTGAAAGTGTACACCTCTGCGCGTAGTTAAAATCGATATATCATCCGTGCTCACGGTGACGAACGGCCTAGATCCTCACATGACTTAGCCAAATGGTCTATGTTGTTAAATCAAGGTGATGTTGTTTGAGGTTGCTACCTCGGGTTTTATCGGGATGGCTATCCTGTGTTCCCTTCGAGATGGGTATCTCGTGTTTAATGATATATGTTTATATCTGTGATGTTAAATGATACATTAAATGCTACTTGAACCTTAATAAAGGGTTGAGTGTTTCAACAAGTTGATTAGAGAATAGGTTACAATAAGAGAAATCTTAATTGTTACATTTAAAATGCTACCACATCTACCTTTCAGTTGTACCTTGTTTTAGCCTTGCATGTCATTACTTTTTGCCTGTACTTGCTGAGTTTCAACATGGAACTCACCCTTGCTAATTCCCAAATATAGGATTCTCAGGTGATGACTCGGATGGTGATTTCCCTGAGAACTATCCGGGATGTTAGGCGTCGTGATCCTGCCATCGACCTTCCTACGATGAGATGGAGTCACTACGTCTACATTGTTTTAGTCGCCTTTCACTTTGGATGACGTTATTTATATTCTGTTTTACTCTGATGACAGTTATGTAATAATGGTACGATGTAAATGTTATATTATTGTTTTATTCGAACACTATGCTTATTGGACCATGTAATTTGTCATTCATGTGTGTAATTGGATCTGGGCGCACATGAGCTTTTGCCTTGGTTTTAGTCCTTCAAAACTAGGGTGTGACAAAGTGGTACCAGAGCCGTGTTGACTATAGGATCATGAAGCCTTAGTTAGAAACGGTCATCTCCTAACTGTCTTAGGTTGACCTTTATAAGTTATTGCATATCTCATCATTATGCCTTAGTTAGAAACGGCCATGGAGTCTGGGAGTGTACTAGGCACATGACGGTTGGATCATCACACTCACTGTTCATGATGGTGGTGATGACTTCTTCCACGCTCACCTTATGAGGCTTCTTCACCAGCTATCGTTACCCAGGAAATGGGTACCCCAAATCCTTGGTTTACCGGGCTAAACCCTGCAAGATCAGCAACACGAACCCTCCAGTGACCTCCCACATTAATGTTCGAAGGCACACAGGCTAAGGCATATTGGGCTGACCCACAAACGGGCTACGACGGCCCAAAGCTAAAGCCTGCTCGAGGGGCTACCGCGCGGACTGGGACTATACACTCGAGGGTACAATTCGGGCGACCCCTCGAGGACGGAACTTCGCCCGGCGAATGAGCCTGCCCTCGAGGACGAAACTTCGCCTGACGAACGAGCTTGCCCTCGAGGACGGAACTTCGTTCGAGCAAATGGGCGGTCCTCAAGGATGGTGCACCCCTCGGCTACCGACTCTCCCGTACGGATCTAGGCGCATTTAATGCGTTTTACCTACCCCCGCCTAACCGTATGGCCACAGTTACGGTAACACTTGTGGGAGTGGCGGTCGAATCTTGCTTTTACCGCCCATGCCCCGGAATCCCGCGGGTCGTACTACGCTGTTGCGCCATGCCGAGCACTGTGCCCCATCCAGCACCCCCAAGAGAAGCATAAATCAGCACGTTTCCCGCATTTCCCGGGATTCAACCTTATATGGTGAGGCTCGACTCCCTCGACTCGACCCCCTCGACTCAAGCCAAGACCCTCGATTGCCGCCCCTCAACTTCGTCGGACGAACCCTCGAGCGGGACTTCAACAACTCCCGACGCGACGGCTGCAGGGCCTCCCATACCGATGTACATCACTACAGCAGCACCGACGTGATCGGCCTCAACGCCATGCGTCACCAGCCATGCGAACTCTAAATATATGTACTCCTGTGCCCCTCCTTCACCTATAAAAGGAGGCGCCAGGACGTTAGAAAAAGAAGAGACGAACGAGAGGATCTAGAGCGTAGAAACGCTAAGATCACAGAACAACACCGTGAGCCAGTGTAAGGTCGAGAGCTAGGCGTCCGAACGCCCAAGCCCCACCTCACGCTCCTCACACCTGCTTGTATTTTCCCCTGTACTAGCACTTCGATGCAAGATAACACGAACTATCCTCCCCCACTGAATGTAGGGCCTTCTTTGCCCGAACCAAGATAAATCACCGTGTCCTTCTTGCATCACCCACCGGATTAAGGGAGCACGCAATTACAAATATTACTCATTGGTGTTAACCCCGCGGGGGTCAAAACATCGACACCAGCTCTTTGGCCATGGGATGGTCGGAGTGGAGTACCACAGTGAGTTCTAGAGCCACCCTGTCTACGCAGACTTCTGGAGGGTTGGGTGCTATGTTGGGCGCCCCAACCCTACATTTTGTGCTCTTCGAGTGGCTTCAGTCCATGAGGCGCTAGCAGACAGAGCTACCCAGCTAGTAGGCATCACAGATGCAACACGACAGGCCCTATTTGCTTATAGGGATCAGTACTTTCACCTGATCAGTGAGGATGCACGTTGCTACTACCCTCGCCGTACCCGTGGTCAGATTTCTGCTAGAGTTGCTTCTACTGCTGGGGAGGATCTGAGGTTGCGTGCCATAGTTCAGCTCATGGTGCAGGTGAACACTGAGCTGAACTTCACTCTGTTGGAGCTATGTCTGGTGCGTCTACAGTCAGATGAAGACCGGAGGAGGATTGCTCAGCTGGAGATACAGATCACCGAAGTAGCACCATCACTACCACCACAGTGGCCAGCACTGTCCCCTGCACGTGACCACATCCCCTACGGAGTAGCTGGAGGCCGTACTAGGATTGACTAGGACTTCCCTTTTATGTAATAAATAATGCTACGTTAGCACATCTAAATGTTTAGCTTATAGAGTCTGTGGTAAGTCTAGTGCGAGAGTGCTTAGAGTGTGCTTTGTTTTATTGGTGTCAGAACTTGTTTATCATTATGAACCATGGATGATTTGCTTCTTTGTAATGATTGAGATAAGATGTGGGGTGACATCCACACTTATCATATTTATATAAGTTTAAGACTATGTTTAGTTAATTTAGGGTTTGGGTCTCTATATATTATGCTCTATCTCTCTTCTCGCTTTGTCATGTCAGTAAATTCTGTCGTAGCCTATGACAACCCAAAATTTGTGTTTTGGGTTGTTATTAGAAAGCGCTAAATAAAATGTGCTTTTTTATATTCTTTTTTAGAAAATAATGGAATGGGTTTTGTTAGTATCATGCTTGCATGTTGCTTGTGCTTTGTGTTTTTAGTCTGCTAGCTTATCGAAAACATGTTTAGACGTCGATCGATCCTTCCCGGGATTTTTTCTGGACTATTCCGCTATATTTTCCTATTTATCTGAGAGCTTTTCCAATTTTTGGGTGCTCTAAAATATTAATTTTGTGTGCTCCAAATATTTTATTTGGATTCATCATGCCTCAATCTACCTTTGGGTATTTTTCCATAACTTTTGGAGTTAAGGAAATATTTTTCAGGGCTTTAAAATGATTTCATCTTTTTCTGGAATTATTTTTGCACTGAAAATGCTTCCCTATAATTCCTGAAACTAATAAAATATCTGATTTTCTCCTGGCTCCAAACCCTAGGCATATATATATGCCAACGTAGCCCTTGACACGCTGGTTTCAGACCAGAAAACCCCTTCGCGAGGTGCTACCCGTAGCTCCCGGAATCGATCGCCGAAGTTCATCTCGGCTAGGGTTCCTGTGAATGTTCGGCGAGCTTTTTCGACCATCTCCTCCATTACTAGTGAGAATCACCACCACCAAAAGGTTCGTTTCGATCTCCTCTACACCGGCACGCCTTTTGTTTTGCGAATCCTTGCCCGTTTGATCGAGTCCCTAACACATCCCTCTCTTTTCAGCGAGGTCATCCATGGACGGCATCATCTCCTTCTTTCCCGGCCACCACGGCCTCATGTGCTGCCCTCAGGACTACCCGCCCAGCCACTGCCGGCCACAGCTAGCCATCGTTAACCACAGCCAGCCACCGCCGGCCACATCCAGCCGCTGCCGGCCCTGCGTGGCCGCGCGCGCTTTGTGCCGTGCCGCATTCCGCCGCTGTCGGCCCGCCAAGCCTGACTGAATGCCTACCCTCTCACGTGAGTGATAGCCGACCGCCACCCCTGCATGGCTACGGCCGCCGCCGGCCCTGCGTGGCCGCGCAAGCCGGCCTCGCCCTGCCTCGAGGAGCCGCCCGGCCGCGTGCGCTAGGCGCCGACACGTGCCGTGGCCGGCCAGCAAGGCCCGCTGTCGAGGCCCCTTCCTCCCCACGCGAGCAGCAGCCATGGCTGCCTTCAATGTGCAGTTCGTGAGGGAGGTGAAGGTAGAAGACGAGGTATTTACGACTTTGCCACCAAGCGATTTATTTATAGTTTTGCCATTGATCGTATAATCTCCGTCGTTTCACCGTTTTAACTCCGATTCGAGCGATTTCAGTTGCATTAGATTCATGTCGTCGTGCTCTATGCAGTAGTAGTAAAGTTTATCATGTCACTAAGTTATGAATTTATTTGGTTAAATGCAATTTGATTAATAATTATTTAATAGTTTTCTAATTAAAAGTAATCTAGGGTTTTATATTTTTCGATCTCATTGTGCTATGACCGTGTTGACCTTAAGCTTTGTTTTAGCAATGATCTTCATGATGTCATATGTCAGTGCATTTAATCTTGTTCACTTGTTTAATAATTAGTTGATGCTCAACTAAATAAAAGCAACCTAGGGCTATGCTTTTGTTGTCCTTGTGTTGCGATCATATCAACATATGTTGCTTGTTATCAATAATGTTTGTCACATCATGTGTTATGTAAGTAATCTTGTTTATTAATTAATGTGTGTTCTCTTGTATAAAAGTAATTTAGGTTTGTACCTTGAGTTTTTATACATGCCTGTCAATATGACTAGTACCAACTTAAATGCTTCTTTATTAATTATGACTTGTTTAGAGTTACCTTGGAAACATGTCATGCTTCGTTAAGTGGTCTCATATGTTATATCATATTAACCTGGTTAATAATGACTCAATGTCTTTTATAATTTATAAAAGTAACTTAATTTATATTCACATCGTTGTTTTATGCTAATGTGTTTTATATCAGCAATAATGCCTTTTCATTAATGGCTTGTTTAGTTCAACCTTGAATCATAAATGCTCTATGTTTAATATCAACATGTCTTGTCGTTTATGTCCTGTGAGATTAATCTTTAAGCATATGATGTTTCTTTAATGCTCTCGCATGTTCTGAGCTTGATAATTTATGAATATTTAAAATGGCTTAGATAATATAATTGCTTATAAATAAAGTATAACTAAGGTTTAAGTTTGCTTTATAATTTAATTTAATTCAACTGGTTTAACTTTGTGCTTCTCTTAAAAGTCCAACACTTTGCTTTATTTAATAAAAGGAATCAATCTTATAGTTTATCTCTCTGTTATGTTGCTTTTACCTTAATAGTCGTGCTCTCTTTAACGATAGCTCCGTCGTTCATCCCTCTTGCGCTCTTACGATCGTAGTAACGAGTTTTGCCGTTTAGAATATTGTGTCTTTAGCTTCCCCTTTGTTTGGTGTATTGTTCTTAGTATTTTTTATTTTGTTTGTCTGTTTATGTTGCTTGGTTGCTGCGACTAGACGTAGAGAAGATCGTTAACACTAAAGACTAAGCTGAGGACCGACAAGTGCAGCTGAAGCTAGAGGCTAGAAGAGCAGCTAGACTTTGGATTTAAGGCAAGTATAGGCAACTTCGATCATATTGCGCCTATTCACTTTTAATTAATATACTACATGTTTCTTAAATCGGCAAACCATAGGGATGACTAGCCACTCTATCCATATATCACCTATGGGAGTTTTAGTTGATAGGTCAGTAGGTTGCTAGTGCTCTACCTCACCTTTCATCTGCTAAATGAAGATAAAACATGCTTCTTAAAATATATTGGAGCCATGGGCTCTTGGCTTCAGTCGTTGGAGAAGTTGATGCTGTTCCGCATCGTTGGTTGGTGGTGAAAGATGGGGGAAACGGATGCTAGTGGGACTCATGTTGACGAGGGTATCCATATCTCCTCCCCCTTAAGGTCCTGTTCATGGAGCGGCAACCTGGGACTTCTGTACATCTCCAGGCTAATAGGCTTTGGCTTGGTCTATTAGTGGGATAATCATGGGAACGTTGGATAGCTTACCGACGGGTGGCTATAGCTATGGTTGTTGGGGTGTTTTCAAGTATTTAGTGTGGGAGGGGCTGTAGATCCGGGAAGGGGGCGACCTTACAGGGAAGTCTCCCATATGCTTGCACTCATTGCTAGCGAGTTGTCACTACCTATGACCCTGTGAAAAGCCTCATTGTGACCTCTATCAGCCTATCTCGGTAATGGGCTAAGAGACTTGCAACCTCGGGCATAAAGAGTAATCGAAATCTGGAGTGAAAGTGTACACCTCTGCATAGAGTTAAAATCGATATATTGTCCGTGCTCACGGTCACGAGCGGCCCAGATCCTCACATGACTTAGCCAAATGGAATAAACTGTTAAATCATGGTGGTGTTGTTTGAGGTGGCAGCTACCTCTGTTTTTGAACGGGATGGTCCTATGTTGCTTGAGATGGCACTCTCAAGGTTGATGATGTTTCCTTAATGGATATATGCTTATATCTTGAATACTATATGAATCTGAATTTCCACTTGAACCTTAATAAAGGGTTGGGTGTTTCAACCAAGTTGATTAGAGAATAGGTTGCAAAGTTAAATCTTAATTGCTACATTAAAATGCTACCGCAGTTTACCTTTCAGCCTTACCTTTGTATAAGCCATTCATGTCATTACTTTCCACCTGTACTTGTTGAGTTTTGGCATGGAACTTACCCTTGCTATAGTTTGTAGTAAAGTGTTTGTCAAAAGAAGGATAGAGAAGTTGGGTATTGGAAGTTTTTGGCATACGGAGCCCCCAGTCAACAGTCCCTGAGAAGAATGAAGACTGAAGAGAAGTCTTAGCCAATGTTTCGCGTTACTCTGATAAGTGTAAGTGTTATGTATATATATGTTTTTGCTTTAATATACATATTCTGATATGTCTTTGTTTTCTGTTGTATGTGTGAACTTCCTGGGCACACATATGACGACCTCTAGTCTTCTTTGGAAACAAGGGTGCGACATAGCCTGCTGTCACTTGTTCACATCAGCTATTAGTTTGGAGATCATGTCGTTGTTATCTGACAGTGATTGTGATATTTGGGTTATGTCAGAAGGTTCATTGATATGAGGAGGCATTATGTCATTGCAGTTATATTCACAGTTTACATTCAACATAGATATATATATTAAGCCTACATATCCTTATACCCTGCTGTTATTTGCATCAAATGGTTAACACCAGGAGGACCTAGTCAGACAATGGTGGCGCTAGTGGTCCTAGTGGGAACAACCAGAACAACAACCAGAATCCCCCACCACCACCTCCTCCACCTACCATGGAGTAGATGATGGCCATGCAGACCCAGTTCATGCAGGGCATGTCCACCATGATGGCCATGATGCAGCAAAACATGGCAATGGTTCAAGTTTAGAACCAGCATCAGAATCAGAATGCTCCACCACCACCCAGGGACAGGCGCAGTGAGTTCTTGAGGAGGCGCCCACCTTTCTTCTCTCATTCCCCTGACCCTCTTATTGCTATGGATTGGGTGAAGGACGTGGAGAAACAGTTGGAGATTGCTCAGTGCAATGATAGGAAGAAAGTTCTCTATGGATCTGGTCAGCTACAGGGAGCAGCTGCTTCTTGGTGGGATTCATACCACTTTCCTCATTCAGCTTCGGACACCATCACTTGGGCGTAGTTCACTGAGGCGTTCAAGGAGTTCCATGTTCCAGCTGGATTGGTGAAGCTGAAGAAGAAGGAGTTTACTGATCTAAAGCAAGGCTCCATGACTATTTGTGAGTACCGTGACAAGTTCATTGCTTTGTCTTGCTATTCACCTAGGGATGTTGAGCAAGATCAGGATAAGCAAGATCATTTCCTCGGAGGGCTTAACGATGGACTTGCTTACATGATGGCAAACATCAAGTACACCAACTTTTAGGAGATGGCTGATAGGGCCATTGTGCTTGAGAGCATGCGCAACAAGATGGAGGATAAGAAGAAGAAGAGGAAGGCCGACAAGTATCAAGATTAGGGAAACAGTAGCCGTCCTCACTTCAACAATTTCCAGAACTACCAGCAATGCTCTTCTTATCAGTATGGGAAGAACCATTAGGGACAACAAGGAGGTCAGCGCTACAACAACACCAACAATGGTACTAATCAAATGCAGTGCCAGAATAATCAAGCCCCACGCTAGAACAACCAGGCACCTTGCCAGAATGCTCCTAATAATGCACCTATGAAGCCCAACAACACCCCCAATAATACTTGCTTCAAGTGTGGCAAGGTGGGACACTATGCTAATGGTTGCCCCCAGAATTAGAAGCCACAAAATTTTGGGAAGGTGAACCACGTCAAGGTGGAGACTACTGAGGAAACTACAGATGTGGTGCTTGGTACATTTTTCATTGATTCTTATCCAGCTTCAATTCTATTTGATACTGGTGCATCACACTCTTTCATTGGTAGTCATTTTGTTCGTATGCATAGTATACCAACCCAACTTATGCCTAGCTCCATGAACATAAAGACACCAGGAGGAACCATGAACTCTAATGTCTAGTGTCTAGATATAAAGATTAATTTAAGTGGGGTAGAATTTCCTGCTAGACCCATAGTGCTTGAGTCTGAAGGTCTTGATCTTATTTTGGGAATGAGTTCGTTAAACAAGTGGAAGTCAAATATTAAATGTTCAGAGAGGACGGTGAGCTTGACTACACCTAATGGATATGTAGTAGATGCTGCAGTTTCTTTGCCATCCAAAAATTAGGGAACAGTGAATCATTTTAGCGGTTAGTCTTTGGAGAACATCAGAGTTGTTAATAAGTTTCCAGATGTCTTTCCAGAAGATTTGCCAGGTATGCCGCCTGAATGAGAGATTGAGTTTATCATTGATTTGTTACCTGGTACTGCACCTATAGCTAAAAGACCTTATAGAATGGTCATTAATGAACTAGAAGAACTTAAGTCACAACTTAGAGAATTACAGTCTAAGGGTTACATTCGGCCTAGTATATTACCATGGGGAGCCCCAGTAATCTTTGTAGAAAATAAAGATGGAACACAACAGATGTGTGTAGATTATAGATCTTTGAATGAAGTGACTGTTAAGAATAAGTACCCCTTACCTGGAATTGAGGATCTATTTGACCAGTTGAAGGGAGCTAGTGTCTTTTTTGAAATAGACTTGAGGTCAGGTTACCATCAGTTGAGGATTAGACCCAGTGACATTCCAAAGACTGCTTTCACCACCACATATGGCCTGTATGAGTATACAGAGATGTCTTTTGGGTTGACCAACGCTCCAGCTTACTTTATGTACTTGATGAATAAAGTTTTTATGGAGTATCTTGATAAGTTTATGGTTGTCTTCCTTGATGATATTCTAATTTATTCCAAGAATGAGGAAGAACATGAAGAGCATCTCTAATTGGTGTTGCAGTAGTTGAGGGAACCACAACTTTATGCAAAGTTCAGTAAGTGTGAATTCTTTTTAAAGGAAGTTTCTTTTCTTGGGCTTGTTATTTCTAAGGATGGAGTTACAGTTAGTCCTAAGAATGTTGTAGATGTGCTTAAGTGGAGCCACCTAAGAATGTCAAGGATATCAGGAGTTTTCTGGGAATGGCTGGATACTACAGGAGGTTCATCATTGGGTTCTGTACCATAGCTAAACCTATGACTGCTTTGCTAGAGAAGGATAAATTGTTCAAGTGGACTGAACAGTGTCAGGCCAGCTTTGAGGAATTGAAGAAGAGGATGACAACAGCACCAGCGTTAGCTCTGCTAGATTTGATAAAGGACTTCTCTATTTATTGTGATGCTTCTAGATATGGTTTGGGTTGTGTGTTGATGCAAGAGGTCATTGCTTATGCCTCTCGACAGTTGAAGAAACATGAAGTGAACTATCCAACTCATGATCTAGAATTGGCAGTTGTAGTGCATTCACTGAAGATTTGGAGACATTATGTTCTTGGTCACAAGTGTAATATTTATACAGATCATAAGAGCTTGAAGTATATATTCACTCAGAAAGATTTAAACTTGAGGCAGAGAAGATGGTTGGAATTAATCAATGATTTTGATCTAGAAATTCTCTATCATCCTGGTAAAGCTAATGTTGTGGCTGATGCTTTAATTTGGAGGAGTCAGCTAAACATGTTAGAAGTGCTAGAGTTACCTCAGGAGTTGCTAGCTGAATTTGAGTATCTCAATTTGGGGTTCGTTGCTAACACTCAGGGAGCCTATGTGGATGTCGAACCAACGCTTGAACAGGAGATCAGGAAGGGTCAGAAAACTAATGTGAAACTTCAGGAGACTGTCAAGCTGGTTAATGAAGAAAGAGCCCCAGGATTCAGTGTCGACCTTACAGTATAAGCACAAGTTGGTTGTGCCTGATATTCAGAAGATCAAGGATACTATTCTTAAAGAGTATCATGTGTCATCTTACTCTATTCACCCTGGAGGTACTAAGATGTACCAGGATCTGAAGGAACACTATTGGTGGAAAGGTATGAAGAGAGACATTGGGGAGTATGTAGCCTTGTGTGATACTTGTCATAGAGTAAAGGCAGAACATCAAAGGCCACTAGGATTGTTGCAGCCATTGAAGATACCTGAATGGAAGTGGGATGAAATCAGTATGGATTTTATTGTGGGGTTGCCTAGAACTCAGAGAGGTTTTGATTCTATTTGGGTAATAGTGGATCATTTAACCAAGGTTGCTCATTTCATACCTGTCAAGACTACTTATAGTGGAGCACAATTAGCTGAGAAGTATATGGCTCAAATTGTGTGTGCTCATGGAGTTCCCAAGAGGATTGTTTGAGACAGAGTTATGCAGTTTACTTCTAAATTCTAGGAGAAGGTACATGAAGCTTTGGGAACTGAGTTAAGATTTAGTTTGGCTTATCATCCGCAATCAGATGGTTAGACAGAGAGGGTTAATCAGATTCTAGAGGATATGTTGAGGGCCTACGCCCTGAAATCCAGTGATAGTTGGGACAATAATTTACCTTATGCTGAATTCTCTTACAACAATAGTTATCAGGCGAGTCTCAAGATGTCTCCTTTTGAGGCATTGTATGGACGAAAGTGTAGGACACCCTTGTTCTGGAATCAAGCAGGAGAAAGACAAATTTTTGGTCCTAATGCTTTGAAAGTAGCAGAAGAGCAAGTACAAGTGGTTTGGCGTAATCTGAAAGTAGCTCAGTCTAGGCAGAAGAGTTATGCAGATGTCCATTAAAGGGAGTTTGAGTTTGAAGTAGGTGACTATGTCTATCTTAAAGTGTCTCCAATGAGGAATCTCAAGAGGTTCAAGGTCAAGGGAAAGTTAGCTCCTAGGTACATTGGTCCTTTCAAGATTTTGGAAAGGAAAGGAGAAGTAGCTTACCAACTTGGGTTGCTAGCTTACCTCTCCAATGTGCATGATGTGTTTCATGTCTCTCAGTTCAAGAAGTGTTTGAGAGTTGCAAGGGAAGAGTTTCTTAGAGAGGAAGTGGATTTGCAGAAGGATCTAACTTATAATGAGAGTCCATCCAGGATTTTAGAGATAGCTCAGAGAGTCACCCGAAGTAAAATTGTTAAGTGGTGTAAAGTACAATGGAGGTATCACTCAGAGGATGAGGCTACATGGGAAAAGGAAGAGGATCTAAGAGAAGAATATCCAAAATTGTTTCCTGAGTCTTCTAATCTCGAGGACGAGATTCTTTTTAGGGGGTAGGTCTATGACACACTGATTTCAAACCTTGAAAACATTAGATGAATTTGGTTTATTTCAATAGATGTTTTACATTCATAGGCCAACTATAAAAATTTTATGAATTACTTTAAAATGTGTAGCACGTTAGAAACCATGCATTGTTGCATTCATGCCGCTGCATAAGTTTTGGTTGACTTGTTTGAGCTTGTTGTTTAATCCTTGCTTTGCTTTCTAGTTACCAACATGCTCTAACTTGTCCCCTCTAATTCCTAGACCAACCTAACCTAGTCTAACTATCCTAGGCCAGTCCCTAGTGCACCCAGGCCAACCCCAGCACCTACTGGCCAAGTATGGCCAGCCCTAGCCAGCCATGGCCAACACTGGCCAGCCATGGCCAAGGCAGCAGCACCAACCGTCGGCCAGCAGCGGCCAGGCCTGGCCGTGGCCAGCCAGGCGGCCAGTGCAGTGGGCCGCCGCAAGGCAGCCGGCCAGCCAGGCCATCTAGCGCCACGCCGCAGGCCGCCAGGCCGCAGCCCGCCAGCCATCGGGCTTTGCGCGCGCCGCCGCTTAGTGGGCCGAGCGGCCCCGCAGGAAGCGCCCGCGCGCCATCCACGCCGCGTCACAGCGCCCGCCCACGTCAGCCGCTAGCCTCAACGCAGCGTCGCCGCCACCGCCGCTGACAGCTGGGACCCACCTAAGTGGGGCCCACGCTACAATGTTGTCTCCCTCACGGATACGACACCGAGTGGTAGTCCACGTGTTGTCTCCCTCACGGATACTCGCACGTGACCCGAAGTCCACTGCTGCACGCTATAAAGCATGGCCACCCACCCCGAGCTGCCCTGTTGTAACCCTAGCCCGTCGCCGCCGTTTGGTTTCGCCTCCGTGAAACCCTAGCTGACCGAGCTCGCTGCCGTCGTCAGTTTTATCTCTGTCGCCATCGATCTTCGCCATCAGCCCATCCCCGTGGACAGGAGCACCACCACGAGCAGCACAGTGAGGTGAGCCACCGTCAGTGCCCTTGGCATGCCTCTCCGTGCCCCGCATCACCTCCCGGCTGAGTTTCCCAGCGCCGGCCATGGCACCGCAAAACGGCCAGCCATCTCCCGCCATCACGGACACCGCAGTTGAGTCCGTGAGGTTGCGCTCGTCACTCCTATGCCCTTCACGCCATCAGCCGTGTCCCGGAGCATCGTTTCGATGAACTTCGGTGGTCCTCCAGCGAAGCACCACCGCAGCCAGCATCGCTCTGGTGACCCGACCCCGCCGGCCAAGCCCTGACCATCTGATCGGAACTCAACGTCCCAGACTAATGTCAACAGGTCCCGCGCCCGCTGATGTGTCAGCTGACATGGCTGCCACGAAGGCGCCACGCTAGTGCCACGTGTGTGCTGACCGCGTCAACGCGGTCAGGCCGCCGACAGCCTTGGCACCTTTGCAGAAAAACCCATGTGGTTTCCTTTATTTATGATCTAGTCCTGCACAGTTCAAAAGTATTTATAATTTAGTCCTATTTTTCTGCAGATTGGTCCCTAGTCTTGTTTTAGCCATAACTTTCACATTTTAACTTTGATTTTAGCAAACTTATACTTTTTGGAATTGTCTCAATGAGTAGAATAGTTCTATGCTATTGTTTGCTACTGTTGAGATGTTTTGGTGTACTGCTCTAATTAAAGTATGTTTGCTTGCATGTAATGTGCGTGTGTGATGGTTGTGGCGTATAGAGAACGAGATGTGGGTGAACAAGGATTAGCAGGACCCAGAGGACTACATGCAGTAGGACATCAACCAAGGCAAGTGCAGGCATCTTTGATCATAATATGCCTATTCACTTTTAATTAATAAATTTGATGTGTTTCAAATCGGCAAACCCTAGGGATAACTAGCCACTCTATCCATATATCACCTATGGGGGTTTTAGTTGATAGGTTATTACGTTGCTAGTGCTCTACCTCACCTTTCACCTATTTAATGAAGATATAAACTTGCTTCTTAAAATATGTTGGAGGCATGGGCTCTTGGCTTCGGCCGTTGGAGAAGTTGATGCTGTTCCGCATCGTTGGTTGGCGGTGAAAGATGGGGGAAACGGATGCTAGTGGGACTCATGTTGATGAGGGTATGCGTATCTCCTCCCCATTAAGACCCTGTTTGTGGAGCGGCAACCTGGGACTTCCATTAATCTCTAGGCTAATGGGCTCTGACTTGGTCTATTAGCAGGACAATCATGGGCAGGTTGGACCGCTTACCGACGGGTGGCTATAGCTATGGTCGCTGGGGTGTTTTCAAGTATTTAGTGTGGGAGGGGCTATAGATCCGGGAAGGGGGCGACCTTACGGGGAAGTCCCATACACTTGCACTCATTGCTAGTGAGTTGTCACTGCCTATGACCTTGTGAAGAACTTTGTTGTGACCTTTGCCAGCCTATCTTGGTAATGGGCTAGGAGGCTGATCACCTCGGGCATAAAGAGTAATCACAATCTAGAGTGAAAGTGTACACCTCTACACAGAGTTAACATCGATATATCATCCGTGCTCACGGTCACGAGCGGCCCAAATCCTCACATGACTTAGCCAAATGGTCTAAGCTGTTCAATCGTGGTGATGTTGTTTGAGGTTGCTACCTCAGGTTTTATCGAGATGGCCATCCTGCGTTCCCATTGAGACGGCTATCTCATGTTCAATGATATATGTTTATATCTGTGATGTTAAATGATACATTAAATGCTACTTGAACCTAAAAAATGGTTGGGTGTTTCAACCAAGTTGATTAGAGAATAGGTTGCAATAAGGGAAATCCTAATTGTTACATTTAAAATGCTACCGAGTCTACCTTTCAGTGGTACCTTATTTTAGCCTTGCATGTCATTACTTTCCACCTGTACTTGTTGAGTTTTGACATGGAACTCACCATTGCTAATTCCCAAATAAAGGACGCTCAAGTGATGACTTGGATGATGATTTCCCTGAGAACTATCCGGGATGTTAGGCGTCGTGATGCTGTCGTTGACCTTCCTGTGGTGAGATGGAGTCACTACGTCTACGTTGTTTTAGATGCCTTTGGCTTTGGATGATGTTATTTATATTCCGCTTTACTCTGATGACAGTTATGTAATAATGGTACGATGTAAATGTTATATTATTGTTTTATTCGAACACTGTGCTTATTGGACCATGTAATTTGTCGTTCATGTGTGTAATTAGATCTGGGCGCACATGATCTTTTGCCTTGGTTTTAGTCCTTCAAAACCAGGGTGTGACAGATCCAATGCCTTCCACCAAGTTTTTGTAGGCACTCAGAACTCTATCGCCCACCTCCCTGAGTGTGAGCTCCTCAACCCGTTGTTTTCGGCAAGCATTCTCCATCTCCTTCTGCAACTCTTCCACCTTACCAGCAAACAACTCCTTCTCAGCAATGTCACTTTTGAGTTTCCTTTCTCCTTGCCTCGCTTGCGATATCAGCTCTTTGACTTCCTGCTCCACATCCTTAATCCATGAATCCTTGTCGATAACCTCTTTCTTAAAGGTTTCTGCATGGGCCTTGTCGCATCTTGATAAAGTTTAGCCAAGAAGTAGGGCCTATGTCCCACAAAGCAAGTCAACCATCGGTCATTAAACACCAAAAGCTATCTCAATCAGAGCAAAAATGGGACCAGAGAAATGCATAATAAGGAGATCACCTGAACAAGGTGAACCTTCATGGCGTCAGCCAACTGCTCGCATGGAAGTTTCAGCAAGTCTTTCTCCACTTCCGGCAGCCCAAAAGATCCATAGCACTCCTCGGCCACTTGCACAGCACGTGCAGGTAGCATCATGTTGATCTCCTGGTCCTTCACTTTCATGACAAGCCAGGAGTCAGCTGGAAACCCAAGTGAACAAGTAAGTTGGTAAGACCTTTCTTTTGCCAGATTTGGTTCACCAGAGGAGCTAGACCTAGAATAGACAGCCATTTTTCCATAATCATTTGAATGAGAAGCCAAGTCTAGCTCCCTATGGCTGAAAAGGTGACCGCGAAAGATACTCCCTGACGTTGGCTCTTTCGAGAACCCGGACTTACCTGGCTGACAACTTCCACTTGCAGCACGATGAGCCGGCACCCGAGTAGGGGCCATGATAGGAGAGGCCGCAGCCGCTTTCGTGACAGCCTAAGCCGAGTGCTTAGCCTTCTTCACCTTCCACTTGACCGTTTAGGAGCAATCGAGGTGTCGAAAAACCCTAAAAGGGAGTCCTCTGCAGCCATGCCCTGTCGTGGGTCAGCGATGTTAGACCGCTGGGCCATGTAACTATCATTTCCCTTAGCCTACTCAAAACAGAATAATAGACAACAGAGGAGAGTTAGAACGGGATACAAGATAACATAGCAAACTGCGTGTGAAAGATAGAATGAAACCATCTCATCAAGACTCATCCCCCACTTCCACGTCCATTTGATAGCTATGCCAGAGCTAGGTTTAAGGGACTTTGCAATCCCATGGCAGAAACGCACATCAGTAGGTTCTAAAGTACCAACCTCTTCGGAACGACCCTTCCGCTTTCGAGACTCGAGCGCCGTGGTGCTTTTACCCCGAGTTCCTCACCCACGAATGGACTTGGAACGCCCACCACGGCCTTGTCTACCACGGGCACGGCTCCCACTGACCAAGTGGTTGACATTTGCGCTCTCGTCGAACCCAGACTCGGGCACCCGCTCAACGGATTTAGGCTTCCGTGGGTCCTCCTAATCCTTATAAGGGACCCTGAGGGAGTCAAACACCAGGTTCACTTGGCCGAATCTAGTGGCGCTCGCCATCCGATTGTCATGCTCATGGGTGCCGTAAGGACCATACTTCTCCAAAATGCTACCTTCAATAAACTCAGCGTATTCATCCCTTTCGTCATCACCAACTCCCTCAAGATCGACATCAGGAATCTGGTGACCAGTTGGAGTCTTCGTGAAAGATGAAAATCGCAACAATGCGTCCAAAGGCGAAAGCTGATAAACTTCGCATTCCTCAGCCATGTCACGGGTAGTTTGTAAATGAATGAGTAGTCATGCAGAGCACTTGGCTAGCTTCTACCTCAGCTTCACTTTTGTTAAACTTTGCCTTGGACCTACCATAAATAGGTTTCAAGAGCGAAACAAGTGGGGGGCTTTTTCGTACCCATTGGCTTGCGCAGCAACCACATCCTCATCGCTGCAAACCCGGACATAAAACCAAAAGTATTTCCAGTCCTACCACTTCTCCTTAAACATAGGAACCAGACCAGCGCTATAAAGTCCAGCTTTAGGAACGAAGTTGTAACCCCCATACTCTATTGTTCTGTTAACATTCACAACCTTGTCCTTCTTGGTGTCCAGACGGCCGTAGCCACTGTAGTATCAAGCGAAAGCATCTGCACTTAAGGCACATCCAATAAACTTCAGAGCCATAGCGAAAATAACAAGCCAACCAATACCATTCGGAGCCAGCTATTGAATCTAAAGCCTAAATTTTGTAGAACCTCCCAAACAAATGGTTCGCAAGGGAACCTAAACACAGTCGTAGGGAAATCAGGAAAGACAATCGCCTCATACGACTGAGGCTCAGGGATAACCTCCTCCCCGAGGACTTGGCACAGGTCTTAGGCGCTTGGACTAAATAGCTTTTCCTCCACATACTTATCCAAGTATTCTTATGTAACACATGATCAATTCAACCGAAAGACAGAGATTCGCTTGTGTTTACTAGGAGCTCCGCTCGACTCAGCAACTTGCTCCTCACTTTCGGCAAGCCCTTCACCGACTATGTCACCATCTCCCCTAGCATTCTCAATTGGGTCCCCATCTTCTATGGTGGACAAATGATCGACGTTGACGTCCGCTTCAGTCTGGTCGTCCGAATCAACCCGACGATCCGAAGTGATCTGTATAATAGCTTTTGGGCCACTTTTTGCATTGGTCACAGTTCTAGAAGAACTAGAACCACCATTGGGCGTGGAAGCAGAAGGACTCATCAAACCAGTCCCTGAAGGACTAGAACCAGAACTAATTGCAGAAGAAGACTCACCCATCTAAAACACGAAAGCAAAAAGAAATAAAAAATAGGACACTATCACAAAAGAGAAGAAAGAAAGAAAGCGAAAGCCAAAAGAAACATTGACACAAAAGTTGGATGCTCACCAAAAGTTGAAAGCGAAAGCTCACGTGAAAGAACGTCTGCGAAAGCTCGAAACAAAAGTCAAAGCCGTTCATCGGGGGGCTGGAAGCGTGCGGGGTACGCACCCTCGTCCTCCCTTATATAGGGGGGTCGGGGGGATGGCGCCGAACGGGCGCCTCCAAAGGAAAAACATCGTGATGGCCCCACTAGGTGCGGTTAGTGAAACGATCACCACAGTTGCCTTCAAAAAAAATCAATCAATCAAAATCAATCAAATCAATAAACCAGAATTTAAACTAAAACAATAAATCTCTGAAGCGATTCAATGGGAATTTGAGATTAAATTCACGGCGCTGGGCGAAACACGATCAACACACCATGATCGTGAAAGACGTACGCGATGGTGTTGAGGGGCTACTATTGGAGTGGCACCAAAAGACTACCACCCCCTGCCCAGCACTAACACTTTTGATGGGTTTTTGGGTTATGACAAGCTGTGGAAGTCGAGACTAGTCTCCCGCGGAGTCTGACATTGAGGGGCTCCATGGAAGACTGTGCTATAAATGCTCGGGCAGCAGAAGCTGTAGCATTTAATGAGGAATTCCATGGAAGTCAGTGATGAGGACTTTCGTAGAGGTTAGTGTCATTGAGGCTCAGACAGCGGTCCTCTACGGAAGATACCGAGGAGTGATGTTCTGAATGTTGAGATAGCACCTTATGGGAGCAAGAATGATGGAAGTTGTGGTTGAAGTGCGGTGCGGTAGCTGCGGGTGCCTTTCGCAGGTAATGTGTGTGCTTCGTGTGCGCAGGTGGACGCGTGCCGATGGTGGCCGATGTGAGCGATGGGCCTTCTTGGCTTTGTGTCATGTGAAGATTTATGACCACTTCTACCCTTCGCCCTAGGTGGTACTAGAGAGTAGGGAGTAGGTAGCACAGGGCATTTGTGTCGTGTGAAGATTTATGAACCTATATAAATATCCCTTGAGGGGCATTGTAAAAGGGGATCGACCCACAGATTAATGAAAAGGACAATTTCGCTCCGCTGATCTCCCTGTAAGCTTTCGCTATATTTTCACCCTTTTCTTTCGTAGTTAGTTCTACCTCGGGTGTTCGATAGTTGGATCAAACACCAACAAAATACTAGTAAGTTCTTGTTATTATTGTTCTTTGGTTTACGAGTTTACTTTATTCTCTTCGCATAGAGGGTAGAGTAGAATATCGGTTGTTAGAAGCGTGGGAAGTGACAGTCCCATTGTTACCTTTGGAGCCTCCTATTAGAAGGACTGGTAGGATTACAAGCCTGAGGTTAAGCATCCTCTATGTTGTCTCTTTTCCTTTGGTACATCCCAAATAGAGCAGTAGTCACAAAGCTTGCCATAGACTAGAACCAGGGTGCCGTAAGTAGTCTTCTCTATATTGCTTATATCAAAATTACCTTGCTTGCAGCTCAGGGGTAGTAGCATAGATTGGGTTAGTCATCGCACGTTTTCTCCTTGCGGATAAATAAGTACGATACTCTAAAATTATTTCCCGGGTGAAGTGCTCACCGATATCCGTGCGCCTGCGAATTACCTCCCTTATCTTTAACATGCATTTCTACCTTGCCGTTGCCGAGGAGAAAGATGGTGTGCTGAGTTAACCTTAAATCTTGCTCTACCTTGTACCTATACTTTTACCTTTTTACCCTTTCATTCCTTTATCTCATCTTTTCTATCTTACCTTTTTCCATCGTTATGGATGACATAAATTCCATTCCTATCTTTAAAATTTCTGCACCTTTAGAGACCAGCCTTATGGCATGGGAATCATCACAACCTATCCAAACTTCTAACTATAGGCTGAGTTCGCAGTTGACTACAATGGTCCAAAGCCTATCCTTTTCAAGTGTAATACCCGGTTTTAAGGACAAAACTAGATACACACTATATGTGAGTTGTCACACCATGATTTCCAAGGAAGACCAGAGGTCGTCATATGTGTGCCCAGGAAGTCCACACATACAACAAAAAATAGAGAAATATCAGAAACAATGTATACTATAGCGGAAACTTACTTATATTAACAAATACAAACATCAGAGTATCATGGAATTGATGGCTACAACTTCTCTTCAAAACTCCATTCTTCTCAGGGACCATTGACTGGGGGCTCCATACGCCGAACACTTCTGACCCTCAACATCTTTATCCTTCTTTAGGGCAGCACCTTACTACAAACTATAGCAAGGGTGAGTTCCATGTTAAAACTCAGCAAGTACAGGCGGAAAGTAATGACATGCAAGGCTAAAACAAGGTACGACTAAAAGGTAAACTATGGTAGGATTTTAATGTAGCAATTAAGATTTAACTTTGCAACCTACTCTCTAATCAGCTTGGTTGAAACACCCAACCCTTAATTAAGGTTCAAGTAGCATTTAATGAATCATTTATCATCACAGATATAAGCATATATCATTAAACATGAGATAGCCATCTCACAGAGAGCACATGATAGCCATCCCAATAAAACATGAGGTAGCAACCTCAAACAACATCACCATGATTTAACAGCTTAAACCATTGGGCTAAGTCATGTGAGGATCTAGGCCGCTCGTGACCGTGAGCACGGATGATATACCAATATTAACTCTGCACAGAGGAGTACACTTTCACTCCAGATTGTGATTACTCTTTATGCCCGAGGTTGCAAGTCTCTTAGCCCATTACCGAGATAGGCTGGCAGAGGTCACAACGAGGTTTTTCACAGGGTCATAGGCAGCAGTAACCCCATCCATGATGTCCCGAGCACATGAGAGATGTACTCATAGCCATTGCCCCAGTCTACGGATCAACCGAAACTCCCATGCTAGAAATTGTAACACCCTTCACGCCATTTCTATGTTACCCGTCGATAAGCTACCCAACTGCCCATGATAGTCCTGCTATTCGACCAAGCCAGTGTCCATTAGTCTGGAGATGTACGGAAGTCCTAGGTTGCCGCTCCACGATAAGGTCCACAATGGGAGGAGATACCCTCATCAACACGAGTCCAACTAGCATCCGTTTCCCCCGTCATTCACCGCTAACCAACGGTGTGGAACAACATCAACTTCTCCAACGGCCGAAGCCAAGAGCCCACGGCTCCAACATATAAGAAGCAAGTTTTATCTTCATTAAACAGGTGAAAGGTGAGTAGATCACTAGCAACCTAATGACCTATCAACTAAAACCCCATAGGTGATATATGGATAGAGTAGCTTGTAATTTCTATCGTTTGCCGATTTAAGACACATGCAATGTATTAAATAAAAGTGAATAGGTACAATATGATCAAAGGTGCTTGCACTTGCCTTAAATCCAAAGTCCAGCTGCTCTTTTGGCCTCCAGCTTCACCTACACTTGTCGGTCCTCAGCTCTTAGTCTTCAGCATTAATAAACCAATCTTCGTCTAGTCGCAGCAACCAAGCAACACAAACAGACAAACAAAATAGACAAGACTAAGAACAATTCACCAATCAAAGGGAAAACTAAAAATAGAATGGTCTAAATGGTAAAACTCAATGCTACGGTCGCAATAGCACAAGAATGACGAATGACAGATCTATCGTTAAAGAAAACACGACTATCGAGGTACTTGCAACAAGCATAGAGACAAACTTTAAGATTGATACATTTACTAAAGCAAGATGCGAAACATATAAGAAAGACATAAAGTTAAATCAGTTGGATGATGTTGAAATGTAAAGCAGGGTTAAACCTTAGTCATACTCAATTTATAAGAAATTATATTATCTAAGCCATTTTAACAAGCTTAGAACATGCGAGAGCATTAAAGAAACATCATATGCTTAAAGATTAATCTAAGCAGGACATAAACGAAAAGACATGTTGATATTAAACATAGAGCATTTAGGATTCAAGGTTAAACTAAGCAAGTCATTAATGAAAAGGCATTAATGCTGATATTAATCACATTAGCATAAAACAACGATGTGAATATAAACTAAGTTACTTTTATAAATTATAAAGGACATTGAGTCATTATTAACCAGGTTAATATGATATAACATGTGAGAACACTTAACGAAGCATGACATGTTTCCAAGGTAACTCTATATAAGTCATAATTAATAAAGAAACATCAATATAAACCTATGTTGCTTTTATTTAGTTGAGAATCAAATGATTATTAATCAAGTGAACAAGATTAAATGCACAAACACAAGGCATGGCGAAGATCATTGCTAACACAAAGCATAAGGTCAACACAGTCCTAGCACAACGAGATTATTAGAAAACTATTATTAAATAATTATTAATCAAATTGCAATTTATAAATAAACTCATAAATGAGTTACATGATAAATGTTACTGCTACTACATAGATCATGATGATAAGAAACTAACACAACAAGAATCGCTCGAATCGCAGTTAAAATGGTGAAATAGCGGAGATTATACGATCGGTGGCAAAACTATAAATGATGGACCGAAAAGGCGACCAGAGGGGGAGGGTGAATGGGAGCCGAATACTTTTTATTCAAAAGCCCCGACTAGGTAGAAACACTGCCGAGCACCACCAAACCAAGGCAAGAAAACCCGACCAGGTAGACCGAGAACCCTCAAACCAATGCAAGAGAGGAGAATAGAAATAGAGAACAAAATGCAACTGGTCGGGAGCTGGTCAGGAACCGAAAGAGACCTGGTTGGCAACTAGTTCAGACCACATCAACTACGGTGGTTGACAACAAGATGTACACTGGTCAGAAAGACTGGTCCGGACCACGTCGATCTCTGTGGTCGGGAACCAAAATGGGAACTGGTCTGAAAACCTGGTCGGGACCACGTTGACCACAGTGGTTGGCAACAAAGCAGAAGCTGGTTGATAAGACTGGCCGGGACCAAGGCAAAAACTGATCAAAAAGACTGGTCGGGACCGAGGCAAAGACTGGTTGGAAAACTGGTCGGGATTACACAGCTCACGGTGGTCGGTAAGAGGTCAGAAGCTGACCGGAAACTTGTCGAGAGCCCACGACCTAGAATGGGAGGCGCTTCAGCGCCGCAGTGCTACTGCTGTTCTCCCACCACTGTCATCACCAATGCAGTTAACCATCCACCGACGAAAGAACTAGAGGATAGGAGTCAAGAACAAGTGCTGCTCAAAAGAGCTCATTCGGCGCCTAAGCGCACGATGCTGGTAGCACTGGCATTATACTCCATACAGGGATCCTTTACTGAAGCAAGATGCGGAACATATAAGAAAGACATAAAGTTAAATCAGTTGGATGATGTTGAAATGTAAAGCAGGGTTAAACCTTAGTCATACTCTATTTATAAGCAATTATATTATCTAAGCCATTTTAACAAGCTTAGAACATGCAAGAGCATTAAAGAAACATCATATGCTTAAAGATTAATCTAAGCAGGACATAAACAAAAAGACATGTTGATATTAAACATAGAGCATTTAGGATTCAAGTTTAAACTAAGCAAGTCATTAACGAAAAGGCATTAATGCTGATATTAATCACATTAGCATAAAAGAACGATGTGAATATAAACTAAGTTACTTTTATAAATTATAAAGGACATTGTGTTGGTTACCGAGAAAAGGGGTAACCTAAACCTTCCTTGTTTTCGGTTGAACCCCGAGTTTACCCTTAAAATAATCTCACAGGGCCCACCGGCAAATACACACTGGGCCAGCCCACAACAGA
This sequence comes from Bothriochloa decipiens, assembly GCA_023333625.1. NCBI lineage: Eukaryota > Viridiplantae > Streptophyta > Magnoliopsida > Poales > Poaceae > Bothriochloa > Bothriochloa decipiens. The sequence goes on from CM041628.1 coordinate 58,304,792, forward strand.
GTACTTAACTTCTGCCACAACCCTCGACAAATCACTGATGTCACCAGCCGGTGATCACTCAAGGGGGGACCCCGCGTCAAGTGTCGAGGCCCCGACGGGACGGACGCCTCGATACGACAAGGGTCAAGCCCCCCTCGATCCACCAACTCCAGGTGCGTTCGATAGCTCATTTAATATGAAACTACCTAACCTCGTCAAATCGTATGGCTATAGTGTCCGCACAGTGGTCCGTACAGCGGTCGAATCCCGCTTTACTGCCCATACTGAGGATGTGCATCGGTCTGTACGGCACTATTACGCCATACTCAGCGCTATTAGGTAGCTCAAGGCCCCCCTTCGATGCACTACGCGACAAACAACTGACATCGGATTCCCTAAATTCAATCTTATCCGCTCAACCACTATGCTCGAGGCTACCCCTCGACTAGGCCTCGAGTACGCATCGACGCCCTCCGGTCAACCAACATCAACTTCGAAAGCTGTGCCAACAACTCCCGATGCGACCCCAACAGGAACTCGCATGTCCTCTACAAGGGATCGCGTCTTTCACCGGTCAGCAACCTCGTCTCTGAAGGACGCCTGTCAACTCCGAGCCACGCTGCTACAGAACAAGCCATGCTCAGCGCACGTCTCTACAGAGGCTTCGAGTTGACCACCACAACCCACGACATCACCACCACGTCATCGAACCAGGACATCTGTACCCCTGTGCCTCCCCTTGGCCTATAAAAGGGGATGCCAGGAGACCCAATAGGGACAAGGGAACCAACTCCAGACAACGATCTCACGAACAAACGAACACACGCCTAGGCAGACTTCTAGACTCCGAATAACTCTTTCGCACTATACTCGACCCCCCTCGAATTCTCTCCTTCGCTTGTATTCGCCCCTGTACAAGCACTTAGGTGCAAGATAATACAAATCTTCTCGCCCTGCTGGACGTAGGGCCTCCTTTGCCCGAACCAGGATAAATCGTTGTGTTCTTCTTGCATCACCATCCGGACGGGTTACACACACATAGATTACTCGTTGGCTTAGGACACCCCAGGGTACCTAACACCGATAGTTGGCGCGCCAGGTAGGGGATCCTGTGTGTCAAACCATTTCGTCCGGATGGTGGACCTCGTATCATCGCTCCCTTTCGGCTCGATGATCTGGTTTGGGAGTCTGGAGTTCATGTCGCTAGGCACGAGCCTTGACATGGTCTTGCTCTCAATCGGGCACCCGAGCGGGGGCGCTTCAGGGACTCCGTGAGGAACCCCGTGTCGTCCTCACCACCACGCTTCCCAATCAAGAAGGAGACATGGATCGCAGGGCGGGTGACGCTGCCATGCGACCACGGTCATCACACCTTCCGTGTCTTCAACGGATGACTTGAGCTCTCTGGCCCGGAGGCTCCCGCGACTACGCGTAAGGCCCGACGTGGGGCAGTGCTCGCCAGGGTTGAACGCTTCTCCCCAGGCAAACGCTCCCTTCACGTCTACGGTTCTCTTGCCCCATGAGCAGTTTGTCGCCCAACCGGCACTACCATTTGGGCTCGATAATGCCGCTTCAACGTACTCCACTATCGTGCGCTCGGGTTTCAGGGTGGACAGGGAACGGACCGGCCCCCCCTCGCACGCAGCAGTGAGCCAGGAGGTACCGGTACTGGCCCCCGAACGCCCGATTAACCCTCGCCCACGCGGCGCTTGCCCTCGCGTGCTTCGAGGGTGGCTGGAAGTGGAACAATTTGGGCAGACCATCGTGCCTTGCCCGCTCTACTCTGACTCCGACTCTGACTACGACCCCAGCTACTATGATCCCACGCGAGAGTGTTTCCACGTCGACATAGTCACCGCGTCGGGCGACGATGACGCTGATCCCGCAGAGACGTCCACACCACCGGCTGCAACAGGTGGGCCCCTCCTGGCGGGACAGGAGGAAGGGCCCCCTGCCATGACCAATGACCCGTACGATTCACAGGGCGCTCGCGTCGCCCAGCTCATGCAGGTCCGGGAGCTTCGAGCCAAGCTCGACGAAGACAAAGAGCGACTGCGCCAGCTCGAGCGTACCCTCGAGCAAGACAATTGCAATCCCCCAGGCAGAGGAGCTCGGGCTCGAGCGCGGCAAGTACAGCGACAGATTGTGGGCGCAGATACGGTTGCACGTCCCGCCTTCAATGGAGCCAGCAGAATGTCATCGCAGCAACCATGCTTCTCCGCAACATGCCGGCCCCCTCGAATTCTGAAGCCCAACGAGTCCAACAGGAGATCAAGGGCCTTCTCAAGGTGGCCGCCATTCAGCAGGCCGAAAGCTCTACCTTGAGGCGTCGAGGTGCGGCCTCAGGGCAACACCACGAACCCTCATGGCATGAGAGGCAGGCCTCGACCCAGCCGGTAGACTCCCCCCGCTCGAAGGGGGCGGTCCCGGACCACGATCGTGTTCGTGACAACCGCGTGCCCTGCGATGCGCGTCATGACATCAATGAACACCGCAGATGCAAGTGCGGTGACGCCAAGGCGCGAGGCTGCAGCGCTCATCGGGGCGGACGCTACGACAGCGACGAGGACCAACGTCGATCCTCGGATCCACCGGGACCTCAAGTCTTCAGCCGTGCGATTCACAGCACGCCGCTGCCAGCCCCTTCAGACCCCCGACAAGTCTCATCAAATACGACAGTGAGACAAAGCCTGAGCTCTGGCTTGCCGACTTCAAACTGGCGTGCCAGCTTGGTGGGGCCCGTGACGACAGCGCCATCATTCGACAACTCCCCCTCTTTCTCTCCGACCCCACACGACGGTGGCTCGAGGAGCTTCCCCCTAACCAAATCTGTGACTGGTCCGACCTGGTCAGGGTTTTCGAGGGGAACTTCAAGGGCACCTATGTGCGTTTGGGCAACAGGTGGGAACTCCGAGGCTGCAAACAGAAGCCCGGGGAATCTCTCCGTGACTTCACTCAACGTTTCTCCAAGCAGCGCACTGAGCTTCCCCACGTCGCCGACGAAGAGGTGACTTGGCTTTCATTGCTGGGACCACCTGCAAGGAACTGGTCCGGGAGCTCGGGCGTGCTCCCCCAAAGACCGCCAACGAATTGATGGACATTGTGGCCAACTTTGCCGACGGAGAAGAGGCCGTCGGTGCCTTCTTCGACGGTGGTAAAGGCCAGATGCAAGCCAAGGCGACCAACCCCGAGGGTTCGAACCAGGGCGGCAAGAAAGGGGGCAAGAAGAAGAAGAAGAACCCGTGAGGCAAGCGCGAAGACGCCCCCGACGATGACCTCGTGGCGGCTGTCGAGCGCAAGAAGCCTCGAGGCCCTCCCAAAAAGGGCCTCTTCGATGAGATGCTCAAGAAACTGTGCCCATATCACAAGGGCCAGGCGAATCACACCCTCAAAAACTATCGGATGCTCAAAAGGCATTTCGGGGGTACGGTTCGAGGGAAGGAAGAGGAAAAGGAAGAGCCTGACGACAAGAATGATGACAAGGTTGATGGGTTCCCCGAGGTTCAGGACTGCTACATGATCTATGGGGGACCTACCGCCCAGCTCACCCCTCAACAACGTAAGAGGGAGCGTCAAGAGGTATTCTCCACTCAAGTCGCCACCCCTCGATTCTTGGACTGGTCCGAGATGGCTATCACATTTGACCGTGATGACCATCCGAACCACGTCCTGAACCCGGGGCTCTACCCGCTTGTTGTCGACCCTGTCATCGTCAACACCCGCTTCTCCAAGGTCTTGATGGACTGAGGCAGCAGCCTCAACATCATCTATTCCGAGACCCTCGACCTTCTCCGAATCCCAAGGGAAAAGCTGAAACTCAGTGCTGGGGGCTTCCACGGCGTCGTGCCAGGCAAAAAGGCTATTCCCATCGGGTGCATCGATTTGCCGGTGTATTTCGGTACTCCCGCAAACTTCCGAAAGGAGACCCTCATATTCGAGGTAGTCCCATTTCAAGGCACATACCATGCGATCATTGGGCGACCGGGCTATGCCAAGTTCATGGCAGTTCCCAACTACACTTATCTCAAGCTCAAGATGCCAGGCCCCTATGGCATCATCACCGTCGGCCCCTCCTTCGAGCACGTATACGACTGTGATGTCGAGTGCATCGAACACGCGGAAGCCCTCGAGGAGATGGCGATGCTTGCAGCCACTCTCGAGGCCCTTGCCGACAAGATCCCCGAACCCAAGCGACATGCCGGCAGCTTTGAGCCTACCGAGGACACGAAGAAGATCCCCCTCCACCCGAGTGGCTCCGAGGGGAAGGCGCTGCTCATCAGCACCTCCCTCGACGCCAAATAGGAAGCAGTGCTCGTCGACTTTCTCCACGTGAACGCCGACATGTTTGCGTGGAGTCCCTCGGATATGCCGGGCATACCGAGGGAAGTCACCAAGCACACCTTGGAGATCCACCCCGGGTCTAAGCCGGTGAAGCAACGCCTGTGCCGTTTCGATGAGGAGAAGCGCAGGATCATCGGGGAAGAGGTCAACAAGCTCTTGGCGGCCGGATTTATCAAGGAGGTCCACCATCCCGAGTGGTTAGCTAACCCTATAATAGTCAAAAAGAAAAATGGGAAATACAGGATGTGTGTAGATTACACCGGCTTGAATAAAGCATGTCCGAAAGTCCCATTTCCCTTGCCACGCATCGATCAAATCGTCGACTCGACGACGGGATGTGAGACCCTCTCCTTTCTCAACGCCTATTCTGGCTACCATCAGATCCAGATGAAGGAGTCCGACCAGCTCACGACTTCCTTCATCACCCCCTTCGGCATGTACTGCTATATTACTATGCCCTGCGGCCTTCGAAACGTCGGGGCAACGTACCAGCGGTGCATGCTTCACGTTTTTGGAGAACACATCGGCTCGACGGTCGAGGCCTATGTCAACGACATCGTGGTCAAGACCAAAAAAGTCGAGGATCTCGTCTCTGACCTCGATGCCGCGTTCAAATGCCTCCGGGCGAAGAGCATCAAGCTGAACCCTGAGAAGTGTGTCTTCGGCGTCCCCCATGGCATGCTTTTAGGGTACATAGTCTCTCAGCGCGACATCGAGGCCAACCTAGAGAAAATCTCGATGATCATCAAGACGGGGCCCATTCAAGACCTCAAAGGCGTTCAGAGGGTCACAGGATGCCTGGCAGCCCTGAGCTGCTTCATCTCCCATCTCGGGGAAAAGGCGTTGCCCCTCTACTGCCTTTTGAAGAAATCAGAGCACTTCAAATGGACCCTCGAAGCCGAGCAAGCCCTCTCAAAGCTTAAGTCTACGCTAGCCTCGCCCCCGATCCTAGTACCTCCTCATCCGGCCGAGCCCCTCCTCCTCTATGTCGCCGCGACCACCCAGGTGGTCAGTGCAGCCATAGTGGTTGAGAGGGCAAAAGAAGGGCACACCCTGCAAATTCAAAGGCCGGTCTACTTCGTCAGTGAAGTACTCTCGGAGACCAAGGCCCGCTACCCTCAGATTCAGAAGCTGTTGTACGCTCTAGTCCTTACGCGGCGCAAACTCCAACATTACTTCCAAAGCCACCCGATAACCATGGTCTCGTCCTTCCCCCTCGGGGAGATAATCCACAATCGGGAGGTCACAGGGAGAATTGCTAAGTGGGCAGTCGAGCTCATGGGCGAGACCCTCACTTTCGCACCACGAAAGGCCATCAAGTCACAGGTGCTGGCAGATTTCATGGCTAAATGGACCGACGCTCAACTACCGCCCGTACAGATCCAGGCCGAACTATGGACCATGTACTTTGATGGGTCGATGATGAAAACGGGAGCGGGCGCGGGCCTGCTCTTCATCTCGCCCCTCGGGGTTCACATGCGTTACGTAATTCGACTCCACTTTGCAGCCTCGAACAACATCACGGAGTACGAGGCCCTCGTGACTAGACTACGCATCGCTATCAAGCTCGGGGTTCGACGCCTCCAAGCTCGGGGCGACTCGCAGTTAGTCATCGATCAAGTCATGAAGGCATCGAGCTACCACGAACCTAAAATGGAAGCGTACTATCAAGAGGTCCACAAATTGGAAGACAAATTCTATGACCTCGAATTAACCCATATTGCTCGATGCTACAACGAGGCCGCGGACGAGCTCGCAACGATCACGTCAACCTGAGGCACCGTGCCACCCGACGTCTTCGTAAAAGATCTCTACAAGCCATCAGTTGACTTCGCGGGTGAACACGAGCATCCGTCCAAGGGGGTCGAGCCTCAACCAACCCCGGCCCTCTCGACCAGGGCCGAGGTCATGGACCTCAAGGTATCATCCCTCCGAGCAAGCGACGAAGCCAATTGGCGTAAGCCCTTCCTCGAATACCTTACTCAAGGGGAGCTGCTAGACGACCAGAACGAGGCTCGACGCATTGCACGAAGGGCCAAAACCTATGTCCTCTTCGGTCCAGACAAGGAGCTCTATCGACGGAGCCCGACCGGAGTTTTGCAGCATTGCATCACCGTCAAGGAAGGCAAAGGGTTACTCAACGACCTACACTCGGGGGCTTGCGGTCATCATGCTGCGCCCAGGACCCTCGTCGGGAACGCTTTTCGACAAGGATTTTACTGGCCGACCGCTGTCTCTGACGCCATCAGCCTCATCCTCTCATGTGAGGGTTGCCAGTTCTATGCCAAGCAGACGCACCTCCCTGCGCATGCTTTGCAAATGACTCCCCTCACATGGCCGTTCGCCGTATGGGGGCTCGACCTCGTTGGTCCCCTCAAAAGGACAACTGGAGGCTTCACCCACCTGCTCGTTGCCATCGACAAGTTTACCAAGTGGATCAAGGCTTGGCCTATCAGCAATATTCGCTCTGAGTGGGCGGTCGAGTTCTTCACCGACATCATTTATCGCTTCGGGGTCCCGAACATCATCATCACTGACAACGGCACACAGTTCACTGGCAAGAAGTTTTTAGATTTCTACGATCGCCATCACATCCACGTGAACTGGTCCACGGTTGCTCATCCTCGAACTAATGGCCAGGTCAAGTGCGCCAATGGCATGATTTTGCAGGGACTCAAGCAGAGAATCTTCAACCGCCTTGACAAACACGGCAAGAAGTGGGCCATCGAGCTACCCTCGGTCCTATGGAGCTTAAGGACAACACCTAGTCGAGCCACGGGGTTCACCCCATTCTTCTTGGTCTATGGGTCCAAGGCCGTCCTCCCCACTGACCTCGAGTATGGTTCCCCTCGACTAAAGGCATACAACGAGCAAAGCAACAAAGAAGCCCTCGCAAACGCCGTCGACCAACTCAAAGAAGCTCGAAACATGGCCCTCCTCAACTCCGTAAGATACATGCAGAAGCTTCAACGCTACCACGACAAGCATGTACGCAAAAGGGACCTTCGAGTGGGTGACCTCGTCCTACGACGGCGACAGAGCACCAAGGGCCGGCACAAGTTAACTCCACCATGGGAAGGCCCCTTCATCGTAGCAGAGGTGTTGAAGCCCGGAACCTACAAGCTTGCTAACGAAAAAGCGAAATCTTCAACAACGCGTGGAACATCGACCAGCTACATCACTTCTATCCCTAGTCGATGCCTTCTTCTTACATTTTCACATAACGGAATGCTTTCGATCACAAGCTTAATTTCCTTATACATGTAAGAGGTAGCCTCGACTCTTCTCCCTCAGAGTCGAACCTCCCTCGGGGGCTATAAAGGGGGGAACCCCCCGGAGTCCCCAAAAAACTCGATTTTTCAAAACTCAAAAAGTCTGTTTTCTCCCACGCACCTCGATACGTTCTAACATTTAGTCAAAAACGCCATGCGAATGTCCTAAGCGTCAAGGGCTGTCGAGCCAGGAGACCACCTACGCCCCAGGGCTACGGTAGCTCCACTCACTCCCCGACGAAGGGCACGAACATGCGTCAAATTCACTAAGTAAGAAACGTTATCAGGAATGCGAGAAAGAAAAAGATTTAAAAATCATACACTTTCTAAGTTTCGAGGTCCACTCTGCCTCGATATGCCTCGACATGGGTTGATACTAAGTCGAAGATGACACGAGAAGGTCCGAAAGGTCGAGGGATGTCGTGTCGGGAGACCGCCAACGCCCCAGGGCTACGGCACCTCCACTCACTCCCCCCTTCGAAGGGCACGATCGTGTGACAAAATCGATAAAAGTAGAGACCCGATCAGGCAGTAGAGACAGGAAAGACTTAGAGCACACTTAGACATATACGTACGAATATAAATGTACATTGGCTCGAGGCTTCGTGACCTTGAGAACAAAAGATTATAAGATTTCTTACAAAGGCCTCTTTGCCCAGGCTTGGCTCACAGGCCATCATCCTCAGGAGGCGGAAGGACCTCACGCTCTAAGAGGCTTGCAAGACGATCGCTAGGTTCCTCGGTAGCCTCGACCAACCCCATGAAGACGACCTCATTCTCCTCGTCAGTCTTCGAAGGGTCGCTGACGAAGTCATGGGAGACGACCTCCATGTCGTAGATGTAGCCGGATCCAATGACCGCCATCGCCCGCTTCACGCCGACATGAAGAGCGCCCTGCATCTTCTCCTTAACCACGCGGCCAAGCTCGAACAGCTGGTCAAGGAGAGGGGCCCCATGGACGTCATCCACGGCCGATTCGGGACGAGGGACGCCGAGGCTGTCACAGACCATGTCGAGCATACCGCCGAGCTCGCCGGTCAGCTTCACCTCGGCCGTGTACGACTTCTGAAGCAGGCCAAGGTTGTGATGAGCCCGACTCAGCTCCTCCTCCAAGGCTAAAAATAAACAAACGGAGTCAGTAACGCTTAAGAAAGAAGACCAAGGCAAAAAACTCTTCGAGGGAAGAAGGAAGACTCACCGATGAGGTGGGTCTCGAGCTTCATGTGCGTGTCTTGCAGAATGAGATACTCGTTCGCAAACGCCTCACCAGCGTGGACCATCGATGCATTCTCCTCCTTGAGCTTTTTGAGGGCCTCGCCTGCCGAAATGGCATTCCGCCTTTGCTCTTGCCAGGCTTCGCAAAGCCTGGTGTTTTCGGAGACTGAGACCTCGAGCTCCTTCTGCACCGCTTCGAGGGCCGTGCCAACCCTTGCCAGTTCGTCGCTGGCCTTGGACCTCGCCTGTTCAAGGGCCCTCCTCGCTGCCTCCTTCGCCTTGGCCTCGGCCCCCTTGGCTTGGGCGGCCACTTCTCGGGCCGAGGCGGTCTCGGACTTTGCCTTCTCAAGCTCACTCCGAGCGGCAGCGGCCTCCTCCTTCACCTTCATGGCCTCGACCTGGGCAGCCTCGAGCGCTGCTTCTAGCTCGGGGATCTGGTTCCACTTATCCTTGGCGCTGTGGATAAGATAGGACTTGATGTTCGAGCGCTTTCTTAGATCCTAAGAGCAAGAAGAACAAAGGACATCATCGACAAAGAAAACACACCCCGAGTACCATAACTTCGAAGAAGGACGCTTACCCCGAGGCGCTGGTGAAGGTTGTTGCTGACGAGACCAAACATTGCCTTCAGCACTCGAGCTCCGCGGGGTCATCCACCTCCCACGGGGGAGCGTCATGACTTGTGGGGTCATGGACATGGATAGGCTCCGAGCCCCATCTCGAAGTCTCCGCCTCGGAGCGCCACCGCGCCGCCTCTGCTTCGGCACCCTCCGCGTCGACGGCCGCGCCTGCCGTAGGTCATTGTTCAGGAACCGCGGGGAGAGACTGACCCTCCCACAGCACGATAGCCAGCAAGCCGGCCTGTGGCTCCTCTCGCTCGACAAAAAGGTCCGCCGGGGTAGACACGGCGATGCTCGCCTCCTCGACCGAATCACCCATGGGGGCCCCGCCTGACGGGGCCGCTTCGGCACCCTCGGACTCGACGACCCCCGACCTCGGTGGCGACAGGGGGGCGCGGCGTCTTTCTCCTTCCCTCCATCGACGGAAGCCTCGCCCTCCTCGGCCTCGAGGATGATGGGTGCCACCTCCGAAAACCCCAGCCGCGAGTCATCCGAGGGGCCCTCCGGCACGCTGCTTCTCGGCGCCTCGACGGCCATCCCGGCTTGGGGGCTTGACGCCGCAGCCATCACAGGCCCGGTGGCCGCTTCGCCGATAACCGAATCAGCTCCCCGGGCCAACGCCGCGCATGCAGCCTTGACCCAAGCGACGACCCCCGCGTTCGAAATCGACAGAGGAGTCGAGGCGGCGCACGTCGCCGAAGGAACCAGGCCCATAATCGGAACCGCCGCGACCACCATCGCCTCTGCCGCAGCCTCCGTCCGAAGGCGCTTGGCCGGAGCGGGCCCCGCCAGTGCTCGCTCACGCTTGAGTCTGTAAGAAAGGAAAAATTAGACGCGTGGAATCCAGACGCGAAAGCTGCTCCAAGGTTAAAAACATACCCCACCAGGAACCTTCCCGGGGTTCGTGAGGCCCCCGTCGACGGTCGCAGGCATGAAGTCGCTGCCGGCGGCGTCACGCTCTGAGGCCCCGCAGCACCACGAGCCGAGGCCGCCGCCGATGCGGCTAAGGCCAGCGCCACCGGCCCGGCCCCAAGGGCCAGGTGACTTTCACAGGGCCCTTCTATGGGCCCCTCAGGACCAGCGGCGCCCTGTGTTGAAGGGACACCAGCCGCAACCCTCCGGGTCGAGAGGTGCTCCTCTTCTCCACTCCACTCCTCCCCTGATTCCTCAGAGGAGGACCTTTCGATGGGCCCCACCTCTCGTCTCCTCTTAGCGGAGCGCTGCTCGCCCGCAGAGAGATTGAGGCTATGCATCCGCCTCTTCTTGCCCTCCTCCTCCTTCGTCTTCTTTGCCGACGAGGCGCCGAGAAGCCCCGTCGGACAAGGCCCGAAATCTTCCCTAACGGGGGGCAGCGACAGCTCGTAGTCGAGCTCCCCCTACACGCAAAGCCCAAAGAATGTAAGGTGAAAAAAAAACAAAAAGAAGGGCTCGACGAAGTAATACACTCACCAGTTTGGGGCAACCAGGATCCGACCGCATCGGAAGACGGTTGACGTCCTGTGCCGTGAAGGGGCCCGACACCGTGCCTCGAACCCTCTTGGCGACGCTCTCCGGTGTAATAGCCTCGGCAACCATCCGGCTCCCCCCGAGCTCCGCTCCAACGAACATTTGGCTCATGCGAAGCGAGCGCCACATCAGGGGGAGCACCGTCGATGTGGAAGGCCGAGGCAACGACCCCGGCAGTCAACCCTTGCCCTCGAAGGGTCGCCAGGGCGTCGAGGAGGTCTTCGAGCCTCCCTTGATGGTCCCGCACTGGGGCACCCCAGTTGTGGGGACGCGACTCGATGACGCGCCCCGTGTACTGAGGCAGCAGCCCCTCGTCGTTCCTGATGTAGAACCACTTCAAAGGCCAGGCGCCGTGGCTCGAAGTCAGGCCGATAGGGATGAAGTCCTCGGCCTTCCTCACGGCAAAGTTGCAGCACCCAGCCCGCACCAGCCTCCGCACCCCCGGCGATGGGCTCTTGGAGAAATACTCCACCCGAAAAAGATGGAGCCAGAGCTCCCAGTGCGCCTCCACCCCGAGGAAACCCTCGCAGACTGTGGTGAAGATGGCGGCGTAGGAGATCGCGTTGGGGAGAGATGCTGAAGCTCGATCCCATAGTAGTGAGTAAGGGCGCGCATGAACTAGCTCGACAGGGCACCGAAGCCCAGCCGGTGGAACTTGACGAAGCTGACCACGTAGCCCTCCGGTGGGTTCGGCTCGTGGTCCCCCTTTGGCGGAACGAGCCATTCGGGCTCGGCCCTGTTGGTGATGGGGCGAAGAAGCCCCTTCGCCACCAACCCCTCCAGCTCCTTCCTTGTCACATCCGAGGGCTGAAGAATCTCCAGCGGCGCCATGACAAGAGCACGGAGCTCTTCGGTGGACGGACGACCCGGAAGATTTCCTATCTCCGCAGGGAGGCGAGCGCGAGGAAGGAAAGCGCAGGGAGGCGAGCGCAAGGAAGGCAAATGAGTGCAAGGAAGGCGAATGCAAAAACAGCAGGAAAGCAAGTGAAGAGCAACGGTGCGCGAAGTGCCCCCTTTTATAGGGGCAGAAGACCGACGGACGGCCAACGTTTGCCTGACCAGTAAGTCCCCGCATTAAATGCACCCAAAGCACTCTCCTCTCAATTCCAGTGCGTCATGGACAGGGCCGTTTCGCATTCACCCCCTCGACTGCCATCGACCATGGACACACATCAAGCATCCGTGAATCAGGCGTTATGCTGGCTCCACCATGACCACGCCGATCCGACTCCCGTGATATTATGGCCGCGCCGCTTCGAATCTTTTCTTGAAAAACGAGAACTGACAGTTATCCTCCTCGTAATGCGCTTCAAGTACAGGAATCACCCATTACCGTGCCGCTCCGGCTTCTGCGTGAAAAGGCACGCGTGATGGACAGGAGGAGTTATCCACAGACGGATCTTCCCACGATACAGGATACGGGCCCAAGCCCTCGAAACCTCCAGGGAGCGAAGGCTGGCCCTTGAAAAGGGTTCGACAGTCTCCCTCGAGTACCGGAGTTAGGGGTGATCGAGGGGGTCGACACGAGTCCCTTGCTCGAGAACAAATTCTCGAGGCCCCCTCGGACACATTCAAGGCAAAACTAAGGGACCACGACGGACTCCCCTCGAGGGGAGGCATCGAGCCACCGGACCCGATCGAAAGGGTTTGGCATCCGCGGGACCCACTGTTTTGCTCGAATAAGAGCGCCTCAGGGCCACTAGTCGACCCCTATCGAACGGGGCATGAGCTCTTACTTCAATTTCCCGATAGTAGCTCACCTGAGACATTGATGCTCACCCGAGCATAGGTAGCACAACGCTTCTCCCCCCTCTACCCGATCGAAAGGGTTCGTGAGGGTCGAACGAAAAAGTCCAGCTCGCACCTGACTGGCTTCGACGAAAGAAGCTAAGGAGTGGACTCGCAACTAGGTGGCCTCGATGAAAGAGGATCCAACCACCCAGGGGCTCGATCATTCGAGCACGCATTGACCAAACAAAAAATAAAAGACCTCGGGTGAGTATTCTACTCACCCGAGGCCTCGGGGGCTACACCCGAAGGGTGCGCTCACGCGCACCCTTTGGAATACGACCAACACTCCGAGTCCATTCAACTGAGCCTCCATATAAGTATCAACACTTACATGAAGCCTCGGGGGCTACTGTCGGTTACCGAGAAAAGGGGTAACCTAAACCTTCCTTGTTTTCGGTTGAACCCCGAGTTTACCCTCAGAATAATCTCGCAGGGCCCACCGGCAAATACACACTGGGCTGGCCCACAACAGAGTACTTAACTTCTGCTACAACCCTCGACAAATCACTGACGTCACCAGCCGGTGATCACTCGAGGGGGGACCCCGCGTCAAGTGTCGAGGCCCCGACGGGACGGACGCCTCGATACGACAAGGGTCGAGCCCCCTCGATCCACCAACTCCAGGTGCGTTCGATAGCTCATTTAATACAAAACTACCTAACCTCGTCAAATCATATGGCTATAGTGTCTGCACAGTGGTCTGTACAGCGGTCGAATCCCACTTTACTGCCCATACTGAGGACGTGCATCGGTCTGTACAGCACTATTACGCCGTACTCAGCGCTGTTAGGCAGCTCGAGGCCCCCTTCGACGCACTACACGACAAACAACCGACATCGGATTCCCTAAATTCAATCTTATTCGCTCAACCACTACGCTCGAGGCTACCCCTCGACTAGGCCTTGAGTACGCATCGATGCCCTCCGGTCAACCTACATCAACTTTGAAAGCTGCGCCAACAACTCCCGATGCGACCCCAACAGAACTTGCACGTCCTCTACAGGGGATCGCGTCTTTCGTCGGTCAGCAACCACGTCTCCAAAGGACGCCTGTCAACTCCGAGCCACGCTACTATAGAACAAGCCATGCTCAGCGCACGTCTCTACAGAGGCCTCGAGTTGACCACCACGACCCACGACGTCACCACCGCATCATCGAACCAGGACATCTGTACCCCTGTTCCTCCCCTTGGCCTATAAAAGGGGACACCATGAGACCTAATAGGGACAAGGGAACCAACTTGAGACAACAATCTCATGAACAACAGAACACACACCTAGGCAGACTTCTAGACTCTGAATAACTCTTTCGCACTATACTCGACCCCCCTCGAATTCTCTCCTTCGCTTGTATTCGCCCCTGTACAAGCACTTAGGTGCAAGATAATACAAATCTTCTCGCCCCGCTGGACGTAGGGCCTCCTTTGCCCGAACCAGGATAAATCACTGTGTTCTTCTTGCATCACCATCCGGACGGGTTACACACACATACGATTACTCGTTGGCTTAGGACACCCTAGGGTTCCTAACGCTGACACATTGAATCATTATTAACCAAGTTAATATGATATAACATGTGAGAACACTTAACGAAGCAAGACATGTTTCCAAGGTAACTCTAAACAAGTCATAATTAATAAAGAAACATCAATATAAACCTATGTTGCTTTTATTTAGTTGAGCATCAAATGATTATAAATCAAGTGAACAAGATTAAATGCACAAACACAAGGCATGGCGAAGATCATTGCTAACACAAAGCATAAGGTCAACACAGTCCTAGCACAACTAGATCGAAAATATAAACCCTAGATCACTTTTAATTAGAAAACAATTATTAAATAATTATTAATCAAATTGCAATTTATAAATAAACTCATAAATGAGTTACATGATAAATGTTACTGCTACTACATAGATCACGACGATAAGAAACTAACACAACAAGAATTGCTCGAATCGCAGTTAAAACGGTGAAATAGCGGAGATTATACGATCAGTGGCAAAACTATAAATGACGGACCGAAAAGGCGACCAGAGGGGGAGGGTGAATGGGAGCTGAAAACTTTTTATTCAAAAACCCTGACTAGGTAGAAACACTGCCGAGCACCACCAAAACAAGGCAAGAAAACCTGACTAGGTAGACCGAGAACCCTCAAACCAATGCAAGAGAGGAGAATAGAAATAGAGAACAAAATGCAACTGGTCAGGAGCTGGTCAGGAACGAAAAGAGACCTGGTCGGCAACTGGTTCAGGGCACATCAACTACGGTGGTCAACAACAAGATGTACACTGGTCAGAAAGACTGGTCCAGACCATGTCGATCTCTGTGGTCGGGAACCAAAATGGGAACTGGTCTGAAAACCTGGTCGGGACCACGTTGACCACAGTGGTTGGCAATAAAGCAGAAGCTGGTTGATAAGACTGGTCGGGACCAAGGCAAAAATTGATCAAAAAGACTGGTCGGGACCAAGGCAAAGACTGGTTGGAAAACTAGTCGGGATTACATCGCTCACGGTGGTCGGTAAGAGGTCAGAAGCTGACCGAAAACTTGTCGAGAGCCCACGACCTAGAATGGGAGGTGCTTTAGCGCTGCAGTGCTACTGCTGTTCTCCCACAACTGTTGTCACCAATGCAGTTAACCATCCACCGACAAAAGAACCAGAGGATAGGAGTCAAGAACAAGTGCTGCTCAAAAGAGCTCATTCGGCGCCTAAGCGCACGATGCTGGTAGCACTGGCGTTATGCTCCATACAAGAATCCTTTACTAAAGCAAGATGCGGAACATATAAGAAAGACATAAATTTAAATTAGTTGGATGATGTTGAAATGTAAAGCAGGGTTAAACCTTAGTCATACTCTATTTATAAGAAATTATATTATCTAAGCCATTTTAACAAGCTTAGAACATGTGAGAGCATTAAAGAAACATCATATGCTTAAAGATTAATCTAAGCAGGACATAAACAAAAAGACATGTTGATATTAAACATAGAGCATTTGGGATTCAAGGTTAAACTAAGCAAGTCATTGACGAAAAGGCATTAATGCTGATATTAATCACATTAGTATAAAAGAACGATGTGAATATAAACTAAGTTACTTTTATAAATTATAAAGGACATTGAGTCATTATTAACCAGGTTAATATGATATAACATGTGAGAACACTTAGCGAAGCATGACATGTTTCCAAGGTAACTCTAAAAGAGTCATAATTAATAAAGAAGCATCAATATAAACCTATGTTGCTTTTATTTAGTTGAGCATCAAATGATTATTAATCAAGTGAACATGATTAAATGCACAAAAACAAGGCATGGCGAAGATCATTGCTAACACAAAGCATAAGGTCCCTAGCACAACGAGATCGAAAATATAAACCCTAGATCACTTTTAATTAGAAAACTATTATTAAATAATTATTAATCAAATTGCAATTTATAAATAAACTCATAAATGAGTTACATGATAAATGTTACTGCTACTACATAGATCATGACGATAAGAAACTAACACAACAAGAATCGCTCGAATCGCAGTTAAAATGATGAAATAGCGGAGATTATACGATCAGTGGCAAAACTATAAATGACGGACCGAAAAGGCGACCAGAGGGGGAGGGTGAATGGGAGCCGAAAAATTTTTCTTCAAAAACCCCGACTAGGTAGAAACACTACCGAGCACCATCAAACCAAGGCAAGAAAACCCGACTAGGTAGACCGAGAACCCTCAAACCAATGCAAGAGAGGAGAATAGAAATAGAGAACAAAATGCAACTAGTCGGGAGCTGGTCAGGAACTGAAAGAGACCTGGTCAGGAAAAAGTTCAGACCACATCAACAACGGTGGTCAGCAACAAGATGTACACTGGTCAGAAAGACTGGTCTGGACCACGTCAGTCTCTATGGTCAGGAACCAAAATAGGAACTGGTCTGAAAACCTGGTGGCAACAAAGCAGAAGCTAGTCGATAAGACTGGTCGGGACCAAGGCAAAGACTAGTCGAAAAGACTAGTCGGGACCAAGGCAAAGACTGGCTGGAAAACTAGTCGAGATTACATAGCTCACGGTGGTCGGTAAGAGGTCAGAAGCTGACTAGAAACTTATTGAAAGTCCATGACCTAGAATGGGAGGCGCTTCAGCGCTGTAGTGCTCATGCTATTCTCCCACCACTGTCATCACCAATGCAGTTAGCCATCCACCGATGAAAGAACTATAGAACAGGAGTCAAGAACAAGTGCTGCTCAAAAGAGCTCATTCAATGCCTAAGCACACGATGCTAGTAGCACTAGTGTTATGCTCCATACAGGAATCCTTTTTGCATTGAGAAAGAGAGGGTCAAAAGAAACTCAGGAAAAACACCTGCTGAGAACTGCAGCAACGCGTGAGAAGATCAATGAGAACTGGATCTAATCGACATAGATTGATACCAGATTCTGCTCAGGTAATCACAAGGAAGAAAGAAAGCTATCCCCAAGAGATTGAAGCCCAATTTGAACACAGTGGCCAGGAATCACAAATCTGGGCTGAAGAACACGGTTCTCCCCCAAAACACAAACTGCTTGGTTTCTTGACGCACGAGTGGAATTCGTTCAATTCCCTTGAGGATCTAGTTCATCACTTGACAAAGCATCAATCAACACAAAAAGATTGAACCAAAACGCTACAAAACTGATAAATCGAAGTTCATCCAGCAAAACTGCAAAAAGTCAATGGTGCATAGAAAGACTGACCAAGTTCACAGATCACAGAGTAAAAGCCCAGAGGACACTAGGAGGATTAGGGCCTCGATTCCCACACAAAATATCTCACAAATACATGGGTAAAATCCTTGTTCTTGGACCTCTACAAGAACATGAACAGGAAAAGGGAAAACCAAAAGCAGACAGAGGTAAAACTGCTGTGCTGAGAAGTGCGGCCAAGAGAGGTAACAGAAAGATGTCGGTCTGGTGGGGGGCTGTCCACTCCTATTTATATGCCTACCTACAAAATTCCACTACTGCCCCTAGATATTTATTAGAGCGAACCACCTAGCCAAGGGCACTATGGTCCAAGTCAAGATTCTCTAATCCGACAGCCATCGTGCCTTCTCACCGGTAGCCTTGCCCTGATGCAATCTCCCCGATGCTGCCACGTGCCGTCCATCCGCATCGGGACCACCCGGGTTTTGAGGCGCAAACCCGCGAAACCTGCCTCCGATAGTTTTGAGGGCAAACCACCAAACCATCCACGAGTATCATACCCTATACGCATCTGTCACCGATGGTTTTGAGGACAAACCACCAAACCTCCTCGCAAGTAGCGTTGCCATACGCATCCCCTACCGATGGTTTTGAGGACAAACCACCAAACCTCCTCACGAGTAGCATAGCCCGTACGCATCCCATGCCATGTACACTTGTGCTTGTCGATGTCCCAAGTGTCAGACACCGCAGCTGGCCACCTGGCCGTCTGGTCCCTCGGTCCAAGCCACGCATCCGCCCTTCACCGCACCTAGTCCGTCAGCACGGCACACCCTACTTGACCTTCACCCGACCACTGCCACTGCCTCTGGACTCCACACCTGCACAACACAATCCAAGAGACGCATTTCAACACATAACCCTTGTCGGTGTTTTGACCCTCGAGGGGTTAACACCAACGAGTAATATTGTAATCGCGTGCTCCCTAATCCGGTGGGTGATGCAAGAAGGACACAATGATTTATCCTGGTTCGAGCAAAGAAGGCCCTATGTCCAGCGGGGGGGAGGATAGTCGTGTTATCTTGCACCAAAGTGCTAGTATAGGGGAAAATACAAGCAGATGTGAGGAGTGTGAGGTGGAGCTTTGGCGGTCAAGCGCCTAGCTCTCGACCCTACACAAGCTCACGGTGTCGTTCTGTGATCTAAAGACTTAGCGTTTCTATCTCTCGATCGATCCCTCTTTCGTAGGTCCTGGCGCCTCCTTTTATAGATGAAGGAGGGGCACAGGGGTACACGTATTTCGAGTCCGCGCAGCTAATGATGTACGACGTTGAGGCCGATCACGTCGGTGCCGCTGTAGCGATGTCCGTCGGTATGGGAGGTCCTGCTCCCGTCGCGTCGGGAGTTGTTGAGCCCTGCTCGAGGGTTTGCTTGTTGATGTCGAGGGGCGACGGTCGAGGGTCTTGGCGGGAGTCGGGGGGTCGTGCCGAGGAGGTCGAGCCTCGCTGGATAAGGCCGAATCCCGAAAAACGCGGAAAACACGTTAGTTTATACGTCTCGAGGCGGTGCTGGTCGTGGCACAGTGCTCGGTATGGCGCAATAGCGTAGTATGACTTGCGGGATTCCGGGGTATGGGCGGTAAAAGCAGATTTGACCGCCACGCCTGCAACTGTTACTGTAACTGTGGCCATGCGGTTAGGCGGGGGTAGATAGATCACATTAAATGCGCTCGGATCCGTAAGGGAGAGTCGGTAGCCGAGGGGTGCACGGTCCTCGAGGACCACCCATTCGCCCGAACAAAGTTTCGTATTTGGGGACAAGCTCGTTCGGTGGGCAAAGTTACGTTCTCGAGGGTGGGCTCGTTCACCGGGCAAAGTTCCGTCTTCGAGGGGTTGCCCGGATTGTACCCTCGAGTGTACAGTACCGGTCCGTTCGGTAACCTCTCGGGTGTATAGTACTAGTCCGTTCGGTAACCTCTCAGGCAGGCTCCGGCTTTTGGCCGTTGTTGTTCATTCGTGGGTCAGCCTGATACGTCACAGCCTATGGGCCTTTGTACGTTAGCACGGGAGGTTACCGGAGGGGTCGAGTTGCCCATTTTGCAGGGTTTAGTTCGGTAAACCAAGGGTTTGGGGTACCCATTTCCTGGGTATCGACAACCCTGTGCCAGGGGATCAGTAGAATAACCAAGATCGACCACCAACCAAAGTGTTGGACATGTTAACAATCGCTCATCACACCAACAAAAGGTGCTACACCATGATATGGAAAATCATGTGTCCACAATCTCCCCCTTGATGAGTGCATTGTCAACACCAACACAAAGCCAGAGAAAGCCCACTCAAATGACCAAAATCCAAAGAAAAGCTCAAAATGGTCATGAGCAAGCAAAGAGCAACAACTCAAATGACCAAAAGCCAAAGAAAAGCTCAAAGCGATCATGAGCAAGCAAAGAGCAACAACTTGGTTCCCAAAGACATGGGCAACTGCTCGAAGCAACCAAGCAAAAATAAACTCAAAACATCTGAAAGCGGTTAGACCCTCTATGCAGAGGCAAACGGCTTGACACATCTAGCAACAGCAAATGTGCAACTCCCCCTTGACAAGCAACAGCAAATGTGCAACTCTTCCTTGACAAGTGCATCAACCTCACAAATGCACATGAATGCACACTCTAGATTTGTGGAAACATTCTCCCCCTTACTGACAAATGCACTTATCAAGTGGACAAAAGAGAAGCTCCCCCTTAAAATATGCTATGAAATGCACAAAATGTACACTACAAACATACAAAGCTTCAGGAGTATAGTAAGTTGAATAAAATCATGCTCAAGTTGGTACGACACATGTATTACAACAGGCACAAGACAACGCTAATGCTCAAACCGACCAACTGAACAAAATATGAATCGTAAGCATTTTGATCAGTTTTAAGCATCACTTT
Organism: Bothriochloa decipiens; assembly: GCA_023333625.1. Taxonomy (NCBI): domain Eukaryota; kingdom Viridiplantae; phylum Streptophyta; class Magnoliopsida; order Poales; family Poaceae; genus Bothriochloa; species Bothriochloa decipiens. The sequence goes on from CM041628.1 coordinate 58,325,138, forward strand.
ATAAAATGGTGTTCACCAAAGTGGATAGCACATAGCAAATATAAGCAGGAGATCAAACTAGTGCAAACACATGTATACAAAAGTGAACTACCCCATATAACGACCATACATCATGTCTCAAGAAAGCATTTAACACTTGTAGCTTCAACATTGATCAGAGTTTTACAGCTGAGAACAAGATTAATTTTAGACATGTGTATGTGAGAGTATCAAACTGTCCGCCAAAAGATTTTATTATTTTTATCATGTTTTTAAACCACGTTGAGTTCATCCCTTGTGCAAATGGGAAGCCATCTCATCACGAATGGTTGTGGACTAGCACTACAATGCCCAAGTTCATCTCACTTGAGTGAATGAGAAGTAGTCTCATGACATTGCCGTGGGACAGTAAATATCCAACTCCAAAGCATTTTCATCATTACTTAGCTTAGACATCAAGTTTTAGCACAAAGATATCAAAAGATCCGAGCTAAGTATATGATTCAAGAAACATGAGACATAGCAACTAAAACATACATGTAAAAGCAACATGGACCTCAACACATCCTACACATGCTTATTGCCGTCATAAGGGTGAACATTTTCCAGATTTCATTATTCATTAAGCAAGTTCACATTTATAAAACAAGCTCAGCTCATAACATGTATCAAGATGATCAAAAAGAGCCTAAGCTGCTATAGCCATCATGTATCCATAAGACATATCAACAAAAGCACAGTCTGAAACAACAAGCTATACAAATGATGCTAAGCACATGATATATGATACATGATGAGATGCAATGCAACATGATAAAAATAAAAGCAAGAGAGAGAAATAAAAACTACTATATAGTATACAAAGCATCCCACAACTAAAATGGGAAGCAAACACCCTACTCTCCTCGCAAGTGTGGAAACTGGGCTTGGTCGAGGGATTTGGTGAAAATGTCAGCTAGCTGGCATTCAGTGCGAATGTGTCTCAAATGTATGGTTTCCTTCTCTTGGTTGTCTCTAAGAAAGTGGTACCTCACCTCAATGTGCTTGGATTTAGCATGGAGCAATGGGTTTTTGGCTACACTTATGGCACTGGTACTGTCGCAGTAAAGTGGCACTCGAGTGAAATCTAAGCCAAAGTCCCTCAAAGTAGCAACTATCCAAAGCAGCTGAGAACAACAAGTGGCAACAGCAACATACTCAGCCTCACAGGTGGATTGGGCTATGGATGATCCTTGCAAGAGGACCAAGAAATAAGAGACGAACCAAGAAACTAACCAGTAATAGAAGTTGACTTTCTCTCAACATGACAGCCAGCATAATTGGCATTAGAATAACCAGAGTGCGAGAGAGTGGAAGCGGTCGAGTACCAAAGACTTGAACTCAGGGGTGAAGCGAAGGTACCTCATGATCCGCTTGACGGCTTGATGGTGAGACATGTGCGACAAAGACTAAAAGCGCATACAAAGACAGACCACGAACTGGATGTCCAGTCTTGTCGCCGTCAGGTACAGTAGTGACCCGATCATGCTGCAATGCTCCTTCAGGTCCATGGCTTCTTAAGAGGATGATGATGCTAAATGTGTATAGGTGCCATTCTTGATGAAAAAGCCTCCCCCTCAAATGTAGCTGGAGCTCCCTCAGGTGCAAGAGAGGGAACTGGTCGTTTGGCCCTGATGAAGTTGAAGAAGAAGGATCGGGGCCATGAGCCGACGTAGTCGTCGTAGAGTTGACAGAGGCAGCCGGTGGAGTCAGCTTGGGAGCACCCCAATCGACATCGTCCTGCTTCTTCTCCACAAAGATACTTTCACCCATCTCCTGATCACTTGCATGCTCAAAGACAGGAGAAAAACATGTGGTTTCATCGAAGGTAACTTCACAAGTCTCCATGACGCGGTTAGTCTCAAGATTAAGTACTCTATAAGCATGCGAGTGAGTGGCATAACCAAGAAAAATGCCATCAGAAGAGCGAGATTCAAACTTGTCTAAGTTACCCTCCTTAAGAATGAAGCACCTACACCCAAAAAATCTAAAATAGCTCACCTTGGGAGGACGCCCAAACCGCAACTCATAAGAAGTTTTCTTGGTAAAAGCTCGAAGAAAAATGTGGCTTGAAATGTGACAAGCTGTGTTGACCGCTTTGGCCCTATAACGCCTAGGAGTCCTATGCTCATCGAGCATCGTCCTAGCCATCTCAACAAGGGTCCATTCTTGTGTTGAACAATCCCATTCTACTAAGGCACATAAGGTGAGGAAAAATGATGCTCAAGACCCAAAGATTTTAAAAAAGCTCCAAAATGAGAGTTCTTGAATTTGGTGCCATTGTCACTGCTCATAGCTCTCATGGCATTCTTGGGAAACTCATTCTGTAGCCTAAGAACCAACTCTTTCACATGAGAAAATGCCTCATCCTTGGACTCCATGAAAAAGACCCAAGAATAGTGAGAAAAATTGTCCATGATCACAAGAACAGGCTACCATCTTCCCGTGATGACACGGGTGATAAACCAAGTCCTTCTCAAACTTTTGCTCAGGCAATCCTCGGATTAAATCAAGAGAGCTCAACCTTGTAAGCAAGTTAAAGCTCAAATGACCAAGTCTCCTATGCCACTTCCAAAGCTCAGAAGAAGTGCTTGACACCAAACGCCGAGAAGTGCCAAAAGAGCGAGAAAAATTAGCACGAGTAGCATAGCCATACGCATCCCCCGCCGATGGTTTTGAGGACAAACCACCAAACCACCTCACGAGTAGCGTAGCCCGTACGCGTCCCCCGTCATGTACACATGCGCTTGTCAATGTCCCAAGCACCAGCCACCGCAGCTGGCCACCTGGCATCTGGTCCCTCGGTCCAAGCCTCGCGTCCGCCCTTCATCGCACCCAGTCTGTCAGCACGGCACGCCCTACTTGACCTTAAACCAACCACTGTCATTGCCTCCAGACTCCATACCTGCACAACACAATCCAAGAGACATGTTTTGATACATAACCCTATGCCAGGGGATCAGTAGAACCACCAAGACTAACCAGCAACCAAAGTGTTAGACATGTTGACAATCGCTAATCACACCAACAAAAGATGCTACACCATGATATGGAAAATCATGTGTCCGCAGTAAATAACTCCTGGGTGGCAAAACCATAGATAAGTCGGCTTCTACCTCCAGCGCCGGAGTCAAGGGGCCCTGGTCGCGGGCTTGCTGGCCGGCCACGTCGCCCGGCGGCGCCTAGCTCGCGCGGCCAGGTGGCTCCGCAAGGCAGGCAGGGCCAGCGTGCATCGCCACGCAAGGCTGGTGGCAGCCGGCTGCTACTCACGTGGGAGGGAGGGACCTCGGCCCTAGCCTGCTAGCCAGCAGACAGCAATGGACAGTCACACGGTGCAAGGGCCCCCCACGGGTGGAGCAGGGCCGGGCCGGTGCCCATGGCCGAACGGCCACAACCAGCGGCTGGCGGCCACCTGCTCGCGCGAGCAAGCACGCACGCACGTGAGGCGTGGGGCCATGGATCTGAGGCGGCAGTGCAGGGCGCTCCCACGGGTGGGACCCATTGGGTGGCGGCGCACGGCGCCAGAGATGCGGAGGCAAATAGGAAGGAGCTCCATGGAAGACCTTGCCGGAAAAGAGAAAGATGAATTAGGGAATCGATGAAACGGACATGGATTTATAAAATGAAAGGCGTGCCGGTGTAGAGGAGATCCATAAGAATCTCGCAGCAGTGATGGTTTCCACTGGGGATGGCCGAGATGGCTAGAAAGGCTCATCGAACATTCACCAAAACCCTAGCCGAGATGAACTTCGGTGATCGATTCCAGGAGCTACGAGTGGCGTCTCGCGAAGGGGTTTTCTGATCTGGAACTAGCGCATCAAGGGCTACGCCGGCATATATATATGCCTAGAGTTTGGAGTCAGCAAAAATTGAGTTATTTTTATTAATTTTGGGAATTATAGAAAAGCATTTTCAGTGCGAAAATAATTCCACAAAAAGCTGAAATCATTTTGAAGCCCTAAAAAATATTTCCTTAACTCCAAAAATTATAGAAAAATACCCAAAGGTAGATTGAGGCGTGATTAATCTAGATAAAATATTTGGAGCACAAGGAAATGATATTTTAGAGCACCCAAAAATTGGAAAAGCTATCAGATAAATAGAAAAATATACCAGAAAAATCTAGAAAATTCCCACGAAGGACTAAACAACGTCTAAGCGTGTTCCGAGAACTAAGCACACTAAAAGCACAAAACTCAAGCAACAAGCAAGCATCACATTAACAAAACCCATTCAATTATTTTCTAAAAAATATAGAAAAGCACATTTTATTTAGTGCTTTCTAATAACAACCCAAAACATAAATTTTGGGGTGTTATATGAGTCCCTGAAGACAATCTCACAAATAGCCACAATTGGAGGATATTATCAGTAAACAATGCTTATTATATAACGTACATAGTAAAAGAAAGATATATACCCTTAAGTAGCTATCAACGGAAACACACTAATCTTCAGGTGTAGAATCCACTCCACTAGATCTAAACTGACTGGTTGACAACAAGCCTAACAATTCTCCTGAGGTGTGGGGGAAATAGCAAGAGTGAGTCTATGTCGAACTCCGCAAGTATAGCTATAATCTCATGATCAATGTAAACATAATTAATATAAAGCATAAAACGGTAAACAATGAGCATGTTAACAATCAAAATTCATCATCTTAAATGTAACGATTCCAAGGCCGCTCATGTCCTTAAGCAAGAGTTTAATAAACTCTGCACAGAGGTGTACACTTTCACAATGAGTTATGCTTTTCAAATGCATGGATTTGCAAGGCCCAAACACCAAAAAACATGTATAGCCACCCAAAGGTTTGTCTATCCAATTAGGAACTCAGGGTCATCAGATGTAGGAAAACCCTCCTCCCAATATGGCACATCCCAGTTATACACATACTGAAGAAGCGGTCCTATACCCATCCGCAGAACTCTAACCAGCTAGAAAAGATCCTTTGAACAACTAAAGCTAGAGCCATATAGCCCCCACAGTTGTACTATAAATCCCGAAGGTTCTCTTTGAGATAAATCCTCAAGTTGCTAAAAAGTCATTTTTATCGTTTATTGCGCAAACATTAATTAAGTCACAAGATCATGGCCATAGAAATAAAACCCAAGCTATGCTTGCCTTAAGATTAGATCCTTCTTCAAATCCTAGAACTTGGTAGAATTGCTTCTCGATCTTCAACTTCTTATAAATCTCCAACGTAAAGCTAACCGACTTGATAAGATCATAGAACACCATACAAGCAATCTACGCAATTATACATGAAGCAGACAAAGGAACTATATAATAATAGTACACCAACCATAGTAAAATAGATTAAGAATCTTTTAAAACCAATCTACACATTACTACGATCACGTAGACGCAAAGATCATTGAAAACAGAGCTATAATGAATAAGTTATGGATTTATTAAGATTTTCTATTATAAAATATTGAATTAATTATAAGCTCAACTTTTAGTAGTTTCAAACAATGTTACTAATGACACTAACAGATAGATTGTGAGATAACGAATCTAACGCAACTTGAATGGATTGATTTGGAAATAAAATAGAGAAGTTATAAGCTTTTAAACACAATGGCAAAACTATAAATATCAGGAACATATCTATGCATTTCCATTCTATTTCGATATTAATTTTTCTAAATGAAAATGGCCAGAAAAAAGAGATGATGTCATCCGAATATGATCATGACGTTCGCAAGCTAACAAGCTAAAGCTAACAAGCGAAGCATGCATGCATGGCGCAAGGTGGAGGCCATGGCCGGCGATGGAGCTTTGGTGGAATTTCGTCCAAGCAACGTGGTTGGCCATGGAATACCAAGAGAAATAGTACCAAGAAAGATTGAGGAAATACTAGTGGGCCCACATAAAGGATTTCTCGACGAGGATGATGGCACGACGAGCTGAGGATGTACGACTCGTCTTGCTTTGGCTCGACCTCGAGCCATGAACTGAAAATGATGATGGTGAAGGGGACATGCCCAGTGTAGATAAGATGACAATGATCACTGGCTAACTTCAATTCTCCATGCGAGCTTGATGGCACAGTAGTAGCTTCCTATGGAGTCATCGGCGGTGACGTGTGAGGAACGTAGAATCAAGCAGATAGAGAGGAAGAACAGCACTTGAAGCTTCTTCAACTTGATGCATAACTCATCAAGGGTATAGGCATGACGGAGAGCAGCAAGAATCATCAACAGCAGTGGTGTCTTCGTTCGCCTGTTGACGAGATCCAAAGCAAGGCGGTGACTTAGCAGCAGTGCGTGTGCCTCGATGCTATAGCGGCGGCAGTTTGGGCTTCATGATGGCTGCAGCTAGCTCGAGGCAAGGTGGCACCTGCTCTAGGGTTAGGAAGGACGAAGCGTCACCCATGCTCAGGTTTTATAAGGGCTGGTCGCATGAGAGGCACACCAAGGCACGACGAGATGGCGATGGGATGAATGACTCAATGGAGTCCATCTCGGCAACATCTGGAGGTAGGAGACGACGCTGTTGCATGCACCCGGGGTGGTAGCCACAAGCTAGGGGGCCAGCTCATCAGCCAGAGCAAGGGGGAGAGGTGAGTGTTAAAGGTACATAAGTGTCATTTTTAACCATCAACAAAACATGGAAATGGACTTAAAAGCAAGTACCACATAGATATAGGGGGTTCACTAATAGAATTTCTTGAGTTTTGGTGAATGTCTATTTCTATAGGGTGTCAACTGAAAAGAACCAAGGAAGGCCCACATGTCATGTTTACATAGAGAGAAACAGCCCACACACGAGAAGGAAGACTCTAGAAGACATAGAAGGCACCGGACCGAATCAGAGATCGATCGGGCTTGGGGCCTAGGTGCCCGCCCTGATCTCTAAAGCGCCTACACTACTCCTAGACCAATCAGGAGTAAGCTCGCGGATCATGCCTCCACCACCTTTGAGGATCAATAATCACCGTTCATTAAGGTCATTTGCATCCAAGGGCTGCGGTGCATCCTGGGGGGCTATATAAGCAAGGCCCCTGGCCCCTGGAGGAGCGATCTCAAGAAACTCTTTTTCATTATTTCCAGAGAGGATCAGCTAAGAGGGGTCCCTTGAATGGATCTCCTCTCTAGAGCTTAGCATTCAAGGGAGACTAGCTTTGTAGTCTCCATGTGAGATTAGAGTTCTTCTTCTAGATTGAGAGAGATAGAGTGGAGGGAGAGTTGGAGGAAGCCCAGCCTGTCAGTGTCTCCTCTCTAGCTTGTACCTGCAGGATCAAGATCCCTAACCCAGACCTTTTTTCTGAGATTCTTTAGTGATTCAACTTCTAAATACTAGTAAGTTCTTGTTATTATTGTTCTATGGTTTATGAGTTTACTTTATTCTCTTGGCATTGAGGGTAGGGTAACCATCTGTAGCGTAACCGTATTGCTTGGGCTAGGATACTCATAGATATCCCCTGTCTAGCCAGATTCGTTGGTAGTAGTGTGGGAAGTGACAGTCCCATTGTTACCTTTGGAGCCTCCTCCCGTTAGAAGGACTGGTAGGATTAAAAGCCTCAGGTCAAGCATGCTTTGTGGTTTCTCTTTTCCTTTGGTACATCCCCAATAGAGCAGTAGTCGCATAGCTTGCCATAGGTTAGAACTAGGGTGTCGTAAGTAGTCTTCTCTATATCACTTATTTCACGTTACCTTGCTTGCAGCTCTGGGGTAGTAGCATAGATTAGGTTAGTCATTGCACGCTTTCTCCTTGTGGAAAAACAAATACGATACATTGGAATTATCTCCTGGGTGGAGTGCTCACCGATATCCATGCGCTTGCGGATTACTTCTCTTATTTTTTGTATGCGTAACAAATATCAACAAGCATTTCTGGGGCCATTGCCAGGGAGAAAGATGGTCCTGCTGAGTTAACCTAATGTCTTGCTTTACCTTGTACAGTACTTTTATCCTTTTATCTTTTTGTCTTTTCTTTTTATTTTCTATCCTTATGGATAACCCAAATTCCATGCCTACTTTGAATTTTCTACACCTTTAGAGACTAGCCATAGACCATGGGAACCATCAAAGCCTATCTTTGCCTCTAATTATGAGTTGTGTTCGAAGTTGATTGCAATAGGTCAAAACCAATCCTTTTCTATAGTCAGAGTCCTATCTTCTCATGAAGAAGGTAATGAACTTTTCGCTACACCTATGGAATCTTTTAATCTTCTTATAAATTTCGGTTTCGACCTATCCTTACAAGACCCTGTTCTTCTACATCATTTCTATATGGGTCTTAATAATATCACCTTTGGAATAGTTTTTCTTTCTTTATCCAATAGTGGAGCAAGGGTTGTCCTTATTAATGGACATACTCCTTGCACTAGCCTTCATGATGAACTCCTAGAGGAAGAGAAGGAACCATCCCCCAAACAAGAAGAGGAAGTTTCCATAGCCACATTACAAACATTCCAATCCCACAATTTGGCTATCCATCCCAAACCTTTAGTAATCCAAAATCCTCTATGGGAAGAAGAAATTCTACCCTTAGAAATCCATTCTAATGACTTTGGGATGATCTTAAACTTCCTGCTTCATAAGAGACCTTTTAGTGCATATACTTTGAATCTTCTCATCAAGAAGGGATCTCTTAGAATGCTCCCAATAATCCCTTTGGAGGACATTTAGAAAGTCTGAAGGATGGGATGTCAAGAGATGCCATAGAAGGAGAGCGAAGCCATCTAGAATCTACTCCTATCTTTTATCCATCTATGCCTGCAACAGAAACAAAATTTGAACCCATCCTTGACCCCTATGACTCCTCCTATGCTCCTTCTCATGAACCTCCTCATGATCCTAGGAATCCATCTAAACATCCAACACATAGGATTCATCATGACCACAAGGACGATCGAGTAGAGCATCATCAATGACTAGAGAGCATTATAAACCTATGTGGTATTGCCATTGAATGTGTGGATGAGGCCTTATATGAGATCAACTCAAGAGATGATCCAAGGAAAACTTTGGACATTTATGACAAGTTACCCTTGAAAGTCAAAAATGATGGAGACTTCAATGGACAAGGAAGCTACTTCATAAACACCCCATCAAATCCTTGTTCGTATGAGAAATCTCCTAATTCTAAAGATTTGGAAAGGATGGTTGTAGATGCATATTTTTATCATAAATATTGCAAATCTCATTGTGTGTGACACCCTGATTTTGAACCTTGAAACATTAAATGAATTTCTATACAGATGCTTTACATTCATAGGCCTCTAATAAATGTTTTATGAATTACTTTAAAATATGTGGCACTTTGAAACCATGCATTGTTGCATTCATGCTGCTGCATAAGTTTTGGTTGACTTGTTTGAGCTTGTTAAATATTTCTTTCTTTGCTTTCTAGCATCTAACATGCTCTAACTTGTCCTCTATAATTCCTAGACCAACCTAACCTAGTCTAACCAGCCTAGGCCAGTCCCTAGTGGACCCTGGCCAACGCCAGCCCCTACTGGCCAAGTATGGCCAACCCTAGCCGGCCAAGGCCAACTTTGGCCAGCCATGGCTAAGGCAGCCGTAGCTAGCCAAGGTCGCTTGCGTGGGCAGAGCCTAGCCGCGGCCCAGCCGCTCTGCCGCCGCGTCGCGCCGCTTGATGGGCCGAGCGGCCCAGCAGGCCACCGCACCAGCGCATGCCACCCGTGTTGCACCGCGCCACCTACGTCAGCCCAACGCCAGCCACTTGTGCCAGCACCGTGTCACCGCACTCAGTCGCTGATAGGTGGGGCCTACTCGAGTAGGGCCCACGCGCACAGTGTCGTCTTCCCCATGGAGACGGACACCGGGGCGGGCCCGAACTTACCCCGTGCGCCGTGTGAGCGCACGGCCCGAGGACCGCCGCCGCGTATAAAGGGGTCGCCCCTATGCGCTCTGTGCCCCTCCGCAACCGTAGCCCGCCGCCGTCGCCCGGTTTTGCTTCCACGGAACCCTAGCCGCCGCCGTTCATTCCGCCGCCACCAACATCACCTCCGCCACCGTCAGCCGTCAAGGTGAGCCCTAGCCCGAGCTCGGCGAGACCTTGGGGGTCGCAATGCTGCCATCCGCGGCCGTCTACCCCTTCCCTGCGCACCGCCGTCCGTCACCGAAGGAACCGCCGCCATCGCCGCTAGCCGTCTAGCGTCGCCCCGCCGCTCCGGTCGCGTCCCGCCGTGGCCATGCTGCCGGTTGAACGTGCTAGCACATGTGCATCACGCCCTTGCCTTCGCTCGGTCCCCACGTGCCCCGCAGCACCACCGCTGTGAGGTCACCGCCGGCAACCATGGCCGGGGTTGTCGGGGATGACCCCGTCCGCCGCTGGTCCACCGTGGACCCGTGGACTCGGTCTACGGGGATGGTCCACGGCTGGTCCATGGGACCCGGCAGTTCCCGTGCCGCTGGCACTTTTATACAAAGGCCCTTGCCCTTTTCTTTATTTATGATCTAGTCCTATGCAGTTCAAAAGTATTTAGATTATAGTCCTATTTTCTGCAGATTAGCCCCTAGTCTTGTATAGGCCACAATTTTCATGTTTTAACTCTGATTTTAGCAAACTTATACTTTTTGGAATCGTCTTGATGAGTAGAATAGTTCTATGCTATTGTTTGCTACTATGGAGGTGTTTTGGTGTACTACTCTGATTAAAGTATGTTTGCTTGCATGTAATGTGCGTGTGTGATGATTGTGGTGTATAGAGAACGAGACGTGGGTGAACGAGGATCAGTAGGACCCGGAGGGCTACATGCAATAGGACATCAACCAAGGCAAGTGCAGGCACCTTTGATCATATTGCACCTATTCACTTTTAATTAATACATTACATATGTCTTAAATCGGCAAACAATAGGGATGACTATCCACTCTATCCATATATCACCTATGGGGGTTTTAGTTGATAGGTCATTAGGTTGCTAGTGCTCTACCTCACCTTTCACCAATTTAATGAAGATAAAACATGCTTCTTAAAATATGTTGGAGCCGTGGGCTCTTGGCTTCAGCCGTTGGAAAAGTTGATGTTGTTTCGCATCGTTGGTTGGCGGTGAAAGATGGGGGAAATGGATGTTAGTGGGACTTGTGTTGATGAGGGTATCCGTATCTCCTCCCCTTTAAGGTCCTGTTCATGGAGCGGCAACCTGGGACTTCCTTACATCTCTAGGCTAATGGGCTCTGGCTTGGTCTATTAGCAGGACCATCATGGGCAGGGGGACATCTTACCGATGGGTGGCTATAGCTATGGTCGCTGGGGTGTTTCAAGTATCTAGTATGGCAGGGGCTAGGGATTCATGGTGGGGGCGGCCTCACGATGAATTCACCCATACGCTTGCACTCATTGCTAGTGAGTTATCACTGCCTATGACCCTGTGAAGGACCTTGTTGTGACCTCTGCCAGCCTATCTCTTTAATGGGCTAGGAGGCTGATCACCTCGGGTATAAAGAGTAATCAGAATCTGGAGCAAAAGTGTACACCTCTGCATAGAGTTAAAATCTATATATCATCTGTGCTCACAGTCACGAGTGGCCCAGATCCACACATGACTTAGCCAAATGGTCTAAGCTGTTAAATCATGGTGATGATGTTTGAGGTTGCTACCTCGGGTTTTATCGGGATGGCTATCCTATGTTCCCTTTGAGATGGCTATCTCATGTTTAATGATATATGCTTATATCTGTGATGATAAATGACACATTCACTGATACTTGAACCTTAATTAAGGGTTGGGTGTTTCAACCAAGTTGATAGAGGATAGGTTGCAATAAGTTAAATCTTAATTGTTACTTTAAAATGCTACCACAGTTTACCTTTCGGCTATACCTTGTTTTAGCCTTGCATATCATTACTTTCCACCTGTACTTGCTGAGTTTCGACATGGAACTCACCCATGCTATTTCCCAACCAAAGGATGCTCAAGTGATGACTCAGATGGTGACTTCCCTGAGAACTATCCGGGATGTTAGGCGTCGTGATGCTGTCGTCAACTTTCCTATGGCGAGATGGAGTCACTATGTCTACGTCATTTAGTTACCTTTCACTTCGGATGACGTTATTTATATTCTGCTTTACTCTAATGAAAGTTATGTAATAATGGTATGATGTAAATGTTATATTATTGTTTTATTCGAGCATTGTGCTTATTGGACCACGTAATTGTCGTTCATGTGTGTATTTTGATCCTAGAGCACATGAGCTTTTGCCTTGGTTTTAATCCTTCAAAACCAGGGTGTGGCAAAGTGGTACCAGAGCCGTGTTGACCGTAGGATCACGAAGCCTTAGCTAGAAATGGTTGTCTTCTAACCATCTTAGGTTGACCTTTATAAGTTATTGCATATCTCATCATTGTTAGCATGTTTCATTTACTATTGTATTCATTCCTTGATATGCATTTACTTCGGCTATAACTATTATCATTTATTGTCTTATCTTAGTTTGGTCATTATGATCATTATATGCATGTCTCTATGCTATTTTTGTTTTACTACAAATACCACAGAATGCATGCTATTCTTACTTCAATTTATTTCTATCTTTTATATCATTATCTTCGGATATCCATGCATGCACTCTCCATATATATCATCCTTTGATAATAGAAATGTTTATTTCTTTGTCATGATCTATTAACTGTTTGCCGCATGTCTTTGATCTCTGCACACTAGTAGATGGTGCACCAGCTTTTGACCTATCACAAGAGCTCCACTGGTTACCGTCGTTCTTGGCGTCCCAAGAGTACCCGATGACCGGACACGTGCACCACTACGAGTTTTGACCTAGCTAGCACCCTGACGACAGTGTGATCCTCAGAGTTGGGGGTCAGTACATATAGTGCTAGGCTCTAGTCCCACAGTAGCAGGCAGAAGACCAGGATGAGCAGCAGGCGCTAGACCATGGTGCACCAGGAGGAGGACCTAGCGCAGAAGGTCTAGGTGCAGGAGGCCCTGGAGCACCAGGTGGAGGGCCAGGAGGTCCAGGAGGTCCAAGAGTGCCAGGAGGACCTGGCGGCCCTAGAGGCCTAGAGGTCCTGGAGACCATGGAGTCTAGGGGGTGTACTACGCACATGACGGTTTTATTGTCACTCTCACTGTTTGTGGCGGTGGCGATGACTTCTTCCACGCTCACCTGATGAGGCTTCTTCGTCAGCTCTTTGGCCATCGAATGGTTGGAGTCGAGTACCGCAGCAAGGTCTAGAGCCACCCTATCTACACAGGCTTTTGGAGGGTTGGGTGCTATGTTGGGCGCCCCAACCCTACACTTCGTGCTCTTCGAGTTATTTTAGTCCACGCGGCGCCAGTAGACAGAGCTACCCAGCTGGCAGGCATCATGGATGCAGCACGATAGGCCTTGTTTGCTTATAGGGATCAGTACTTCCACCTGATCAGTGAGGACACACGTCGCTACTTCCCTCGCCGTACCCGTGGTCAGATTTCTGCTAGAGTTGCTTCTACTGCTGGAGAGGACCGAGGTTGCGCGCTATAGTTTAGCTCATGGCATAGCTGAACACTGAGTTGAACTTCACTCTGTTGGAGCTACCTCAGGTGCGTCTACAGGTAGATGAGGACCGGAGGAGGATTGCTCAGTTGGAGATGTAGCTCACTGGAGTAGCACCACCACCACCACAGTGGCTAGCACTGTCGCCACCACGTGACCACATCCCCTACGGAGTAGCTAGAGGCCATACTAGGATTGACTAGGATGTCCCTTTTATGTAATAAATAATACTATGTTAGCATGTTTAAACGTTTAGCTTATAGAGTCTGTGGTGAGTCTAGTGCGAGTGTGCTTAGAGTGTGCTTTGTTTTAGCAGTGCGAGAACTTGTTTATCATTATGAACCATGGATGATTTGCTTCTTTGTAATGATTGAGATAAGATGTGGGGTGATGTCCACACTTATCATATTTATATAAGTTTAAGACTATGTTTAGTTAATTTGGGGTTTGGGTCTCTATATATTATGCTCTATCTCTCTTCTCGCTTGTCATATCAATATACTCTGTCATAGCCTTCTGTCACTTGTTCATATCAGCTATCTATTTGGAGATCATGTCATTGCTATCTGTCAATGATTGTGATATTTGGGTTATGTAAGAAGGTTCATTGATATGAGGAGGCATTATGTTGTTGCAGTAATATTCATAGTTTACATTCAGCACAGATATATATTGAGACACATATCCTTATACCCTGCTGTTATTTGCATCAGATGGTTAATACCAGGAGGACCCAGGCAGACACTGGTGGCGCTAGTGGTCCTAGTGGGAGCAACCCAAACAACAACCAGAATCCCCCACCACCACCTCCTCCACCTACTATGGAGCAGATGATGGCCATGCAGACCTAGTTCATGCAGGGCATGTCTACCATGATGGCCATGAACCAAGTTCAGAACCAGCACCAGAATCAGAATGCTCTACCACCACCTAGGGACAGGCGCAGTGAGTTCTTGAGGGGATGCCCACCTTTCTTCTCTCATTTCCCTGACCCTCTTGTTGCTATGGATTGGGTGCACGATGTGGAGAAACAGTTGGAGATCACTCAGTGTAATGATAGGGAGAAAGTTCTCTACAGATCTGGTTAGCTACAGGGAGCAGCCGCTTCTTGGTGGGATTCCTACCGTTGTGCTCATTCAGCTCCGGACACCATCACTTGGGCATAGTTCACTAAGGCGTTCAAGGAGTTCCATGTTCCAGGTGGACTGGTGAAGCTGAAGAAGGAGTTTACTAATCTGAAGCAAGGCTCCATGTTTGTTTGTGAGTATCATGACAAGTTCATTACTTTGTCTTGCTATTCACCTAGGGATGTTGAGCAAGACCAGGATAAGCAAGATCACTTCCCAGGAGGGCTTAATGATGGACTCACTTACATGATGGCACATGTCAAGTATGCCAACTTCCAGGAGATGGTCGATAAAGCCATTGTGCTTGAGAGCATGCACAACAAGATGGAAGATAAGAAGAAGAAGAGGAAAGCTAGCAAGTACCAAGAATAGAGAAGCAACAACTGTCCTCACTTCATCAATTTCCAGAACTACCAGCAGCATTCTTCTTACCAGTATGGGAAGAGTAGCCAGGGACAGCAAGGAGGTTAGTGCTACAATAACACCAACAATGGCAGTAATCTAGTGCAGCGCCAGAATAATCAAGCCCTTCACCAGAACAATTAGCTCCTCGCCAGAATGCTCCCAATAATGCACCTGTGAAGCCCAACCACACCCCCAGCAATGCTTGCTTTAAGTGTTGCAAGGTGGGACACTATGCCAATGGTTGCCCCTAGAATCAGAAGCAACAAAATTTTGGGAAGCTGAACCATGTCAAGGTGGATACTGCTGAGGAAGCTACAGATGTGATGCTCGGTACATTTCTTGTTGATTCTCATCCAGCTTCAGTTCTATTTGATACTAGTGCATCACACTCTTTCATTGGTAGTCATTTCGTTCATAAGCATAGTATAGCAACCCAACATATGCCTAGCTCCATGAACGTAAAGACACCGGGAGGAACCATGAACTCTAATGTCTAGTGTTCAGATATAAAGGTTAATTTAAGGGGCTTAGATTTTCCTGCTAGACCCATAGTGCTTGAGTCAGAAGGTCATGATCTTATTTTGGGAATGAGTTGGTTAAACAAGTGGAAGGCAAATATTAAATGTTCAAAAAGGACAGTGAGCTTGACTGCACCTAATGGAGATGTAGTAGATGTTGGGAATATGCCCTAGAGCTAATCTTGTAGATGATGATATTCCGATTGTATCCATGATTAATAAAGTGTTCATTGAATATCCATTATAGACAACTTATATTGATTGGTGATTATGTGAATTGTTTGTGGAACTCAATGACTTAAATGGTTATTCTAAAGTTGTCCCTGGTCGGCATTCTTGTGAGAACACACTTGAATATTAGACCAGCACATGTATTAGTTGATGGCTATGTTTCACAAGTCATGGACATGGAGATGTCAAACTAATAATGTGGGCACATGTGAGACATGTAGGCTGGACAGACCCGACATGAGAAAGTCTCTATTCATGTCATGTATGTTATGTCCTTAGACCTAAGATTGTGGTATGTAATCAAGATGTGAAACGGCCTACTTAGGGACTATCAAACGCTGCTCCGTAACTGGGTAGTTATAAAGGTGGTCTTCGGGTGGTCAGGAAGCATGCTATGAGACATAGAAAATCAAGATGGAATTTTCCCCTCTCTACGCAAGAGAGATATCACTGGATCACTCAAGTGATTGGATCAACAAATGCATGGCCATGCTTGGGTTAAGTGTTAACCCATGAGTTGAACCATATATCGAGAGGCAAACGGAATAACTTGTATGTGGTTGTAGTGGTTCGTCTGATATTATCTTCGCATGAACATAGGAGTTGTCACGCCTTGCTAGAGGCCATTGTCAACTATTGGGTGAGTAGGAGTACTCGACCCATGTCAATGTGTGCGTGAACCCATAGGATCGCATGCTTAAGGGGCTAGAAGCCTAATTCGGGTTGGACCCTAATTAGACAAGGCTTAGGGTTACTAATGGGCCTCCAACTCGTGAGCTCATTGGGGACGCCTATATAAGCAAGGGGTAGGGGCGCGGCCAGGAGAAGACACACCTTTGGCAGCCGTCGTTGCCCTCCCCACGCTTGCGCCATCTGCTCCTCGCGGACCTAGCAGTCCGGAGGCGCATCGCTTCTTCCCTGCATGTGTGGGATTCCTCAGAGGTGCTGCATTTGGAGAACTAGGACAAACTACGCGAGGGGATTAAGGTGACGGATGACCACACAACTGCACTGCCTATTGCGATGCATACGACTACATCGAGTCGTCTTCCGCTGCACCTGCGCATCTAGTGGTAGTCCCGTAACCTGTCACTAGTAGTAGATCCTGGTTTATAAGGTTGAAAAGTTTTGTTTTCTGGCCAGCATAGCACCCTTATAACCCCTCAGTGGTATCAAAGCCATTACTGCCTTGTTATAGGTTCGGTTTTGTGCATATATTGATATGCGTGGTTGTAGATGAGTGTCTAACCTTGGTTCGTCATCTTGCCGTGTTGGTCTTGAAACGATCTACTCGTACCGGTCAGAATTTCACCATCTGAGTTAAGTGATTCATGTAAATCTAGTCATAGCAAGTTAGAGATCAATCAGATTGATCAAATTGAACCCTAGGTCAAGTGCCAAGCGCATATGATGCGCGGCGGTGGTAGATGGAATTTACTGCCGGGCGCCGGTTTGCCAAGAAAAGTGTTGTTCGGTAAAACAGCCGTAACTTTTGAACTATAACTCGGATTGAGATGAACTCTAAACAAAAATCATAGAGAACGAAATTTTACATCTGGTTCTCTATGTCTTCACTGCATTCGGCAAAATTAGAATTGCGAAATAAGGATTAGAAAATAGAGTTTTCTGCGTTGCAAGTTTAGACGTCGGATTCGGATAACTCTGTTTTACAGGTATTGATGACTGGTATAGCCCTTATGTGTATGTGATGCATGTATGTATTTAATTCATGGCTTACATGTCATGAGGACAATATGGACAGGAGCCACATACATATTGTCAAAATTAATGTAATGTTGTGTGCCAATCTGTGATGATCTATCCGCGACTATGTAATTTCATTTTTCTTGCGCTAGTAGTAGCTAGTCTTGGTGAAATCATCACTAAAGGATGGCATACTCGAATCATGGAGATGGAGATCACCATGATGCACAGATTGAAGGAGATGGAGATCCCCAAAGGAATAATGGGCTATACCAAGTCATGTCTGTGTATGCCATTCTTACTGTGTTCTACTTTCACATGCTATTATGTTTTTGTCTACATGAGTGTGGTAGTGAAGTAGAATGATCCCTCAGTAATGTTTAAGTTAAATGCTTCCCCAAACCTTGCACTTTCATAAGTCTTGTACAATCGGTGGTGGGTTTATGAAATTAGGGTGCCACGGTTTCCTCGACTAGGCAGGTTCGCATCGGATACTTACTGCAAGAAGGTTTGGTTACTTAAACAAGGTCATCCTAATGGTTAGGGACCTTGGAGCATGGGTAGGTTGAGCGTAGCATAGAGATGCTGCCCAACAACAAGAGTCATATGTGATATGATTAGCAAAGTGTTGCTTACCGATCTAGCGGTGATGCTAAAGCTCACTAGTTGACTTGTTAGTTGTGGGTCTTGAATCACTGAGTATCAATTGAGGGATATTGATTTTAGTGGGAGTAGATTTTATTTTGATATAATTTACTCTTTCATGGATACATTGTCTTAGTATTTTGCGTTACTTTTGTTGTAGATGGCCGCTCGTAATCAACCATTTTCTTTGCGTACAATTCTTGAGAAAGAAAAGTTGAATGGAACAAATTACGCGGATTGGATCCACAACCTAAGAATTGTTCTTAGGGCTAAGAAAAAGGAAGAAATTCTAGACACCCCATTACCAGATGAGCCTGATGAAAATGCAACTACTGCTGAGAAAAACGCTTACAAGAAAGCATGTGATGCGGATCTTGAAGTGAGTAGCCTCATGCTTGCTTATATGGAACCTAATCTGCAGATGCAGTTCGACAACAATCATTCAGCGAACGATATGATCGTGGCTCTTGAAGATATGTTCCAAACTTAAGCGTGGACTGAAAGGTTCAATATCTCTAAGGCACTTGTAGAAACCAAGCTAGCGGAGGGCGCAGCTGTTGGTCCACATGTAATCAAGATGGTTTGTTACACTTAGAGGTTGGAGAAGCTAGGCTTCCCAATTGGCCAAGAGTTGGCTACTGATTTCATTCTTGCATCGCTTCCAGCTATGGAAACTTCATCTTGAACTACCATATGCATGGAGCGGAGAGGGGCTTGAATGAACTGTATGGCATGCTAAAAACAGCAGAGGCCGACATCAAGAAAGGTGCCGACAGTAGCCAAGTGTTGATGATCTAGAACCGACCTCGTTTTAAGAGGAAGGGTAATTCTTGGAGGAAGAAGGGCAAGGCTAAAGATGAGATCTCTAAGCCAAACCCATCTGCTACCAAGGCTGGACCATCTGCAAATTTAGATTGCTTTTATTGTAAGGAAAAAGGTCACTAGAAAAGGAACTGCAAGGAGTACTTGGCATCCTTAGAGAAGGATGGCGGCGGTAAAGGTACTGCTACTTCTTGTACTCTTATGGTTCATGTTATAGACATTTTCCTCGCTAACTCTTATATCAATTCTTGGGTATTTGATACTGGATCGGTTGCTGATATTTGCAATACGATGCAGGGAATGATAAGAAGTAGAAGCGTGGAGAAAGGAGAAGTTGATTTCCATGTGGGCAATAATGCAAGAGTTACTGCATTGAACGTCGGGACAATGCAACTTCCCTTGTCGTCAGGATTTATTTTGGAATTGAATAATTATTATTTTGTTCCTAGTTTAAGTGGAAACATTGTGTCACCTTCATGCTTGATGAAGGATGGTTATTCATTTGCGAGTAAAGACAATGGTTGTGTGATCTCAAAGAATGATGTGTTTGTGGCTTTTGCATCCATTGTGAATGGGTTATTTATTTTAAATCTTGATGATGCACCTGTCTATAATGTTAGTGCTAAACGACCTCGGCTTAATGAGTTAAGTCCTACCTATATGTGGCATTATCGTTTGGGTCATATAAGTGAGAATTGCATGAATAGGCTCCATGATGATGGCCTTCTAACTTCGTTCGATTTTGAATCATACGAGACATGTGAGGCTTGCTTGCTAGGCAAGATGACCAAGGTGCCATTCAAAGGATTTCTTGAGAGGGCATCTAACTTGTTGGAACTTATACATACTGATGTATGTGGACTAATGAGCATGACAGCTAGAGGCAGATTTCAATACTTCATAACTTTTACTGATGACTTTTGTAGATATAGATATGTCTACCTAATGAAGCATAAGTCCGAAACATTTGAAAAGTTCAAAGAATTTCAAAATGAAGTAGAGAATCAGCGTGGCAAGAAGATCAAGGCCTTGCAATCTGATTGTGGAGGCAAATATCTAAGTCACGAGTTTAGCAATCATCTTAAGAGTTGTGGAATTATTCTACAGCTTATGCCACCTAGAACACCTCAGAGAAACAGCGTGTCTGATTCTATAGCAGAAGCCGAGTACATTGGAGCTTCTAGCGCTGCAACGGAAGGTGTTTGATTGAGGTGGTTCCTCATTGAGCTTGGTATGTTTTCGAATGCGTCGGGCCCATTGAATTTACATTGTGATAACAATGGGGCGATTGCACAGGCTAAGCAGCCTAGGGATCACTAGAAGAACAAACATGTACTTTGAAAGTTTCATCTCATTCGAGAGTTTGTGAAACAAGAAGAGATCAAATTGTGCAAAATACATATGGATTTGAATGTAGCAGATCCTTGGACAAAGGCTCTTCCACAACCTAAGCATGAGGTGCACATGAGGTCTATGCAGATTAGACATCTAAGAGATTAACTCTAGTGCAAGTGGGAGACTATTGGGAATATGCCCTAGAGCTAATCATGTAGATGATGATATTACGATTGTATCCATGATTAATAAAGTGTTCATTGAATATCCATTATAGACAACTTGTATTGATTGGTGATTATGTGAATTGTTTGTGGAACTCAATTACTTGAATGGTTATTCTAAAGTTGTCCCTGGTTGGCATTCTTGTGAGAACACACTTGAATATTAGACCAGCACATGTATTAGTTGAGGGCTATGTTTCACAAGTCATGGACATGGAGATGTCAAACTAATAATGTGGGCACATGTGAGACATGTAGGCGGGACTGACCTGACATGAGAAAGTCTCTATTCATGTCATGTACATTATGTCCTTAGATCTAAGATTATGGTATGTACTCAAGATGTGAAATGGCCTACTTAGGGACTATCAAATGCTGCTACGTAACTGGGTAGTTATAAAGGTGGTCTTCGGATGGTCGGGAAGCATGCTATGAGACATAGACAATTAAGATGGAATTTGCCCCTCTCTATGCGAGAGATATCACTAGATCACTCAAGTGATTGGATCAACAAATGCATGACCGTGCTTGGGTTAAGTGTTAACCCACGAGTTGAACCATATATCGAGAGGCAAAGGGAATAACTTGTATGTGGTCATAGTGGTTCGTCTGATATGATCTTCGCATGCACATAGGAGTTGTCATGCCTTGCTAGCTGTCGCTATCAACTATTGGGCGAGTAGGAGTACTCGGCCCATGTCAATGTGTGCGTGAACCCATAGGGTCACACGCTTAAGGGGCTGGAAGCCTAATTCGGGTTGGAGCCAAATTAGACAAGGCTTAGGTTACTAATGGGCCTCCAACTCATGAGCTCATTAGGGATGCCTATATAAGCAAGGGGTAGGGGCACGGCCAGGAGAAGACACGCCTTTGGCAGCCATCGTCACCCTCCCCACGCTCGCGCCTTCTGCTCCTCGCGGACCTAGCAGTCCGGAGGCGCATTGCTTCTTCCCTGCACATGTGGGATTCCTCGGAGGTGCTGCATCTAGAGCACTGGGATGAACCGCGGGAGGGGATTGAGGTGATGGACGACCATGCAACTGCACTGCCTACTACGACGCGTACGACTACATTGAGTCATCTTCCGCTGTACTTGCACGTCTAGTGGTAATCCCGTAACCTGTAACTAGCAGTAGATCCTAGTTTATGAGGTCGAAAAGTTTTATTTTTTGGCTAGCGTAGCACCCTCATAACCCTTCAGTAGATGTTCTAGTTTCTTTGCCATCCAAGAATCAGGGAACAGTGAATCATCTCAGTGGTGAGCCATTGGAGAATATTAGAGTTGTTAATGAGTTTCTAGATGTTTTTTCAGAAGATTTGCCTGGTATGCCACCTGATCGAGAGATTGAGTTTATCATTGATTTGTTACCTGGTACTGCACCCATAGCTAAAAGACCTTATAGAATGGTTGTTAATGAACTAGAAGAACTTAGGTCACAACTTAGAGAATTACAGTCTAAGGGTTACATTTGGCCTAGTTCATCACCATGGGGAGCCCCAGTAATCTTTGTAGAAAAGAAAGATGGAACACAGAGGATATGTGTAGATTATAGATCTTTGAATGATGTGACTGTTAAGAATAAGTACCCCTTACTTAGAATTGAGGATCTGTTTGACCAGTTGAAGGGAGCTAGTGTCTTTTCTAAGGTAGATTTGATGTCAGGTTACCATCAATTGAGGATTAGACCTAGTGACATTCCAAAGACTGCTTTCACCACCAGATATGGTCTTTTTGGGTATGTAGTGATGTCTTTTGGGTTGACCAATGCTCCAGCTTACTTTACGTACAGGATGAATAAAGTTTTTATGGAGTATCTTGATAAGTTTGTGGTTGTCTTCCTTGATGATATTCTGTTTATTCCTAGAGTGAGGAAGAACATGAAGAGCATCTTAGATTGGTGTTGCAGAAGTTTAGGGAACATCAGCTTTATCCCAAGTTCAGTAAGTGTGAATTCTGGTTAAAGGAAGATTCTTTTCTTGAGCATGTTATTTCTAAGGATGGAGTTATAGTTAGTCCTAAGAATGTTTTAGATGTGCTTAAGTGGAGTCCACCTAAGAATGTCAAGGATATCAAGAGTTTTCTAGGAATGGCTGGATACTATAGGAGATTCTCTACCATCCTGGTAAAGCTAATGTTGTGGCTGATGCTTTAAGTTGGAAGAGTCAGCTAAACATGTTAGAAGTGCTAGAGTTACCTCAAGAGTTGCTAGTTGAATTTGAGTATCTTAATTTGGGGTTTATTACCAACACATAGGGAGCTTACCTGGATGTGGAACCAACACTTGAATAGGAGATCAGGAAGGGTCAGAAAACTGATGAGAAACTTCAAGAGATTGTCAAGTTGGTTCATGAAGATGGAGCCCTTGGATTCAGTGTCGATGAAGAATGAACACTCTAGTATAAGCACAAGTTAGTTGTGCCTAATGTTCAGAAGATCAAGGATACTATTCTTAAGGAGTGTCATTAGTCATCTTACTCTATTCACCCTTGAGGTACTAAGATGTACCAGGATCTGAAGGAACACTAATGGTGGAAGGGTATGAAGAGAGACATTGGGGAGTATGTTGCCTTGTGTGATACTTGTCATAGAGTAAAAGCAGAACATCAAAGGCCAATAGGATTGTTGCAGCCATTGAAGATACCTAAATGGAAGTGGGATGAAATCAGTATGGATTTTATTGTGGGATTGCCTCAAACTCAGAGAAGTTTTGATTCTCTTTGGTCAATAGTGGATTGTTTGACCAAGGTTGCTCATTTCATACCTGTCAAGACTACTTATAGTGGAGCACAATTAGCTGAGAAGTATATGGCTCAAATTGTGTGTGCTCATAGAGTTCCCAAGAGGATTGTTTCAGACAGAGGTACACAATTTACTTCTAAATTCTAGGAGAAGGTACATGAAACTTTGGGAACTGAGTTAAGATTTAGTTCGGCTTATCATCCGCAATTAGATGGTCAGACAGAGAGGGTTAATCAGATTCTAGAGGATATGTTGAGGGCCTGCGCTCTGGAATCCAGTGATAGTTGGGACAATAATTTGCCTTATTTATTCTCATACAACAATAGTTATCAGGCCAGTCTCAAGATGTCTCCTTTTGAAGTGTTGTATGGACGGAAGTGTAGGACACCCTTGTTCTGGAATCAAGCAGAAAAAAGATAAGTTTTTGGTCTTGATGCTTTGAAAATAGCAGAAGAGCAAGTGTAAGTGGTTCGGCATAATCTGAAAGTAGCTCAGTCGAGGTAGAAGAGTTATGAAGATGTCTGTTGAAGGGAGCTTGAGTTTGAAGTAGGTGACTACGTCTATCTTAAGTGTCTCTGATGAGGAATCTCAAGAGATTCAAGGTCAAGGGGAAGTTAGCTCCTAGGTACATTGGTCCTTTCAAGATTTTGGCAAGGAAAGGAGAAGTAGCTTATCAACTTGAGTTGCCAACTTACCTATCCAATGTGCATGATGTGTTTCACATCTCATAGTTCAAGAAGTGTTTGAGAGTCACAAGGGAAGAGTTGCCTGTAGAAGAAGTGCATTTGTAAAAGGATCTGACTAATGATGAGAGTCCATCTAGGATTTTGGAGACAGCTATTGGCGGTCCTTAACTCACTTTTTATACACCAATAATAATATAAATCCATGGAACATCATAGAAAAATATTATTTATCTAACAAGTTCCATGAGTTTTGGTGTTTTCCATTGTGTTGCAGGAATATCTAGGTTTTCACAACATAAAAGTACCTCAAATGACAAAATGGACTACACCATTGCAGAGAGCTCATCGCGCTAATCAAAATGCATATATTATTCGCCTCATTTGGAGCTCCCAATAAAAAGATATATAAATTCGAGTCCAATTCAGGACTGCACGAGTAGGCTTGAGTAATTTGGCCATAACTCACTCATCCGAATCCGATTGGGCTAAATCACCTGTTGAAACGAAGCTATCGACAAGGCCCACGTGCTCCCAAAAGGCAGTGGCCAGATGGGCCCACCAGGGGACTGGCCGCCCCCGGTGGGGCCTTTCGGGCCCAGTTTTCTTCTGGCGGTTCTAAGGCGGTTTCCCAAGGATGGTCTCACCTACGATCAACATAGATGGAAAGTGGAAATGGCCCTTTGGAGGTCAGTTTGGGTCCTTCCATGTGGGGATAGCCCTTTTGCATAGAGCCTCCTCCTCTGAAGCTATAAAAGGAGGCCTCCTCTCTTCACAATTCATTCATTCACCAACACAAAGAGGTCACAATGTAGAGAGGAAGAGCAAGCTCTATTCCATTAGCTTCTAGCTAAATTAGTATAGGGAGTGAGAGAGGGAAAGAGCTGGAGAAAGAGTAGAGTCGAAGCAGTTCTGCCTCCGGGTGGACGAAGTGCCAGGCTTGTTGGCTCTCGCTCCAACTTGTACCTCTACGATCGTCTTGCTACTTGAAGTAAGAAGTTCATGTTCAACATTGGTTTGATTCATTAAGCATGTTTCTTTCATAAAACAACTTTTTTGTGGGATTGTTGTTCTTTCTTTGGACAGATGCACTAGTAAGAGGACTCCTGATAGAGACGGATGTTCCTGATCACTGCTAGAGTAGTAGTCGCCTTCATAGACGTGGTGTCTAGGTTGGGGTCTACCTTCGTATGTTGCGCGCACCCATGGGCAGAGGGGTAGGTGGCAGGTGGTGACAGCCCTGTCCACTCGTACTAGCATTCCCCCATGTTCTACCATGGAATAGCACTGATGCTGATATCACTTGGCAGACCAAGTGCGTTAGTGGGCCTAAACCAAGGAAGTAGTGGGAAAGTTACCATCGCTTATTTGTGTTTGATCTTAGAAGAACCTCTCTACCCAAGCTACTCTTCATCTTATCATTCTAGGAGAACTACTTTAGAGATCTCTTACACCTCCGTTCCTTGTGGAAATACGATACCCTAAATACTTTCGGGTGAAGGCACCAATGGTACTTTCGTGCGCTTGCGGACTTTTCTGCTAACGCTAAGAAGCGCCAACAACAGCCGAGAGAGTCACTAGAAGTAAAGTTATCAAGTGGTGTAAAGTACAATTGAAGTATCACTTAAAAGATCAAGCTACTTGGGAAAAGGAAGAGGATCTAAGAGCAGAATACCCGGAACTGTTTCCTGAGTCTTCTAATCTCGAGGATGAGATTTTTAAGGGGGGTAGGTCTATACCACCCTAATTTTGAACCTTGAAACATTAAATGAATTTGACTTTTACTTCTATATAGATGCTTTACATTCATACGCCTTTGATAAATGTTTTATGAATTACTTTAAAATATGTGGCACGTTAGAAACCATGCATTGTTGCATTCATGCTGTTTTGGTCGACTTGTTTGAGCTTATATTTCTTGCTTTGCTTTCTAGATTCTAACATGCTCTAACTTGTCCCCTCTAATTCCTAGACCAACCTAACCTAGTCTAACCAGCCTAGGGTAGTCCATAGTGGACCCTGGCCAACCCCAGCCCCTAGTGGCCAAGTGTGGCCAGCCCTAGCCGGCCATGGCCAACTTTTGCCAGCCATGGCCAAGGAAGCCGCAGTAGCCGCCAGCCTGTAGCGGCTAGGCTTGGCCACAGCCAGCCAGGCAGTTCAGCCGAGCCGCAGCCAGCGCAGCGGGCCACCACAAGGCAGCCCGGCTAGCCAGGCTGGCCAGCAGGCCGCAGCCGTAGGTCACCTGCATGGGCGAAGCCCAGCCGTGGCCTAGCCGCTCTACCGCCGCGCCGCGCCGCTTGATGTGCCGAGCGGCCCAGCAGGCCGACGCGCCAGCGCACGCATCCCGTGTCGCACCGTGCCACCTACGTCAGCCTTGCGCTAGCCACTTACGCCAGCACCGCGTCACCGCACACAGTACCTGACAGGTAGGGCCCACCCAAGTGGGGCCCACACGCACAATATCGTCTCTCCCACGGAGACGGACACCGGGGCTAGCCCGAACTCACCCCGTGTGCCGCGTGAGCGTATGGCCTGAGGACCACCACAGCCTATAAAGGGGTCGCCCCTGTACGCTCCGCACCCCTCCGCAACCCTAGCCTACTGCCGTTGCTCGGTTTCGCCTCCGCGGAAACCTAGCCATCGTCGTTCGTTCCGTCACCGCCGACATCGCCTTCGTCGCCGTCCATCGTGGAGGTGAGCCCTAGCCTGAGCTCAGTGAGACCCTGGGGGTCGCAATGCCATCCTCCGCGGCCGTCTTCCCCCTCCCTGCGCGCCGTTGTCCGTCACCGAAGGAACCACCGCCGCCGCCGCTCGCCGTCGCGCGTCGCCCCGCCACTCCGGTTGCGTCCCACCACGGCCGTGCCGCCGATCGAACACGCTAGTGCATGGGCATCATGCCCGTGCCTTCGCCCGGTCCCCGCGTGCCCCGCAGCACCTCCGCTACGAGGTCACCGTCGGTGACCATGGCCGGGGTCGCCGGGCATGACCTCGTCCGCCGCCGGCCCATCATGGACCCGTCGACTCGGTCCACGGGGACGGTCCACAGCCGGTCCCCGGGATGCGGTCGTTCCCATGCCACCAGCACTTTTACAAAAAGGCCCTTGTCCTTTTCTTTATTTACAATGTAGTCTACACAGTTCAAAAGTATTTAGATTATAGTCCTATTTTCTGCAAATTAGCCCCTATTCTTGTATAGGCCATAACTTTCACGTTTTAACTCCGATTTTAGCAAACTTATACTTTTTAGAATCGTCTCGATAAGTAAAAAAGTTCTATGCTATTGTTTGCTATTGTTGAGGTGTTTTGGTGTATTGCTGTAATTAAAGTATGTTTGCTTGCATGTAATGTGTGTGTGATGATTGTGGCGTATAGAGAATGAGACGCGGGTGAACGAGGATCAGCAGGACACGAGGACTATGTGCAGCAGGACATCAACCAAGGAAAGTGCAAGCACCTTTGATCATATTGCGCCTATTCACTTCTAATTAATACATTGCATGTGTCTTAAATCAGCAAACCATAGGGATGACTAGCCACTCTATCCATATATCACCTATGGGGGTTTTATTTGATAGGTCATTAGGTTGCTAGTGGTCTAACTCACCTTTCACTAGTTTAATGAAGATAAAACATGCTTCTTAAAATATGTTGGAGCCATGGGCTCTTGGCTTCGGCCGTTGGAGAAGTTGATGCTGTTCCGCATCGTTGGTTGGCGGTGAATGACAGGGGAAATGGATGCTAGTGGGACTCATGTTGACAAGGGTATCTGTATCTCCTCCCCCTTAAGATCCTATTTGTGGAGCGACAACCTAGGATTTTTGTACATCTCTAGGCTAATGGGCTCTAGCTTGGTCTATTAGCAGGACCATCATGGGCAGGGGGATAGCTTACCGACGAGTGTCTATAGCTATGGTCGCTAGGGTGTTTTCAAGCATCTAGTATGGGAGGGGCTAGGGATCTCTGGTGGGGGCGGCCTCACGATGAAGTCGCCCATATGCTTGTACTCATTGCTAGCGAGTTGTCACTGCCTATGACCCTGTGAAGAACCTTGTTGTGACCTCTGCCAGCCTATCTCGGTAATGGGCTAGGAGGCTGGTCACCTCGGGCATAAAGAGTAATCACAATCTTGAGTGAAAGTGTAAACCTCTGCGCAGAGTTAAAATCGATATATCGTCTGTGCTCACAGTCATGAGCGGCCCAGATCCTCACATGACTTAGCCAAATGGTCTAAGCTGTTAAATCATGGTGATGATGTTTGAGGTTGCTACCTCGGGTTTTATCGGGATGGCTATCCTGTGTTCCCTTCGAGGTGGTTATCTCATGTTTAATGATATATGCTTATATCTGTGATGATAAATGACACATTAACTACTACTTGAACTTTAATTAAGGGTTGGGTGTTTCAACCAAGTTGATTAGAGGATAGGTTGCAATAAGTTAAATCTCAATTGTTACTTTAAAATGCTACCACAGTTTACCTTTCGGATGTACCTTGTTTTAGCCTTGCATGTCATTACTTTCCGCCTGTACTTGCTGAGTTTCGACATGAAACTCACCCTTGCTATTTCCCAACCAAAGGATGCTCAAATGATGACTCGGATGGTGACTTCCCTGAGAACTATCTGGGATGTTAGGCTTGTGATGCTGCCGTCGACTTTCCTGTGGCGAGATGGAGTCGCTACGTCTACGTCATTTAGTTGCCTTTCACTTAAGACGACGTTATTTATATTCCGCTTTACTCTGATGACAGTTATGTAATAATGGTACGATGAAAATGTTATACTATTTTTTTATTCAAACACTGTGCTTATTGGACCATTTAATTGTCATTCATGTGTGTATTTTGATCCAGGGGCACATGAGCTTTTGCCTTGGTTTTAATCCTCCAAAACCAGGGTGTGACATTGTGTTGGCTTGATCTTGAGATAGGTATACATAAATTAGTGTTGGAAGGGAAACCACTTCATCAAAGCAGATCTTAAAGGTTTCCCAAGGACAAGCTTAGTGTCCTAAAACAAGCACTTTTCATCCATAACATGAGTGTTTACCTTCTTGCTATATTGCCCTTGCGAAATGAGCATAGAGTTGTAATTATAAAATATTCCTTTGGGTATTCTTGTTACTAACCTTCCAAGATTGGAGCAACAGATCAAAGGAATGACAAACGCAAGGTATGTCCAACCAATCATTATGCAACATTGATTTACACTCATCCAAACTTGAATTTACAAAATTCAAGCTTGGGGGACATGCTTCCATAAATAAATCTTTTTTTCCATGTTGCTACATTATCTTGGTTGTCCCTACCTTTAAGACATGTTCGATTTGCTAAAACACTAATCATGCTTTGTCATCATTGTTGAGTGAATCTCTATAATGCTCTCATACTACCTTTGTTTGCTATAGTATATGTTTAGGTTTGGAGTAGTTTCATACATATCTTAAATGAAACATGGTGCCTAGTTTAGGAGTGGTGATCTTACTTTCAAAGGCTTTTTAAATTAAGCGTGGTGCTTAGGTTAAAATGCCTTCCTAAATCAAATTAGACGTGGTGTCTAGGTTGATCTTTGAACCAATATTATGCTATAGTAGATGCTAGATATTTTGTTGGACTAACCCCTGCAGGAAAGCTTCCAAATTCAAATTGGAAAAGTCCTAGATGAACTCACACTGGAGATAAAGAGAGACACAATAATTTTAAATAGGGAGACATAAATCAAAGAGAAGAAGAAGAGTGCCATAAAACATGATCCATAATCAAAGCAGTTACTCCATGGAAGTAGTTGAACAATTTCCCATCGTGCCACTTGAAGACAAATACCATGTAGTTACAATTGCATTCTCTTGTCAACCACTAATCATTGGGAATCAAGAAAGATTGACAAGAAAAGAGCTTGCAACTTTCTGCACCCTCACCTCCTAGATTGAGAAGCTGATGCATGAGGAAACATTGCCAACTCCTCTAGATGAACCAATCAAGTTCTTCCTCCTCTCATGCCCCCATCACTTCACACGCTGGTTTGCAATCTCTCAATTCATTATTGCTTTATTTCTATGAGTTTGAGTTATTTCATAAATACCTATATATGAGAATCAGACATAAGCTAAAAGCAATCCTCTAGAAAAGAAGTAATAGTGAATAATAAAGGTTCTATGCTATTATGTTTAAACAAACTCTTTTGTAGCTTAGAAAGTAACCTTTAGCCATGTGAAAATAATGCCCTTGTTATCACTTGTATACTCCTTCGGGTATCTGTTGTCCACTAATGATAGCAGGAATCAAAAGAGAGCACAAAGGATGGCATGACTAAAGGCAAGAAAGGAAGGAGTGCAATAGAGAAGACAGTTGGCGCATGAACAAAGAGACAAGACCAACCAACCAGAAAAAGCTTCCATAAGGTGTTACGGTGTCAACACGTTCAAGGTAACATACCAAGGTAAGTAATCATCACTTTAAAAGTTTTTCCTTAATTCTGGTATACACATAAATAGAGAGCCAAACATGTTTTGAGCTATAATCTTACTTGATCCAACCTAATTAACTCAAACATGTTTAGTTTTTTAATCTTTGTTCCTATCACCACTTTCTTATTCTCATTGTCTTAACCATATGAGCTAAAAAAGTTGCACATCCAACCTTTAGAAGATGATAGTCATGTAAAATAAATACATCATGCATAGATAGCCTATCCTTCCATAAGGATGAGTAATCTGATCTGCAAAATATTTTATTGCCGGATTCATACTCGCTATCTATCCTATCACCCATGTTAATTTCAAGCAAAACATATAAACATCAAAATTATCTTCTTGCTCAATATGACTAATGATAGAGAGGAATGAATTTTTGGTTCTGTTGGTGTTTTTCCACCAACAGAGCCCATGCACTTGATCTCTGCCTTTTCTTTTTGAGTAGAACACACTTTGAACAAAATAGTAGAGGAGTTGATCAACTCACCAAGAATCCTACAAGTGAAAGTCCTAGACCTACGAACATGCACACTGAACAAGATGCTGCAAGCTTCCACAACTAGTACTTCATTTCAAACTGCTGGAAGAGCAAAGAGCATGGGTTACACCATCTCAAAAGGGCAAGCTATCGAGGTCTCTACCATGGGACTAAATGATGCACCTATGGAATAAACATTGTAAGCGGTCCTGTTTAGAGGACCTAAAACACTGAACTCTTGTCGCAAGTAAAATCAGTAGTTATCCATATTTATCTTTTCTAGCACTATATTAAAATTGTCCAGCATATTTACTTTCCTTAAAATGCATAGTTAGTTGCATGTTTACTTTAATGCTGTCATAGAAAAGAAAATAAAAATGCCTAGCATTGCATTTATACAATTACAAAAGCCCCATGCAAATAAATTTGTGGCATAACACCCATAGGTAAATTTGTTGTGGTGGCATAAAAATAAAATAAATATACATTCATCATATTTACAGTTTCTTACATAGTATAAATATGAAAATATAAAAATAAAAAGATCCTGCTAAACAAAAAGTTTTATTAAAAGAGGCTCAGTATGCTCAAGGCTAACACTTAATCAGTTCCACAAACTTTGTTGTCTATTTGAGCTTCAGAGAATTCATAGGATCAAATGAAGCTAGTAGACAGGTGGATGTTCTATCCTCTGTCAAAGTGCTATCTTGACAATCATCATCATCAACACTCCAAGAGAGGAAGTACACCTATACTATCTGTCTGCTGCATCAATCAAGACTATGTAACCATCCAGCTTGGGGGAAGCACCCCTATGTCTCCAGCTAAGTTTTTTCTTCCCTTAGTTTTACCTTTTTATTTATGAGTTTCCTTATTTAGTAATAATAATGGTCTAAAATAATTAAAGAAAAATAAAAAGGGTCTTTTTAGTTTGCTTGTTTTTGTTCTTAAAAAGTTGTTAATAAAAGTGGAGTGTCTTAATAATCTCTTGCATGGGAATGATGAATAGTTGCTCTGTCATAATTCCTTTCAAGTACCTAGTTTTCAGTCTTGAACTCTGTCGAGTTTTGGACACAACTATTTTGATCTAAGATTTGCTCTGAACCTGAAACTTGTGGGTAGTGAATGCTTGATCTAAGTCTAGGTAGCTGGTGGATATGATATGGGAAGGTTTGAGCTGCTATTTATCTTATTCCTAGAGATACTAGAGTTCTAGAAAATTTGTCTTTTGAAAACATAAAAACGCCACATGATGAGTTCCTATATGATGAGAGCTTAAATTCCTACCACAGCCATATTTGCATGCTTGCTAGAATAGGAAAACTTCCACATTTATTTACTACTTGTGTGCATTGAGTTTGGTCCCGTGGTGTCGACCCTTAGGAGCTTTTCATGTGGTTAAAATCAAGATATCACACACACCTTGCACCTCTGCTATTTCTACCCTGGAAGTACGCACTACCATATTCATCCATTTAGATCCACTCAGAAATGTTCTGCTCCAACACTAGGAGTGAACACCAAAAATATTTCCTCATAGGTTTTCCTTGTCTGCTACCCAAGTTCCAAAACAAATGCTCTAAGTTGATATATTTGAAAAAAAAAGTGAGTGGAAAAAAAGAGTGAAAGAAAAGTGAAAAAAAACTTGTGATGAAAAAAAGGGAAAAAAGAAGTTAGAGCAAAAGCCCTAGTTTTCTAAATCCTTCAAGGTTCCAAATTGAGACAAGATACCCTTTGTAAAGGAGCATTGTAGAATTAGGCTTTCACCCCTTATACCTCCCACAAATATTTTCTATTCACTACTCATTTGCAACCACACATGCACGTCTTGTTTTGATTGTATGACAAGTTCCTCTTGATCCATGGTTGGACTAGGCAACATATGTACTACAAGTATGTTTGAGCTGTTTCTTTCCCACCTATGAACTCCACATAATGCTACTAGTTATAGGGTGAGAGAAAGAAGGCACAGTGTTACTATGCCTTATGCCAAAAATACCACATATCTTGAGAGAAGAGAGAAGGCATACACCATTGTTTCCTTAGTGAGAATCAACAAATACCACAAATGAGAGACTTGAGAGGGTCATACAAAGGAATCTCTGAGTTTTATTTGAAAATCTACAAATACTCCAAAAGGAGGGTAGATCAAAGAACTCAAAACATAGTGCTTGACTTGACTGTTCTATCTTTCAACTACTCAAGACCCAAGTGATGGCTACAAGCCCCATGGTTGACGGTAATATGGGTAAGTTTGAAAGTCAGAATAGTTCACTCAAATCCGAAGGAGAGTTCTTGTTTGAACGCATGTGTAATTTTGAGGTGTGAAAGCATTTTAGCAACTCATGATCCATCACTGAGTTTATCTTTGCTTAGGGACAAGCAAAGGGTAAGCTTGGGGGAGTTGTTGATGGTAGATAAGTGTCATTTTTAACCATCAATGAAACCTGGAAAAGGAATTAAAAGAAAATACCACATAGATATAGGTGGTTCACTAATAGAATTCCACAAGTTTTGGTGAATGTCTATTTTTGTAGGGTGTCAGCTGAAAAAACCAAGCAAGGCCCACATGTCATGTTTACATAAAGAGAAATGACCCACGCATGAGAAGGAAGATTCTAGAAGACACGAGAAGGCACCAAACTGAACCTGAGATCAATTGGGCTCGGGGCCAGGGCGCCCGCCCTACTCATGGACCAATCAGGAGCGAGCTCGCATATCATGCCTCCACCGCCTTTGAGGATCAATAATCACCATTCATTAAGGTTAGTTGCATCCAAGGGCTATGGTGCATCCTAGGAGGCTATATAAGCAAGGCCCCTGGCCCTTGGAGGAGCAATCCCAATAAACCCTAATTCATTATTTCTAGAGAGGATCAGTTGAGAGGGGTCCCTTGAATGGATCTCCTCTCTGGAGTCTAGCATTCAAGAGAGATTAGCTTGTAGTCTCCATGTGAGATTCTAGTTATTCTTCTAGATTGAGAGAGATAGAGTGGAGGGAGAGTTGGAGGAAGCCTGGGCTATCGGTGTCTTCTCTCCAGCTTGTACCTGTAGGATCAAGTCTCCCTAACCCGGAGCTTTTTTCTGAGATTCTTTGGTGATTTAACTTCTAAATACTAGTAAGTTCTTGTTATTATTGTTCTATGCTTTATGAGTTTACTTTATTCTCTTTGCATTGAGGGTAGGGTGGTGCTTGGGCTAGGATACTCGTAGATATCCCCTGTCTAGCCAGATCAGTTGGTAGTAGCATGGGAAGTGATAGTCCCATTGTTACCTTTGGAGCCTCCTCCCATTAGAAGGACTAGTAGGATTAAAAGCCTGAGTTTAAGCATCCTTAATGGTGTCTCTTTTCCTTTGGTATGTCCCCAATGGAGCAGTAGTCATATAGCTTGCCACAGGTTAGAATATCACGTTACCTTGCTTGCAGCTCAGGGGTAGTAGCATAGATTAGGTTAGTCGTCACACGCTTTCTCCTTGCGGATAAACAAATACGATACTCTGGAATTATCTCCCGGGAGAAGTGCTCACCGATATCTGTGGGCTTGCGGATTACTTCTCTTATCTTTCGCATGCATAACAAATATCAACAGCGTGCATGCTGGCGTTGGCTTTTCGACCCAAGAGAACAGAACGGAGAAAGGGTTTTGCTATTTTTATTTTATTTCCAAGACATTTTCAAATATCTTTTCAAATGGATTTTGAAATCCTTTTATACTTTAGGCAAAAGAAGACAAGACAATAGAAAATATGCAGCGCATGAATGCTCATTCAGGTTACTACACGCTGCCATAAATTTTAATTTAAAGAACAATATTAATTACTCTATGTTCTCATGAGCACAAAATTCAATTTAAATAATTTTAACCCTATTTCCAAAGTTGCAAAATTTGGGGTGTTACATTAGGAGAGGACAATGAAAATCCTTACCTTCACGTAAGAGACTTTGAGCAAACATCTAATTATCTTCGCATAGAGGGCATATTTGATCAAACTTTACATTGGAGCTCTTTCCTTTTTCTTTAAAGGGAAAAGCTAGACAATGGTATAGTAAAGCAGTAGGTAAGTGAAACATCCTCAATTTTCTATGAAGGGAAAATACACAGAATGGCGAATAATACAATAGTTTGTAGCACAAACTACCATATTATCCAACAATAGTCGATACAGGAATCCATACTTCGAATAAAAGAGTACAATTAGAAGGGATTACATAAATAGTTTATCAACACACTGGCAGAATCATCAGAGTAGCAGCAGCATTAGGGATAGCTACGGTAGGCAGAAGTACAACAAATCTCCAAAAGAAGCCTGAGCGTAGGAACGAGACGTCTACTCCTCATCATCATCATAGTTGTAGTCGGGTTCACCTACCAAATAATTTTTAGTACGGTTTGTACTGGCCACTCGTCCCGCCCAATGCTTTGCTTTTTCTATGTAGTATTTGGTGGATGCAAAAGATATTATCAAGAGACCTATTATTTGGCTGTGGTTTCCTATGCAAGTAGTAACCATCATTATATAATAGTAATACATCAAGTTTTAACCCGTTCTCATCCATCATCATTCCCTTCCCACCATCACACACATCTCACCCTCTCACACTCAGTCGACAAGTCCAACTCCCTCTCGGAGCCGGTCACAGTGGCTCACAGCCGGAAAGGGTAACACCAGGGGGAAGAAGAGAAGGACTCATCTCACTACTCCCGAGAAGCGTAGGTTGAGGGAAAGGCCAATCCGAGGACGCGGACTATATATTGATTCATAACTCTGCAGAACGTGTACTCTCATAACCACAAGATCACCATCATCAGTGGTGCCCCGCCTAGGGTGATTTCGGCTACATTCTAACTGGTGCGATGCCACCCTACCGCTCAGTACTGGGACATCCCAAAATACCATGGGTACACTGAGACTGTGAGGCATAGTACTGGGTCCCCGAGGTCACTATGTTGTCTAAGGAGGGTGTGGGTCCCGATGCCTGTACCTCTCGACACTATCTTCTATCAACCTAGTAGTCGTGGCACCGTCCTAGCTAGTCAGTCATCTGTCTCCCGGCCATTCAAGAGCGAGTGGTGAGCACATAGGTCCCAAGGTTGCGGTTCTCAAGGGATATCAGGTCCTAGGAGGGATCAAACAGGACTATCTTCTCATAGGGACTACAACAGTCCATGCTACAATAGCAACTCTTACCCGAGGCCTCGCTCCACGAAGGCTGTCACCCAAGGATCACCATATACCTCACAATGTACCTACCACAGGCACCTCTCACGGGGATGCCCAGAACACACCCCCTGGCAAGACTCGCCCATGGCTCATTGTAGAATCCTGTCCGATCGATGGGTACAGCAGCGAGGTCCGACTGGCCTCACAGGCCATGGCCTCCCCGGTGCACGCATGGCGGTGGCGCTGAGTGGCGGGGACGCAGAGGTGGGGTGCTTCGACATGTGGCACGCATCATGGACTAGTGCAACGGGGTCGCGAGATCACGGTAAGAATGACTGCGACTCTAATTTTGTGAAAACAAGCCTCTAGGCCGGCTGTCGAGTTGACGCGTCGTGGAGCTCCATCTTGTACATCTCCTACCGATTTGAGGAGCTTGGAGCTCAAAGAAGCTAAAGCGTGACCAATTGTGGCACGGCGGGGCACGCGTGGCTGCGTGGCTGTAACATCCTAGATGTTAGTAAGCAATTAAAATTATAATCAAGTGCATTATCAAGCATAATCATTGAGCGTCATGACATAAATGCATTTATGTTTTAAGATTTTCTTTTGTGTAGTGCTTTGTTTTATACATAAAATAATGATGTTTAAGGTTTCATTAAACTCCTTATCATTTTATGTGAATTTTCTTGCAATTAAAGTTTGTTAGTTAATTAAAATTTATTGTTTTGAGTAATTATTTTTATGGAATAAATTTTTTAAGTAATGTTAGTTTCTATTTAAATTCCTAATTGTTATTTATGTGCCCTTGTTTGAATTTAAAATCCCTAAAAATTTAAAATATCCCTTTTATCCCATTTTCTATATTTCAAAATATATAAGGAATTTTGAGATACTCTCAAAATATGGTTTGTAGATCTTGACAAGTGCTACAATATTGGTATTCAAAATTTTTCAAGTTTCTAAAAATAATTTTAAATGAATTTGAAAAATACAGTTTTCCTGCATTTGCCCCTTTTCAATTTTAAATACATGTTTCAAAAATTATTCAAAATTTGGGAAAACTTTATCTATGAAAAGTGTTTGGTTTGATAAGCTAAACATTTCATAGATTGGAAGATTTTCAAGTTTTATTGAAAAATCAAAAGTAATTTCAAATATTTGTTTCTAGGGTTTTGCTTCCCTTTTGAATTTGAATTCATATTTCAAAATCTTAGCACAATTTGAAAATGTTTATTAAATGAAAAGTGTAGCTGTTGAAAAGTTATGAAAATGATATTTTTGTAGATTTTCATGTTGTTATGTAATTTTTGGAGTAATTTGTAATTTTTAGCGAGTGGCAGTTCTGTAATTTTTGATGAACAGTAACTCACGCGAGTTGCTCCTCTGTTTTGATGCCGCGTCGCTGCCGTGGTCGATTTGGAAGCGATTTCACGGTGATTCCCGAGCATGGCCGCATGGACGACTTTGCGAAGGCGCTTGCCACCTCGCCGTCCATCTTCTCCCTTATATAAATATGTCGGGTCAGCCGGTCTTTCTTCTCTTCTTTGTTTTCACCATTGCTGTCACCGTGGCAGCGCACCGCCACCATTTTCTACCGCTTCGCGTCGCCATTTTCTTTCCCTTTTGCCACCACAAAGCTCACCTCGACCTGCTCCACCTTCTCCTATGCTTAATCGATGCGGACGACCAAGGTAATGGCCGTCGGGCCTCTTCTTCGGCCGGTCATGGCCGCCATGGCCGTGGCTCATGTGGCCACGCCTCCACGCACCACTTCCAGTCGATTTGAGTGCACCATCGGATGCGCACGAGTCCAAGGATGCTCCTATGCCTCTCCTTTGCCACTGGTGAGCACTATCCCCGCCAGAAACGGCCTTCCCGAGCGTCCTCTGTACATGAATCGCGGCCAGGGACCTCGTTCAAGAATTCAACAAAAAACAGGAGTCTAACTGCGAAGTCCATGACTCAGGTGAATAGTACCCTAAGGACCTGTTTGTAGCAGTTTTTCTTAAACTTCGGAAATTCATATCTGGAGTTTGGTAACTCCGTTTTTGGTGAACCAAATTTTGTTATGTTCCATGTAATGTCTAGTTTTTATTAAAAATATGAAAAATGACATGTTTTATAGAAAAATAATTAGCTATGTTTTATGTCTTTATTTAATATTTAGAAAGGAAGGAAATTCATATCTCATGCTATGTGACTCCTTTTGACTTGAATTTTTTATGACATGTTCTTATGCCATGTGTGTGCTGTAGTAAAAATATTATGGTCATTGGATGCCATATGCTTAATCTTTTGAATTATCTTGTTTGTTGTTTATTAAATAGTTTATAATTATAATAAAAATGTACAAATGGAAAATATAATTCCTTTACCTTTGTATGATGTTGTTATGTCATGTTAACACCTAATATGGCTATGTGATTTTAGAATATGTGGAGTTTTATATTTATCTTGTGCAATGCTTTTAAAATAGTTTATAATTAGCTAGTTGTTTAATCTTGTTATGCTTGCACCAATGCATTGCCGTGCATCATGTCATGAGTTCAACATGCTAAAACATGCATCATTAAATACGTGTAGTTGTTCGAGAGTGAGTGGATCTTGGTGCACGATCTCCAGAAAATGCCATCCACCATCGAAGTAAAGTGATCCTGACGAGAACTAACTACCGCTGCAACACAGGCAAGCCCCGGATGCATTTAAACCCTTCCTTGATTTTATAAAAGTTTTATCGCTTCCTTATGAAATGCTGCATTAGGGATTAGGAGTTGAGTGAAAATCTACAGATTGCATTACCTGTCTTACTTCCTTATTCCTTGTTACCTGTTAGCTGGAATATGCATAGTAATGCTTAGCCCTGCTGAGTTAGACAAGTTTTCAATAACTAAAAGAATGAAAAAGATGAGGATGGCTTTATCTGTGGAAACATGATGATAGTTAACAAATCGAGTCCGGATGGCTAACTTGCATTGGGAATGGAGTCCCTCTATAGTGTTTTCGTCTATTGATGCCCTAGGTCCTGTGTCGATGGTGAACTGGTAATATCAAAAAACTAGAAATCCACATGCATGAAGTGATATATAGTGGGCCAGAGTCCCCACGTATGTCATGGAGTGATATATAGTGGGCCAGAGTCCCCGTATATATCACAGTGTGGTATGCTGTTGGTTTAAGTTCCCACGTATATAGGTACACTGGGTCCTAGTGCCCACGTGTATCATGTGGTGATATATGGCTGCGGTTTTTATCCCGGTATATCTATGATCTGGTATGCATCGCAGTTAAAGTCTATCTCAGTGATCTAGGTCCCAGCTGGGTATGAAAATGGATTCGAATCGCCGTTGGTTCTTGGCGAAGAGGACTCGATGATTGTTCATCGTCATAGTAACAACTTGAATGATGTTTAAGGTTAAGAATGAAGTTGGTTGGTAATATCAAGAGAGAGCAAGACAAATTTTCTTTTGTCAAAGTTGTTTTGCAAAATCCTTAAACCTGCAAGCCTTACCTTACCCTCTAGCCTGCATTTCCTAAGTCTTCACCCCTCTTTTTTGTCAGGTCAGTCTTGTTGAGTACTTTTGTACTCAGGGTTTGTTGAACCCCTGTTGCAGGTGCTAATTGCTGTTCAAATCAAGTTCATGTCGGTGGGCTCGACGTGATCTGGTTGTCCCCTCCTGACTTAGGCGCTCTTCCTAAGTTGTCTTCTGTAGTTCTTCTCTGCTTTCGCAATTGAAGTTAAGTTTGTAAAAGTTAACTTTTTCATATATTTTGTAAACTTAATGTTATTACTCTTTCGCACTCTGATATAGGTTTTATCAAAAATGTTGTAATGTTGCAGCTACTCCTTTGTTGATCTTGGTATGAGACAAATGTGGTTTAATCGGGGTCCTTTGAGGGCACCCGACAGGGCTTTCTAAGTTGTATGGGACGCATGCATGGCTATTAGAGGTCTTTTGAGACAATAACAGGTGCATGTGGGCCATATAATTTAGGAGGTTCTGCCACAGTGGCCACGACGGTGCTCTTGGCTGCCAGGAGCTATGACGGCCAGGGCTGCAAAAGGGCATGGCCCCACTGTGACCATTGCCATGCTCCACGGAGTTGCCTCATCAGTGTTCTACGATGCGGCAAACCTAACCGTCAAGCTAATGAAGAGAAAGGTGGACGGAGAGACGGGGTGACAAGGGTTGCTCTACCGACGGCCATGGAAGTCGAGCTCACCTCGGGTGGCACTGCTAGCGGCTTGCGGTGCGTCGGCTCGGGGAAGGGGAAGCAGGTCAGCGGCTCAATGCAGGGGAAGCAGACGGCAACGGTGAGTCAAGCGGTCCCTCCTTCTTGGGCGCAGGGACGCAGTAGAGCTCCCGGCTCCGGCAACAGACAACTCCTCCACGCCTCCTTCTCCTCCCACCTCTCCTTCTCCTTCTCGGGTAGCAGCTGAGTGCGAGCATGGTCAGGAATGCGGTGCGGGTGAGGAGAAACCCTAATGTGCTGAGCTCCTCCCTTTATAGCGTGGCACAGCGGCGGCCATGGTGGATGAGCGGTACAGATGCTTGATGCCTATTAGGTGCCTAGGGTGCGTCTGAGCTAAGGTTAGGGAACTTGGTGGGCACGACAGGTGACGAACGGCTGCGGTGCATGTGAGCGAGGATCGAGCAGTGGAGCGTGGCCATGGCCATTTTTGGCACGACGGATTGGACAGGGGAGCCCCTAGAAGTGGCAATGAAGGTGCTGATAGGCAGGGTCCTTGTGTCAGCGGCTACGGGTGAGCGGGTGGCGCAGACGAATGGCTGCTGGGCCGTTTGGCCACTTGGGTCACGGTAGCGTGGGCGAACGGGGCGGTGCGCGCAGCGAGCGGACGACCGAGCTAGGCCGACTCAGCTTCATGGGCTGGCCGCGCGGCATGTGGGCACACAGCGCATGCGGTGGCCAACTGGGGCACTTGGCCTGGTTGGGACACGGGGGAGGTAGGCCGAGGCAGAGGCCTGGCGGGGCCGCGGGGCGTGCGGGGTGAGCAGGCTGGCCTGGCAGCTTGGCTGGGCTGGCTACTGCTCTGGGTTGCTTTGCTCTTTTCTTTTTCCTCCCTTTTTTAATCTCTTTTCTATTTCTTGTCAAGACACTAAACCATCTATGCCATGGACTTGTTAGTGTAAGGGTTAGTGACCATGGCACATATACTTGGTTGGTCCCCTAGGGTC
The DNA here is from genome assembly GCA_023333625.1 of Bothriochloa decipiens. Taxonomy (NCBI): domain Eukaryota; kingdom Viridiplantae; phylum Streptophyta; class Magnoliopsida; order Poales; family Poaceae; genus Bothriochloa; species Bothriochloa decipiens. Next base: position 58,366,369 of record CM041628.1, read on the forward strand.
TCATGGGACATGTGGGGTCCATGTCCAAGGTGAGTGACATATATTTATTTATATAAACACTTGTGATATAAAGGGTTATTGATTTTATTGTCAACACATAAAATCAATAAGAAGCAAATCATACTTTGTCTTAAAATGCAAATGCTTCATCTAACTTTAGGTGCTACTTGTGCAATAACAGGAGGTCTTCCTACCTGACACTCACCAACCATAGGTTATTTTAGAAAAAAATTTGTTAGTTGTGATTTTTGGTGTTGGGAATTTTAGGGATGTTACAGTCCTACCCCCTTATGAGAATCTCATCCTCGAGATTTAAAAGTCTAACTTAGTCTTCAAACAGGTAGGGGTAGAGCTTCCTCATCTCTGATTCTTTCTCCCAAGTTGCTTCATGTTCTGTGTGATTGCTCCACTAAATCTTCAACACTGGGGTGCTGGTGTTTCTGGTTTCTTTGGTGGCTCTGTCTAGAAGGCGGATGGGGTGCTCTCTGTACTCCAAGGTGTCCTGAATATCAAGTGCCTCCATGGGTACCGGTTGCTCTAGCAGCTTCAAACACTTGTGTAATTGTGACACATGGAACATGGGATGCACTCCCGCTAGTTGCTCAGGTAAATCAACTCTATAGGCAAGCTTGCCAATTCTGGCACAGATTCTATACGGTCCAATGTATCTGGATGCTAACTTTCCTTTCACATGGAATCTGACGGTCCCTCGGAGTGGGGAGACCTTGAGGTAGACATAGTCCCCGACCTCAAACTCAAGGTCTCTACGCCTCTTGTCAGCATAGTTCTTCTGACGGCTCTGAGCAATCCTCAGATTCTCTCATTCTTGGGAAACTCCTTCATGAGCCTCTTTGATGGTGGCAGGGCCAAAGAATGATCTTTATCCTACTTCTGACCACATCAGGGGTGTTCTACACAGTCTTCCATACATAGCCTCAAATGGTGACATCTTGAGACTAGCCTGTAACTGTTGTTGTATGAGAACTCAGCGGGAAAACTCTTCTCCCAATTAGTTCCATTTTTCAAAACACAAGCTCGAAGCATATCTTCAAGGATCTAATTCACTCTCTCCGTCTGACCATCTGTCTCGGGGGTGATAAGAGGTACTATAATCTAGCTTGCTTCCTATGGCCGCTTCAAGGCCTTCTAGAACTTGGATGTATACTGCAACCCACGATCAGATATTATGCTCCTCGGGGCTCCATGCAGCTTGACAATCTCTTTAATATAGACATCTACCAATTGTCCAACCCAGGTGTTATTCTTAATGGCTAGAAAGTGAGCTACCTTAGTCATACGATCGACTATCACCCATATAGCATCTTGGCCCCATGGGGATCGAGGCAACCCCATGATGAAGTCCATAGATATGATATTCCACTTTCATTCAGGTATCTCAAGTGGTTTCAGCACTCCTATAGGTCTGTTGTGCTCGGCTTTAACACATTTGCAAATGTCACATCTAGCAACATGTCCTATGATATCTGACTTCATGTTCTTCCACCAGAACTTTCTCTTCAAGTCAGCATACATCTTGGAACTGCCTGGGTGGATACAATACTTGGAGTCATGTCCTTCTGATAGGATCTCATTGCGAATAACTAGGTCTGTAGGCACACAAATTCTGCCCTTGTACCAATAGGTACCTTGCTCATCTTCACTGAACTCTAGGCACTTGCCTTGCATCAGGAGCTCGTGTATCTCCCAAATCTCTGGGTAATGGTGCTGGGCTTCACGGATCCTGTCTATGATGGTGTTGTGCACACGAAGCTCATTCAACAAGCCATGGGGTATCACCTCAAGCTGTAACCCATTGATGTCCTCTTGCAACTCCTTAGGCAAAGTTGTGGTGAACAAGGCATGACAATGGCTCTTATAGTTAAGAGCATCAGCAACTACATTAGCCTTTCCTAGGTGGTAAAGGATCTCCACATCATAGTCCTTAATCAACTCTAGCCAGTGATGCTGCCTCATGTTTAGATCTTCCTAGGAGAAAAAGTAATTCAACCTCCAAATCTTCAATGCATGGATCATAGCTGCAAGCTTGAGATCATGGGTAGGGTAACGTTGTTCGTGCTCCTTGAGCTGAGGGAAGCATAGGCAATGACTTTTCCATTTTGCATCAGAACACAACCAAGCCTGTGGTGAGATGCATCACAATAGACCACAAATTCCTGGTGGATGTCGGGCAAGGTGAGAATAGGCATTGTGGTAAGCTTCTCTTCTAGGGTCTGGAAACTCTGCTCGCACTAAGGCATCCATTCAAACTCATTAGTCTTCTTTAGGAGGTTGGTCATGGGGCGAGCTATCTTAGAGAAGTTCTTAATGAATCAGTGATAATAACCAGCCAATCCTAAGAAACTCCTCACATCGGTCACATTCTATGGTTGCTTCCATTCCTTCACTGTCTCAATCTTGGATGGATCCATAGCTACTCTGTCATATTGAGTAAATGGCCTAGGAAAGTGACCTCTTCAAGCCAGAACTCACACTTGCTGAACTTGGCATAGAGCTGATGCTTTCTCAACCTCTCCAACACTATCCTCAGATGTTGCTCATGTGCTTTGGTGGTGGCAGAATAGACAAGAATGTCATCAATGAAGACCACCACAAACTTATCTAGCTCCTGCATGAACACTTTATTCATCATGTTCATAAAGTAAGCAGGTGCATTTGTAAGGCCGAAAGACACAATAGTGTATTCAAAGTACCCATATCTAGTGACAAACACTGTCTTAGGAATGTCCTCCTCTCTAATCTTCATCTGATGGTAGCCTGATCTAAGGTCAATCTTGGAGAAGTACTTGGCATTACGCAACTAATCTAGTAGGTCATCTATCCTTGGTAGGGGGTACTTGTTCTTGATGGTCACAACATTCAGGTTCCTATAATCAATGCACATCCTTTGTGAACCATCCTTCTTCTTAACAAACAGAACACGGGATCCCCAGGGTGAGGCACTAGGCCTAATGAACCCTTTCTCGGATAGCTCCTCAAGTTGTTTCTTAAGCTCCTCAAGCCTGTCAACTGCCATGTGGTAGGGTCGCTTAGATGTAGGACTCATACCAGGCAACAAGTTGATCATGAACTCAACATCCCTGTCTGGTGGCATCCCTGGTAGCTCTTCAGGAAAAACATTAGGGTACTCATGAACTATAGGCACTTCCTCGAGTGACTTCTCTTTAAGGGCACACAACATGGAAACATCTGTCCCTTTATTTGGCTCACATCTGATCTGGCGACCACTTGGATGGGTTATATCCACAAATCTAGGTGAGCAAGATATCACTCCCACATTCTGTGTTAACCAATCCATCCCTAAAATGATGTCTAGGCCTTCAAAGGGTAGCAGGGTAAGATTGGCTAGAAAGGTAAGACCCTCGATCATGATACTCACTGCCTTAGATCTCTTGGTACAGTAGATGTTGCCCAAAGGTGAACTGGTGTATAAGGCTTCTTTTCATGGAGTAACAGGTATTTGGTACTCTCGTGCAAACTTGAAGGATATGTAAGAACATGTAGCACCTGAATCAAACAACACAGAAGCCTTAATTCCATGCACTAAAAACATACCGTACACCATGTCGGGGGCAGCCTGGGTGGCCTCTGGTGTCAAGTTGGTGAGGCGGCCATGGGGTGCTCCAGTCGATACCTGCTTGTATGGGGTACCCTGGTTCTGCCTGGCGGGAGCCAGTGTAGCTGATGTAGCCTTGTTCTAGTAGTCGACTGCCTTGTGACCAGGCTGGCCACAGGCAAAGCAAGTATAGGTCGCACCGCCTGTGGGGGTTGGCACGATGGCCCTTCACGTGGTACCACCTAGTCAGCACGAGTGTATGCCTAGCGGTCCTGAGCGGGGTGGGGGTAGTTGTTGGTGTGGTTACCACCACCCCAACTCAAACCGTGTGCAGCTCCCTGGGCAAAGTGAGGGCGTGGTGGCTGAGATGCCTCACCATGCGACCTCCGTGGGGCAGGTGCATGGGAGGTACCCTCAGCATGATGCTTCTTGGTCTTACCAAGCACCTCTTTCTCTACGAAAACCTCATCACGATCCTTCTCAATCTCCATGCACCTGTCGATCGATTCATGTAGGGTGTGGCTCTTGGTGCCTGAGAGGGAGATCCTGATGTAGCTAGACAAGCCCTTGCAGTAGTAGTACATATTCTCCTTCTTAGAGTTCACCACTGAGGCTGGTGCATAGCGCAGTAGGTCGGTGAAGCAGGTGGTGTACTCATGCACCTTGTCAGCTCCCATGGAGATGTTGCGGAACTCGTTCTCCTTCTTCTCTGTGTGCCCTCGTGAATGAAGAACATGCGACACTACTCCACAAACTCATCCTAGGAGATGTTAGCAGGGTCATGGTGGGTCTCATAGAGGTTGTCCCACCAAGATCGCCCAGCACCCACAAGCTGGTGAGCTACCAAGCCAATGCACTCCTCGTATGTGCAAGTGGTCAAGTCCAGCTTCTTCTTGACCTCCTTTAGCCAGTCATCAGCAGTGATGGGGTCGATGATGGTGTCATCAAACATTGGGGGCCTCAGCTTGAGAATGAACTATAGCTTCTTTTAGTAGTCATCACGTGGCTCCCTGTGGTGGATGCGCTTCATGTTCTTAGCCAAGACTCAAAGAAGCTCGATCTGCTGAGCCATCACCTCCACCAAAAGTGGCACAGGTGGTGGTGGCAGAGCTGCATCTCCTCCGGCGGCAGGCTCAGGCTCTGGCTCAACAACAGGCAGTGGCGGTCCTCCAGCTGCACCTCCAGCAGCTAGTTCCGGCTCAACCACCGGTGGTGGTGGTGCAGGCTGTGGGGTGGCAGCGTGGGGTGACTCCTCAAGGTTGAGGGGTATGTGTCCACGACCACGACCACGACTGGGTCCATGGCCCATGTAGGGAGCAGGTGAAGGGGAGCGATTGTTCAGACGGTAGGAACGACGGGTGGACATCCTACTTAACATATATAAGATTAGGGCATGAGTGCATGTGACATAACTTGACATTAATTGATATAATAATTAAATAGCTTAAATGATTTAAAAGCATTTAAATCTATCCAACGCTCATACAAAGAAGCATGAAGATTCATAAAGATGCGATAAAATCCAAACATCCATTACATCAAGTTATTACATGGTGATGTCTCTAACAACTACGCTAGGAGACTCGCGGGAAACGTATTACACGTAGGTGGTTCTAACAAAAGGGGTGGACAATCTACCCAACAACATGGTGAGACTGGTCATATGACCATGCAGTGCCCAACATCATTCCTGATCCTACAACACTACTAAACAAACCCTGCAGTCTAGCCCAAACTATAAGCTGAGGCAGGAATACCAATGCCAAAAGCTTAGATCTGCTCGTCGGTCATCTAAAGGTGAGAAATGTAACGACGAGCCTCCTCGAACTGAGGAGTGGGCACTGACTGTCCGCTGAGTCCAGTGGTGGGGCATCCACTCAAGTTGAGGCGAGATTGCCCCAGCTCAAATGTCTCAACCCTGACCTTCTTATGGGCTCGCAAGGGAAGCTCATCTTGTAGGTCCTAGAACTCTCTAACTCTCTTGTGATCTAACCTCTTCCAAGCATCCATGGTGCGGACACATGATTTTCCATATCATGGTGTAGCATCTTTTGTTGGTGTGATGAGCAATTGTCAACATTCACTTTGGTTGGTGGTCAGTCTTGGTGGTTCTACTGATCCCTTAGCATAGGGTTATGTGTCAAAACATGTCTCTTGGCTTGTGATGTGCAGGTGTGGAGTCCAGAGGCAGTGGCAGTGGTCGGGTGAAGGTCAAGTAGGGCGTGCCGTGCTGAGGGACCGGGTGTGGTGAAGGACGGATGCGAGGCTTGGACCGAGGGACCAGACGGCTAGGTGGCCAACTGCGGTGGCTAAAACTAAGGACATTGACCAAGCACAAGTGTACATGGTGGGGGACGTGTACAGGCTATGCTACTCACGAGGAGGTTTGGTGGTTTGTCCTCAAAACCATTAGCGGGGGATGTGTACGGGCTACGCTACTTGTGAGGAGGTTTGGTAGTTTATCCTCAAAACCATCGGCAGGGGATGTGTATGGGCTATGCTACTCACGGACGGTTTGGTGGTTTGCCCTCAAAACCATCAGAGGCGGGTTTCACGGGTTTGTGCCTCAAAACCAGGGTGATCCCGATGTGGACGCATGGCATGAGGCGGCATCGGGGAGATTGCGTCGAGGCAAGGCTACCAGTGAGAAGGCGCAGTGGCCATTGGATCAGGAAATCCTAAGTTGGACCACAGTGCCCTTGGCTAGGTGGTTCGCTCTAATAATATCTAGGGACAATAGTGGAGTTGTGTAGTAGGCATATAAATAGGAGTGGACAGCCCCCACTAGACCTACCTTGTTCCCACCTCTCCACTCCGCCGCCGCCATTGCTCTCTGCTGGTTTTTTAGTTTTTCCTTTTTTGTTCATGTTCTTGTAGAGGTCCAAGAACAAGAATTTTACCCACGTATTTGTGAGATATTTTGTGTGGGAATGGAGGCTCGAATCCTCCTTGTGCCCTCTGGGCTTTTACTCTTTGATCTATGAACTTGGTTGGTTTTCTGATGCGTCATTGACTTCTCATAGTTTTGCTAGATGAACTTTGCTTCATCAATTTTAAAGCATTTTGGCTCAATCTTTTTGCGTTGATTGATGCTTCATCGAGTGATGAACTAGAACCTCAAGGGTATTGAACCAATTCCACTCGTGCATCAAGAAATCGCAATATTTCCATTTTGGGGAGAAACTGCGTGCTCGGTCCTAGATCTGCTTTTCTCGATGACTAGATTCAAATTAGGCTTTGATTTCTTAGGGATAGTTATCAATCTCCCTTGTGATTGACCATGCAAAATCTCATAATGATCTATGCTGGTCAGATACAGCTTATATTGATTTCTCCCTCTCGTGTTACTGCTATCCCAAGCAGGTCCTCTTCCCTGAGTCCCTTCGATTCTCCACTCTTTGACTGTGTGGGACTCAATAGCAGTGCTACCAGCATCGTGTGCTCAGGCACCGAGAGAGCTCTTTTGAGCAGCATTTGTCTTTGACCCCAGTTGCCCGATTCTTTGGTCGATGGTCGATTGGCTGCTTTGGTGGAGCCTGGATGGGAGAACAACAGTAGCACTGTGGCACTGAAGCGCCTCCTAATTCAGGACAGGTGCTCTGACCAGTCTCTGATCAGCTCTTGTTCTGCTGTCGACCACCATGGTCAACGTGGTACTGACCAGGTTCTTCGACAAGCTTTTGTTGTGTTGCAGACCATGTGGTCCCGACCAGGTTTTCAGACCAGTTTCTAGTTTTGTTCCTAACCACTGAGATTGACGTGGTTCAGACTAACTTTCCTGACCTGTTTCAATTTTGCTCCCGATCACTTTGTTCAACGTGATCCGGTGTAGTTTTTTGACTAGCTTCTATCTTGTTGCCGACCACTATAATCAGTGTGGTCTCAGTTCCTGTCCAGTTATCGACCAGGTTTCTCTCAATTCCTGTCCAGCACTCGACCAGCTGCTTTCTGTTCCCTGTTTCTATCATCTTTTTTGTGTAGGGTTGGTGGTGCTCGGCAGTGTTTTTACCTGGTCGGGATTATTGAAAAAAATTTTGGCTCCCATTCAACCCCTGTTTTTGGTCCTTCAATTGGTGTCGAAGCCGATTAAGGATCACTCCAACTTAATCGGTTCATGATCCATGGGGGCGACATTTTCTCTATTGCAAATTTGCTTGCGACTTTCTCTGTTGGGTTTTGAGTTTTCTTTGCTAACACTAACGGTGCTGTGAGAGATGGCACCAAGCTCTTCTCCTTGTGTGTCTTTGTCCTCAGGTTTGAATGGTGGACTAGCGATGAAGGATGACATCGTGCAGAGAAGGCGGAGTGTGGCTCTTGAGAAGGAACGTGAGTTGAATGCTTTGTTGGACCACCTTCGTGATGATGAGCTTTTGTTGCAGGATCTTGTGTGGGAACTTGGCAATGCCAAGAAAGGTACACTTGTTGGTTGTGTTGTGTGCTTGTCCCAACGATTTGACACATATCTTGAGGATCTTTGTAAAAATTATGAGTTTTGTGATACATTGTGTAGAAAGATTGAGAAGTTGAAATGTTCCATTGATAGGCTAAAGTGTGGTCTTGCCTATTGGAAATCTTGTGCTTTAATTCCATGCACCTCTTGTGATGACATGCCTAAAAAGAATCATGATTTGAGCCCTTGCCTTGCATGCTTAAAATCTAAAAATGAGATGTTGAAATCCAATGCGTCTAAGCCATGTCTTGCATGTTTTGATCTATATAAGGAACTTGATAAGGCTAGAGATGAAATTGCTTTGTTGAAGTCAAATGCCTCTTTACCATGTGTTTCTTGTGAGTCTTTGTGTGCTAAAATTAATGAACTAAAATTGACTCACACCACATGTGTAGACGAACTTGAGCATGCTAGGGCTCAAATTGATGAGATAAGTTCTAGGCCTTGTAGCTTGTGCTCTTTGCATATAAATGATGATGCTTGCCTAACTTCAAGTCTTAATCATGATGCTTTGTTTGATGTAAATGATGATGTTTCTTCCTCTACTCTCATTTGCACATCATGCATTGAATTGGAAAATAAAGTTTTGGGTTTGAAACAAATGCGCGATGATATGAGCACCAAGTTAGTTGAGCACAATGAGAAGAGTGCCAACTTTGAGAAAGAAATTGAACTCTTGTGTACCACATATGCCGAGTGCATTGGGAAGGAGATGGAAAATTTGAAAAATGCTTCTTGTGGTACTTGTGATGCCCTCAAGTTTGAAAATGAGGTTTTGACTAAAAGATGCAAGACTTTTGTGTCAAATCTTTGGATTCTCATGATTCTTGCAACTCCGATCTTGGTGTTTTCAAAATTGCTTCTTTGCAATTGGAGTTGAGCTCCTGTGTTGTGCGTGAGTCTTTGGATGGTGGCACTTGTGTCCAGGCTTTGGATAGCTCTTCCATAGCTATTCCTAAGATGGTTGCTTCTTGGGATGATGTCCAAGGGATCTCTCATGGCAAGGGTGCTTCTCAAATTTTTGGAACTCAAGTTCCAAAACCAATCTTCAAGTGCACCTTTTGCAAGAAAGATGGACATTCATTCGATTTCTACTTTCACTGTGTCAAACATGAGCGACATGTTCGAGCTAAGGATTTTAGGAAACCACGTGTCCCTTCCCATGGCATGTGCGCTCCTAGTGTTGGCGTTAAGATAAGTGTTGATGCTTCTTGTTCTAAGTCCCAAGGGACTTCTCACTTGATGGAGAATGGTGTGCCTGCTGATAGGCCTTTGTACCATTGCTCTTTTTGTGGGAAAGATAAGCATCAAGAGAGCTTTTGCTATCGGTGTGCCAAACATATGTGACGAGCTTCTTTGTCTAGGCCTTTGACAATTCATTGCCCTTCTCATGGTATGAACACTCGTGTGCCTAGAGAGAAGCCTCGCTTCATTGATGGATTTTATGACTCCTCCTCTAGTGGGTTAGGTCATGATTGTGGACATGTTTCTAGTGCTCCTTGTGTTGGTTCACAACATGCTTCTCATGACGCTTCTTTTGGTTCTTCTCATAAGACCTTGGGAGATGCTTGCCTCTTTGCTCATGGGTCTCCTCGTTTTTCTTCTCGAATTGTCCTTTTGAGGAATGCTTTTAAGGAGGTTTCAAAATCACATTTAAACCAACATTTGCATCATGCTAACCCACCTAATAAGTTGAGCACTTCTTTTAGGCATGTGACAAAGTCTTGGGTTCCCAAGTATATGCTTGCTAACCCTTCGGGGTCCAAGACTCGGCTTTCTTTGTCCTCTCATGTGTAGGTACAAGGACGTGGGGTGGAGAACATATGCTTGGTGGAACTTGGTCTTTTGTGGTGTGATCAAGACTTGATAGTTCTCTACACCCATTGTGATGGCCTCCAAGAGGCATGTGCTTTATTATGACACCTACACATACTTTGTGAGCTATCATATACATTCATATCTTGTACATATGATTTCCTACTTGCGATGTGAGATAGTTGATCATTTTCTCACTTGTACATTACTTGCATGTATTTTACTTGTAACATGCTTTTATATCTAGTCTAGCTTATTTTATCTTGTGTATCATATGCCATGCTAGCTTTGTGTATATCTTGGTGGATTAGCTACTTTTCATATGATCCTCATGGACATTTTTTCCATGCTTTACCATGTGCTTAAATTGTGTAGATGGTATGGTGTTCATTAGGTATCATTTTAGTTAACTTTATATAGTTACATGTATCATGTTGACACATTTTGGTAGCCCAAGCTTTTAGCCATTTTATTTAGCATCTTGTTACATGCTTTTCTTTCCCAATTGATATCATCATTGTGCATCATAGCATGTGCTGAGTTTTTGGTTGTTTTTAGGCTTGGGGTGTCTTTATGCTTCTTTTGGTCTCTTTGGGTTTTTCTTCCTCATTTGATTTTGGAGCTTTTCTCTTGGCTTTTTGTTCTTTCCTTTTTATCCTAGTTCTCTTTTGCTAGGTGTCTTTGGTTGAAGGGGAGTTCAGCTTCTTTCGAGGGGAGTTGGTTCTTTTGTGATTTCACATTTATTTGAACCCTCCTTGGTCATTCATTTTGGCCGAGGTGATCAACACAGCTTGTCACGTTTGAAACTGCATTTTCCTTTGAGCTTTTACAAAGAAGACTTGTTATGAGTTGCGATTTGGGCATCCTCCCAAGGTGAGCTATTTCTGAGTTTTTGGGTGTAGGTGCTTCATTCTTAAGCAAGGTAACTTGGATAAGTTTGAGTCATGTTCTTCTAATGGCATTTTTCTCGGTTATGCTACTCACTTATAGAGTACTTAATCTTGAGACTAACCACATCATGGAGATTTATGAAGTTACCTTTGACGAAACCACACCTTGTTCTTCTCCTATCTTTGAGCGTGCAGGTGATCAAGAGATGGGTGAAAGTATCTTTGTGGAGGAGAAGCAGGACAATGCCGATTGGGGTGCTCCCGAGCTGAATCCATCGGCTGCCCCTGTTGACCCTACGATGACTACATCAGTTTGAGGCCCCGATCCTTCTTCTTCAACTTCATGGGAGCCAAATGACTAGTTCCCCTCTCTTGCACCTGAGGGAGCTCCAGCTATGGTTGAGGGGGAGGCTACTTCATCAAGAATGGTGCCAGTACACATTCAGCATCATCATCCTCCTACGACCATGATCGGTAACCTCAACCAGCGTGTCACTCGCAACAGGTCATATGAAATCTCTCATTTTGCACACTCTGCTTTTGTTGCCAATTTTGAGCCCCAATATATTGGACATGCTTTATCTAATGTTGATTGGGTTAATACCATGTATGAGGAGCTTGAGAACTTTGAGAGAAACCAAGTTTGGGTCCTAGTTCCTCCACCTCCATAGTGTCATCCCATAGGTACCAAGTGGTTGTTTAAGAACAAGCAGAGTGAGGATGGGGTGATAGTTAGGAACAAGGCTAGGTTGGTTGCTCAGGGGTTTTGCCAGAAAGAGGGGATACACTTTGAGTAAACCTTTGCTCCTATTGCCTGTTTAGAAGCCATTAAGATTCTTTTAGCCTTTGCAGCTTTGAAAGGGTTCAAGCTATTTCAGATGGATGTCAAGAGTGCTTTTCTCAATGGGTACATAGAGGAGGAAGTGTATGTGAGGCAACCCCCTGGTTTTGAAAATCTTAAGCACCAAGACCATGTTTATAAACTCCACAAGGCTTTGTATGGTCTCAAACAAGGCCCTAGAGCGTGGTATGCTAGATTGAAGTCCTTTTTGCCTGGGAAGGGTTTTACCATGGGCTCTGTTGATAAAACTTTGTTTCTCCTCAAGCAAGGCAAAGACATTCTCATTGTGTAGATATACGTGGATGATATAATCTTTGGTGGCCCTTCACATGCCCTTGTGGCAAGGTTTTTTGATTTGATAAGCAGGGAGTTCGAGATGAGCATGATGGGCGAGTTGACTTTCTTGCTCAGGTTGCAAATCAAGCAAACTCAGGAATGGACATTTGTGCACCAAGGCAAGTACACCAAGGATCTGTTTAAGATGTTTGACATGGGCAAGGCCAAGCCTCTTTCGACACCCATGGCATCTACCATTGCCTTGGATGAAGACCCTGAGGGAGAAGCTGTGAATTAGAAGGAGTATCGCAGCATGATCGGGTCGCTGCTGTACCTGATGGCGACGAGACTTGATATTCAGTTCGCGATCTGTCTTTGTGCACACTTTCAGTCATCACCGCGCACATCTCATCATCAAGCTGTCAAATGGATCATGAGATACCTTTGTTTTACTCCTGAGTTTGGTCTTTGGTATTTGACCTCTTCCACCCTCTCACTTTCTAGTTATTCCGATGCTGATTATGCTGGCTGTCGTGTTGAGAGAAAGTCAACTTCTGGTACCTGTCAGTTTCTTGGTTTGTCTCTTGTTTCTTGGTCCTCTCGCAAGCAATCTTCCATAGCCCAATCCACCTGTGAGGCTAAGTATGTTGTTGCTGCTGCTTGTTGTTCTCAGCTGCTTTGGATAGTTGCTACTTTGAGAGACTTTGGCTTAGATTTCACCCAACTGCCACTTTATTGTGACAGCACCAGTGCCATAAGTGTAGCCAAAAACCCAGTGCTCCATGCTAAAACCAAGCAAATTGAGGTGAGGTACCACTTTTTGAGAGACAAACAAGAGAAGGGAACCATAGATTTGGGACACATTCGCACTTAAGCGCTAGCTAGCTGACATTTTCACCACACCTCTCGACCAAGCCCAGTTTGTAGACTTGTGAGGGGAATTGGATGTTTGCTTCCCTTTTTAGTCATGGGATGCTTTGTATCTTGTATAGTAGTAGTTATTTCTTCTTCTTTTTCTTTTGCTTTTGTATCATATTGTATTGCATCTCATCATGTATCATATATCATGTGCTTAGAATCACTTCTATAGCTTGTTGTTTAAGGTTATGCTTTTGTTGATATGTCTTATGGATACATGATGGCTATAGCAGCTTAGGCTCTTTTTGATCATCTTGATACATGTTATGAGCTAAGCTTGTTTTATAAATGTGAACTTGCTTAATGAATGATGAAATCTGAAAAATGTTCAATTTTGAGATGGCAACTAGCATGTGTAGGATGTGTTGAGATCCAGTCTGCTTTTGAAGGGTTATGAGGGTGCTACGCTAGCCAGAAAACAAAACTTTTCTAACTCATAAACCAGGATCTACTGCTAGATATAGGTCACAGGATTACCACTAGACACGCAGGTGCAGCGAAAGACTCGATGTAGTTGAACGCGTCGTAGCAGTGCCATGCAGTTGCGTGGTCGTCCGTCAAGTACACCCTTCGCTTGCGGATCTCCCAAGCATGTTCCTGACCACATTCAGCAAGTCGCCAACCAGTCCAGCTAGGCGTCGACTAGTTGCCGACCACCGTGACCGACCAGGTCTGTCCCTGTGCCACAGATCTAGCACCTCTGAGGTATCACACATGTACGGGGAGAAGCAATGCATAACCGGACTGCTAGGTCTGCGAGGAGCGAAGGCGTGAGCCTGGGTGGGCGATGGCAGCTAAATCTCTTAGATCAGATTAGTTCTATTTGCCTTGCCCCTACCCCTTGCTTATATAGGCGTCCCTCTGCAACCCCGACTTGGAGGCCCATCAGGATACCTAAGCCTTGTCTAATCCAGGTCCAACCCGAACTAGGCTTCCAACCCTTAAGCGTGCGACCCTATGGGTTCGCGTACACATACACATGGGCCGAGTACTCTACTCGCCCAATAGTTGACAGTGGCCTCTAGCAAGACATGACAACTCCTATGCATACACAAAGATCATATTAGATGAACAACTACGACCACGTACAAGTTATTCCCTTTGCCACGGATATATGGTTCAACTCGTGGGTTAACTCTTAAACCCAAGCACGGCCATGCATTTGTTGATCCAATCACTTATGTGATCCAGTGATATCTCTCTTATGCAAAGAGGGGCAAATTCCATCTTTACTGTCTATGTCTCATAACATGCTTCCCGACCACCCGAAGACCACCTTTATAACTACCCAGTTACGGAGTAGCGTTTGGTAATCCCTAAGCAGCCATTTCACATCTTGAGTACATACCACAATCTTAGGTCTAAGGACATAACGTACATGACATGAATAGAGACAATCTCTTGTCGAGTCAGTCCAACCTACATGTCTCACATGTGCCCACATTATTAGTTTGACATCTCCATGTCCATGACTTGTGAAACATAGCCATCAACTAATACATGTACTGGTCTAATATTCAAGTGTGTTCTCACAAGAACACCGACTAAGGACTATTTTAGAATAACCATTCAAGTAGTTCAGTTCCAAAAACAATTCACATAATTGCTAATCAACACAAGTTGTCTATAATGGATATTCATTGAACACTTTATGCATGTCATAGATACAACCGGAATATCATCATCTCTATGATTACCTCTAGGGCATATTCCCAACAGTCTCCCAGTTGCACTAGAGTTAATCTCTAAGATGTATAATCCCCATAGACCTCATGTGTGCCTCATGCTTAGGCTATGGAAGAGCTTTTGTCAATGGATCTGCTAGTTTCAAATCCATATGTATTTTGCATAGTTCAATCTCTTCTAGTTTCACAAACTGTCGAATGAGATAAAACTTTTAGAGTACATGTTTGTTCTTCTGGTGATCCCTAGGCTGCTTAGCCTGTGCAATCACTCCATTGTTATCACAGTGTAATTTCAATGGGCCCGATGCATTAGGAAACACACCAAGTTCAATGAGGAGCCTCCTTAACCAAAGACCTTCCTTTGCAGCTCCACCAGCCGTAATGTACTCGACTTCTACTGTAGAATCGCTGATCGCTTCCTGCATGAAACTCTTCTAGCTTATTGCACCACCATTTATTGTGAACACAAAACCTAATTGAGATGTTGAATCATCCTGATCGGTTTGGAAGCTAGCATCGGTGTAACCATTTACAACGAGCTCCTCCTCACCACCATACATAAGGAACACATCCTTAGTCCTTCTCAAGTACTTAAGAATGTTTTTAACCAACATCTAGTGACTCTCACCAGGATTGGCTTGGTACCTACTCATAACACTTAGAGCATAGGCTACATCTAGGCAAGTACATATCATGGTGTACATGATGGAACCAATTGCCGAAGCGTATGGAACCTTACTCATGTGTTTGCGCTCAGCATCAGTGGAAGGACACTGCTTATCACTGTAGCACACACCATTTGACACAGGCAAGAACCCTTTCGTGGACTGTTCCATGTTGAACCGCTTCAACATCTTGTCAATGTACGTATTTTGGCTTAATCCTATTAGCCTTCTCGACCTATCTCTATAGATCTTTATTCCCAAGATGTGTGTTGCTTCTCCTAAATCCTTCATAGAAAAACTATTATTCAGTGAAGTCTTTACGGATTGCAGCATAGGAAATGTTGTTCTGATCAGTAATATGTCATCCACTTACAAGATCAGAAACACCACAACGCTCCCACTTTCCTTCTTGTAAACACAAGGTTCTTCTTCATTCGGACGAAAGCCAAACCCTTTGACGACCTCATCAAAATGAAGATTCCAACTCTGAGATGCTTGCTTTAACCCATAAATGGATTTCTTAAGCTTGCATATCTTTCCAGCATTTTTAGGATCAACAAAACTTTTGGGTTGTATCATATACACGTCTTCTTCTAAATACCCATTTAGAAAGGCTGTTTTAACATCCATCTGCCATATCTCATAATCGAAATACGTAGCAATTGCTAGAATGATCTGGACAGATTTAAGCATCGCTATTGGCGAGAATGTTTCATCATAGTCAACCCCTTGAACTTGCCAAAAACCCTTTGTGACAAGCCGAGCTAACATTTCCATCCATATCCTTCTTCTTCTTGAAGATCCATTTGCACTCAATGGGTCTAACCCCTTGAGGCGGGTCAACCAAGTTCCAAACCTAATTGTCTCCCATGGAATCTATCTCGGATCTTATGGCACTCTGCCATTTCTCGGAATCTAGGCCCATCATTGCTTCCAAGTAATTTGCAGGTTCATCATCATCTAATAACAATAGATCACCATGCAATTCACGAAGTCTCACAGATCTTTGTGGTTGGGGCGAATTACCGACCACAGTGGTTGGGATGAATCAACCATAGGTGGTTGGGGTGGTGTACCGACCACAGGTGGTTGGGATGTACCGACCAAAGGTGGTGTACCAACCACAGGTATATCGACTTGTTCTGTTACTCTAACAACACTGGTCGGGTCATTCACCAATGACTCATCTTGAACTTCTTCAAGATATACCTTCTGACCACTCCTATCTTCTTTGAGAAACTCTTTCTCTAGGAATACACTATTCCAAGCAACAAACACTTTGCCCTCTGATCGGTTATAGAAGTAATACTCTAAAGTTTCCTATGAATGAGCAGAGAGTTCAAGATGAGCATGATGGGCAAGTTGACTTTCTTTCTCGGGTTGCAAATGAAGCAAACTCGGGATGGGATGTTTGTGCACCAAGGCAAGTACACCAAGGACCTGCTGAAGAAGTTTGACATGGGAGAGGCCAAGCCTCATTCGATCCCATGGTGACTACCATTGCCTTGGATGAAGACCTAGAGGGAGAAACCGAGGATCAGAAGGACTACCGCAGCATGATCGGGTCGCTGCTATACCTGACGGCAACGAGACCGGACATCCAGTTCGCGGTCTGTCTTTGTGCGCACTTTCAGTCTTCACCATGCATATCTCATTGTCAAGCCGTCAAGCGGATCATGAGGTATCTTCGTTTTACTCTTGGGTTTGATCTTTGGTACTCGATCTCTTCCACCCTTTCACTTTCTGGCTATTCAGATGCTGATTATGCTGGCTGTCGTGTTGAGAGGAAGTCAACTTCTGGTACTTAACAGTTTTTTGATTTGTCTCTTATTTTTGGTCCTCTCGCAAGCAGTCCACCATAGCGCAATCCACCTGTGAGGCTGAGTATGTTGCTGTTGCTGCTTGCTGTTCTCAGCTGCTTTGGATAGTTGCTACTTTGAGAGACTTTAGCTTAGATTTCACTCGAGTGCCACTTTACTATGACAGCACCAGTGCCATAAGTGTAGCCAAAAACCTAGTGCTCCATGCTAAAACCAAGCACATTGAGGTGAGGTACCACTTTCTGAGAGATAACCAAGAGAAGGGAACCATAAATTTGAGACACATTCGCACTGAACTCTAGCTAGCTGACATTTTCACCAAACCTCTCGACCAAGCCCAGTTTGCACACTTGCAAGGGGAGTTGGGTGTTTGCTTCCCATTTTAGTTGTGGGATGCTTTGTATCTTGTATAGTAGCTTTTCTTTCCCTTTTCGTTTGCCTTCATTTTGTCTCATATTGCATTGCATTTCATCATGTATCATATATCATGTGCTTGGCTTCACTTGTATAGCTTGTTGTTTAAGGTTGTGCTTTTGTTGATATGTCTTATGGATACATGATGGCTATAGCAGCTTAGGCTCTTTTTGATCATCTTGATAATGTTATGAGCTAAGCTTGCTTTTTAAATGTGAACTTGCTTAATAAATGATGAATCTGAAAATGTTCACCCTTGAGATGGCAACAAGCATGTGTAGGTTGTGTTGAGGTCCATGTTGCTTTTACATATATGTTTTAGTTGCTATGTCTCATGTTTCTTGAATCATATACTTAGCTCGGATCTTTTGATATCTTTGTGCTAAAACTTGATGTCTAAGCTAAGTAATGATGAAAATGCTTTGGAGTTGGATCTTTACTGTCCCACGGCAATGTCATGAGACTGCTTCTCATTCACTCAAGTGAGATGAACTTGGGGGCATTGTAGTGCTAGTCCACAACCACTCGTGACAAGACGACTTCCCATTTGCGTAAGGGATGAACTCAGCGTGGTTGAGAAACATGATAAAAATAATAAAATCTTTTGGTGAACAGTTTGATACTCTCACATACACATGTCTAAAATTAACCTTGTTCTCCGTTGTAAAACTCCAATCAATGTTGAAGCTACAAGTGTTAAATGCTTCCTTAAGACATGATGTATGATCATTATATGGGGTAGTTCACTTTTGTATACATGTGCTAGTACTAGTTTGATCTCCTGCTTACATTTGCTATGTGCTATTTTCTTTGGTGAACCCCTTTTGTGAGATATGTTTAAAACTGGTCCAAATGCTTATGATTTATATTCCGTTTCATTTGATCAGTTTGAGCATTGGCCTTGTCTTGTGCCTGTTGTAATACATGTGCTGTACGAACTTGAGCATGATTTTATTCAACTTGCTATACTCCTGAAGCTTTGTATGTTTGCATTGTACATTTTATGCATTTCATAGCATATTTCAAGGGAGAGCTTCTCTTTTGTCCACTTGATAAGTGCATTTGTCAATAAGGGGAAGAATGTTTCCACAAATCCAAAGTGTGCATTCATGTGCATTTGTGAGGTTGATGCACTTGTCAAGGGGGAGTTGCACATTTGTTGTTGCTAGACGTGTCGACCCGTTTGTCTCTGCCTAGAGGGTCTAGCTGTTTTCAGGTGCTTTCAGGTGTTTTTGAGCTTGTTGTTGTTGCTCTTTGCTTTGCTCATGACAAGTGACCATTTTGAGCTTTTCTTTGGCTTTTGGTCATTTGTGTGAGTTTTCGCTTTGCTCATGACAAGTGACCATTTCGAGCTTTTCTTTGGCTTTTGGTCATTTGTGTGAGTTTTTGCTTTGCTCATGATAAGTGACCATTTTGAGCTTTTCTTTGGCTCTTGTTCATTTGTGTGGGTTTTCGCTTTGCTCATGGAAAGTGACCATTTCGAGCTTCTCTTTGGCTTTTGGTCACTTAATCTCTGGCTTTGTGTTGGTGTTGACAATGCACTCATCAAGGGGGAGATTGCAGACACATGATTTTCCATATCATGGTGTAGCATCTTTTGTTGGTGTGATGAGCGATTGTCAACATGTCTAACAATTTGGTTGGTGGTCAGTCTTGGTGGTTCTACTGATCCCCTGGCACAGGGTTATATGTCAAAACATGTCTCTTGGCTTGTGATGTGCAGGTGTGGAGTCCGAAGGCAGTGGCAGTGGTCGGGTGAAGGTCAAGTAGGGCATGCCGTGCTGACGGACCGGGTGTGGTGAAGGACAGACGCGAGGCTTAGACCAAGGGACTAGATGGCCAAGTGGCCAGCTATGGTGGCTTACACTTGGTACATTGACAAGCACAAGTGTACATGGCGGGGGACGCATACAGGCTACACTACTCGCGAGGAGGTTTGGTGGTTTGTCCTCAAAACCATTGGCAAGGGATGCGTATGGGCTATGCTACTGGCGGATGGTTTGGTGGTTTACCCTCAAAACCATCAGAGGCGGGTTTTGCAGGTTTGTGCCTCAAAACCTGAGTGGTCCTGATGCGGACGGACGGCACTTGGCGGCATCGGGGAGATTGCATTGAGGCAAGGCTACCGGTGAGACGGCGTGGTGGCCATCGGATTAGGAAATCCTGAGTTGGACCATAGTGCCCTTGGCTAGGTGGTTCGCTCTAATAATATCTAGGGGCAGTAGTGGAATTGTGTAGTAGGCATATAAATAGGAGTGGAGAGCCCCCCACCAGACCTACCTTTTTCCCACCTCTCCACTCCGCTGCCGCTGCTGCACTCTGCTGGTTTTTCAGTTTTCCCTTTTCTGTTCATGTTCTTTTAGAGGTCCAAGAACAAGAATTTTACCCATGTATTTGTGAGATATTTTGTATGGGAATGGAAGCCTGAATCCTCCTTGTGCCCTCTGGGATTTTACTTTTTGATCTGTGAACTTGGTCGATTTTTTGTGCGCCGTTGAGTTCTTGCAGTTTTGCTAGACGAACTTTGATTCGTCAATTTTGGAGCGTTTTGGCTCAATCTTTTTTCATTGATTGATGCTTGTTGAGTGATGAACTAAATCCTCAAGGGAATTGAACCAATTCCATTCGTGCATTAAGAAATTGCAAGATTTGCATTTTGGGGAGAAACTGCGTGCTTGGTCCCAGATCCGCTTTTCCTGTGACTGGATTCAAATTGGGCTTTGATTTCTTGGGGATAGTTATCAATCTCCCTTGTGATTGCCTGTGTGAAATCACATAATGATCTGTGCTTGCCAGATACAGCTTCTATTGATTTCTCCCTCTCATGTTACTGCTGTCCCGAGCAGGTCCTCTTCCCTGAGTCCCTTCGATTCTCCACTCTTTGACTGTGTGGGACTCAACAACAGTGCTACCAGCATCATGTGCTCAGGCACCGAGAGAGCTCTTTTGAGCAGCACTTATCTTTGACTCTAGTTGCCCAATTCTTTTGTTGATGGTCGGTTGGCTGCTTTGGTGGAGCCTGGGATGGGAGAACAGCAGTAGCACTGCAGTGCTGAAGCGCCTCCCAATTCAGGTCGGGTGCTCCGACGAGCCTCCGATCAACTTTTGTTATGCTGCTGACCACCGTGGTCAACGTGGTACCGACCAGGTTCTCCGACAAGCTTTTGCTGTGTTGCCGACCACGTGGTCCCAACAAGGTTTTTAGACCAGTTCCTGTTTTTGTTCCTGACCACTGAGATTGACGTGGTCCAGACCAGCTTTCTCGACCTATTTCAGTTTTTCTCCCGAACACTTTGTTCGACGTGGTCCGGTGTAGTTTTTCGACTAGCTTCTATCTTGTTGCCGACCACTGTGATCAGTGTGGTCTGAACTAGTTGCCGACTAGGTTTCTCTTAGTTCCTGTCTAGTTCTCGACCAGCTGCTTTTTGTTTCCTGTTTCTATCATCTTCTATTGCGTAGGGTTGGTGGTCCTCAGCAGTGTTTTTACCTGGTTAGGATTATTGAAGAAAACAAGTTTTCGGCTCCCATTCACCCCTCTGGTCACCGTTTTCGATCCTTCACATGGTAAGATTGAGCTTGTCCATGAGGTATGCTGCTTTGTGGACGTAGTTGATTAGGTGTGCCTGGTTGTAGTTAGCAAGCGTGTATTCCTGTAGCAACTTCTCACGTTGAGCTTTACACTGCTCACGGAGTTTGTCCCTATAGGCGGCATCTTGACTCTGCTTCTGGAAACTCTTTGCAATGTCTTCATTCTTCTCAGCTATAGTGGTCTCAAGCTCACCAATCTTCTTGATGAGATGGCTATCATGGATCTAAAGCTTATCCATCTCGTACATCAGACTAGTGATCTGGTCCAGGTGAGTGCTCCTTGCATGCCAACTCACGTTGTAGGTCTGCAATCTTCTACTTATAGGCTGCCTCCTTATCCTCTAACATGCAGATCCTCTCATCAACCTCCATCAGGTAGTGATGATCACGGCACCCCTTTCGCTCTAGCTCGGTGATGTACATGTCCTGGCACTGTAGGTACATCTTGGAAGTACGAAGGCAAGGGTTGCACTCAACTCTGGCAGGCTGCACGACGATGATCTCCTCCCAAGTACCCTATTGGGCGAGGGTACGAGGGAGCAGATGAAAACGACTATCCTTCAGGTATTCAGTCGCGTTGCGCAGCACAGTGCGAAGTGCCTAGTGCGAAATGTTCTAAACACAAATGCTGGTCTCATTGCCAAAGGCAAAGTCGGTGAAGGCAGCAACTCCAGGCAGGTTCATGCTTGCAAGCACGTTGATGTGGACTACCTTGTAGTCCTCAATGCCTCCTCCAAGGGTGGGCTTGCCATGATAAAGGTACTCGACGTTCTCCACAGGAACACCAAGCTCGGTGAGAACCTCGTGAAGCATGTGAGCGTAGCCTCCATACTCCACTGCGTCGAGTCTGTACTCAACGATGTCCATCATCAACAGACCAAGCGGCGCGTTGGGATCCATCTGTAGGTGGACACGAGAATGGAATTAGAAATGTTGCAGAGAGAGGTAAGCCATGAATAAAAGCGTATGCGGTGGTCGGTGTATAACCAAGAGAGATCAAGGTTCTCCTAATTCTATCATCCAATCCTATGGGTCTCGTCCTAGGGTCAAGCATGGCTTTGATACCAACTGAAACATCCTCAATTTTCTACGAAGGAAAAACACACAGAATGGCGAATAATATAATAGTTTATAGCAAAAACTACCATATTATCCAACAATAGTTGATACGGGAATCCATACTTCAAATAAAAGAGTACAATTAGAAGGGATTACATAAATAGTTCATTGCCACACTAGCGAAATCATCAGAGTAGCAGCAGCATCAGGGATAGCTGTGGTAGGCGGAAGTACAAAAAATCTCCAAAAGAAGCCTGAGCATAGGAATGAGACATCTACTCCTCATCGTCATCATAGTCATAGTCGAGTTCACCTGCCAAATAATTTTCAGTACGGTTTGTACTAGCCACTCGTCCCACCCTATGCTTTGCTTTTGCTATGTAGTATTTGGTGGATGCAAAAGATATAATCAAGAGACCTATTATTTGGTTGTGGTTTCCTATGCAAGTAGTAACCATCATTTTATAATAGTAATACATCAAGTCTTAACCCATTCTCATCTATCATCATTCCCTTCCCATCATCATACATATCTCACCCTCTCGCACTCAGTCGACAGGTCCAACTCCCTCTTGGAGCCGATCTCAGCAGCTCATAGCCAGAAAGGGTAACACTAGGGGGAAGAAGAGAAGGACTCATCTCACTACTCTCGAGAAGCGTAGGTCGAGGGAAAGGCCTATCCGAGGTCGCAAACTATATATAGATTCCTAACTCTATAGAGCGTGTACTATCGTAACCACAATATCACCATCATCAGCGATGCCTTGTCTAGGCTGTTTTTGGCTGCTATCTAACCGGTGCGATGCCACCCTACCACTCAGTACTAGGACATCCCAGAATACCACCGGCACACTGAGACTGTGAGACATAGTACCGAGCTCCCGAGGTCACTATGTTGTCTAAGGAGGGTGTGGGTCCTGATGCCCGTACCTCCCGACACTATCTGCTATCAACCTAGTAGTAGTGGCACCGTCCTAGCCAGTCAGTCATCTGTCTTCCACCCATTAAGGAGCAAGCAGTGAGCACATAGGTCCTAAGGTTTTGGTTCTCAAGGGATATCAGGTCCTTGGGGGGATCAGACAGGACTATCTTTTCATAGGGACTACAATAGTCCGTGCTACAACACCTCCTACCCGGGGCCTTGCTCCACGAAGGCTCTCACCCCCGGGATCACCATATACCTCACAATTTACCCGCCATAGGCACCTCTCACGAAGATGCCCAGAACACACCCCCCGGCAAGACTCGCCCATGGCTCATCATAGAATCCTATCTGATCAACTCAAACCCTCACCACACACCCAAGACACGCGCAGCACTCTCCCCGAGTAAAATGGCACCACGTGCCTTATCCATATAACCATACTCCACCACGCATAACATCACAGATATAGAGCATAGTTGAAGTAAAGCACCATGAGTAAATAAGCATGCTTCTAGCCTATCAGCGGGTGTGCAGGAGTATGGTTGCGACAAGCTCTAGCAAACTAGATATATGCCATGCATCATAGGATCTACGATGTTGGGTTGGATGTGGCACCTGCGTAGTCATCATCGAGCTCCTCCTCATACTCGTAGTCGCCCTCCTCAAGCGGCTCCTCCTTTGAAATGAAATGTAATAGTCACGTTAGCAACCCCTATAGAGTTAACACAAAGAATTAATAAAATCCAATAACTTCAAATACAATCACACATAAGCCAGAGCTCATTTTTATGAAAATTTGGACACTTGGTTCATATTTTTCGGAGTTCGTATGAATAAGTTATGAATTTCTAAAGTTTAATCAATTTCCTAGAAAAGAAAAAGGGCAGATTAACCAGAGGCTGACACGTGGCATGATCTGGTTGGTCCACGTGGCATGCGGGTCTAGCAGTGGTGGCACAGGGCTGACGTCATGCTGACGCCAGCGCTGGTGGGTGGACTGGTTGGCTTAGTCACTAACAGGTGGGACCGGGGTCAATGGTCACCAATAGGTGGGCACGGGGTCAACGGCCAACGCTGACCGGGCCCCGACTGAGCTCCAGCGGGCCTAGGCAGGGCCGGATCTAGGCTAGGTTGGGCTTGGTCTATGACCTGGAGTCCATGGGGGCTGTCTACGATGGCACAGAGGTAGAGAGGCCGGGTGGCTGTCGCTGATTGGTCCACGTTGGCCCTGCAGGCTCGGTGCATCGGGCCAGGGATAATTTCCCATCTTCTATCTTGTGCTCGGGACAGGCACTGCCTACTCGCCCGGTAGTGAGTAGGCGAGCGGTGGCTACGAGCGATGCTGGTTAGGCTGAGCGGTAGCTAAGCGGGCACAGAGGCCAGGCGGGTGCAGCAGCGAGGTCTGAGTGGCCTCACGGGGCATGGCCTTGCCGGCGCACGCACGACGGCGGTGTCGAGTGGCGGGGACACAGCGGCGGAGTGCTTTAGCACGCGGCACGCATCATGGACTAGCGCAACGGTGTCGCAGGATCAAGGTAAGAATGACTACGGCTCTAATTTGGTGAAAACAAGCCTCTAGGCCGGCGGTCGGCGATGGCGGACGGCGGCGATCGCGAGCGGCCGAGCCTCAAATTGATGCATCATGGAGCTCCATCTTTTGCATCTCCTACTAATTTGAGTAGCTTGGAGATCAAAGAAGCTAAAGCACGACTAATCATGGCATGGCGGGGCGCGCACGACTGCGTGGCCATGGTGGCACTCTTGGTGGCTGGGAGCTATGGCGGCCAGGGCTGCAAAAGGGCATGGCCCCATTGTGACCATTGCCAAGCTCCAAGGATTGCCTCATCGGTGTTCTATGATGCGGCGAACCCAACCATCAAGCTAATGAAGAGAAAGGTGGACAGAGAGACGGGATTGTATGGGTTGCTCTACCGACGGCCATGGAAGTCAAGCTCAACTCGGTGGCACTGCTGGCAGCTTGCGGTGTGTCAGCTTGGGAAGGGGAAGCAGGTCAGCGGCTCGATGCAGGGGAAGTAGATGGCAATGGCGAGTCAAGCGGTCCCTCCTTCTTTGACGCACGGATGCAGTGGAGCTCTCGGCTCCGGCGATGGACAACTCCTCCACGCCTCCTTCTCCTCCCACTTCTCCTTCTCCTTCTCGGGTAGCAGGTGAGTGTGAGCGTGGTCAGGAATGTGGCGCGGGTGAAGGGAAACCCTAATGTGCTGAGCTGCCCAGATGCTTGATGGCTATTGGGTGGCTAGGGTGCATCCGAGCTAGGGTTAGGGCACCGGGTGTGATGCGGATGGCGACGGATGGCTGCGGTGTGTGCGAGCGAGGATCGAGTGGTGGAGTGCGGCCGTGGCCATTTTTGGCGTGATGGACGGACAGGGGAGCTCCCAGAAGTGGCAATGAAAGTGCTGACAGGAGGGGTCCTTGTGTCAGCAGCTGCGGGTGAGCGGGCGAACGGGGCGGTGCGCGCAGCGAGCAGACGGCTGAGCTGGCCGACTCAGCTCGTGGGCCAGCCACGCGGGCGTGGGTTCATGGCGCGTGTGGTGGCCAACTGGGCCACTTGGCCAGGTTGCTCCACGGGGAAGGTAAGCCGAGGCAGAGGCCTGGCTGGGCTGCGGGGCGTGCGCGGTGAGCATGCCGGCCAGGCGGCTTGGGCTGGACTGGCTGCTGCTCCGGGCTGCTTCGCTCTTTTCTTTTTCCCTCCCTTTTTTAATCTCATTTCTATTTCTTGTCAAGACACTAAACCATCTATGCCATGGACTTGTTAGTGTAAGGGTTAGTGACCATGGCACATATACTTAGTGGGTCCCCTAGGGTCTCATGGGACATGTGGGGTCCATGTCCAAGGTTAGTGACATATATTTATTTATATAAACACATGTGATATAAAAGGTTATTGATTTTATTATCAACACATAAAATCAATAAGAAGAAAATCATACTTTTTCATTAAAATGCAAATGCTTCATCTAACTTTAGGTGCTACTTGTGTAATAAGAGGAGGTCTTCCTACATGACACTCACCAACCATAGGTTATTTTAGAAAAAATTTTGTTGGTTGTGATTTTGGTGTTGGGAATTTTAGGGATGTTACAGTAAGCAACAAGGAGATTGGGGATCCCTACGTTCCAACTTTTGTTTAGATTTCTATCCTATCTCCCAAATCATCGACCTTAGAGTCAAGGTTCTGACCTTCAAACAAGAAGACATTGAATCTTTGGCCATATCTTGGAATTATTTTACCAACCTCTTAGATTGTAGCCCGAACCTTAGTTTATCAGACCTAGTTCTTCTTCAACATTTCTACAAATGTCTGATTAGAGAAAGTAGAAAGTTTCTTGATACAACTTCTGGAGGATCGTTCTTGCATGTATCCTATGAGAATGCAATGTTAACTTTAGACAAAATCTTACCCTCTGAGTATGATAACCTCCTAGAAGTAGAATCCCAAGTGGCTGAAGCTATTGCTTTGCTAGTTACATCGTCCACTTCATCCATTCCAAGTTCTGAACCACTTGAAGAAGAAGAGATTCTGTTTCCTAATTTTATGCTTAATATTGAACCTGATCTTTTTTCTGATTTTGGAAATGTTTTGAGTTATTATTCTATAAAGAGACCACAAAATCCTTTTCAAAAACCCTCAATTCTTTCTAAGAATATATCTTATAAAAGCACTTCAGAGTTAGTGTCAATGATAAGCAATGAATGGTTGGAAGAATCTGAGCTTTCCTCTGATGTGATCCGATTGAATTCATCTTCTCTTCTAATCTGTTACCAGATTGATTCAGACCACTTTAATGCTCTCTACAATCCAGTTGTAGGTGTTAATATCATGTCTGTTTCGCTAGCACAACATTTGTTGAAGGACATGACATTAACCCCAAGAACAAAATTGATGAAGAGTCTTTCAGGGCATATTGTCCCCAGTTTAGGAATTTTTACATGTCCTACCCATCCATGTAGAAGGAACCATGGTTCATTTGAACTTCTATATCTTTGATACATGGGACTTTGACCTGTTGATAGGACAACCTTTTAGAAGACTTCTTTATGAAGGGCAAACCAGGAAGCTAAACATTTATTTTGGCAAGCAATTCCAAATCCCGATGTCCATATCTCATCCTCTAAATTCTATGACCGAATCATATCCTCAACTGGATCCTTTAGAAGAGGTTAAGGCTGCTTCTCTTGAGTTCATAGCTGAACCAGGTCTAGAAGATGAGGCTGAATTCTTCATAGAAGAAGCTAATTTTTCTGAGCCTGAATCATTAGATGAGTTTGCAGAGCCACCTAAACCTCCTATAGATCTTAAACCTTTACCACCCGGTCTTAGATACACCTTTCTTGATAATGATCCAGAGTCTCCTGTAATTATAAGTGATAAACTCACTAAGGAGTAGATTCATCACTTGATGGCTATCTTAGAGAGACATTACTCAGCTTTTGGCTACTCACTCAAAGATCTTAAAGGAATCAGTCCTATCTTTGTACCCATCGCATTCCTACAGATCTGAATATTCCACCTTCTCGAGAACCCCAATGTAGACTCAACAATGCAATGAGAGAGGTAGTTAAGAAGAAAGTTTTAAAACTATTGCACGCACAGATTATATATCCTGTGACACACAGTGAGTGGGTAAGCCCTGTTCAAGTTGTGCCTAAGAAGGGAGGCATGACTGTTGTTAGGAATGACAAGAATGAGCTAATACCTCAATGCACCGTCACGGGATGGTGGATGTGCATAGATTATAGAAAGCTTAATAAAGCAACAAGGAAATATCATTTCCCGTCGAATTTTATTGACAAGATGCTAGAACAGTTGGCTAATCATTCTTTTTTATTTTCTTAATGGATATTCGGGATATCACCAAATCCCTATCCATGCCGATGATCAAAGAAAACCTACTTTTACATGTCCATATGGAACTTATGCCTATCGTAGAATGTCTTTTAGGTTATGTAATGCTCTATCGCACCCTGGTTTCCAAGGAAGACCATAGGTTATCATATGTGTGCCCAGGAAGTCCACATATACAACAAAAAATAGATAAATATTAGAAACCATGTATATTATAGCGGAAACATATATATTTAACACTTACACTAATCAGAGTAACACAGAACGTTGGCTAAGACTTCTCTTCAGTCTTCATTCTCCTCAGGGACTGTTGACTGGGGGCTCTGTGTGCCAAACACTTCCAATATCGAACTTCTTTATCCTTCCTTTAAGAAACACTTTACTATAAACTATAGCAAGGGTGGGTTCCAAGTTGAAACTTAGCAAGTACAGGTGGAAAGTAATGACATGCATGGCTTATATGAAGGTAAGGCTGAAAGGTAAACTGCAGTAGCATTTTAAATGTAGCAATTAAGATTTAACTTTGCAACCTATTCTCAAATCAACTTGGTTGAAGCTCCCAACCCTATAATTAAGGTTCAAGTAACATTAATGTGTATTTAGCATCACAGATATAAACATATATCATTAAGAAATATTAAACATGAGATAGCCATCTCAAGGGAACACAGGATAGCCATCCCAATAAAACCTGAGGTAGCAACCACAACAACATCACCATGATTTCACAGCTTAAACCATTTGGCTCATCATGTGAGGATCTAGGCCGCTCATGACCATGAGCACAGATGATATACCGATTTTAACTCTGCGCAGAGGTGTACACTTTCACTCCAGATTGTGATTACTCTTTTTGCCTGAGGGGATCAACCTCTTAGCCTATTACCGAGATAGGCCAGCAGAGGTCACAACGAGGCTTTTGATTGGGTCATAGACAACGACAACTCACTAGCCTTGAGTCCAAGCGTATGGGAGACTTCACCATGAGGCCGCCCCCATCACGGATCCCTAGCCCCTCCCATGCTACAACTTGTAATCAAACCCCAGTGACCGTAACTATAACCACCCGTCGGTAAGCTGTCCGACCTGCCCATGATGGTCCTGCTAATTGACCAAGCTAGTGCCCATTAGCCTGGAGATGTACAGAAGTCCTAGGTTGCCGCTCCATGAGCAAGACCTTAAGGGGGAGGAGATACGAATACCCTCGTCAACATGAGTCCCACTAGCATCTGTTTCCCCCATCTTTCACCACCATCCAATGATACGGAACAACATCAACTTCTCCAACGGCCGAAGCCAAGAGCCCACGGCTCCAACATATTTTAAGAAGCAAGTTTTATCTTCATTAGGCAGGTGAAAGGTGAGGTAGAGAACTAGGAACCTACTGACCTATCAACAGAAAACCCTCATAGGTGATATATGGATAGAGTGGCTAGTAATCCCTATGGTTTGCCGATTTAAGACACATGCAATATATTAATTAAAAGTGAATAGGCACAATATGATCAAAGGGTGCCTGCACTTGCCTTAAATCCAAAGTCTAGCTGCTCTTCTGGCCTCCAGCTTCAGCTGCACTTGTCGGTCCTCAGCACTTAATCTTCAGCGTTAACAAACCGCTCTTCGTCTAGTCACAGCAACCAACAACACAAACAAATGCACAAAAAAGACAGGACTAAGGACAATACACCAATCAAAAGCGAAACTAAAAATAGAACGGTCTAAATGGCCAAACTCGGTGCTACGGTCGCAAGAGCACAAGAACGACGAACGACGGATCTATCGTTAAAGAAAACATGGCTATCGAGGTACTTGCAACAAGCACAGAGACAAACTTTAATATTGATACATTTACTAAAGCAAGATGCAGAATATATAAGAAAGACATAAAGTTAAATCAGTTGGATGATGTTGAAATGTAAAGCAGGGTTAAACCTTAGTCATACTCTATTTATAAGCAATTATATTATCTAGGCCAATTAAACATTCATAATTTATAAAGCTTAGAACATGCGAGTGCATTAAAGAAAACATCATATTCTTAAAGATTAATTTAAGTAGGACATAAACGAGAAGACATGTTGATATTAAACATAGAGCATTTATGACTCAAGATTGAACTAAACAAGCCATTAACAAAAAGGCATTATTGGTGATATAAAACACATTAGCATAAAAGAACGATGTGAATATAAACTAAGTTACTTTTATAAATATTGAGTCATTATTAACCAGGTTAATATGATATAACATGTGAGAACACTTAACAAAGCATGACATGTTTCCCAGGTAACTCTAAACAAGTCATAATTAATAAAGAAGCATTTAAGTTGGTACTAGTCATATTGACAGGCATGTATGAAAACTCAAGGTACAAACCTAAATTACTTTTATACCAGAGAGCACACATTAATTAATAAATAAGATTACTTACATAACACATGATGTGACAAACATTATTGATAACAAGTAACATACGTTGACATGATCACAACACAAGGACAACGAAAGCATAGCCCTAGGTTGCTTTTATTTAGTTGAGCATCAACTAATTATTACACAAGTGAACAAGATTAAATACACAGACATATGGCATCATCAAGATCATTGCTAAAACAATACTTAAGGTTGACACGGTCATAACACAACGAGATCGGAAATATAAAACCCTAGATTACTTTTAGAAAACTATTAAATAAATATTAATCAAATTGCATTTAATCAAATAAATTCATAAATTAGTGACATGATAAACTTTACTACTCCTGCGTATATCGCGACGACATGAAACTAACGCAACTGGAATCGCTCGAATCGGAGTTAAAATGGTGAAACGACGGAGATTATACGATCAGTGGAAAAACTATAAATAAATCGCTTGGTGGCAAAATTGTAAATACCTCGTCTTCTACATCTATCCATCTTCCTCTCCAGGCCATGACCCTAGCAGCCAGGCTGTAGCTCACGTCGGGGATGGGGCTTCGGCCCTGGCCTGCTGGACGGTCGACGACGGCCGACGACGGTGGCCCGCTGCGGCCTGCTACGGCCGGCGACGGCCAGCTGCGGCCTACTATCGCACGCGGGGGAGGGAGAACCATGGCCCTCGGCCGAGACTTGGCCGGCTAGCAGCGGCTGGCTGTGGCCGGCAACGGTTGGCTGCGACGATGGCTGGCTGTAGCCGGCAACGACTGGCTGTGGCTAGCGGCGCACGACTAGGGTTTGCGGGCGGCGGCGCGGCTCCTTCTAGGGTTGCCAACGGGCTACGGCGCACGGGGCTGGCCCTCTTTATAGCCGGCGGGGAACCGGTGTGGCTGAAGCCGCTGGGCTTGGCCCGTTGGGCCGACTGCGGCTACCTATGGCCACTGGTGGCCGGCTGGTGCTCGTTGTGGCCGGCCAGCGTTGGTCGTTGGTGGCTGATTGTGGCCACAGGTGGGTGTTGCTAGCTAAAGTTGGCCAGATGAAGCTAGGTGAGGCCAGGAGTGGCCCAAGCTAGGTAAGAGCTGGCCAAAGCAAGCTAGGATGCCTTGAGGATGGCAAAGGGTTGCTAGACCGAACTGCTGCTTGTCTTACTATGCTGCTGATGGCCAGGTTTGACCACTGGTGGCCGGCTGCGCTACTGCTAGCCTGGCCGGGGTGGCCATGGCCGGCTAGGGCTGGCCAGGACTGGCCAGAGCTGGCCAGGACTGGCCAGAGCTGGCCAGGACTGGCCAGAGCTGGCCAGTTAAGGCTAGGAGAGGCCAGAGTAGGCTATGTCGGGCCAGGATAGGCTAGGGTAAGCCAGGGATGACTAGAGCTTGGTAGGGGATGGTGTCTAGCTAGAGCGGTGGTCAACACTATAGAGAGAAAGCAAATCTTTTTTTTACACCAGCAAAACCAAGAAAAGCACCAAGCACAAACCCATTCAATTATTTTCTAAAAAAATATAGTAAAGCACATTTTATTTAGTGATTTCTAATAACAACCCAAAACACAAATTTTGGGGTGTTATAGATTTACCCCACTTAACATGAATCTCGTCCGGGGATTCGAAGAGACTTAAGAGAAAGAAGACAAAGCAGGTTATAAAGTTGCTTTGGCACTTACGAGATAAAGATTTAGGGAGCACCAAAAGGGCTAACAAGGGAGTCATAGATTGACTTTCAATAATAACTTGAAGACTTTCAAGTGCGAGTAGTCATCGAGGCTCGATGAAAGATCGATGACCAGATATAAAGAATAACCAACAAGAGAGGTAAAGGTTGACGCTGAGACTCATTGACACAAAGCTTATAAATAGATCTCTAGGTCTTTATGAGATGTACAGTCCAATGCCATTATTGGTAGAGAAAAGATAAAGGTGGAGATTGATGCTATGGTTCTTTGAACTCCTTGATTCAAGATGTATGAGACATGTAGTGGATGAATTATGAATTAGCAAAGATCAACAAAGAGTATGAGGATTGATCCCTTCAGGCCTCCATGTTTCCCTTACTTCTAGTCCTATGAGATTTTAGGATAAGAAATAAGGGTTAGCAAAAGATGATTACAAGATACGCTTTAATCCTTAGATCTGGTGGTCGTGTGACTCAGGACATAAGAGGTTGATGAGACGTAGAACATAATCGAGTATAGTGTCATAATGAAAAGAAAGGTCAACATGGGTGTTTAGATCTTTATGTCCCATGGCCAGAGACGCTCAAGATTGATTGAAGTTGGTAGCGAATGCTACCCCACTTAACAGAACTCTTGCTTAAGTCCAAGAGGAATGATGAGAACACCGTCTTGTCAGAACCTCTTTAGAAGATCCCTTTTGAGTTTTTTTCCTTTAAGTGACTCAAAAAATATTTGGGAGTGTCAAAGATCTACCCCACTTAACATGAATCTCATCTCGAGATTCAAGGAGACTTGGGGTAGAGACAAAATAGATGATCAAGGTTGATTCGGGTTTGGGTTCTACTATCACATTGTTTGAGCCTAAAAGTGGAAAAGCGATAGGAGCACTTCCCGATTTCAAAATTAGGGGACCCTGTTTTGGTCTTTCCTGAAAGAGTGCGCCCAAAGGTAAATGTACCAAGAGGAATTGTCTGAGATGTAAAAATCTAGATGATACTCAAGACCATTTATGCACAAAGGAATAATCCTTATGATCCCATAGCTTTCAAGAGTAACTCCTATGGGAATTCTTAGAAGCTTATGTGATGGGATAATAGACTCGTTGGGGCAAAGTTTATCAGCTAGAGCTATTTAAAAGATATTCCTCCTAATAGTAGGGCTATAGTGAGCCTCTATAGTGGTTTCTTTGATGGTGCAAAGCAGAATATCTAATTGGGCAATGATTCAGGCTACCTTGATGGATAGCTCCATTTCTGCCAACCACTAATGACTCATGATGGCTAACAGTCCTTTGATGTGTTCCATAAGGAAAGACTCATGGTGTGGACCGTCATCATCCTTAGATGATGTAGAGTGTGTTAGAGGACTCACTTGAACTGGTAAATTCGAGGCATTCCCCAAAATCTTCAAAATCTCTTCCTTGAATCAAAAGGGAAATGAAGAAGGATGAGGTTTGTCATCTTTGGAGTGTAGTTTGTTCCCTTAACAGGGGGATCTATGGCAACCGGATCAAGAGAGGGATTTGTGGAAATTTTAGATTCAATTGCTAGCACCTCCTCTTGTTGTTTAGAGTCTGACTCAACAACTTCAGGAAGGCTTCAGTGGGACATGATATGGATATTTTAGGATTTTCTCAAAGGTTAAAATTGAAGTTCAAGATTTATCCTCTGGATTGCTTCAAGATCCAAAACAAAATAGGATAAGTGAATCAAGGACTATCCATATACCAAGATATGGAGACAAGATGGCAGAATAACATTTCTTAAAGGAGAAGTAATATATGATCTTCTATTTATCCTCCAAGGGATCCGAGAGAGGTTGAACTTTAATTCTTCTTGAGTTTACACTTGTAATGAAATGTTTTGAAGGTCAGCATGGATGAACCGAAAGATTGAGATCTTTGGGATCTATGATGACATACCAAGGAGTTGTAGACCGATAGAGGTTGACCAGAGAGGCAAAGGTTGGATCACATGAAAAGCCAAAGTTGATCTTTGCATACTTTTTGAGAGTTAAGAGATGGAGGTCTATGGAGTAACACCAGAGTGTTCTAGAAGACAAGGTCTAGTTCTTCAAATTGATATAGTAAGATGACCAAAGAAATGTTCATGATGAGATAACATATTGGAGTAGCTTACATAATGAATCATGATTAACAATTCACATTACCATCACTTACTGAGCACAACCATGTGTGTGCACCCACTGGAGGCTCTCGGTTTAACGTGACACTATCAATTATTAATCAAGACGTCATTACCAAACCTACTACATATATGATATCTCACACAACATAAGTATGGATCTTGCATGGACAAGCATCACATGCAAGATAGAAAGATACTCACAAGGTTTGAAGAAAAAAATGGTTTTCAATCTTCAAACTTCCTTCCATCCATGACGTGGGGAGTGTTAAAGATCACTAGTCCATGTAACAAAGATCCTGGGACCTATGGGTTGTAGGACCACCATGCATCCGCTGCACCACTTTGCTAATAACATCCAAGGAAACTATTACTTAAGGGTTGTTGATGGTGCATCCTCCTAGTGTCGATCCTCCATTGAGTTGTATTAAAGAAGGAAGCATGAAAACCAATGACAAGAATCTATGGCGTAAGATGATAAGAATCAGGATTGATCAGAATGATAGGCAGGATAGAAGACACTACCCCACTTAACAAAGATTGAACTACACCCTCTATGCTTTCCTTAAGAGAACACAGAAGACACACAACATTACAACAAGCATCATAGGCACACATCACAGCATCGATGCTACACGTGCTTCTTCCACAATGGCGGTCATCCTAAAGGGCAAATTGTAGATGATAAAGGGCCATCGTAAATTTTGAATAAGACAAGGTCAAAAAACTTTTAGTAAGCCAACAAAAATTAAAATCCAAGGGGATAAGAAATAAATAGCTCAAAGGAAGCTATTCAAGGAGGGGATCCAAGAAAAGGATGAAGAAAGTAGTCAGATTCAAGTAACAAGGGATAGTAAAATAGTTTTGTAGCAAAATAAGCTTTATAAATCGACCAGTGCTATCATGGCATACGTCTACCGTCAACCTTGCTCTGATACCACTCTGTCACACCCTGGTTTCCAAGGAAGACCAGAGGTCATTATATGTGTGCCCAGAAAGTCCACACATACAACAGAAAACAGATAAATATCCAAAACCATGTATATTATAGCGAAAACATATAAATTTAACACTTATACTTATCAGAGTAACACGGAACATTGGCTAAGACTTCTCTTCAGTCTTCATTCTCCTCAGGGACTGTTGACTGAGGGCTCCGTATGCCAAACACTTGTAATATCCAACTTCTTTATCCTTCCTTGGAGAAACACTTTACTACAAACTATAGCAAGGGTGAGTTCCATGTTGAAACTCAGCAAGTACTGGTGGAAAGTAATGACATGCATGGCTTATACGAAGGTAAGGATGAAAGGTAAATTGCAGTAGCATTTTAAATGTAGCAATTAAGATTTAATTTTGCAACCTATTCTCTAATCAACTTCGTTGAAGCTCCAACCCTTTAATTAAGGTTCAAGTAACATTAATGTGTCATTTAGCATCATAGATATAAACATATATCATTAAGCAATATTAAACATGAGATAGCCATCTCAAGGGAACACAAGATAGCCATCCCGATAAAACTCAAGGTAGCAACCTCAACAACATCACCACGATTTCACAGCTTAAACCATTTGGCTAATCATGCGAGGATCTGGGCCGCTCGTGACCATGAGCATGGATGATATACCGATTTTAACTCTAAGCAGAGGTGTACACTTTCACTCCAGATTGTGATTACTATTTTTGCCCGAGGGGATTAGCCTCTTAGCCTATTATCGAGAT
Source organism: Bothriochloa decipiens (assembly GCA_023333625.1). Taxonomy (NCBI): domain Eukaryota; kingdom Viridiplantae; phylum Streptophyta; class Magnoliopsida; order Poales; family Poaceae; genus Bothriochloa; species Bothriochloa decipiens. The sequence continues at coordinate 58,402,114 of CM041628.1, forward strand.
AGGCCGACAGAGGTCACAACGAGGCTTTTCACAGGGTCATAGACAGTGACAACTCGCTAGCCTTGAGTCCAAGCGTATGGGCGACTTCACCGTGAGGCCGCCCCCATCACGGATCCCTTGCCCCTCCCATACTACAACTTGTAAACTATAACAGAACCGACTAATTTATTAGAGCACAAGCACGTAATTCGCCATTAGATAGCAAACTTACATGATTGAGACCTAATAAACCCGGTTGTCATACCGAAATCTCGAGGGATTTCAAACTTTCCGGCATAGCCAAGATCGTAATAAGTTTAGCCGTCACCACTCACAACATACATAGTTCGCACATAGTTCAAAACATCGGAGTTCGAAATAAGTTATTACAACCCAAGTTTAAATTCGAGCTAAAGTGGAAGCGATTTAGTTTAAATCCACACACACACTTAGTTCAAATACAGTGCCAAGTCCTCAGTCAATATCTAGCAAAAGCATAAGGTTTAGTAGAGTGACCATGCCCAAGGTCTAGTCATCACCCAACGTGGGGTAGAAGCAGTGCTGACAATAGCCATAAAACATCTCACCATCTGCTACAACATGGGAAGTAAAACCCTGAGTACGAGAATATACTCAGCTAGACTTACCCGTCATAAACTAAAAATAAACTGACTCCAAGGAGTATGCAAGGCTATATAAATAGGATAGCTGACTCATCAGTTGCGAAAAAGCTTGTAGCATTGTAGTTTAATTTGATTAACCTTATCATGCTAAATTAGCACCTGTACTAAACAAGCATGGTAATAATTATTCAACAAGAATAGTAACCAATTCCGGTTGAGTGCCTTCCAACATCACGGCTCAACCATCTCATCTCTTTATTCAAGTTATTACTACGATGCCGCTGCTCAAGTCAAGTGTTCACTGCCTAGGAATAATGGCGATTATAATCGATTACTAACCAGCTGGTGGGGTATTCCTCACACAAACCACACTCACCCACTAAGGTGAGCTACAGATCACCGAAGATTTAATTCGGATAAGTCACGGGATCAACGAGTACCATCGTATCCAGGAACCGCCCGGCTACCTTATTCAGGGCGACCCTGACCTCGGACTTACTCTCCGCGTAACCCATGGTCTCCCATCTTCTCCAATACGATGCGTACAGCAGGTCGACTCCCGGTCTAAATCAAACTCAGGCTTCGCGGTCAGAACGACTTATCCTTCTAGCTAAATGTGAGGCATAAATTCAATATGACTTGATGACGTACAACGGATGGGGTGCTAGTTCGACACAGATGGGATAACCTCACCAAACCTCCAGTTCAGTCTCAACACCAATCTCGCCTGATCTCGATTTATTATCTCCACATGGTTATCCAAGATAACAATGTAATCAACCATTCCGAGTAACCACCTATAACTCGCGGATGACAGGAAATCACCCGACTTCTACCGATCTAGTTTAAGCAGGGCTAAGCAGATAATCGTATCTGAACCTAACAGGGTTGAAGTATAACAGTGGCAAGGAATATAAGTAATGCAGCAACGGTATAAAACAACGCTATAACTTAATGCATCAAACAAGTAAAGGACTCAAGTTAGATATTTTGCAAACCATAGGGAGAATGCTCCGGGGCTTGCCTTTTAGGAAAGAGCTTGGCTGATGGTCAGGACACTCGAGAAGATCAACTTCGGGATCCTCTTCTGCTGCTATCCCTTGTACCAAGGTTTCCTGCTGGCCTTCCTCTTCTGGTGCTCCGGGAACTACCGTTTCAAGCTCTGACGATCCTGTATGATGCATAGTGCATATGAATACCATGTATACATAGAATACAATGCTCATGCTGATGGTGAATGAATGCTCAGTTAAAGATAAATGACATGATTTTGAAACATGTAAGATAAGCACATGTTATCTGCATTCTCTTATACAAACACTTCTTTAAACCAGCCTCACATCACAATTCACTTGCACACTATAAGGAATTATAAATGACTATTGTTTCTCATACTACCCTCTACAGAACCAAAACCAACAACAGATCACACACATCACAAATATCATAAAAAGCATTTTTACACACATGAAATGATAGCTTTAAAGCATTATTACTTATTAAAAGAAATCAAGGTAGAACTACAACATGACCTTAGACTACTCAGAAAATTTTGTAAAAATTACAGGAGCTTAAACATACCTAATATGGACTACCATAAAATTTTCAGGTCAAAACAGTAAGTACTTTATCCTACACAAAAATGACAAGGCAGCATAATTTAATAGGGCTAAAATACTTTATACATAGGAATATGTCAAACAACAGATCTCAGAATATCATTATCTCCATATTAGCCTAAAAACACTCTCTAAAAATTTTCATGCATAAATTCCTTATATATTATTTATTATGAATTATTTATCATCTAATGAAAATAGGCACCATAACTAGACAGAGCAAACTTTCCACATGACATGGCCTTACAACATTTTTCACAGATAGAGCATGACATAAGAAGACTAACAAACTTGTTTCATATTTTTCTGAGCAAAAGAGAATTACTTATGCATTTTCTAAGATAAAAGCAATTAATAGGGATAAATAAATCTATATAGAAAAGTATCACAAATTGCACATTTCATATTTTTTGTGCATAGATCTTCTCATAAGAAAAATAATGCAAGTTGAACCAACTCATTTGGATAAAAAATAAAGAAGTTATGAATTTTCAAAGGTTTAACAAAAATCTGGAATCAGTTTCTTTAAAAGAAAAAGGAAAACGCTTTTGCACCGGAGACCCGGGGTTTTCAGAAATCCACCAAGCCCTATAAAGAAGTTTCCTGAGTCTGGCAGTTATGCACGAAGAACCTTGGCTTTCGTCGTATTCAAGGACGAGGTCCTTGCACAGGGGAAGGGCAAATCGACGGCGTCGGTGCGGCGTCGCCGGCCGTTGCCGTGGCTCCCCGGCTAAATTGAACAGAGGGAAAGCACGAGCGGGGCTAGGCGCTTCGATTCAAGGTCCTAGCGTGGTCGGAGCGGGGCCGTGGTGGCTCGGCCGCGTGCACAGGGCAGACGGCGGCTTCCCGACCAACGACGCGGTCGAAATCCGGTGAGGAACAACCCGCACTGGCTTCATGGACTAGGGTTACGGCTTCTACATGGCAAGGTGCAGCTACTGCTCAAGATAGGGACGGAAGGTGATGGCCAAATCGACCGGAACACGGCGGCGGCGGTCACCGGTTCACCGGCCGCGGGGAAGAAGCTCTTGATTGGGGCCTTACCCTTGGCGAGGATGGCTGCTGGCAGGCGCAATAGCAAGCGCACGTTGAGGCGAGTCTGTGCGCACGTTCAGAGCAGAAAATGAGCAGCGACGAGGCTCGGCGACGGTCGCGCGGTCGGCGGCGGCGATGGCGAGCTGCGCAGAGCGGGGGAAAGGAGGCAGGGAGAGCAGAGAATGAGAGGGGGACAGAAAGGAGGGAGCGGCCCGCACTCGCTTTAATGCGGTCGGAACGGTCACGGCCACCCTGGACCACCGGTGTCCGCTCGCCACGCGGAGCGCGTGGGCTGGGTGCGATGGGCGGTGGCCGAACATTTCCCTGACGGCTTGGACTAACCGTCACTGAAAAGCTATTCCCATGACCTCTGATACAACCTTTTCTGCCCTATAGCTCCCAAACCAAGCCAAATTAGCCAAAACTTATATTGAAGAAAATGTAGCTCTAGAAGAGTAGAACATTTCATCTATACAAAGTATGGCCAGATTCTACATAGATTTTGAAATACAAAAATCCAAATGAAAATGCCTTTAAAATTCCGTAAAATGGAAAAACAGCCCCCAAACCTGCCTTTTTCAACATTTTTGAACATCTTCCAGGCATTTTCATGAAAAGTGGTAATAACAACTTTTGTTCCGTATGAAATTCTCTACAAACTTTATTTAAGGTGCACACACATGCAAATAATCTAACTACCACTTTCAAATCAGTCAAACAAAACCACTTTCATGGTCCACCTTAGTCAACCATGACATCAAAGCTTAATTAACAAAAACCATGAACATAAACTTAGGTTCATTTGGTGTCCTAATCATGTCTAGGTTACTTTAGAGGTCATCAAACACCAAACACTCATACCACTTATCCAAGTCTTATGAAATGCAACCATAATTTGAATAATTCAAGCATCCACATAAAATAACAATTAATCTTTTCATCAATGCTATGCATAATGATGCTTATGCTTAAGAATGCAAGTGATTATGCATGCTTAACACCAGAGTGTTACATAAACAAACCCCAGCGACCATAGCTATAGCCACCCATCGGTAAGCGTCCGACCTGCCCATGATGGTCCTGCTAATCGACCAAGCTAGTGCCCATTAGCCTGGAGATGTACGAAAGTCCCAGGTTGCCGCTCCACGAATAGGACCTTAAGGGGGAGGAGATACGGATACCCTCATCAACAAGAGTCCCACTAGCATCCATTTCCCTCGTCTTTCACTGCCAACCAATGATCCGGAACAGCATCAACTTCTCCAATGGCCGAAGCCAAGAGCCCACGGCTCCAACATATTTTAAGAAGCAAGTTTTATCTTCATTAGGCAGGTAAAATGTGAGGTAGAGAACTAGCAACCTACTGACCTATCAAATAAAAACCCCCATAGGTGATATATGGATAGAGTGGCTAGTAATCCCTATGGTTTACTAATTTAAGACACATGCAATGTATTAATTAAAAGTGAATAAGCGCAATGTGATCAAAGGGTGCCTGCACTTGCCTTAAATCCAAAGTCTAGCTGCTCTTCTGGCCTCCAGCTTCAGCTGCACTTGTCAGTCCTCTGCTCTTAGTCTTCAGCGTTAACAAACTGCTCCTCGTCTAGTCGTAGCAACCAACAACACAAACAAACACACAAAAAAGACAAGACTAAGAACAATACACCAATCAAAAGGGAAACTAAAAATAGAATGATCTAAATAGCCAAACTTGGTGCTACAGTTGCAAGAGCATAGGAACGACGAACAATGGATCTATCATTAAAGAAAACACGGCTATCGAGGTACTTGCAACAAGCACAGAGACAAATTTTAATATTGATACATTAACTAAAGCAAGATGCGGAACATATAAGAAAGACATCAAGTCAAATCAGTTGGATGATGTTGAAATGTAAAGCAGGGTTAAACCTTAGTCATACTCTATTTATAAGCAATTATATTATCTAGGCCAATTAAACATTCATAATTTATAAAGCTTAGAACATGCGAGTGCATTAAAGAAAACATCATATGCTTAAAGATTAATTTAAGCAGGACATAAATGACATGTTGATATTAAACATAGAGCATTTATGATTCAAGATTGAACTAAACAAGCCATTAACTAAAAGGCATTATTGCTGATATAAAACACATTAGCATAAAAGAACGACGTGAATATAAACTAAGTTACCTTTATAAATATTGAGTCATTATTAACCACTGATATAACATGTGAGAACACTTAACGAAGCATGACATGTTTCCAAGGTAACTCTAAACAAGTCATAATTAATAAAGAAGCATTTAAGTTGGTACTAGTCATATTGACAGGCATGTATGAAAACTCAAGGTACAAACCTAAATTACTTTTATACCAGAGAGCTCACATTAATTAATAAACAAGATTAATTACATAACACATGATGTGACAAACATTATTGATAACAAGCAACATATGTTAACATGATCGCAACACAAGGACAACGAAAGCATAGCCCTAGGTTGCTTTTATTTAGTTGAGCATCAACTAATTATTACGCAAGTGAACAAGATTAAATGCATAGCCATATGACATCATGAAGATCATTGCTAAAACAAAACTTAAGGTCGACACGGTCATAACACAATGAGATCAGAAATATAAAACCCCAGATTACTTTAAATTAGAAAAGTATTAAATAAATATTAATCAAATTGCATTTAACCAAATAAATTCATAAATTAGTGACATGATAAACTTTACTACTCCTGCGTAGATCGCGACGACACGAAACTAACGCAACTGGAATCGCTCGAATCAGAGTTAAAACGGTGAAACGTCGGAGATTATATAATCAGTGGCAAAACTATAAATAAATCGCTTGGTGGCAAAGTCATAAATACCTCTCTTCTACCTCTGTCCATCTTCCTCTCCAGGCCATGGCCATGGCAGCCAGGTTGCAGCTCACGCCGGGGAAGGGCCTTCAGCCCTAGCCTGCTGGACGGTCGGTGGCGGCCGGCTGCGACCTGCTACAGCCGGCGGCGGCCTGCTACGGCCGACGGTGGCCAGCTGCGACCTGCTATCACGCGCGGGGGAGGGAGGACCACGGCCCTCGGCCGGGACTTGGCCGGCCAGCAGTGGCTGGTTGTGGCTGGCGACAGCTGGCTGTGGCTGGCGACAGCTGGCTATGGCCGGTGGTGGCTGGCTATAGCTGGCGACGGCTGGCTGTGGCTGGTAGCGCACAGCTAGGGTTTGCGAGTGGCGACGCGACTCCTTCTAGGGTTGCCAACGGGCTGCGGCGCACAGGGCTGGCCCTCTTTATAGCCGACGGGGAACCGGTGGTGCTGAAGCCGCTGGGCATGGCCCGTTGGGTCGGCTGTGGCTACCTATGGCCGCTGGTAGCCGGCTGGTGCTCGCTGTGGCTAGCCAGCGTTGGTCGTTGGTGGCTGAGTGTGGCCACAGGTGCCTGTTGCTGGCCAAAGTTGGCCAGATGAAGCTAGGTGAGGCCAGGAGTGGCCCAAGCTAGGTAAGAGCTGGCCAAAGCAAGCTAGGATGCCTTGAGGATGGCAAAGGGTTGCTAGACCGAACTGCTGCTAGCCTTACTATGCTACTGATGGCCAAGTTTGGCCAATGGTGGCTAGCTACAGCTACTGCTCTCCTGGCTGGGGTGGCCATGGCCGGCTAGGGCTGGCCAGGACTGGCCAGAGGTGGCCAGTTAATGCTAGGAGAGGTTAGAGCAAGCTAGGTCAGGCCTGAATAGGCTAGGGTAAGCTAGAGATGACTGGAGCTTGGTAGGAGATGGTGTCTAGCTAGAGCGGTGGCCAACACTATAGAGAGAAAGAAAATCTTTTTTCACACCAGCAAAACCAAGCAAAGCTCCAAGCACAAACCCATTCAATTATTTTCTAAAAAAATATAGTAAAGCACATTTTATTTTGTGCTTTCTAATAACAACCAAAAACACAAATTTTGGGGTGTTATATAGTCTAGCTTCTTTTCAAAGATGCATGATGTCTATATTTTCTAACATGATTGAAGAGATTATGGACGTTTTCATGGATGACTTTTCTATTTATGGAAAAACAGTTGATGATTGTCTGAAAAACATAGATAGAGTTTTGCAAAGCTGTGAAGAAAAGCACTTAGTCCTTAATTGGGAAAAATGTCATTTTATGGTTAGAGAAGGAATAGTGCTTGATCACCTAGTGTCTGAAAGAGGAATTGAGGTAGACAAAGCTAAATTAAAGTAATTGAATAGTTGCCTCCACCTGTGAATGTGAAAGGAATTAGAAGTTTTCTTGGCCATGCTAGTTTTTATCGTAGGTTTATAAAAGATTTTTCATTTATTGCTAGGCCTCTCACTCATCTGCTAGCCAAGGATGTTCCTTTTGAATTTGATGATGCATGTTTAAGATCTTTTGAAACTTTAAAAAAGCTCTCATTTCTGCACCAATCATTCAACCCCTCGATTGGTCTTTACCTTTTGAAATTATGTGTGACGCTAGTGATTATGCTGTGGGGGTAGTTTTGGGACAAACTAAAGATAAGAAGCATCATGCAATAGCTTATGCTAGTAAAACTTTGATAGGACCTCAGCTTAATTATGCAACTACTGAAGAAGAGCTCCTAGCTGTTGTTTTCACTATCGATAAATTTAGATCTTACTTAGTATTGCAAAAGTAATTTTTTATTCTAATCATGCTTCATTAAAATACTTGCTCACTAAGAAAGATGCTAAACCTCGTTTGATAAGATGGATTTTGCTACTCCAAGAATTTGACTTAGAAATAAAAGTTAAAAAGGGAGTAGTAAATTCTGTTGCCGATCACTTGTCTAGAATGCAGTTTGAGAATCCGCAGGAACTACCCATCGACGACTCACTTCGGGATGACATGCTCTATGAAATCAACAGATCTGACCCCGAGTATGTGTCAATGGCCTACTCAGAAGAAGTGTACCTGCTGAAGAAGGAATAAAGATAATTGAAAGATGTCACTCATCACCATATAAAGGACACTATGGGGCATTCCGTACACATGTAAAGATTTGGCAATGCAGATTCTTTTGGCCAACAATGTATGAAGACATGAAAGAATTCATCCAAAGATGTGGATCATGTCAAAGGCACAGTAATATCAACTCCAGAGATGCCATGCCAGTCACCAACAACCTTCAGATTGAACTTTTTGATGTCTGGGGAATCGATTATATGGGACCATTCCCACCATCAAAGAAGTATGAGTATATCCTAGTGGCAGTTGACTTTTTCTCCAAGTAGGTAGAAGCACTGCCATGCAGGAATGCCAACAACATAAATTCAAAAAGGATGTTTGAAGAAATAATATTTCCAAGATTTGGAGTCCCAAGGATAGTGATCAGTGATGGAGGATGTCACTTCATTGACAAGCGCTTTGAGCACTACTTGTCAAGACATGGAATACATCACAGTGTCGCTACTCCTTATCACCCTCAGACAAGTGAGCAAGCAAAAACATCAAATAAACAAATCAAAAATATTCTGCAGAAGATAGTAAATGAAATGGGTACTGTATGGAAGGACAAGCTACCTGATGCACTCTGGGTTATAGGACAGCATACAAGACACAACTTGGGATGTCTCCATATCATTTAGTGTATGTGAAGACTTGTTATTTACCAGTTGAGTTAGAGTTCAAAGCTCACTAGGCTATCAAGAGATGGAACATGGACCTTGAAACTACAGGAGAAAATAGGAAGATACAACTCTCTAAACTAGAAGAGTGGAGAGAGAAAGCTTATCATAATTCAAAGATCTATAAAGACAGAGTAAAGAGATGGCATGACAGGAGAACTAAGAAAAAGGAGTTCGCCCGAGAAGATAAGGTATTACTTTTTAATTCTAGGGTGAAACTCTTCAGACATGGAAAATTACGGAGTAAATGGGAAGGACCATTCAAAGTGGTGAGCTCATCATCACATGCGGCCATCACACTTCAAAATGGCGAAGGTACATTATTCAAGGTAAATGGTCAACGCCTTAAATTATTTTAGAGCCCAATAAAGAAGTAGAAGAATTAGACATAATTAATTTCTTTTTTAATTAAAAGTGTTTTGGGGCCCAACATATATTTTCTGAATAAAAAATATAAAAACTATTTTTAAAAAGTTGGGGCCGAGAGGGCTCGAGGCCAGGGCGCTCACCTTTTTTCTTCGTGGTTCTTCTACACACTTCTATCCGAAAAAGTTTATTCCAAGATGATCCGAGCATTGTTCATCTTGGAGATGCCTTTGAGGTACCATTTTGGTCCTCAGAACCCCCCTATATAAACAGCCCATGACGTCAGCCATTCTCATTCCATCTAAACCTTTATCTCCTTCTGCATAGAAGCTTGCTAGTTCTCCCATCGCTCTAATGGCCAATGACCACCAGAACACTGAGAGGATGATGATCCCCTACGGGATCGACCTCAACAAGCTTCCAACAGAGGACCCAGATCTCAAAGCCTTAGTCTTGGTTAGCGATGCTCACCCTCTTGCCACCATTCCACCACCTAAGCCTCGATCCTATGGTGCTTCCTACTTTGCACAACCAGTTCTCACGGTGCCGCCTCAACCTCTTCGACTTGAAGGAGCACCGCTGAAGGGTCCCGTCGTCATGCTGCCTGCTGGAACCAAGCTCCTCCCATCAAAGCACAACCAGACGTTGATGGGTGTAAAGACCAACAAGAAAGGAGAAATCATCTGTGCTAAGTAAAGCACGGGTGAGCGCACCTACATCGAGGGAGTCTGTGCTAACCCCGCCAAAGTCAAGTTCATTCCTCCCAAGGATGCTCCCAAGCGTTCCCTTGCCGCTTCTGAGATGCCTCACAAGCGTCGTAAAACCTTAGCTGATCTAGAAAAAGAGCTAGAGGCCCAACAGCAATCACCTCTTCCAAAGAAGCCACCCAGTGCATTACAATAGAACCACCCAATTAATATAAACCCAAGGTACTAAGTAAACTACCAAGGCAATTTAGTTAGCACATTGCGCTCATATTAACCCAGTAGTCCATGAAATCTCGAAGGATTTCAAACTTTTTCAATGACACACCAAGAATCGCACAGTTCAGCAATTACCATTCACCTGTTCTTACTTTTTACACGTAGCATAATTACATCACCAGTTCTTACATAAATTCCTTTTTGAATCAGAGTTGCAAATAAATAGCGGAAGTGGATATATTTTTGACATATACTCACATCTATGTTTTGAAATACATTGCCAGATCAGGGTCGACATCTAACAACAACAATTAGATGAGATAAAAGAGATGACCATGCTCAAGGTCTATTCCTCTTGTAGTGGGATACAAGTCCATCTTGTCGCCACAGCAAAAGTCTTATGATCTGCAAGAAGTGGGAATAAAACCCTGAGTACGACATTGTACTCAACTAGACTTACCCGTCATAAACCAAAAATAAAGTGACTTCAAGGAGTATGTAAGGCTTTATAAGGAGAATGTACTCAACATCATAACCATCTCATCTCTTTGTTCAAGTTTTTAGTACGATGCCGGTGCTCAAGTCAGTGTTCACTATCGAGAAACGATGGCGATTATAATAAATTGCAAACCAGCTAGCGAGGTATTCCCCACACAAACCACGCTTCCCCCGTCTAGGTCAATTAGGTTACCTTGGTCTATTTGGGTAGAGTCATGAGATTAACAGGAACCATAGTACCCAAGGGCCGCCCGGCTGCATATTAGTCAGACGCCGACATCAGGCTTACTCTCTGCGCCCTTGTAATGACCTGCACCATCTCCAGTACATGCATTCAGCTAGGTTGAAACCCGGCCAAAACAGAACTCAAGGATTCGCGGTTGGATGATCATACCCTTCCACCTATCTGTGGGGCATGCGTTCAACATGACAAGAGGGCCGAGACATCAGACATCGCCCTAGTTCAACACAGACGGGATGAACAACACAGAACTTCTAGTTCTGTCCACAGCACCAATCCCGCCCGATCTTGATTTATTACTCCACATGGTTATTCCAAGACAACAGTGTAGCTCACAATTATGAGTCATTACCTATAACTCATGGATGATAAGAAATCACTCGACTTCTACCAATCTAATTAAGCAGGGCTAAGGATATAAGCGAACCTATACTTAACAGGATGTAAGGGTAACTCAGGTGGACAAGGGTAATCATAATGCATCAACGTATCGATCAACGTATCGATCAACGCCTATAATCTTAATGCATCATAAACAGTAAAAGACCCAAATTAAGTTATTTGTAAAATAGTAGGGAAGGATGCTCCAGGGCTTGCCTTCCTCTGACGGGAGAGGTTGAAGCTCCAGGCACTCGATGACTCCACATCTAGCTTCTGGTTCTTGATCACTGGTTGTACGGAAGCTTTCCTCTGGGATTCCTCTTTCGGATTCCCATTTCACGTCACGCTCTGTTCTCCTAGCGATCTTGTATGACGCATGTGCACATATGAATATGAAGAATGCACATGCTATGATAATGGAGTATGATGATGATGAATGCTTGCATATTCTTTCTACAAGATATTCAACATCATCCAAGAACATGTACCATAAGCACATGTCATCTACTGCATTCTCTACTACAAACAATACAAGTCTATCGGTAAAATTTTCTTTCTACCTATCGCCTGTAAACAAGCCAATAAAGCAACTAACCATCTTACTATCACTAGCAAACAAGCCAGTAAAGTCAAAGATCTATACTAAGCATAGGAAAGCATCATTTAGGGCATGACATCACTAAACAAGGTTTAAATAAGGCATTCATATAAATAGAGCATAACTACATCATGCAGGTAAACTATCTAAAAAATCTACAAAAGTTACAGAAGATAAAACATGGCAATCCTAGATTACCAACCAAATTTCACCTCATTTGAACATGTCCACTGCCCTACAAAAAATCACAAGGCAGCATAATTAAATGGACCTAAAACTACTTTGTACTATGAAGTATGCCAAACTTTATTTTTCACCACGTCCAGAGCTACCTTATAGCATATAAGAAGCCTACAAAAAATATTAGCCCCAAACTAGGTCTATATAATTCATTTATGAATTATTCCTAGATTAGCCCCTCAATCACACTTGAACCACAACTTTGCATTTTTACACAACACATGCACATGATACAATTTTCATAGCTGAAGCATGGCCATAAAAGACCAAGGCAATAAGAATCACATTTTTCTGACTTTCCTAGAATTAGTTATGCATTTTCAAAGATATCAAGCATTTAATGTAGATATATCAACTTAAATAAAACTATACAGAAAAGTATCCCAATCATGGCATATTGTATTTTTAACAGATAGAATACATCATAAGAAAAATATGGAAATTTGAATCACATCAAATGGAGCTATAAATCTCAAGTTATGAATTTCCCAAGCTTTAAATCCTTCTCTGAAAAATCATTTTCTTTAAAATCCTAAACTAAATAGCTATGAGTACCTAGATCTGCGCACCTAGAAGCACTGGCAGCTGGGTCCTGGGGTCAAACTGACCCCACACATCATACACACAAAGAAGGGGCGACCTTTGACTAGCCATAGTTTGCCGGCGATGAACTTTTCGGCGACAAGACTAGCACCATCGAACTCATCTCGTCAAGACGCATCTATCGGGATAGGTCATCACAAAATGTTTCAACATTTGGACCAGCGGCATTGAAAGAGGTAGGGACGGCGGTGCTGTACGTACGGAGGCGGCGCTTTGTGGCGTCTGGCTCACCGTCTCCTGCAAGGGCAGGCATAGTAGAGGCCACAAGGGCTTCGACACTAGCTTCTCACTGCCAATGCCATAGACAAATGAGAGAGATAGAGGGCAGAGAGGCAACGATGAGAGCCAGCCATGGACGAGTTCGCGTCCACGGCCATGGCGTCCGCCTAGCCTGAACTCGGACCAAGGGCCCTCACCTGTGGACGATGAGAGACTCTACTAGGTGGGATCGGAAGAGGAGGACATGGCGCTACTATGGCTGCGAGGAATCTAGCAGTGGTGCTTTGGGTGGAGGTGGATTTGGCCAAAGCATGGTGGTGGCATTCTGGCTCAGCTCGTCGTTCTTAGCAGAGAAGAACAGCGAGAGGGAGAGGATAGAGTGGGAGAGCGAAATGAGGGCGAGAGGGAACCAGCGCAGCTCAGGTAGGCCTTATCCATGGTCGGGAGGCATCTACGGCGGCATGCATTGGCACTGCCTGTGAGCTCTGGCATGAGTGTGGTGATGGGCGGGGCGGTAGGCGACGGCGTGGGCACTTGAGTGCATGGGCGCGCGTGCGTGCAGGCAATCGAGTATGCGGGTGTGGCATCTAGCTCTTGGCTGAGCTCAGCGCGATGATGGCCAAGCAACAGGAACAGGGGAGGAGATAAGGAGGAGGGGAGGAAGAGGCTGATAGGTGGGGCCAGGTGGGTCCCACCCCTTTTAAAATGAACTGAGAACTTTGACTAGCTATAGTTTCCAAACGAAGCCAAATTTTGAAAAACTTTGAATATGAAAGTTGCTCCATTCGATGAATAAAACATTTCATATATAGGAGGATTTGCTATTTCAGCCTATTTTTGAAAGTATGAATTTGGATTAAATATAAATTATAAAAATATTAATTTTCTAATATTTCTCTCACTGTTTTTGCCCTTTTTGAAAGCCTATAAAACATTTTCATAATTTGTTGAAAATAGAGAGTTTGTTCTAAATATTTTTCTCTACAAACCATATTAATGGTCCAACTTGAGATAAGCACTGTAGCTACCTTTTTCTAGTTAAGGTCGAGCAATCACAATTAGGGTAATTAAATCCTAATTTTTGCAAAACTTGATTTTGAAACCATATGACCAAGCAAGCATTGACCCTAATACCTTTATAAACTTTTTTAGGTCCTAACCACAATCATTTGCATAAATTCATCACAACTATGCCCTCAGGCCAAATAATTCAAACGAATGGCAAACAGACACCAAAGAAAAACTGGTCAACAATGTGATTCCATGCAAATGATATGATTATGCTCATGATATGCAGTGCAAAGTCATGATTAACACCAGGGGTGTTACAGCCTAACCCCTTACATAAATCTCATCCTAAGATTTGAAGCAAGAAGTGGGGGAAAGAGGAGAAACATAATTTTATTTCATAGATTTGGAATTACATCGAGGATTACATGACTTTGATTAGCAAGCCATTCAGGATTTGGAGAGAACATGGCTATGAGCAATGCATAGTAACCATTGGCTTAATCCAGATATCAACTGAGGCGGGGATAGCTCGGCAAGAGGATTCCGGAACATCCAAGTCCTAGCTATAACACAGACAGGAAAGTTTTTTTCTTTCATTGCAATGTCACATATAATCTTAAATAACGATCATCCCGCTTCCTTCCTCTGTGTGCAAAAGTGGAGGAACAACAAAAAAATGATTATCTAGAACATGAAGAATGTCCACAGGATCCAGAAAACAGCGAGTGTGAACTTGATCATCGTGATCCCAACCATCAAAATGAATCCAAAGTAGATTAGAACTTCTTCAATGAAATACATATTTTTCCTTCTCTTTGCGATGGTGATACTAGATCCACGAGCAATCACCAGATCTTGTAACTTTGCTCTTGATTGCTCTCTCTTTCTAACTGGATTGCTGCTTAGGTTTATCTTCTCTGAGCACTGCTTTAGATTTCTGTGATGTGGAGAAGAGATGCGAAAAATGGCCTCCACAGCGGAATGGCAGGGGTGGTGATGCAGTATATTGGAAGTGAAGGTGGGTGGGAGAGGATTGATGATGAGTCACTGAGCAGACAGAAGACAGGCTCTGGCACGCTTTTGGTGCTTGAGCTCGGGTGGGAAGAAGAAAAAGAGAGGGCATAGATTCACTCGGCGAGGAGGTGCACAAGCACTCAGGCCCGAAGCCGAGAAGAAGATGAGGGGCCTGGTACGGGGACGAGGACGAGGCACGAGGGCCGATAGGGTTGCAGAGAAAGATGGAGGGCACACTATGCAAGTGCTGCAAGTGTGGCACCACAGTCACGCGGAAACAGTGCGCAGGTGGCTCCCCCAGGGATGCAGCGGTCCTCACCTGGTTTGACTTGATGCAACCTTTGGTCTTCAATAAGGCTGTAAAAATGCTAGGTAGGCAAGGCGATCGGCTTTTCCAAACCTGATTCATCGATCGACACTTGAAATGCTTAATTGCTTATATAATCATTTTTTCTCCTTACATGTCCATCCAAAGATATTTTTCAACTTACACCCGTACTTACACTCTCTCATTAAACCCAAAATTACAACTCACTAGGGCAGGTTATCACGAAATATGAGTGACGACTGCCCGTTTGGAGGCATTGAAGGGATGAATGTGAGGAAATCTACTATTCATGTCATCAAATACATGAAAAGGTGCTTTAAAATCTTAAAGTTTTTACCACTAAGAGCAGGGCAAGAAGAGGTTTGAACACCCGCCAAACTAAATCCAAATCAAGTTTGCTGTCAAAAAGGATAGCACCTGCAATACTTTCTACAATCTCACCTAGAACCTGTATGGAAGAAGACAAGGTGAAATATGTGAGACATAGAATTCCTTGAAGCAAGTTTAACACTGGCATAACCCTTCATAGGAACATTGGCTAATAAAATGCCGATATGAGCAAGCTGGACTAAGAGAGTCCCAACTTTTACATGTAGTAGTCAAAGTCCTTAGGTCATTGACTCTCTAACTTAGTAGAAACCTCCAATTCTCTCTTTCCATTAAGTAGAATTGCTATTTGAATAAATACTTTGAGAAGGGCTTACGATTACCAATCTAGCATAAGACCGATATTCTCGTAGTATGGTCTTGCTGACTTTTGTTATCCAATACCTTTCCCAAAAATAATCATGCCAATTTCTCATTCCAAAGGTACCTCTACTAAACCAAATTCTCACGTTCAAAGGATGATTGCTTGACACTTAAAAGCAAGCACTTTGATAAACCCATGGTTATACCAAATAGTGCATACAATGCGTACCCAATGCATAATTGAATCTGGCATATGGGCGATTTGATACAATCCAGGTACCATCCCAGTAGTGCTGCTAACCTCCAGCCCCTTATAGGAGACCTTGTGCCTTGGAAGCAGGACACGTTAGATTCTCGTATAGGGACAGGAGTAACGGTCAAACACTACTAAGTTTGTAAGCACAAGGTCATGACATTAGTCAGGACAATTCTCAAGAATGTCTAAGTAAGGGTGTTCGTCTAAGGAATTTCCTTCATTGATTCCCATGAAGCAGGGACACTCCACAAGGCATTGGAAGATCTAACAGTTGTAGGGAAGTTCTAAGTCTTTTCGAAGAAGCACCATGGAACAGGGAATCATTCCACTGATGAGACAAAACCCATAATCCAATTATCACTAATTTAGATGTTCCAAGGACTCCAACATTCATACTGATAAAGCGCTTCAGAGATGAGTAGATAGAATGATCAGACAGTAATGAGAATTCACCCAATCTTATTCATAATCCATTCCAAAGGCTCACACTTAGCTCGATGTTCATCCGAGGCTCATCCATCGCGAATATGATGTATCTCTAGTCAAACCATAGAGAAAGACGCACATTTTACAAGAGATAGTGTGATTCCAGGAGAAAACACTAGGTGGAGTCCTTTGTCTACCACCTCTCATAGTCAGAGTAATGTTAATGTTAATGACCTATTCTATTCGAGTTGACTTCTGTCACACTTCAGGAGAAAATGTCATCATTGATAAGCCATCATCGATTGGTCAATGTGTATCGAGAGAAACTCAAGGTAGGGTCACGCAAAATAGTACCTCAAGCCAATTTCTTTAGTAGGTCGAGAATAATAATTGTGATACCAACATGTGCAGAGCAGCACAACCATGTGTCGCATACCACAGGAGGCTCTCAGATTCATCGCAGCACCTTCAGTCATTAATCAAGATAGCACTATAGATCTTACCTTCGAGATGTTGCTTCACATGATATGGGGTGTTCTAGCACAAAGAGACGTCTCATGCACGACACAAGTGAAGAATACAAGGATAGTCGTAAGGTCACAAGATAACAAGAAAGGGTCAATTGGATGGATTTGGCATAACGTATATGCGGACACATCTCAAATGTACCGTATCCATCCCTTGATACATGGCTTATCGAGAAAACTCAGCATAGTTAGGTATAGATCTCCCAAAACCAAAGTTGGTCGATGTCAAATGGACTAGTGGGACAACAGTTGGAAATCTACAACGCAAGGTTAAGCTACTAACAAGGTCTTGCTTAATGCATGACCAAAAACCAGGGAAACTATCCTATCAAGAAATTGATAGTAGCCATTGAGGAGGCGTCTCCCTATACACCTATGTCCTAGAATCAGAAAGGATTCATGAGGCACAATTCATTGCCAATGGGTGATAAGGATTTACCACTATTGACTACAATATCATCAAACTTCCAATTGCATGGGTTGTGGGTTGGTGGACTATCTCGAGGAGATATGTATACGCAATCATTAAAGGGAAGTTGCACCTGAGATTAGTTCAGGGGTAGTTGAAATTATGGGTCATGATCAAAGATTACAATACCAGTGTGTTCCTTAGAAAACCAGCCATGTGCTAATCAATTCACAAGGGTAATCTTAGGTTCCTTCGCGGTGTAAAAATTTTAATCAAAATCACATTATTGAGCTACGATCCGCAGAATAATCCACTAGATAATTGAGTCTTATCTGAGTATATTACACAGCTAAGCTTGGTGCACAAGACAAGATAAAGGAATTTCTAGGGATTTCAAAATTGAGGATAGCAAGGGTATTTTGAGAATGATCATGGCAATTACCACGTATTCTATGATCAAGTCATTCTCCGAGGTTGATCAAAAGCAGTCTTTGCTTAAAGATTTGGTCTAGGCATGTGACAACAAGGAACCAATGTTGACATATCATCATAGACCGAGAGGAATAAAAGCGAATTTATAGGGATGAAGATCGAACCAAATTTGAACATCGATTTAGTTCTAGTTCCCAATATTAGAGGCACATAGTACTTGTCCTTGTAGGCTACACAGGACAGATACATCACCGAAGCATGCTACATCATACACATTCACTGACCCTCATACCATTGTACCAACTGCTTGGTATTATAGGCCATTACATAATGGTCCAACAAAATAAGGCATCAATCCTATAGAGATGCATCATCAGGCCTACTCCTCATGGTCGTGGTCCATGTTCCCAACACCACCTGTAGTTCTAGTATTAGCACTACCAATGTCAGACACTACTTGAGGTCCTTCCTCAGTAGCTCCAGGAGGATTGTGGTGGAGCTGATTGTAGACACATTGTAGTTCTCCTTGTAGAGCACCATTGATGACTTCCAAGGTAATCACCTAGTCCCTCAAACGGTATTTCTCGTTCCAAGCTTCATTCCATTGCTGCACAACTGTATCAAAAGCCTGTTGCCACTGACCAAGTAGGGTAAGTAGCTCCAGAAACTGGCTTTGTGCCATAAAGGTTTTGTGTAAGGTAGCATTCTTGTCGGGTACCTGGATAAGGGGTACCCTAAACCTCAATCCAGGAGAATTAATCCCTGAACAATTAAACCCAAATCACCAAAGAAGCCCACAACAAGCCCGAGAGACAAGGGTCCACCAGCGTACATCGAGCTATGCTAGGCCGGCCCATGAGTAGCATCATCCAAGTCAAGACCATCTCCTATTCGGCAAGGAGCCTCGAATGACAGACGTCCGCCCATGCAGACGACCCCCGTCGGAGTAACAGAGAGTGTCACGGGCGGTTGACCCCTAGTCGAGTGACGAATCTCCACGCAGGCGAACGACCCCCCATTGATTGCCACTCCCCCTTCGGCTCACCTACTTCCCATATGGGATCCAAGGCATTTAATGCCCCCACCAACTCCTGCCTAACTTCATGGCTACAGCGCGGTTACAGTGATGGGGTACAATGGTCAAATCCTCTTTAACGCCCATACCCGGGAAATTAGTGGTTTTTACTATGCTGTGATGCCATATAGAGCACTGTACACTATTAGGCGCCCCCTCGAAGAAAATTTACCAATATCCATACCGTATTTCTTGGGGCTTGGCCTTATCCATTCGGGCCTCGACCCCCTCGACCACCCCTCGAGTCAGACCTCGACACCTCCGGTCAGCGCTCCAACAACTCCTAATGCGATATCAACAGGGACTTGCATGCCCTCCACAGGAGCTCCGGTCTTTCACTAACCATCGCCGGCATCATCGTGATGCACCCGGAGGACAACCATCATCTCCAAGCATGTCACTGCAGGACAGGGCATGCCCGTCCATGCCTCTATAGCAACCTTGATGTGATCGGCATCACCCCCTTGACGTCATCACCTACGATAGCCCTAGGATTCCTATACACCTGAGCCTCCCCTTGGCCTATAAAAGGGGACGCCAGGGGCAAGTTTGAGGGAATTGAACAAGCATCGGACAACATTAGAGAAATCCGAGCACTCTAGCGGCAGGGCTTAGACATAGCGCTTCTAGACTTAGGCCTTGCTCGCCACCCCGAGTTTGTATACACTCACTTGTATCCCCCTATACAAGTACCTCGGTGGAAGATAATACAATCTCTCCCCC
>CM041628.1:58436965-58492752 GCA_023333625.1 Bothriochloa decipiens
CCCCCCGAGGGTCAAAACACTGACATCGACCGCCGACTCAAGAACCAGAGAACATGGGTCAAGGGTAGATGCTGCTCAACGGAGCTCACTCAGCACCTAAGCGCATGATGCTGGTAGCACTGCTGTTAGTCCCTACACTGGAATCACTCATGTAATCAGAAAGAAAAGAGTCGAAGGAAACTCAGGAAAACCACCTGCTCAGAATAGCAGTGACACGAGAGAAGTTCACCAAAAATTGAATCTAACCAGTGCAGATCGATTCCAGACTCCGCTTAGGTAATCACAAGGGAGAATGAAAGCTATCCCTAAGAAATCGAAGCCCAATTTGAATGCAGTGGTCGAGAATTGCAGATCTGGGCCGAAGAACAAGGTTTTCCCCTGAAACACAAACTGCTCGGTTTCTTGATGCATGAGTGGAATTGTTCAATTCCCTTGAGGATCTAGTTCATCATTTGACAAGGCATCAATCAATCTAAAAAGATTGACACTTGCGCTGATGGTTTTGAGGACAAACCATCAAACCTCCTCACAAGTATTGTAGCCCGTACGTGTCCCCTACCGTGTACACTTGCGCTCGTCAATGTCCCAAGTGCTAGCCACCGCGACTGGCCACCTGGCTGTCTGGTCCCTCAGTCCAAGCCTCGCGTCCGCCCTTCACCGTACCTAATCCGTCAGCATGGCACGCCTTACTTGACCTTCACCCGACCATTGCCACCGCCTCCGGACTCCACACCTGCACATCACTAGCCAAGAGACATGTTTTGACACATAACCCTATGCCAGGGGATTAGTAGAACCACCAAGACCAATCACCAACCAAGGTGTTGGACATGTTGACAATCGCTCATCACACAAACAAAAGATGCTACACCATGATATGGAAAATCATGTGTCTGCAATCTCCTTGTCGGCGTTAGGAACCCGGGGGCGTCCTGAGCCAACGAGTAATCGTGTGCGTGTGTAACCCGTCCGGATGGGTGATGCAAGAAGAACACAATAATTTATCCTGGTTCGGGCAAAGAAGGCCCTACATCCAGCGGGGGGGATGATTTGTGTTATCTTGCACCTAAGTGCTTGTACAGGGGCAAATACAAGCGAAAGAGAGAATTCGAGGGGGGGTCGAGTGCAGAGCGAAGGAGTTATTTGGAGTCTAGGAGTCTGCCTAGGCGTATGTTCGGTTGTCGTGAGATCGTTGTCTGGAGTCGTTCTCCGTCTTTCCTTTGTTCTATTGGGTCTCCTGGCGTCCCCTTTTATAGGCCAAGGGGAGGCACAGGGGTACAAATATCCTGGTTCAATGACGCGGTGATGACGTCGTGGGTCATGGTGGTCAACTCGTAGCCTCTGCAGGGACGTGCGCTAAGCATGGCTCGTTCTGTAGCGGCATGGCTTGGAGTTGACAGCCGTCCTTCGGAGTCATGGTTGCTGACCGGCGAAAGACGTGATCCCTGTAGAGGACGTGCGAGTTCCTGTTGGGGTCATATCGAGAGTTGTTGGCGCAGCTTTCGAAGTCGATGAAGGTTGACCGGAAGGCGTCGATGCGTACTCGAGGCCCCGTCGAGGGGTAGCCTCGAGCGTAGTGGTTCAGCGGATAAGATGGAATCGAGGGAATCCGACGTCGGTCGTTTGTCGTGTAGTGTGTCGAAGGGGGCCTCGAGCTGTCTAACAGCACTGGGTATGGCGTAATAGTGCCGTGCAAGCCGATGCACGTCCTCAGTATGGGCAGTAAAGCGGGATTCGACCACTGTACGAACCACTGTGTGGACACTATAGCCATACGATTTGACGAGGTTAGCTAGTTTTTGTATTAAATGCGCTACCAGGCACACCGGGAGTGGGTCGATCGAGGGGGGCTCGATCCTCGAAGTACCGAGACGCCCGTGCCATCGGGGGCCTCGACACTTAACGCGGGATGCTCCCATCTCGAGCGGTCATCGGCCGGTGACGTCAGCGTCTTGTCGAGGGTCAGATGGTGACGCCAGTGATTCTGTCGAAGGTTGCCCATTCGCACGAACGAAGTTCCGTCCTCGAGGGTAGGCTTGTTCGGCGGGCGAAGTTACGCCTCGAGGGTAGGCTCATCCGCTGGGCGAAGTTCCGTCCTCGAGGGGTCGCCCGAATTGTAACCTCGAGTGTACAGTACTAGTCCGTTCGGCAGTTTTTTAGTGTACAGTACTAGTCCGTTCGGTAGCCTCTCGAGCAGGCTTTGGCTTTGGGCCGTCGTCGTCCGTGGGTCAGCCCGAAGTGTTTCAGCCTGCGGGACTTTGTACGTCCGCACGGGAGGCTACAAGAGGGGTCGAGTTGCCGTTTTTGCGGGGTTTAATTCGATAAACCCGAGGTTTTGGGGTATCCATTTCCTCGGTAACGACACTCCTCCTTGATGAGTGAATTATCAACACCAACACAAAGCCAGAGAAAACTCACGCAAATGACCAAAAGCTAAAGAAAAGCTCAAAATGGTCACTTGCCATGAGCAAAGCAAAGAGCAGCAACAACAAGCTCAAAAACACTTGAAAATAGCTAGACCCTCTAGGCAGAGGCAAATGGCTCGACATGTCTAGCAATAGCAAATGTGCAACTCCCCCTTGACAGGTGCATCAACCTCACAAATGCGCATGAATGCACACTGGATTTGTGGAAACATTCTCCCCCTTGTTGACAAAAGCACCTATCAAGTGGACAAAAGAGAAGCACCCCCTTAAAATATGCTATGAAATGCACAAAATATACAATGCAAACATACAAAGCTTTCGGAGTATAGCAAGTTGAATAAAATCATGCTCAAGTTGGTGCAACACATGTATTACAACAGGCACAAGACAAGGTCAATGCTCAAACTAATCAAATGAAATAGACTATGAATCATAAGCATTTTGACCAGTTTTAAACATATCTCATAAAAGGGGTTCACCAAAGAGGATAGGACATAGCAAATATAAGCAGGTGATCAAAGTAGTGCAAACACTTGTATACAAAAGTGAACTACTCCATATAACGATCATCCATCATGTCTCAAGGAAGCATTTAACACTTGTAGCTTCAACATTGATCGAAGTTTTACAACGGAGAACAAGATTAATTTTATACATATGTATGTGAGAGTACATGTGAAAGCTATTAGGAATATGCCCTAGAGGTAATCATAGATATGATGATATTCTGATTGTATCTATGACATGCATAAAGTGTTCAATGAATATCCATTATAGATAACTTGTGTTGATTAGCAATTATGTGAATTGTTTGTAGAACTCAACTACTTGAATGGTTATTCTAAAATAGTCCCTGGTCGGCATTCTTGTGAGAACACACTTGAGTATTAGACCAGCACATGTATTAGTTGCTGGCTATGTTTCACAAGTCATGGACATGGAGATGTCAAACTAATAATGTGAGCACATGTAAGACATGTAGGCTTGACTGACCCGACAAGAGATTGTCTCTATTCACATCATGTATGTTATGTCCTTAGACCTGAGATTGTGGTATGTACTCAAGATGTGAAATGGCTGCTTAGGGATTACCAAACGCTACTCCGTAACTGGGTAGTTATAAAGGTCATCCTCGGATGGTCGGGAAGCATGCTATGAGACATAGACAGTCAAGATGGAATTTTCCCCTCTTTGCATAAGAGAGATATCACTGGATCACTCAAGTGATTGAATCAACAAATGCATGGCCGTGCTTGGGTTAAGAGTTAACCCACGAGTTGAACCATATATCTGTGGCAAAGGGAATAACTTGTATGTGGTCGTAGTGGTTCGTCTGATATGATCTTTGTGTACACATAGGAGTTGTCATGTCTTGCTAGAGGCCACTATCAACTATTGGGCGAGTAGAGTACTCGGCCCATGTCTATGTGTACGCGAACCCATAGGGTTGCACGCTTAAGGGTTGGAAGCCTAGTTTGGGTTGGACCCGGATTAGACAAGGCCTAGGTTTCCTGATGGGCCTCCAAGTCGGGGTTGCAGAGGGACACCTATATAAGCAAGGGGTAGGGGCGAGGCAGATAGAACTGATCCAATCTAAGAGATTTAGCCGTCGTCACCCACCCACGCTCACACCTTTGCTCCTCGCGGGCCTAGCAATCTGGTTGTGCATTGCTTCTCCCCGTACGTGTGTGATAGCTCGGAGGTGCTACATCTATGGCACAGGGATGTACCTAGTCAGTCACGGTGGTCGACAACTAGTCGGTGGCTAGTTGGACTGGTCGGCGACTTGCTGAACGTGGTCAGGAACGTGCTCGGGAGATCTGCAAGTGAAGGGTGTACTTGACGGATGACCACGCAACTGCATGGCACTACTATGACGTGTTCGACTACATCAAGTCTTCTGCTGCACCTGCACGTCTAGTGGTAATCCTGTGACCTGCACCTGCACCTGCACCTGCACCTGCATCGATAATGTTTAAGTTTCATGCTTCCTCAAACCTTGCACTGTCACAAATCTTGTACGATTGGTGGTGGGTCTATGAAATTAGGGTGCCACTGGTTTTCCTTGACTAGGCAGGTTTGTATTGGATACTTACTGCAAGAAGGTTTGGTTACTTAAACAAGATCATCCTAACGGTTAGGGATCTTAAAGCATGGGAAGGTTGAGTGCTCGGCATAGAGATGCTGGCCCAACAATAAGAGTCATATGAGATATGATTAGCAAGGTGTTGCTTACCGATCTACCATACTGACCAGCGATGATGCTAAAGCTCACTGGTCGGCATGTTAGTTGTGGGTCTTGAATCACTAAGTATCAATTGAGGGATATTGATTTTAGTGGGAGTAAAGTATATATGATATAATTTACTCTTCATAGATACATTTGTCTTAGTATTTTCCATTACTTTTGTTATAGATAAATGGTCGCCCACAATCAACCATTTACTTTGTGTTGAATTCTTGAGAAAGATAAGTTGAATGGAACAAATTATGCAGTTTGGATTCGTGACCTGAGAATTGTTCTCAGGGCTGAGAAAAAGGATGAAATTCTAGATGAGCATGATGAAAATGCAGCTGCTACTGAAAGAACCACTTACAGGAGAGCATGTGATGCTAATGTTGAAGCGAGTTGCCTTATGCTTGCTTGTATGGAATCTAATCTGTAGATGCAGTTCGATAACAATCACTCAATGAACGATACGATCGTGGCACTTGAGGAGATGTTCCACACGCAAGCCAGGACTGAAAGGTTCAATGTCTCAAAGGCGCTTGCGGAAACCAAGCTTGCAGAAGGCGCAGCAGTAGGACCACACATAATCAAGATGGTTGGTTACACTCAGAGGTTGGAGAAGCTAGGCTTCCCAATCGGCCAAGAGTTAGCTACTGATTTCATCCTCTCATCTCTTCCACCCAGTTATGGAAACTTCATCTCAAACTACCATATGCATGGGGTGGAGAGAGGCTTGAGTGAATTGTGTGGCATGCTGAAAATAGTAGAAGCCGACATGAAGAAAGGTGCCGGCAGTAGCCAAGTGTTGGCGGTCCAGAATAGACCTCGGTTTAAGAGGAAGGGCAATTCTTGGAAGAAAAAGAAGGGAAAGGCTAAAGATGAGATCTCTAAGCCAAACCCATCTGTTGCCCAGGCTGGACCATCTGTAAATTCAGATTGCTTTTACTGTAAGGGTAAAGGTCACTAGAAAAGGAATTGCATGGAGTACTCGGCGTCCTTAGAGAAGGATTGAGGCAGTAGAGTATTACTACTGCTTGTACCCTTGTTGTTCACATTACGGACATTTTTCTCGCTAACTCCTACGTTAATTCCTAGGTATTTGCTCATATTTGCAATACGATGCAGGGAATGATAAGAAGTAGAAGCGTGGAAAGGAAGAGGTTGACATCCGCGTGGGCAACAATGCAAGAGTTGCTGCGTTGAACGTTGGGATGATGCAACTTCACCTACCATCAGGATTTATAATGGAATTGAATAATTATTATTTTGTTCCAAGCTTAAGTCAAAACATTGTATCACCTTCATGCTTGATGAAGGATGTTATTCTTTTGTGAGTAAAGAAAATGGTTGTTTGATCTCCAAGAATGACATGTTTGTGACTTTTACATCCATTGTGACTGGATTATTTATTTTAAATCTTAGTGAAGCTCCTGTCTGTAATGTTACTGCTAAAAGGCCTCGGCTTAATGAGTTAAGTCCTACATATATGTGGCACTATCATTTGGGTCATATAAGTGAAAATCGCATGAAGAGGCTCCATGATGATGGGCTTCTAACTTCGTTTGATTTTGAATCTTACGAGACATGTGAAGCTTGTCTACTCAGCAAGATGACCAAGGTGCCTTTCATAGGTTTTCCTGAAAGGTGCCTTTCACAGGTTTTCCTGAGAGAGCGTCTGACTTGTTGGAACTCATACATACTGATGTGTGCAGACCACTAAGCATGACAGTGAAAGTTGGATTTTAGTACTTCATTACTTTTACTGATGACTTTAGTAGATATGGATATGTCTACCTAATGAAGTATAAGTCTGAAACATTTAAAAAGTTCAAAGAATTTTAGAATGAAGTAGAGAATCAATGTGGCAAGAAGATTAAAGCCTTGCAATCGAATCGTGGAGGCAAATATTTGAGCCACGAGTTTAGCAGTCATCTTAAAAGTTACAGAATTGTTCCACAACTTACACCGCCCGGAACACCGCAAAGAAACGGCGTATCCGAGCGTCGTAATTGGATTTTGTTGGACATGGTTCAGTCTATGATGAGCTGGTCGGACCTACCTATATCATTTTGGGGATATGCTCTAGAAACAGCCACTTTCACATTAAATAGGGTACCATCTAAGTCCATAGAGAAGACACCATATGAGATGTGGACTGG
The DNA here is from genome assembly GCA_023333625.1 of Bothriochloa decipiens. Taxonomy (NCBI): domain Eukaryota; kingdom Viridiplantae; phylum Streptophyta; class Magnoliopsida; order Poales; family Poaceae; genus Bothriochloa; species Bothriochloa decipiens. The sequence continues at coordinate 58,443,781 of CM041628.1, forward strand.
TCGGCGTCCTAGTTTGTCTTTTCTAAAAGTTTGGGGTTGCGAAGCTTATGTCAAACGGTTGATATCCGATAAGCTAGCACCTAAATCAGATAAGTGTTTCTTCATGGGATATCTAAAGGAAACTTTAGGGTATTACTTCTATAACCGATCAGAGGGCAAAGTGTTTGTTGCTCGGAACAGTGTATTCCTAGAGAAAGAGTTTCTCAAAGGAGATAGGAGTGATCGTAAGGTATATCTTGAAGAAGATCAAGACGAGTCATTGGTGAATGACCCGACCAGTGATGCTATTGTAGCAGAACAAGTCAATATACCTGTGGTCGGTACACCACCTGTGGTCGGTACATCCCAACCATCTATGGTCGGTACACCGCCCCGACCACCTGTGGTCGATTCATCCCAACCACCTGTGGTCGGTAATCCACCCCAACCATGAAGATCAGCGAGACTTCATGAATTGCATGGTGATCTATTGTTATTAGATGATGATGAACCTACAAATTATGTGGAAGCAATGATGGGCCCAGATTCTGAGAAATGACAGAGTGCCATGAGATCTAAGATAGATTCCATGGGAGACAATCAGGTTTGGAACTTGGTTGACCCGCCTCAAGGGGTTAGACCCATTGAGTGCAAATGGATCTTCAAGAAGAAGACGGATATGGATGGAAATGTTCATGTCTATAAAGCTCGGCTTGTGGCAAAGGGTTTTTGGCAAGTTCAAGGGGTTGACTACGACGAGACATTCTTGTCGGTAGCAATGCTTAAATCTATCCAGATCATTCTAGCAATTACTGCATATTTCAATTATGAGATGTGGCATATGGATGTTAAAATAGCCTTTCTAAATGGGTATTTAGAAGAGGACATGTATATGATACATCCCGAAGGTTTTGTTAATCCTAAAAATGCTAGAAAGATATGCAAGCTTAAGAAATCCATTTATGGGTTAAAGCAAGCATCTTGGAGTTGGAATCTTCATTTTGATGAGGTCATCAAAGGGTTTGGCTTCTGTCAGAATGAAGAAGAACCTTGTGTTTACAAGAAGGAAAGTGGGAGTGCTGTGGTGTTTCTGATCTTGTATGTGGATGACATATTACTGATTGGGAACGACATTCCTATGTTGCAATCCGTAAAGACTTCACTGAATAATAGTTTTCTATGAAGGATTTAGGAGAAGCAACATACATCTTGGGCGTAAAGATCTATAAAGATAGGTCGAGAAGGCTAATAGGATTAAGCCAAAATATGTACATTAACAAGATGTTGAAGTGGTTCAACATGGAATAGTCCAAGAAAGGGTTCTTGCCTATGTCACATGGTGTGTGCTATAGTGATAAGCAATGCCCTTCCACTGATGCTGAGCGCAAACACATGAGTAAGGTTCCATACGCTTTGGCAGTTGGTTCCATCATATACGCCATGATATGTACTCGCCCAGATGTAGCCTATGCTCTAAGTGTTACAAGCAGGTACCAAGCCAATCCTGATGAGAGTCACTAGACGTTGGTTAAAACATTCTTAAGTACTTGAGAAGGACTAAGGATGTGTTCCTTATCTATGGTGGTGAGGAGGAGCTCGTTGTAAATGGTTACACCGATGCTAGTTTCCAAATCGACCAGGATGATTCAACATCTCAATCAGGTTTTGTGTTCACAATAAATGGTGGTGCAGTAAGTTGGAAGAGTTCCAAGTAGGAAGCGGTTAGCGATTCTATAGCAGAAGCTGAGTACATTGCGGCGAGTGGAGCTGCAAAGGAAGTTCTTTGGTTGAGGAGGTTCCTCATTAAGCTTGGTGTGTTTCCTAATGCGTTGGGCCCATTGAAATTACACTGTGATAACAATTGCGATTGCACAGGCTAAGCAGCCTAGGGATCACAGAAGAGCAAACATGTACTCCGGAAGTTTCATCTCATTCGACAGTTTGTGAAACTAGAAGAGATCGAACTATGCAAAGTACATACGGATTTGAATATAGCAGATCCATTGATAAAAGCTCTTCCATAGCCTAAGCATGAGGTGCACATGAGGTCTATGGGGATTAGACATCTTAGAGATTAACTCTAGTGCAACTAGGAGATTGTTGGGAATATGCCCAAGAGGTAATCATAGAGATCATGATATTCCGGTTGTATCTATGACATGCATAAAGTGTTTAATGAATATCCATTATAGATAACTTGTGTTGATTAGCAATTATGTGAATTGTTTGTGGAACTCAACTACTAGAATAGTTATTCTAAAATAATCCTTAGTCGGTGTTCTTGTGAGAACACACTTGAATATTAGACCAGCACATGTATTAGTTGATGGCTATGTTTCACAAGTTATGGACATGGAGATGTCAAACTAATAATGTGGGCACATGTGAGACATGTAGGTTGGACTGACCCGACAAGAGATTGTCTCTATTCATGTCATGTACGTTATGTCCTTAGACCTAAGATTATGGTATGTACTCAAGATGTGAAACGGCTGCTTAGGGATTACCAAATGCTACTCTGTAACTGGGTAGTTATAAAGGTGGTCTTCAGGTGTTCGGGAAGCATGCTATGAGACATAGACAGTCAAGATGGAATTTTCCCCTCTTTGCATAAGAGAGATATCACTAGATCACTCAAGTGATTGGATCAACAAGTGCATGGCCGTGCTTGGGTTAAGAGTTAACCCACGAGTTGAACCATATATTCGTGGCAATGGGAATATCTTATACGTGGTCATAGTGGTTCATTTGATATGATCTTTGTGTACGCATAGGAGTTGCACATCTTGCTAGAGGCCACTGTCAACTATTGGGCGAGTAGAGTACTCGGCCCATGTCTTTGTGTATGCGAATCCATAGGGTCGCACGCTTTAGGGTTGGAAGCCTAGTTTGGGTTGGACCCGGATTAGATAAGGCTTAGGTTTCCTGATGGGCCGGTCGCTGAGGGATGCCTATATAAGCAAGTGGTAGGGGCGAGGCAAATAGAATAGATCTGATCTAAGAATCAGCTGCCATCACCCACCCACGCTCACGCCTTTGCACCTCGCGGACCTAGCAGTCTGGTTGCGCATTGCTTCTCCCCGTACGTGTGTGATACCTCAGAGGTGCTACATCTATGGCACAGGGATAGACTTGGTCAGTCACGGTGGTCGGCAACTAGTCGGCACCCAGTTGGACTGGTCGGTGACTTGCTAAATGTGGTCGGGAATGTGCTCGGGAGATCCACAAGCGAAGGGTGTACTTGACGGATGACCATGCAACTGCATGACACTACTACGACGCGTTTGACTACATCGAGTCTTCCGCTGTACCTGTGCGTCTAGTGGTAATCCTGTGACCTATATCTAGCAGTAGATCCTGGTCTATGAGGTAGAAAAGTTTTGTTTTCTGGCTAGCGTAGCACCCTCATAACCCTTCAAAAGCAGATGGATCTCAACACATCCTACACATGCTAGTTGCCATCTCAAAAGTGAACATTTTTTAGATTTCATCATTCATTAAGCAAGTTCACATTTATAAAACAAGCTTAGCTCATAACACGTATCAAGATGATCAAAAAGAGCCTAAGCTGCTATAGCCATCATGTATCCATAAGACAGATCAACAAAAGCATAACCTTAAACAACAAGCTATACAAGTGATGCTAAGCACATGATATATGATACATGATGAGATGCAATGCAATATGATACAAAAGCAAAAGAAAAAGAAGGAGAAATAGCTGCTACTATACAAGATACAAAGCATCCCATGACTAAAAAGGGAAGAAAACACCCAATTCTCCTCGCAAGTGTGCAAATTGGGCTTGGTCGAGAGGTTTGGTGAAAATGTCAGCTAGCTGGCGCTCAGTGCAAATGTGTCCCAAATCTATGGTTCCCTTCTCTTGGTTGTCTCTCAAAAAGAGGTACCTCACCTCAACGTGCTTGGTTTTAGAATGGAGCACTGGGTTTTTGGCTACACTTATGGCACTGGTGCAGTCACAGTAAAGTGGCAGTCGAGTGAAATCTAAGCCAAAGTCTCTCAAAGTAGCAACTATCCAAAGCAGCTGAGAACAACAAGCAGCAGCAACAACATACTCAGCCTCACAGGTGGCTTGGGCTATGGAAGATTGCTTGCGTGAGGACCAAGAAACAAGAGACGAACCAAGAAACTGACAAGTACCAGAAGTTGACTTTCTCTCAACATGACACTAGCATAATCAACATCGGAATAACTAGAAAGCTATAGGGTGGAAGCAGTCGAATACCAAAGATTGAACTGAGGAGTAAAACGAAGGTACCTCATGATCCATTTGATGGCTTGATGATGAGACGTGCATGGTGAAGACTGAGAGCACGCACAAAGATAGATCATGAACTGAATGTCTGGTTTCATTGCCGTCAGGTACAGCAGCGACCCAATCATGCTACGATACTGCTTCTGATTCACAGCTTTTCCCCCAAGGTCTTCATCAAGGCAATGGTAGTCGCCATAGGCATCGAAAGAGTCTTGGCCTCGCCCATGTCAAACTTCTTCAATGGATCCTTGGTGTACTTGCCTTGGTGCACAAATGTCCCTTCCCAAGTTTGCTTGATTTGCAACCTGAGAAAGAAAGTCAACTCGCCCATCATGCTCGTCTCGAACTCCCTGCTCATCAAATCAGAAAACCTTGCCACAAGGGCATGTGAAGAGCCACCAAAGATTATATCATCCATGTATATCTGCACAATGAGAATGTCTTTGCCTTGCTTAAGGAGAAACAAAGTTTTATCAACAGAGCCCATATTAAAACCCTTCCCAGGCAAAAAAGACTTCAATCTAGCATACCACGCTCTAGGGGCTTGTTTGAGACCATAGAAAGCCTTGTGGAGTTTATAAACATGGTCTAGGAGCTTAGGATTTTCAAAACTAGGGGGTTGCCTCACATACACTTCCTCCTCTATGTACCCATTGAGAAAAGCACTCTTGACATCCATCTGAAATAGCTTGAACCCTTTCAAAGCTGCGAAGGCTAAAAGAATCTTAATGGCTTCTAAATGGGCAATAGGAGCAAAATTTTTCTCAAAATCTATCCCCTCTTTCTGGCAAAACCCCTGAGCAACCAACCTAACCTTGTACCTAACTATCACCCCATCCTCACTCTGCTTGTTCTTAAACACCCACTTGGTACCTATGGGATGACACTGTGGAGGTGGAGGAACTAGGACCCAAACTTGGTTCAATATCAGCATTAGATAAAGCGTGTCCAATATCTTAGGGCTCAAAATTGGCAACAAAAGCAGAGTGTGCGAAATGAGAGATTTCATATGACCCGTTGCGAGTGACACGTTGGTAGAAGTTACCGATCATGTTTCCTGGAGGATGGAGGTGCTGAATGTGTAATAGCGCCACTCTTGATGAAGTAACCTCCCCCTCAACCACAGCTAGAGCTCCCTTGGGTGCAAGAGAAGGAAACTGGTCATTCAGCCCCATGATGTCAAAGATGAAGGATTGGGGCCACAAGCTGAAGTAGTCATCGCAGAATCGACAGGGGCAGCCAGTGGACTTGGCTTAGGAGCACCCCAATTGACATCGTCCTGCTCCTCCTCCACAAAGATGCTTTCACCCATCTCCTGATCACCTACATGATCAAAGACAGGAGAAGAATAAGGTGTGGTTTCATCGAAGGTAACTTCACAAGTCTCCATGACGTGGTTAGTCTCAAGGTTAAGTACTCTATATGCACATGAGTGAGTAGCATAACCGAGAAAAATGCCATCAAAAGAATGAGACTCGAACTTGTCCAAGTTACCTTGCTTAAACACCCAAAAACTCTGAAATAGCTCACCTTGGGAGGACACCCAAACCGCAACTCATAAGAAGTCTTCTTTGTAAAAGCTCGAAGGAAAATGCGGTTGAAAATGTGACAAGCTGTGTTGATCGCTTCGGCTCAATACCGCCTAGGTGTCCTATGCTCATCGAGCATCATCCTGGCCATCTCAAAAAGGGTCTGATTCTTGTGTTCAATAATCTCATTCTGCTGGGGCACATAAGGTGAAGAGAACTGATGCTCAAGACCCATAGATTTTCAAAAAGCTTCAAAATGAGAGTTCTTAAATTTGGTGCCATTGTCACTGTGTATAGCTCTGATGGCATTCTTGGGAAACTCATTTTGTAGCCTAAGAATCAACTCCCGCACATGGGAAAATGCCTCATCCTTGGACTCCATGAAAAAGACCCAAGAATAGCGAGAAAAATCATCCATAATCACAAGAACATACCACTTCCCACCATCCGATCGAACCCAAGCTGGACCTATAGTGTCCATGTGAAGAAGCTCGCCGGGTTGTTTGGTCATCACTTGGTTCACAGTGGAATGAGAAGCAGCTACCATCTTCCCATGACAACACGGGTGACAAACCAAGTCCTTCTTGAACTTTAGCTTAGGCAATCCTTGGATTAGATCAAGAGAGCTCAATCTTGCAAGCAAGTCAAAGCTCAAATGACCAAGCCTCCTATGCCACTTCCAAAGCTTAGAAGAAGAGCCTGCCACCAAACACCAAGAAGAGCTGAAAGAGCAAGAAAAATTGGCACAAAAGACAAGCCCAAAAGGCACAATCGAGCAGATAAGATCAACACGAGAATCTAAATTGCGAGAAAGGCCCAGCTTAAAGCGCACTTCAATGCCATCTCTAAGGAGTTGTGAAACTGAAAGCAGATTGAAATGGAAACTTGAAACCAAAGCAACATCCTTGAGCACAAAGCTCTCATTGAGCCTTACCGACCCATGAGAAAGCTCCTTACCCTTACCATTGTCCCTAAATGTGATGTACTCCTTGGAGGTCATGGGGTTGAGGCTGGAGAACCAATTTGAATTACCGGTCATGTGGTGCGAACACCCAGAATCAACAAGCCATATGTTCTCCAAGCCTCCATGCTGCATCAATAGAAAGACATGGGATGAGCAAATGATCCAACACTAGGGTTAGTAAACTAAGGAGAATACTAGTGCTGGGTCATCTGCCCTAGAAAAGGGTTAGGAAAAACACCATACATGCCATGTCCCATGGGAGAGAAGCGATCACCACGAGAAAAAAAATGTGGTCCGCTAGGAGGGTAGGACTGAGAGCCACTGCCATGGGACCTGGAGTCGTATTGAGAATGACTTCATCCATGCCAGGCATGACCATCATGTGGTCTCACAAACTGTGGCCTAGTACCTTGAGGTCTTGCACCTCTCGATCTAGTGTCACACCTCTGAGCAGGTGAACCATGCACCCCATGAGAAGGACAATGCATGTTCTACTAGTAAAGCTCAGACTTACGCCTCTCATCTCTCTTCCTCCTAAAGCAAAAATCAAACAAGTGACCATCCCTCTCACAATAGTCATAGTGCTACACCTCTCTCTTGGATGGTGGATGACTCACTTTATTGTGGGAATGGTTCACTCTTGGAGGTGGTTTGGCTTTAGGAAGGGGCTTATCAAAGATGTTTGGTAGAGTGTCAAGTGGGTTCCTGTGGTAGTTAGGTTTTGGAATCCACACTTGTTTCTAAGGTGGAGGCTTGGGAGACTCTTCAAGCACTCCATCCTTCACAATGGGCGTGGTCGGCTCAGAGGGCTTTGGTAGGTTAATCTTTGTGAGCTTGGGAGGATTGGTGGGTTTCTTACTTGTGCTCAAACCACTATGTTCATGAACCTTGCCAAAGACATTGTTACCCTTCCCACCTGAAGCAAAGCCTAAACCAGTTGTGTTAGTACCCCTCTTATACTGACTCATCATCATGCCCAACTGTGGCTCACTACAAGAAAGCCAACTCAACATGTGCTGAAGGAATGTGTTTTCCTCTTTGGTATTCCTCTTATCATGCCTACAGTTAGCAAGCTCTAGCTCCAAAGCCTCACAGCAAAGACAGTAAGCACTAGGCTTCTCAAGAAAAGAGATCCTAGCAACCTTCTCAGACAGCTCAGTGCTCCAGTCAGCATAGGACTTGCAAGGACCTGACAAATTAGGCTTAGCTCTAGCCCTATCCAACTCCTCAACCAAAGCAGAGAACTTAGACTACAAAGAGATAGGGCTAGACATGTGGACTTCGCATTCATCGCACTCAGTCTTGTTAGGCAGAACAGCTTTCTCCATCTTGACACACTCAAGTTCATCTAAAGCCTTGAGATACTTAGCTTTAAAGCTATTGCGTTCTTTAGCATCATGAACCAGCAAAGCATCTTGCTTAAGCATGGTGTTGATAGCTAATTCAAGCTCAGTGAGAAGAGATTCCATTATGTGTTCTACCTCAGACTCAGAGTCGACCTCGTCGTGGTGGTCGGTCGTGGCGTTGTCAAATGCCATGGTGCAGAAACCTCCTCGGCGCTTGTTGGCATAGAAGCTCAAGCCATTGAACTTGTTCTCGACCTTCTTCTTGGGCTCATCATCACTCAGAGAAGAGGTACCATCAGAGTCGACATCGCTGAAAGACACGACAAGGGCTCACTGCTTCAGCTGCTCAAAAAACTTCTTCTTCATGCGCTCAGGGTTGAAGTTCTTCTTGGACTTGTACTTGTCCTTGTGCTTGGAGTGGTCGGGCTTGTCGGAGTGGCTCTTTTGCTTTTTGGGGCAGCTGGTGACATAGTGGTCAGGCTCTTCATATCCAAAGCAGCCTTGCTTGTTGCCACCATGTCATCGGTTCAAGCGGTTGTTGTGAAACCGTGAGAACTTGCTGATGATGAGCGCCAGCTCCTCATCCCCAAAAGCCTCCATCTGCTCCTCTATTGCAGACACAAGAGAAGACAAGGCAAGAGACAACAGTGATGGGTTAGTAAAAGAAGAATTTGAACTTGAAGTACCTGACACCGGAGCCATGGTTGGGGCAGATAGATTCTTGATCGTCGCCTACGTCTGGAGGTCGATCTCAGTGGACTTAAGCTTGTTGAATAGCTCATCCATGGTGAGAGTCTGGTAGTTAGCCGATTAGATGATCACCTACACCTTGACCTCTGAGACCCTCCGATCAAAAACATGTAAAAGCTTGAGTGCTCTCTGATGATCATCATAGGGCATAGCTGCATTGTTAGCTCGCATGTTGTTCACAATGGTGGTAAAGCGAGCAAACATCGAGTCAATTGTCTCTCCATCAGCTTGGGTAAAATTCTCGTATTCCCTCTTGTATGTCTCATAGAGTCTAGTTTTGACATGGGCTGTACCCTCATGGAAGCTTTGAAACGTCCTCCAGATCTCCTGAGCAGTCACACAATTAGAAACACGATCAAACTCAGAAATCGACAAAGCAGCATAAAGCTCAGCACGAGCAATATTGTTGGCATTATGTTGGTCGAACTACTCTTGATTGACCCATGCACCAAGCACCTGGTAATCGGCATTCTCAATGATCTCACAAACACGCCAATCGATCCCTTGTAGATGCGCTTGCATCCAAATCTTCTAGTATGAGTAGTTCTCCCCCATTGAATTAGGGCGGCTTACTCGATCTGTGATTCAAAGCCATGTCGTCGTCTGCATCATGAACTGATTAAGGTGGAGTGATCCTTAACCTGATCTGAACCAATTGAAGGACCAAAAATGGTGACCAGAGGGGGGTGAATGGGAGCCAAAAAATTTTTCTTCAAAAAACCCTGACTAGGTAGAAACACTGCCGAGCACCACCAAGCCAAGGCAAGAAAACCCGACCAGGTAGACCGAGCACCCTCGAACCAATGCAAGAGAAGAGAATAGGAATAGAGAACAAAATGCAATTGCTCATGAGCTAGTTAGGGACTGGAAGAAACCTAGTCGGCAACTGGTTCAGACCACATCAACCACGGTGGTCGACAGCAAAGCAGAAGCTGGTCGGTTACACTGGTCGGGACCAAGGCAAAGACTGGTCAGGAGCCCACGACTAGAATGGGAGGTGCTTCAGCGCTGTAGTGCTATTGCTGTTCTCCCACCGCTGGCGTCACCAAAGCAGTTAGCCGATCATCGACTCAAGAACCAGAGAACTTGGGTCAAGGGAAAATGCTGCTCAATGGAGCTCACTTGGCACCTAAGCGCATGATGCTAGTAGCACCGATGTTAGTCCGTACACGGGAATCCCTCATGTAGTTAGAAAGAAAAGAGTCAAAGGAAACTCAGGAAAACCACCTACTCAAAACAGTAGCGACGTGAGAGAAGTTCACCAAAAATTGAATCTGACCAGCATAGATCGATTCCAGACTCTGCTCAGGTAATCACAAGGGAGAATGAAAGCTATCACCAAGAAATTGAAGCCCAATTTGAACATAGTAGCCAGGAATCACAGATCTAGGCTAGAGAACACAGTTTTCCCCTGAAACACAAACTACTCCGTTTCTTGATGCATGAGTGGAATTGGTTCAATTCCCTTGAGGATCTAGTTCATCACTCAACAAAGCATCAATCAATGCAAAAAGATTGACCCAAATTGGTCCAAAACTAACGAATCAAAGTTCATCCAACACAACACAAAAAGTCAACACAACACAGAAAACAAGCCGAGTACACAAATCAAAATCAAAAAGCCCAGAGGGCATGAGGAGGATTCAGGCCTCCATTCCCACACAAAATATCTCACAAATACATGGGTAAAATTCTTGTCCTTGGACTTTTACAAGAACATGAACAGGAAAAGGGGAAAACCAAAATAGGCAGAGAGCAGCGGCGGTGGCGGAGTGGAGCGGTGGGAAAGAGGTGGGTCAGGTGGGGGCTGTCCACTCCTATTTATATACCTACTACACAATTCCACTACTGCCCCTAGATATTATTAGAGCGAACCACCTAGCCAAGGGAACTATGGTCCAATTCATGATTTCCTGATCTGGTGGCCACCGCACCTTCTCACTGGTAGCCTTGCCTTGACGCAATCTCCCTAATGCCGCCATGTGCCGTTCGATCGCATCGGGACCACCCGGGTTTTGTGGCACAAACTCGTGAAACCTGCCGCCGATGGTTTTGAGGCCAAACTTCCAAACCATCCACAAGTATCATACCTCGTACGCATCCCCCACCAATGGTTTTAAGGACAAACCACCAAACCTCCTCACGAGTAGCGTAGCTCGTACGCGTCCCCCACCGTGTACACTTGCGCTCATCGATGTACCAAGTGCCAGCCACCATGGCTGGCCACCTGGCCGTCTAGTCCCTCGGTCTAAGCCTCGCGTTCGCCCTTCACCACACCCAGTCTGTTAGCACGGCATGCCCTACTTGACCTTCACCTGACCATTGCCACTACCTCTGGACTCCACACCTGCACATCACTAGCGAAGAGACACGTTTTGACACATAACCCTGTGCCAGGAGATCAGTAGAACCCCCAAGATCGATCACCAACCAAAGTGTTGGACATGTTGACAATCACTCATCACAGCAACAAAAGATGCTACACCAGATCTCGGGGCCGCCCCAGGGTCGTTAGAGCCGCCCATGATGAGGGCGAAGATGATGGCCATGCCAGCGGTGAACTGGCGGCTTCCTTGATACCAGAGGAGACACATCGACAACTCTGATCTAATTGACACAATCAACCAGCAAGGGCTAGGTCTGGCTAAGCTCCTTGAGTACGTGGATGTTGGCGTTGGGACTCGGGGATGCCCTAAGCCAACGAGTGAATGTGTACTACATGTTCCCTAATCCGGATGGTGATGCAAGATGAACACACGATATTTATCCTGGTTCAGGCAAAGAAGGCCCTACATCCAGCGGGGGGAGAAGACTTGTATTATCTTGCATCGAAGTGCTTGTACAGGGGAGGATACAAGCGAACGAGTGAGAATGGAGACGTAGAGACTGAGCTAAGACTTGGGGGTTTCGGACTTTGAAAGCTCTCTCAGGCGTTTGAGCCTCTTTTCTCTCGTACCTGGCGTCCCCTTTTATAGACCAAGGAGAGGCACGGGTGTACAGGAAAGCTAAAGCTGTCATAGGTGATGACATCGAGGGGGCGATGTCGGTCATGTCATAGCCGCTATAGAGGCATGCGCCGAGAATGGCTTGCCCTATAGTGACATGCTCGGAATCAACGGCCATCCTCTAGGCGCGTCAGGATGACACCACAGGTGGTCAGTGAAGCACTTGTGCCCATGCGTGGTCGTGCAGATCCTCGTGGATGTCATGTCAAGAGTTGTTGGAGCACTGACCGGAGGCGTTGAAGTTGGACTCGAGGGGTGGCCAATGATGTTTGTGGCCCAATCGAGGGGTAGCCACGGGAGCAGTGGTTGGATGGATAAGATCGAACTTAGGGAATCCAAAGCTGGCGACTGTCATGTAGCGTGTCGAGGGGCATCAGAGGTGGAACAGTGCTAGGCATGGTGCAGCAGTACCGGGAAAATCACCGCACGTACAGGGATGGGCGGTAAAAGTAGGATTCAACCGTTGTACTCGATCACTGTAATACTGTTGTAGCCATGCGGTTAGGTGGGAGTTGGTGGGAGCATTAAATGCACTAACTCCTATATAGGGAGTAGGTGGGTCGAGGGGTAGTGTCAATCGACGGGGGGTCGTCCGCTCGGGCGGGTTTCTGTCACTCGATGGGGGGTCGTCCGCTTGGGCGGGCTTCCATCACTCAATGTGGAGTCGTCCGCTCGGGCGGACTTTCGTCACTTGAGGACCCCCATCGAGCGGGAATCGGCCTCTTCTTGGACAGTGACGCTCGTGGGCCGGCCCAGCGTGACTTGATGTATGCCGGTGGACCCGTATATCTGATCATGGGCTTCCTTGGTGGTCTCACAGTTCGAATGCTCGAAGATTAATTTTCCTAGAGGTCAGAGGTTTAGGGTACCCCTTTATCTAGGTACCCGACAGTAGCCCTCGAGTCTCAGCGTGAGTGCTGGCACCCACGCAGAGGCTCATGAACTGGAGTTGTAGTAGCGGTATTTTCCGACGGGTGCGTGCGAGCGCACCCGTTGGGTGTAGCCCCTGAGGCCTCAGGGGAGTAGAATACTCGCCCAAGGGCTTTTGTGCTTTTCTCTTCGAAGCATGCTCGAGTGGTCGAGCCCCCGGATGGTTGGTTCCTCTTTCATCGATGTCGTCCGATCACGAGCGAGCCCCCTAGCGTCTTTCATCGAGGTCGATCAGGGACAAGCCCATCTTTTTTCTTTTGACCCTCATGATCCCTTTCGTTTAGGAGGAGAGGTGAGAAGTGTCATGCTACCCCTGTTTGGGCGAGCTCCGACGTCTTGGGTGAGCTGCTATCGGGAAATTCAAGTAAGAGCTCGGGGCCGTTCGATAAGGGTCGAATAGTGGCCGGCGAGGCGCTCTTATTGTAGCAAATCAATGGGTCCCATGGATGCCGATGCCTTTCGATCGGGCTTGGTGGCTCGATGCCTCCCTTCGAGGGGATTCCAAAGTGGTCCCTTAGTTTTGCCTTGAATATGTTCGACGGGGCTTCGAGAGTTTGTTCTTGACAAGGGACTCATGTCGGCTCCTCCTAGATCATCCCTGACTCAGGTAGTCAAGGGCGGCTGTCGAACCCTAGCCAAGGGCCAGCCTTCACTTCCTCGAGGTTTTTGTGGGGCTGGAGCCTTCGTTCCTTACCGTAGAAGACACCGTCATGGATAATTCTTGCCGCATGTTGGACGCGTCTTTTGAGGTAGAAGCCGAAGTGACATAGTCACGGGGGGAGGGGTTTGGAGCCTGTGATCCTTATCATAGAAGATGTCACCCCGGATAACTTTTGCCACCTGTTGGACACGTCTTTTGAGGTAGGAGCCGAAGCGGCGTGGTCGTGGGTGTCAGGACAATGGGTAGGGTCTGAAAATTCCACACGTGTCCATATACCCGAAAACCGAGGGGGCGGTTAGGTAGGTGCAGTAAATGCAGAGATTTAGCTGTCTCCTCGCTGGGTCCGCCCGTTAGTCGTCATTGCCTATAAATTCGAGGGGTGGGGCTTCATTCGCTCCTCACCTTGCCTTCCTTCTATTGTGTCCACTGCCATTGGAGAGCCTAGCTGCCCTGCCTATTAGCGAGAGAGAGGAAGAGAGAAAAAAGATTGGAAATCTTCCCTCCCGTCCATCCGCCGAGTGAATCCGCGCGGTTGCCATGGCGCCCGATCTTCTTCGCCCAGAGGATTGGCTCCCATCAGCCGTGATGGAACGGGAGCTCGAGGAGCTGGTGGAGGAGGGGCTTCTTTGCCCTGTCATCTCGGCTGACCGGCCGGAGTGGTTGGTGCTGCCGAAGGAGGACCGGGAACCAAGGTCCCCAGAGGGGTATGTGGTGAGCTTCGTTAAGTACCACCGCATGGGATTCGGGTCGCCTCCAAGCCAGTTCATGCGGGCGTTGATGAGTTACTACCACATCAAGCTCCAACACTTTCCCCCAACGCCATCCCCAATGCGGCGATCTACACCGCGATCTACAAGGGGTACCTAGGGATGGAGCCACACTGGGAGCTGTGGCTCCATCTCTTCAAGGGAGAACTCTTCACCAAGCCAATCTCACAGGGGAGAAGGACAATCGCCCACGTCGGATGCTACAACCTGTCCTTAAAGAGGCCGAAGTTGTTTATCCCAATGGGGCTATCATCCAGCCATGGCAGGTGGCACGCCCGATGGTTCTACGTTCGGAACAATAAGGACTGGCTGCAGCGATACATCAGACGCACCATCATAGCATGCTCGGAGCACTAGCCACAGGGGTGATGAAGGAACATCAGGCGAGGCTGAATCCTCTCATCGATTCGTTGAGGACCCTGTGTGAGCGGGGGCTAAATGCTGGGATCATCGTCTCGGTGTTCCATAGCAGGAGGGTTCTGCCTTTGATAAAGCACCTGATGTGCTTGGACCAGATGGTCTTCGGAGCGCTGCTCGAGGAGTGCCGGATGCCAATCGAGGTGCTCCCTCCCGAGGAGGTCGCGAAGCGGGTGCGTGGAGCGGTCGCTGGCTCCTTCGCGCTGTACGAAGTGAACAGCATCCCGATGCTGCCCGACGATGGCCACATCCAGCTGATGAGTACATTGTCATGCTATCTCGAATTCGTTTCTTCCCCATCTTAACCTCACACCTTCTGTCATTGGCTCGTGCATAGGGGGCCATAGATTTTAGGATGTCGGCACCAATAGCGAAGGAGGATGACGCCGGTCATCAGATGAGGCAGTTCTCCGCCCAGCAGGAGAAGAAGACCAAGGACGAGGAGAGGAAGAAGAAGAGAAAGCGGGGCCTTGAGCGTCAGGTGCGTGAACAGCGCCAGGCAAAGCAGAGGCGCAAGGGGCTTTCCGAGGAGGAGTCCCCCTCGGAACAAGAGGAGGAGGAGGATGAGGGCACCAATGACGAACGGGTGCAAGCGCGCCTTGACGCGTTGGTGCCTCTGATGGCCTAAGGTGATGCCCCTCCATGCAGGGAGCTGCCGGGGAGGGTTGTCTTCCCAGGCCCAGAAGGTGACCCCAGCGTCCACCGAGGGTCGGGAGGCGAGGGCCTCAAAGCAGCCCTAGGGGCAGAGCTCGAGCATCCCTTCAACTCAGGGGATGTCATTTTCTCATCGCACGTGTGGTGAGACGCCATCAGCTCCTTCACGGGGCAGGTTCATCACACCGCCACCCCAAACCAGGTCCTCGACACCTGGTGGATGGGCCCCTAGCCGGTTGGCCTCGGAACAGCAAGGATCACTGACGACGTCGTCAGTGGTAGCTTTGAGTGGTTCTGGCTCTAGCCAGGGCCCGTCGAAGGCAGTTCCGCAGACCCCGAGCAGGTCAAAGGCGGGCAGGAGTGCACCCCTCATCCCCGTGGGGTAAGTTTTTGGTGTCTTGGGGCCTCCGCTCTCTTTCCTGACATTTTGGGCATCCTCAGCATTTCTTTCCCATGTTTGTTTCCAAGATCAAGCACGCACGCGAGGCGGCGGCTCCCTCCCTGATGAAGCAGCTCAAGGCTGACACCACGGCGAGGGCGACGGCGTCGATACCAGGTGCCACCTCGATGCCCCCAGTGGCAGCGATGGCTGCATGGGTTCTGGAGGCCCGCGCCACCTTGTCTCGAGGCAGGCTGATGGGCGCTGCTTCCGTCGCAGGCTCAGTCGCCCCGGGAACCATGGCGGGGGGAACACCGACCCTAGCCGAGAGCAGATCGGCGTGTCTCCTAGCGCTGCCCCGCTTGAGGACACACCTTCTAACCAGCAGCTGGGGTCAACGGAGGAGACCCTGAGCGTCATTGAGGGCAAAGGGGCGGATTCCCCCACCCGTGGTGCGGAGGGGATGGCGAAGACCCCTCAGCAGCAGCAGCCGGGGCTATCATGGCCACAAGGGTTGCACGAGCTGGAAGAGTGGCAAAAGCTAGAGCAGCTACAGCAGTAGGGTCATCTGACTCCTTTTTAGGCTCTAGAGCCTTCTCATCCTCCTTCGGAGCAGCCGCAGCAGTAGGAAGAGTGGATCAAAGAGGGCCAGCCGCAGCCACAGTAGCAGGAAGAGCAGCTTGAAGAGAGCCAGCCGCAGCTAGAAAAGCTGGCAACCAAGGACGTTCTAGCACGGGGGAAGGTCAAGCAGCCGACCACACAAACGGCCTCGGCGGAGATGTTCGTTGGGGTGTTGGGCGATCGGGCGTCAGGCGATCCCCGCCTCCTTGCCAAGCGAAAACAAAAGACAGAGGAGGCTAGGCCATTGATGGTCGAGGAGAGGGCAGGGTCGCCGTTCCCCACACTGGCTGACCGAGTGCTTGAGTGCGGCGGCTCAGTCAAGATGGGGGATGGCATCATGGAGGCGGTGCAGGAGCGCATCAAGGTGGAGCTCCCGAACTGGGGTTTGGAAGCCATCCTTCTCTGGGACCCAGAGGATCCCGATGCCCCATGCTCAAAGTGAATGATGGGAGCACATCAAGGAGTTCTGTGGCTGGTTGCAGCATGCCCTAAAGATAGCAGTCGATGTCGCCTCCAATGACTTGACGCGATGCTTCGTGGTATGTAATCTTCTTTTGCGGTGTGGGGGTAGTTTATTTGCTTATTTGATTTCCCCCTCTTTTTATTGTATTTCTTTGTTCTCAAGCCCTGAAGAGGCACTCCCAGGCCAAATCCTACTTCATCCATCATGCGAAGGATAAGTGGGAGCAGGTCTTCGGGCTGCAGGTGGCGGTCGAGGTTGCTTGGGACGAGGCGGAGAGGGCGATGGAGGATGTGGCCAAGGCCCAGGAGGAGGTGGAGAGGGCCATGGAGGACACCTCCGGGCCAAGGAGGCGAAAGCTTAGGCCAGGGAGGAAGCAGGGAAAGCCAGGGCCGAAGCCACCGAGGCCCAGGAGGAGGTGCTGAAGGCCAAGGAGGACGCCTCGGTGGCTTAGGAGGAAGCGACCTAGGCCATGGAAGCAGAAGCCAAGGCCCAGGCCAATGCCACCAAGGTCCAGGAGGAGGCGCGAAAGAACCTCGAGGCCTTGTCTACCAAAGCTACCAAGCTAAAGAAAACCCTCTAGGAAAAGAGGGAGGACGTCATATCGACAGGCAAGGTGATCGAGGACTTGAGGTTGGAGAGGACGGAGGTGGTCCGCGCCCTGAAGTAGCCAAGAAGGAGCACACCAAGCTATAGGAAGGGTACACAACCCTCAAGACCCACGCCATTGGTGAGTGTTCTTCTTTGTCCTTTAGATTTTGCCTCTGCCGCTTTTATTGTGGCCGACCCTTGTCTTACATTTTAGTCCTCGAGGAGGAGTTGGTCAAGGCTCGGGACAGCGCCAAGATGCTCCAGGAGGCCTACTGGTCCAAGGTGAAGTTAGCCAACACCCTCAGCTCCACGATCACCTCGGTTGGTAACAACTTCAAGGTTGCTCCTCAAGCAGAGGTCATGACATACATGGGAACTCCCTCCTCGACTGGCTGTACGAGCTCAGCCACATCGTGTGGGAGTAGATCCGGGATGTGCTCCTTGTCGGTATGAAGCGGACGATGGCGGTTGTGTGCTCTGGATTCACATATGACATGGGGGTGGTCTCCCATGGCTTTGCCAGTGACCCCTCGAAGACCGACACCGAGAACAAGGAGAGCCCCCGGGCCTTGATCGAGGCTGCTGAGGAGCCCGACGGTCAGTTGGCGAAGCTGTTCGAGCCCGAGGTCCTCCCGTTCAGCGCCAATGAAGAAGAAGAAGACGGCCTGTGAGCCAATCTGGGCAAGAAGGCCCACGGCTTTATATAAATTTATGGCAGTGCGGCCCTGGGGCCTTGAAAACATTATGCATGTGTATATATGTTTTTTGTTGCATTTTAAGTCCTTTTCTTTCTTGTCAGCCTGATTGTACTTTCACTTAGCAAAATCAGTGCACGGTCATGCCCCTTGGAGGGGGTAGTGAGTGGAGGTACCATAGCCCGAAGGCATAGGTGATCTCGTTGCTCGATAGCCCTCGACCCTTGGGTCATTCGCGTGATGTTTTCAACTAAGGGCTAACATATATCGAGGCATGAGAGAAAGAGTAGACATCGAGTTTTGAAAAAACGTGCGAGTTTTCAGGGACTTCGGGGGTTCCCCCTATAGCCCTAAGGGAGGCTCGGCTCTGATGAAGCAGAGTCAAGGCTACCTTGTACATGTAAATAAAAAGTTTGAACTTGTAAACGAAAGTACTTCTTATTCATTCATGATATGGGAAATGTACGAAGGCATCAAGGCCCTAAGGGTAGAAGTGATGTAGCTATTCGATATTCCATGCATTGGTGAATGTCTCGCCCTTGCCGTTGGCTAGCTTGTAGGTTCCCAGCTTCAACACCTCAGCTATGATGAAGAGGCCTTCCCATGGTGGAGTCAACTTGTGGCGGCCCTTGTTGCTCTGCCATCGGCATAAGACGAGGTCGTTGACCTAGAGGTCTCTCTTGCACGCGTGCTTGTTGTGGTAGCACTAGAGCTTTTGCAGGTACCTCGTAGAGTTAAGAAGAGCCACATCTCAAGCCTCCTCAAGCTGGTCCATGGTGTTGGCAAGTGCTTCCTCGTTCATCTTCTCATTGTAGGCTTTTAGTCGAGAGGACCCATACTCGATGTTAGTGGGGACGATGGCCTTGGAGCCGTAGACCATGAAGAACGGGGTGAACCCCATGGCTTGACTTGGCATTGTCCTTAGGCTCCATAGGACCAAGGGTAGCTCAGTGGCCTACTTCTTCACGTACTTCTTGAGACGATTGTAGATCCTTGGCTTGAGTCCTTGGAGAATCATACCGTGGGCATGCTCGACCTGGCCGTTAGTTTGAGGGTAGGTGACCGCGGACCAATTTACTTGGATGTGATGATGGTCACAAAAGTCTAAGAACTTCTTGCCAGTGAACTACGTGCTGTTGTCAGTGATGATTATGTTGGGGACTCCGAAGCAGTGGATGATGTCGGTGAAGAATAAGACCGCTTGCTCGCAGCGGTTGTTGGTGATGGGTCGAGCCTACAAGCAGATGGGTATAGCCCCCCGTTGTCTTCTTCAGGGCTCGACGCGATCGAGCCCCCACACGGCAAAGGGCCACGTGATAGGGATCATTCACAGAGCATGAGCGGGGAGGTGTGTTTGGTTGGCGTAGAATTGGCACCCTTCACACAAATGAAGGAGGCTGATGGCGTCGGAGATGGCGGTTGGTCAGTAAAAGCCTTGTCTAAACGTGTTTCCAACAAGGGTTCTTGGGGCAGCGTGATGACCGCAAGGCCCCGAGTGTAGGTCTCTGAGCAGCTTCTCTCCCTCCTCAATAGTGATGGAATGCTAAAGGACCCGGGTGGGACTTCGTTGATAAAGCTCTTTGTCATCACTGAAGAGGACGTAGGTCTTGGCCCATCAAGCGATGTGCTGAGCCTCGGTTCGATCCTCTAGGAGCTCCCCTCGAATAAGATATTCAAGGAAGAGAGTACACCAGTCAGGATTGGGGGCTTGCCGAGGGGGCCACCCCTTGATTTCCATGACCTCAGCCCCAGTCGAGGGGCCTTGGTAGGAGGAGGAGAGTCAACTGCCTATGTTGTAGCTTCTTCCCCTGTGCCTAGATCAACCGAGGGTTCGTACAGATCCTTTGAGAAAACATAAGGTGGGACAGTACTCCAAGTCGACGTGATCTTCGCCAGCGTGTCTGCGGCCTCGTTGTATCTCCAGGCGATGTGGGTGAGCTCGAGACCATAGAACTTGTCCTCCAACCCGTGGACCTCCTTACAGTAGGCCTCCATCTTTGGGTCATGGCAGGTCAAGGCCTTCATGACTTGGTCGATCACAAGTTGCGAGTCGCCATGAAATGGCGATGCGCAAGCCATTGACTCACGTAGCGTATGTGGACTCCGAGGGGCAAAATGAAGAGTAAGCCTACGCCTGCTCTAGTCTTCATCACCAACCCGTCGAAGTACATCATCCATAGCTCCACTTGGATTTGAGCTGGAGCGAGTTGGATATTAGTCTACTTGGTGATGAAGTCTGCTAACATCCTAACACCTGGGACTTGATGGCCTTCCGCGGCGCATATGTGAGTGCCTCGCCCATAAGCTCGACCGCCCATTTGGCAATCCTTCCCATGTCTTCCCTATTCTGAATTATCTCCCCGAGAGGGAAAGATGAGACCACAGTCACCAGTTGACCGAGGAAGTAGTGTTGGAGCTTGCGTCGAGTGATCACGATGGCATAGAACAGCTTCTGGATCTACGGGTAGCGAACCTTGGTCTCCGAGAGTACCTCACTGATGAAATACAAGGGCCACTGGATGGGCAAGACATGCCCTTCTTTCTTTCTTTCGACAACTATGGCCATGCTAACCACCTGGGTGGTTGCGGTGACATAGAGCAAGAGTGGCTCGGCTGGGTTCGGAGGTATCAGCATCAAAGATGAGGTCAGTGTGGACTTAAGCATGGAGAGGGCCTCCTCCACTTTGGGGGTCCATATGAAGTGCTCTGATTTTTTCAAGAGGCAATATAGAGGCAGTGCTTTTTCTCCGAGTTGTGAGATAAAGCGATTGAGGGCTACGAGGTAGCCCATGACCCTCTAGACACCATTGAGGTCTCGGATCAGGCCCATCTTGGTGACTGCAA
The DNA here is from genome assembly GCA_023333625.1 of Bothriochloa decipiens. NCBI lineage: Eukaryota > Viridiplantae > Streptophyta > Magnoliopsida > Poales > Poaceae > Bothriochloa > Bothriochloa decipiens. The sequence continues at coordinate 58,464,649 of CM041628.1, forward strand.
AGACTTTCTTGGGGTTGGCCTTGATTCTATGCTGAGAGACTATGTGCCCCAAGACCATGCCTCGGGGGACGCTGAAGACACAGTTCTCGAGGTTGAGTTTGATGTTCTTCACCCGGAGGCATTTGAATGCAATCCTGAGGTCGTTGATGAAGTTATCGGCCTTCTTAGTTTTGACCACGATGTCGTCGACATAGGCCTTGACTGTTGGCCCAATTTGTTTGCCAAAGACATGGAGCATGCATCGTTGGTATGTTGCCCCGGTGTTTCAAAGGCCGAAGGGCATGGTTATGTAATAATACATGCCAAAGGGGGTGATAAAGGAAGTTGCGTGCTGGTCGGACTCCATCTTGTTTGGTGGTAGCCGAAATAAGCATCGAGAAAGGAGAGAGTCTCACATCCCGTAGTTGAATCAACGATTTGATCAATACGTGGTAAGGGAAAGGGAACTTTAGGAGATGCTTTATTCAAACTGGTATAGTCTACACACATCCTATATATCCCATTCTTTTTCTTGACTAGTACAGGATTAGCTAACCATTGGGATGATGAACCTCCTTGATGAATTCAGCTGCCAAAAGCTTGTTAACTTCCTCCCCAATGATCTTGCACTTCCCCTCATCGAAGCAATGCAAGCGTTGCTTCACTGGTTTGGACCCGGCTCGTATTTCTAAGGTATGCTCGGTGACTTCCCTCGGTATGCCTGACATATCCGAAGGACCCCATGCAAATATGTCAATGTTTGCATGGAGAAAGTCAACGAGCAATACTTCCTATTTGTCACTGAGGGTGGCGCTGATGATCAGCACCCTCTCATCAGAGCTGCTCAGGTTGAGGAGGACCTTCTTTGTGTCTTCAACAGGCTCAAAGTTGCTGGTGTGGCGCTTGGGGTCAGGAAGGTCGGCGACGAACACCTCGAGGGTTGCTGCCAGCATTGCAGACTCTTTGACGGCCTCCCCATTCTCGATGCACTTGACATCACAGTCGTATGCATGCTCAAAGGAGGGGCCGACGATGATCATGCCTTTGGGTCCCGGCATCTTGAGCTTGAGGTAGGTGTAATTGGGGATCGCCATGAACTTGGCATAGCCGGGTCATCCAATGATGGTGTGGTATGTGCCGTGGAACCCGACCACCTCAAAGGTGAGCCTATCCTTCCTAAAGTTCATGGGAGTGCCAAAGTAGACAAGGAGGTCAATGCGGCCGATGGGGAGAGCCTTCCTCCCTAGTACGATGCTGTGAAAGCCCTCGACACTCGGGCTGAGCTTCTCTCTTAGGACCCCCAGGAGGTCAAGGGTCTCTGCGTATATGATGTTGAGGCTGCTACCTCCATCCATGAGCACCTTGGAAAGGCGAGTGTTGATGATGACGAGGTCGACAATGAGCGGGTACCACCCTCGGACGGGGGACATGGTCTGGGTGGTTGAACGTGATGGCTGTTTTAGACCAGTCGAGGTAGTGGGGGTCGCAACCCATGCGGAAAAGACCTCTCGAGGCTAACTCTTGCACTGTCGGGGCGAGAGCCGAGTCGAGGGTCCCCTGTAGATCATGTAGCAGTCGTAGACCTTGGAGAAGCCGTCGTCCTTGTCGCCGCCCTTGTCCTTGGGATCTTCCTTCTTGTCATCCTTCCTAAGGCCCATGCTCTCAAAGTACTCCTTGATCACCAGGCAGTCCTCGAGATTGTGGTTGGCAGGCCCCTTATGATAGGGGCATGGCTTTTTTAGCATTTCATCAAAGAGGCCCTTCTTAGGATGACCTCGGGGCTTCTTACGCTTGGTGGTGGCCACGAGATCGTCGGGGGCGTCCTCATGCTAGCCCCACTGGTTCTTCTTCTTTCTGCCACTCTACTTGGTGCCCCAATTTGAGTTTTTGGGGTCACCTGGCTTGGCCTCGCGTTTGGCCTGTGCGTCGTCGAAGAAGGCGCCAATTTCCTCCTCACCGGTGGCATAGTTGGCGATGACATCCATCAACTCATCAGTGGTCTTGGGGGTGTCCTAGCTCTCGTACCAGGTCCTTGCAGGTGGTCCCAACGAAGAAAGCCAGGGTCACGTCTTCATTGGCAATGTGGGGAAGCTCGGGGCGCTGCTTGGAGAAGCGTCGGGTGAAGTCACAGAGAGATTCCTCGGGCATCTGCTTGTAGCTCCAGAGATCCCACCTATTGCTGGGGTACACATAGGTCCCCTTGATGTTCCCCTCAAACATCCTGACCAGGTTGGACCAGTCATGGATTTGGTCAGAGGGGAGCTCCTCAAGCCACCTTCAAGTGGTGTCCGATAGGAAGAGGGGAGTTCTAGATGATGGCATGGTCGTTGTGTGCTCTGCCCAACTGGCATGCCAACCTAAAATTGGCTAGCCATAACTCAGGCTTAGTCTCACCATTGTACTTGATGAGGCTCGTGGGGGATGGAAAGGACTCGGCAGTGGTGTCCTCTGGATCTCTCGACTGAAGACTCGAGGGCTCGGTGGGTCGGGGGATCGACGCCGGTCCTCATCATTGTCATAGAGCCTGCCCTGGTGTGCGCTGTAGCCTCACGCCTTGGCATCATCGCTCCTGCGTCTGCTATTCTCGTTGATGTCATGGTGTGTGCCTTGAGGCTTGTGGTTGTCGCGGACGTGTTCGCGGACGGGGACCGCCCTCTTTGGTCTGGGGGTGTCCACTTGATGGACTGAGCCCTGCCTCTCATATCGGGAGGGTTCGGGGGGTTGCCCCGAAGCCACCCCTTGATGTCTCGAGGCAGAGCTTTCAGCCTACTGTGCAGTGGCTACCTCGAGGAGACCCTGAACCTCCTGCTGGATGCACTGGGCTTCGGGTTCAAGGGGACCGGCATGTTGCGGAGAAGCATAGTGGCCGCGACAACGTTCTGGCTAGCGCGGTTGAAGATGGGGTGCTCAATCACATCCCCCCGATGATTTGCCGTTGGACATCTTGGGCTCTGGCTCGAGCCCTTCCGCCCTGTGGATGTCTGCGCTCTTGCTCGAGGGTCCGCTCGAGCTGGCACAGATGCTCCCAATCTTCCTTGAGCTTTTCTCGTAACTCACGAACATGCATGAGCTGGATGTCATGGGCGTCCGGGGGCACTCGCGCGTTGTCTGGTGCAGCGGGTGGCTGCTCCTCCTGTCCCGCTATGCCAAGGGTGCCACCCACCACGGCCGTTGCCGTGGGTGTGGCTGCAGGGTTGACAATGTGGTCGCTTGATGTGACTCCTTTGTCGATGTGGAAGCACTCCCACGTGGGGTCGTATTTGTCAGACTTGGAGTCGGGGCAGCTGGAGTAGAAGATGGGGAACTGCCCACGACACTCCTCCTCCAGCTGTCATCGCATTGTGCTGAGGGTGTAGCGCCTTGGGCCGAGATCCTTTGATATCCTTGGACACTGCAGGATCGGCATGGGTGTCTCCAAATGTAGGGTGGTGTGCAGGAGGTGCCCAGGATGGCCCTCGTGAATGCTGAGACTTGAGCACACCATGGCAGAGTTTTCCTCGGCAGCGTTGTCCAGGCCGAATGGGGATGGACAATGGGCTACGAATAGGCCATGGGGAAACAAGTTGAGTAGCGGTGAGGCCGTGCCCGTCGGAGCGGTCATACTCATCCTCCTCGGCGAACAAGTCATGAAGACGAAGTCGGGGTCACTGCTGAGACTCATAACTCCTCTGGTCCGAGGCGTAGGTCTGCTAGGTTACCAACCAGGGGCCCTACATCCTCAGCCAGGAACAAGGAGGTCGGAGCGGGTGTCGTCTTAGATCGGCGATGGTGGTTGCACCGGCCGTGCCTCCTCCTGGGCAGGGAAGCGTGGTGATGAGATCGGCGAGGGGCCCATCGCGGGGACCCAGAACTGCTTCCACTCGTGTTTTCGATCAAGAGCAAGATCATGTCATGGCCGTGGCCTAGCGATATAAACTCCAAACTCCCAAACCAGATCACCGTAGCAAACGGAAATGATGGCACAGAGTTTGCCATCCGAAAACTAGCAGGAAATGCTGGTGGCACATAGATTCCCCTACCTGGCATGCCAACTGTCGGTGTCAGGACCCGAGGGTGCCCTAAGCCAATGAGTGAATGTGTACTGCATGCTCCCTAATCAAGATGGTGATGCAAGATGAGCACACAATATTTATCCTGGTTCAGGCAAAGAAGGCCCTACGTCTAGCGGGGGGAGAAGACTTGTATTATCTTGCACTGAAGTGCTTGTACAGGGGAGGATACAAGCAAACGAGTGAGAATGGAGACATAGACACTGAAAGCTCTCTCGGGCGTTTGAGCCTCTTTTCTCTCGTACCCGGTGTCCCCTTTTATAGACCAAGGAGAGGCACGGGTGTACAAGAAAGCTAAAGCTGTCATAGGTGATAACATCAAGGGGGCGATGCCAATCATGTCATAGCCGCTATAGAGGCGTGCCCCAGGCATGGCTTGCCCTATAGCGACATGCTCAGAATTGACAGCCGTCCTCCAGGCGTGTCAGGATGACACTGCAGGTGGTCAGTGTGGATCCCTATGGATGTCATGTCGGGAGTTGTTGGAGTGCTAACCAGAGGTGTCGAAGTTGGACTCGAAGGATGGCCGATGATGTTTATGGCCCAATCGAGGGGTAGCCACAGGAGCAGTGGTTGGATGGATAAGATCGGACTTAGGGAATCCGAAGCTGGCGGCTATCGCGTAGCGTATCGAGGGGGCGTTAGAGGTGGAACAGTGCTAGGCATGGTGCAGCAGTACCAGGAAAATCACCAGACGTCCAGGGATGGGCGGTAAAAGTAGGATTCGATCATTGTACTCAATCACTGTAATACTGCTGTAGCCATGCAGTTAGGCGGGAGTTAGTGGGAGCATTAAATGCACTGACTCCTGTACGGGGAGTAGGTGGGTCGATGGGTAGTGTCAGTCGATGGGGGTCGTCCGCTTGGGCAGGCTTCCATCACTCGATGGGGGTCGTCCGCTCGGGCGGGCTTCCGTCACTCGATATGGGGTCATCCACTCGGGTGGAATTCCGTCACTCGAGGACCCCCATCGAGTGGGAATTGGCCTCTTCTTGGACAATGATGCTCATGGGCCAGCCTAGCGTGACTTGATGTACACCAATGGACCCGTATATGTAATCGTGGGCTTCCTTGGTGGTCTCGTGGTTTGAATGCTCGGAGATTAATTTTCCTAGAGGTCGGAGGTACCTGACAGTGGAGTCCACTCCTGTGCGGCTCCGTCAAGAGTACTTGGACTTCACCCTTGTCGAAGCATGCCAACGCAATCATCCTAACCAGCCACAGTGCGCAGATCCAAATCTGCCATGGTCCATGGGCCGCCACCTATCCGTCATGATGGCAATGCTCGGCACCAGCAAAGACGTACGAGCCAAGCTGGTGGCCCACGCTGACCAGATCCAAATCTGTCTCCGGCCTGAGCACCATCCATCGACCACTAAGGAGGGCCAACAGTCGCTCAACAAGCCTGAGCAGAGTGGAGGCAGAGGGCGCAGCAGGCGCAACCCGCCCCATGGCAGATAGATTTCATCGCCCCTGACCAGAGCCGTGCACCCGTCTTCCCGCACGGGTCGAGCAACGCAGCCGTGTCCTACGTGAGGAACCTGCAGTATGCTCCCCGGTGATGTGATGATTACTTGCTGGACCTAGATCCTTGCCTAGTTCTAGTCCTGGAAGATCTGAGGCCCATGATTGTCATGGTGTCTTTACAACAGAATCCTTCTAGATCAGGCACGACGGCCCGAAAGACAACACCGTGTCTGACTCCCCCTCTTGGCTCAACGGGACGCCCTCCGTTTCCTTCGATCATACCGAGTACCTCCTCTTTGATGAAGAGTGTCTTGAGGTCCGGAGTCAGGAAAATGTTGAGGAGACAGATTTGACCACGCTGGATGACCCAGCCTGTTCTGCAGACACTGCACCAGGCACCACGAGGACGCTGCCTGGTTTCAACGGTGCGATATTCGCCATAAGCGTGGACAAACCTCCCATTCCAAATGAAGCAGACCAGGAGAGGCAAGCAAGGAAAGACTGCAATAATGATCAAGAGCGTCGACGCCTCCAAGATGGACAAGATGCGAATGCCATTAACAACGGAGGCAACAGGGGCAACAGGGCAGACCCCTCGCCATGCCACCTTCGACGCAACCTCAATGGTGAGCTCAACATTGTTGGAGACTAAATTGTCCATGAGACTCCCTTGGCCAACATCGTTGTGGCCATGGATCAGCTCAACAGCCTTCCCCCGAACACACCCAGGGTCGAAGCGATTTAGGACTTTTTGATCGCCGCTGAAGCATAGGTGGTTCAGCTCTGCTCTGCCGGATCGCTGACCACATCGCATCGGTCACGACGGTCCCGGCACAGCCATCACCACCACCAACCCATAGAAAGCGGCGTTGACAATGAGTCCAATCATGGAGGCCCTTCACTCGAGCAGCCTAATGGGCCAAAGCCGACGAAGCTCCACGAGAGGTGCCGTGCAACAATGAGCGCCAACGCGGCAATTGCTAGTGCACCAACAGGAAGCAGGCCAGCCAATGTGTTGAGCCCAACTAGGAAGTCGAGCAGCCCCAAGATCATGACCTCCGTCATCACCTTGACGAATGGTACCATGCTCGGTGACACCTGAATGGATCAGCCCCATTCTCGAAGGAACTTCAGGCCATCCTTTGGCCAAAGAACTTCTGGATCAGAGACGTCAAGATGTACGATGGGCAAGACAATCTTGAGCACTGGATCATGTTGTACGAATTAGCAGTTTGAGCAATAGGAGACGACCAGTACATCATGGCAAACTACCTCCCAGTAGTCTTGAGCAATGTCGCTACCTCCTGGCTGCTCCGTCTACGCGTCGGCAGCATCCACAGCTGGCCCTAGCTCAGGCAGATGTTCATTGACAACTTCAAGCCCACCTATGTACAGCCGAACACCAAGTACACTTTGGCACAAGTCCTACATTGTCCAAGGGAATCATTGCGATAGTACATCTGGTGGTTCTCCAACACGTGGAACCATGTGATCGACATCACCCCAATGGAAGGGATCGACCATTTCGTCGCTGGCTTGGTTGAACCATGCGACCAGGACCTCAAAAAGGAGTTGCTCCTTGAGCGACCAAGAACCATGGAAGATCTCCTCTCTACTACCCACAAGTTCACTCATCTCAACGACGGGCTAAATGAGGGGGACCCCATTCCCCCAAACTGCAACTACCGCAACGATGACCACGACCACCGGCAAGATCGATAGAACGATCACCGCAATCGTCGGGACAACTGTGAGCCCAACCACTATGGTAACGATCGCCTGTTCAAGCGATGTGGTCAAGACGACACAATGGTGGTCGGCGTAACCACAGTGACCCCATTGTCAATGCGGTACAGGGCCAGAAGAGGACGAACGATGATGAACTCAACAAGGCCCTTAGTCAGGATTGCCCCCGTCATCCTGGCAAGGGCCACATGCTGGGTGAGTGTAGTCTTGAAGGAGGTGCTAGATAGGAGGGCCAACAAGAAGCCGCGTCCAGTCCCCAAAGCCAAGGGGAAAAGTCCCGCCCAGCAAGAAGATGTCGATGAAGAAGAAGCTCAAGACACCAACCCACGGCACGCCTACAGGGATCCTGTGAAGAACATCACTACTGTCATCTTTGGTGGCAAAGTTGGGCTGGAGAACGCCGATGAGAAGAAGTTGCTGACATGAGCCATTGTGGCTATCCAGGAGGCTGACGGTTCTATCACAGATGTGAAGGTGCCCGCCTGGTTCGAGCAGCCCATAACATTCAGCCACAATGATATGTGGGCCAAAATCCCTGATGTTGGTCGTTTCCAACTAGTCCTTGACTCGGTGATAGACGGTGTCCGGTTCGAGAAGGTGCTCATTGACAGCGGCAGCTCCCTAAACATCCTATTCCTCCCAACCTTCAAGGAGCTAGGGTTGGATTTCAAAGACCTCAAGCCACACAATTGTCCATTCTGGGGCATCATGCGGGGAAACATTCATACCCCCTCAGGAAAGTCACGCTGCTCGTCCAGTTCGGGACCAAGTGCACTTCTGCATCGACTACATTACCTTCATCATGGCTGACTTCGAGGGCATATACCACGCTATCCTTGGTCAACCTGGGATTGCCAAATTCATGGTGGTTCCTCACTACGGGTACCTCGTGCTGAAGATCCTGACTAAGCAGCGTGTCCTGTCCCTGTGCGGCAATGTCTTCACGGTGCGTGCATGCGAGTCTAACACCTACGTGGCCACGATAGTCGAAGAGTTGAAGCACGCCATGGAGCACACCGACCTGGGCATCAAGGAAGCGCCCCCTGTGGAGCTTGAGGTTCTAGTCGGATCCGTGCGGCAGCCTTCCAATAAGGCCAAGTAGCACAAGCTAATCTAGCTCAATCCAAACGATCCCTCAAAGACCACCAAGATCAGGGCTACCCTTCCCCCCAAATTGGAAGATGCGCTCGTCCAATTCCTTCAAGAGCACATCAGTGTGTTCTCATGGAAACCCACCGACACTACCTTGACATCTCAAAGACTGCTAAACCAATCAAGCAGAAGATGCGTCAGTTTTCTCGTGACCGCAAGGAAGTCATTAGGGTAGAAGTGGCCAACCTCCTAGCAGCTGGCTTCATCAAAGAAGTGTATCACCCGGAGTGGTTAGCCAACCTGATTCTTGTACTAAAAAAGAATAAGGAATGGAGAATGTGAGTTGATTACACTGATCTCAACAAACACTACCCTAAATAGGCTTTCAATCTCCCTCAAATCAATAAGGTCATAGATTCCACTACTGGTTGTGAGCTGCTCTCCTTCTTAGATTGCTATTCGGGTTACCCTCAAATAGCCCTCAAGATAGAGGACTAGGAAAAGACCACTTTCATCACCCCCTTCGGTGCTTTCTGCTACACGACTATGTTGTTTTGCCTCAAGTATGCCAGAGCTACTTATCAATGGGCTATCTAGGCCTGTCTTGAGCATGAAATTACCACTGACCTCATTGAGGTGTATGTCGATGATGTGGTGGTGAAGACTAGAGAGTCCAACACACTGGTTGGACCTCCAGTGGACTTTTTTAGTCCTCAACAATTTTTGGTGGAAGCTGAACCCCAGCAAATGCATCTTTGGCATCCCTTCTGGGATCATGCTAGGCAATGTCGTCAGTCAGGATGGCATATGCACAAATCCCGAGAAGGTTCAGATCATGCTGGACTTGCAACCACCATGAAACATTAAAGATATTTAGAAACTCATCGGCTGCATGGCGGCCTTGAGCTGGTACATCTCCCACATGGGCGAAAAAGGGCTCCCCTTCTTCAAGATGCACAAAGCTAAGGAGAAATTTGAGTGGATGGAGGAGGCCAACAAGGCTTTCAGACAGCTCAAGGAGTTCCTGGCTACCCCCAGTACTCATGGTGCCGCAAGAAGGTGAGGAGCTTCTCCTCTACATTGCCGCCACAACCAACGTGGTCAGTACCGTGATGGTGGTCGAACGCTAGGAACCCAGGCACATCTATGGGGTGTAGCACCTAGTATACTATGTTAGCGAGGTTCTTAATGAAACCAAGCAGCGATACAACCATGTGTAGAAACTGCTATACGCACTCTTGATCACCAAACGAAAGCTCCTCCATTACTTCCAAGCCTATAAGATCACGGTGGTTACAGAAGCTGCACTCAGTGACATATTCTGCAACAAAGAAGCTAGTGGCCGTCTTGTCAAATACGCGTTAGAGCTCTTCGAGTTCACGCTCAATTTCCACGGTTGCAATACTCTGAAGTCTTAGGCCCTGGTTGATTTCATTGTGGAGTGGTCAGACCACAGCTTGCCCCTGGCCGATACATCTCCCAACCACTAGAAGATGTATTTTGATGGTTCCTTGAACATTGATGGCGCCGGGGCAGTAGTGTATTTCATGTCTCCGTCCAAGGACACGCTCTGCTACATCTTGCGCATACATTTTAAGGCATCCAACAATGTGGCCGAGTATGAAGCCGCCCTACACGGCCTCCGTATCGCAGTCGAGATAGGCATTAAACGGCTCCTGGTGTACAGAGATTCTGCTCTCGTCATCCGACAAGTTAACAAAGACTGGGATGTGGTCAACGAAAAGATGGAAGCATACGTCACCAAAATTTGCAAGCTAGAGAACAAGTTCTATGGACTAGAATTCATGCACATTCCACGTGCCAATAACACAGGTGTTGATGAGCTATCCAAACTCAGATCGTCCCGAGCCAAGATACCACCTGGTGTTTTCATCAAAGACTTGCTTAAGCCTTCGATCCACGATCAAGTTTATGAAGCACCCACACCTAGCACCACTATCGACCAGCTCATAGCAGTGCTTAGAGGCGCAGCAGTGGAGGTAGAAGACATCTACCCCGGCCAGCAGGGATCTGATGACGGTAATGAGCAGCCGCCTTGTGATGAACCAACCGAGTAGGCAGCGCCTCGCCAACTAGTCCACAGCGCTAGTGCCTATCTCATGGTTAACGGCGAGCTGATGCGCAAGGCCCTAAGGTCCCTGATTTACAAGAAATGCATCACCCAAGTAGATGATTTGAAGCTTCTAAAGGATATTCATAAGGGCACTTGTAGGAACCATGCAGCATCCCAGACGCTGGCCAGCAAAGCCTACAGAGTAGGGTTCTACTATCCGACAGCTGTCTCTGATGCAGAAGATTACATGCACCAATGCAAAAATTGCCAGATGTTTGCCAAGCAGATTCACGTCCCTGCACATGAACTCCAGACCATCCTGGTCACTTGGCCATTCTTATGCTGGGGACTTGACATGATCGGTCCTTTTAAGAAGGCTCCTGGCGGACACACATGTGTTTTTGTGCTCATCAATAAGTTTTCCAAATGGATCGAGTACAAAGCCGTCAAGAAAGCCTCATCCAAGAAGGCGGTACAGTTCCTTGATGACGTTATCCACCAGTTTGGTATACCCAACACCATCATCACCGATGTAGGCTCTCAGTTCACCAGTGACGAGTTCTTTGACTTTTGCGATGATATTGGCATCAAAGTCAAATACGTGTCCATCGCTCATCCTCGAGCAAACGGACAGGTGGAATGAGCTAATGGTATGATTCTCGATGCTCTCCGCAAGTGGGTATTCCGGGAGGACAAAGATCTCAAACTTGGTCTGTGGCTCAAGGAATTACCTATCCCGGTCTGGGGACTCCATACCCAGCCCAGTCGTAACACAGGAGTTTCCTCGTACTTCATGGTGTTTGATTCTGAGGCTGTCCTACCAGCCGAGGTTGCACTCCTCTCACCGCATGTCCAGCTTTACAATGAAGAAGCCTCAGACAAAGCTAGGGAAATCGACATCATTGCTAAAGAAGAGATAGCGCTCGAGTCCTCTGCTTGAACAGCTAAGTACCTAGTGTCAGTGCGTCGTTACTATAAACACAACGTCAAAGGCAGGTTGTTCGTGGTTGGCGACATGGTGTTACAACAAATACAGAAAATAGATGGTCTGCACAAGCTGTCATCCCGATGGGAAGGACCGTTTAGGATCAAGGCTATGACACGCCCAACATCCTATCGGTTGGAGATGATAGGCTATCAAGGAATCCAATTTGTGGCACATTGACCACCTTATACGCTTCTATCCATAAAAAAATATATGTACTCAGTTCTTTGATTATCTCAATTATCCAATAAAGTTTTCTTTTGTTGTCCCCTTTTCCTATCTCGATTATGTTTTTGCGCACACATCTGCTATACATGCACCCTGCATAAGTCTTAGTTAAACTTTGTTTTCTACCCACCGAGAATGGCTCGACAAGGCACTGTCTCGAAGCCTCTTACGATGTGTTACAGCTCGCTACATGGCACTAGGAGATTCAACAGTCGCTCTCTAACGGTACTAGGTACCTAGTGTTCCCAGCGGTCCTACGCGGTTCACTAGCGCATCCCTATGAGGGTGGGAGGCAAAACTTGATTGTCAACGTCATTCATGTTTTCTACATATCAAACATCTAAAAGGACATAAATGTTATCATCGAGATCAATTATTTGTACATCATGTACTACCGATTTCCAAGTTTATTTTTCTGGACAAGGCCCAGTCGTTGAGCACAGTTCGTACGCTCGAGGACTGGATCAAGGATCGTCATTTAGGGTTTTTCACACAACCTGGCACAATGACTTCACTGCTAACTAGTTGGGCTGCTCGCTCACCGCCCAGTTGGTTCAGTCTAGTACTATGCACCACATACCTCATTCCCAACCACCTACTGCTCGAGGACTCACCGTTATCATTACATGGTTCGGTGCCAGGCGCCGCACGGCCTCGTCTCCGGCTTTGTGCTACTTGGGGACTCACCACTACTACTCAGCTAGGTGCTACGCATCGTACAGCCTCATTTTCTATTTCATGCTACTTGGGAACTCATCATTGCCACCCAGAGGTATCTACGGATCAGCGGTTCTCAGTGTCTCTTGACCTGATCGAGCCTGCTTTGTCCAAGATTTACCTAGGGATTGCACATTCAACTTGTCACTCAGCAGTGTATATGGACCAGTGGTTCTCGGTGTCCCTCGACCCGATCGAACCTAATTTCTGTTTCCTAAGAAGAAGGTCGTAGGTTCATACCTGGGACTTTGCATCAACTCATCAATTAGCATTGACTATGGACTAGTTAATGCTGTGTTGAGTTTTTTCTTAAAAGCTCAATACAACATATCCTATTCTTCTATCGAGCTTGGGGACTACATGGGCCCACGTCACCTCATGGTGACTTGGGCTTATCTTATGTTCCTGCCAACTTCCATGGTCAGTTCATGTTAGCATCCTAGTGATACTTCGTGTCACGTGTTAACGTGGGCCCATGTCACAGGACGTGGAAATATTTTTCTTTTTCTTAGAACACCATGCATCTTTCGACTGATCACCTTGATGGGAGCTGTGGTCGGGAGCAAACTTAACTGCTTGGGAGAAGCCTGATGGTACTGACTGATCAGCGTCAGTGCTGGTTGGTACCATGTGGTTGGCAGCTTCACTTCTCGGCACTACGTGGTAGGCGATAACACTGCTCAGCACTACGTGGTTGGTGTCTTCACTGCTCAGCACTACATGGTTGGCATCTTCACTGCTTGGCACTACATGGTCTGCATCTTCACTGCTCGGTACAGGTCAAGACGGTGATTCCCTCAAGATACATGGTGCTCGGGGACTACATGTGGGGGTATAGACCCCGTATACCCTTACAGCTAGACTTTGAACTGCTCGATCCAAGGAGGCCTAGACCAGAAGATGAAGGCTGGTCCATCATCATCGTGATCAGTGGGCTAGACAACAAGACAGATCCCGTGGTCCGCTATCGACTAGGTTGGTGGGCCGCGTGGGCCCTGAAGGCTACTTGGCATGCAAGGAGTCTTAGTCGGTTAGATCTAGTCGTGTACTCCAAGGATGCGGCGCAATGTAACTGACCACATAGGGAAACCCTAGATATGAAACCTTGCCCCCCACTATATAAGGCTGGCAAGGACCCCCTAGAACACAGCTCACGACAACTCATCTCATTGTACTCCGGTACTCATCAATACAGCAGGAGAGACACAGGACATAGGGTATTACGCTTCTGAGTGGCCTAAACCTGGATAAACCCCAATATTTGTCTTGTGTCTCACATCCGGATTGTACGTCTTAGCGCGCCCTTCACCGCAATCTACTACCTCGGGGTATCCCGTGGTAGACTACCGATGAGGTTTCATTGACAGCCACCACTAGCGTCATCCCGAGGGCGAGTCAACTTTGATCCCAGCTTCCTCGTTCCTGGCTAGTCATGCAGGGTCCCTAGTTGGGAACTTGTTAGACCTACTCCTGGGGATGATGGAAGGGATGGAGGGACTCTTTGGCCACACTGTTGGCGCTTCTTAGTGTTAGCAGAAAAGTCCACAAGCGCATGAAAGTACCATTGTATCATTCACCCGGAAGTATTCAGGGTATCATATTTTCACAGGGAATGGAAATGTAAGAGATCTCTCAACTAGTTCTCCTAGAATGATAAGATGAAGAGTAGCTTGGGTGGAGAGGTTCTTCTAAGATCAAACGCATATAAGCGATGGCAACTTTCCCAATACTTGCTTGCTTTAGGCCCACTGACGCACTTGGTCTGCCAAGCGATATCAGCATCAGCGCTATTCCATGGCCAAACATTGGGGAATGCTGGTACGAGTGGACAGGGCTGTCACCACCTGCCATGTACCCGTCTACCCGTGGGCACGCACAACATACGAAGGTAGACCCCAACCTAGACACCACGTCTACGAAGGCGACTACTACTCTAGCGGTGATCAGGAACATCCATCTCTATCAGGAGTCCTCTTACTAGAGCATCTGTCCAAAGGACGAATGACGATCTCACAAATAAGTTGCTTTATGAAAGAAACATGGTTAATGAATCAAACCAAAGTTGAACATGAACTTCTTACTTCAAGTAGCAAGACGATCGTAGAGGTACAAGTTGGAGGGAGAGCCGACAAGCCCGGCACTTCGTCCACCCGGAGGCAGAACTGCTTTGACTCCACTCTTTCTCTAGCTCTTTCCCTCTCTCACTCCCTATACTAATTTAGCTAGAAGCTAATGGAATGGAGCTTGCTCTTCCTCTCTACATTGTGACCTCTTTGTGTTGGTGAATGAATGAACTGTGAAGAGAGGAGGCCTCCTTTTAGAGCTTCAGAGGAGGGGCTCTATGCAAAAGGGCTATCCCCACTTGGAAGGACCAAAACTGACCTCCAAAGGGCGGTTTCCACTTTCCATCTGTGTTGATCATAGGTGGGACCATCATGGAAAAATCGTCCTATGAACTGCCACAAAAGACTAGGCCCAGGAGGGGCCATAGGGGACCAGCCGCCCCCAGGGTCGGCCGCCCCCTGGTGGGGCCAAATGGCCACCACCTTTGTGTGGTTGGTTCACCTCTGGGCCTGGACCTCCCCTGTGGTTACGATTAGGCCTAGGTATGCACCGAAGGTGGGCTCCTTTGCTAACTTTGGTTGCGTATTTCCTGAATGCTTTTTGCCTTTATGCTTTCTAATTAGAGTTGTGCACTTCCACTTGTTTCACCATAAATCCTATAAAAACATAAATATTAGGGGTACAAGAGGAACTCTGTTAATAGCATATGTCTATGTGTTAAAGCAGGATAGTTTCTCTCCTTTTAGGCATAAGTTGGCGGTTAAGAATAATCCGTAAGGACCGCCAACAAGACCCCCAAGCTTAACCTTTTCTTGTCCCGAGAAAATAGCTAAGTATGGTTGTTGATCAGGAGTTGCTACAATGCTGATCATTTTTGAAATGTACAAAGTTTATAACAAAGTTTTTACCGCAATTTGTATAAACCAGCATGTTATCCACCCTACTATTATCTTGAAACAAATGGGGTCTTTTAGCCATCTCAAGACTTGGGTGATTGTAAGATAGAACAGATTCACAGACATTGCTTATCATTCATCTCAAGATCAATTATCTTTCTAGAGGTTTTAAAAGTTTTGTGAAAGAAATGTAAGTTCCTCAACTTGATCACTCAATGTGTATGAATACCTCACCAAAAGCATTATAATGTTGCCTTTCATATCCTACCACTAAGACTTATGAGTGCAGTTTTGGGCAGGTATAAAGGTGGGCATACTTACATCACATATATTGCTAAGTCAAAAACAGAACCACATGGACATACAAGTCATACACTTTAATTGAGATGTGCAAGTGTGTGGAGTATGAGGATGGTGGAAATCCTAATTCTAAATATTTTTGATACTCCATGCTTCATGATTCTCTCCTTTATTGGATGGAATGAAACTTTTAGAGGGATATGGGCTATAAAATCATATATCCATTTTTTCTTCTTCTCTTTTATTTTGAACGGGTACTTAGAACTTTTTCTTTCCTATTTGTTTATTGCATGCCCCTTGGCATGTTTTTTTTTGTATAGCCCATATCTCTTGTCAATATATGAGGAACTTTTTGGATGGAGAGATGTCATGATGGAATGCGAGGAGTAATTATATAGTGGAAAATGAATGCGCGGCTCTCAGGGTAAGAGTTGGCATTTTTTATTTGGTGGATAACAAATGCGCGGTTCTCAAGGTAAGAACTGACATTTTTATTTGGTGGAAGAGTGTGCAACTCTCAGGGTAAGAATTGGCATATCTTTTTGTGGATCGATGGGTGCATGTTGTGCGCAACTCTCGGGTTGAGAGTTGGCTTTATTTGGTGGGTGCATGTGAATCTCAATCATGGGTGCATGACCATAATCTCACTTAGGTCAGAACAATTTGACTTAACTCAATGTTCCACAAGTAGCATATGACTAAAAGGTTTGCAAAATTGAAATATGTCATATGGCTTTGGTAGGTATTTCATAATCATTGAGGAACTTTTTGTTTTTGAATGTTTTTGAAAATAAAACTTTGGATATCAAGTTTCACCCAGAATAAAGTCATAGCACAGCCCATGTCACTATATCATATCAGGCAATAACTTAGACAAGATCAAGCATGTGTAACCCACTAGTTCAAGTTTTTAGGATGAGACATTTTTAGCTGATAAACCCAAATCTTAGAGAAAGCTCGATTATAAAATAGGTACAGGTGAAACATAAGACAGAGCAACTGTTCATCATTCCAACAAGGGTAGAAACTAACATATCTTAACACATATGAGAGAGCAAAAATATATTTATTAATCATATCTCACCATTTTATAAGTAAGAGAATTTAAAAAGAAATGTGAGATACAAGTTACCTTTTGTGGGAGCCCTCCCCCAAGCTTGCTCTTGACTTACCAATATGGTTCACCTAGGGGTGCCGCTAATTGGTGGTGCCTCAGCTTGATGTGCAGTTCGTGGCCTCTATTGTGCGTGCTATGAAGCTCCCCTCCAAGCTTGTTTTTATGGTGGTATTGAGATAACAAGACAACAAAGCTTGGGGTTGAAAGGTATATTACTCTTTTATCATAATTTTATTTATCATTATATTTTTCTTTTCAAGGTTCACCCAAGAAATGCTTGTCTCTACTGTCATATCAAAGACCTACCCTTATGAAGTTGATAAATTCCTGCAAGTTGTTAGTCCATAAGATCAACCAAAATCTATACTAGCAGCTTTGGTTCCAAGATCAAACTAGACATCATGTCTAATTTGGTTAGTAGGAAACTTAATCTAAGCACGATGCTTAAATTAATGAGCCTAAAGAAGCATGATCCGCATGTGACTTCAAACTAAGCACCATGCTTAATTCAAAAGATGTGTAACCAGTACTTCCAAACCAAAACTTACCAGCATAGAAATTAAGTCATCGCAAGATAAATAAGATTCGTCCAACAGAGACAGATTTTTGAACAAGGGAACCATAATAACTCAAACAAGGCTAGGATAAGAATGCAAAGAAAGGCATGCCTTTCTTCATCTCCAAAATGAATTTCTTCCACTATTTGTGACAACAACTCAAAGTTCATTAATCAAAATTTAACACCATATCACAATTTTGATTAAAGAAGGCTAGTTTAACCTAAGCACCATGCTTAAATTAAAAAACCTATGGATATACCACAAGAGCGCGCATGTGAATACACCCAAACTTAGAGCACATGACATGAATAGAAGAAGAGCATGATATTATATTTTCATGGAGACAAATATGAGCGAAAGAGTTGGTTAACATTACCTTGACATACCTGAATGTGTGTACCAACAGCATGTATGGATGAAACATCAGAGTTGTCGCTGTGGTGGCTCGGTTTTTGTTTCAAGTGACTACCAAGGTGTGGGTTGGAGTCCGTCACTTTTAGTAGCATGTCATCATGTAGCAAGTCATTTATTGTTAACTCCTGGATGTTAGTGTCTTGCACACATGACAAATGTAGGAGGAACAACCTCATGCAAGCTTCTATCTAAAATCTTATGACCATGACTCCCCTTTATTTTTTTAGAATCTTTAAATGAAGTGTGATCCACGATATGCATGGAGTCATGGTTGGTCTGGAGAGTGAGAGAGGTGTTGCACAAATCATCATTGTAGAAGGAGTTCATGGAAGTCATGTGTCTTGTCCCTCTATATGACGGCCTGCTTGATGTTTGTGCAACGTCTAGGGGAGATCTTGAAGGGTGTGTTAGTTGTGCTTGAGAGATCTCCCCTGCACTCTTTCTTGTACCTGTTTTTAATTTTAACAAAGAAACAAAAAACAAAGAGAACATAAAACAAGCAAGGGCTCTACGAGGTTGAACCTCAAAGAGCCTAGAATGTATTATGATTGTTTTATTTACTTATTATCTATATATTTTATTAAGTCTTTTTTATTTATTCATCCAACTCACATAACTCAAACAAGGTCAGACTTATGATGCAAAGTAAAATAGACCTTGGCTTGTCTCCATATCAAATTACCTCTATTGTTTATATAACAACTCATAGCTCATTAATCAAATTCCAACACCATGCTAGAATTTGAATAAAGAAGGTCTTTTTAACCCAATCACCATGCTTAGATTAAAAGACCCATGAATGTGCCACATATGCCTATGTGACAACACCCAAGCTAGATTATAACATAAACAAAGGAAACATGAATTTGTATGGTTAGGCTATGGGGACAAAAGTGAGTAAACAAATTGGTGAATATTACCTTTGCATAGCTGGGTGTACTTACCAACAACAGATGTAAATGATCGCTCTTGATGATGTGTTGTTTGCATGATGGATATGTCCAGGGAAACTACAAAGCTTGGCCACACACACATGACTTAATGTGTATGGACCATGGAATTTGATAGCTGTTGCAAAGGCATGGAGGTGAGCCCTTCTTGCTTGTGGGAGCAATGCCAGGCAAAGTCAGCTAGCACACCTTTACAAACATGTGAGGCCAGCGTGCTCCTTTTACAAACATGTGAGGCCAGCGACCAAGAATACCCGAAGGTGCATACCAACTTGAACACATGTTCTTGCTTTTATCGAATAATCCGGGGTATCTCCCAGTAGTGCTTTCTTTTGGTCATAAGCTTGACCGCCAAAACTAGGGAGAAATTTTGAAGCCAGAAGATATGGTTGGCTTCGATGGTGGCTACAAGAAATCGTCCATAGGAGAAATATTTTGTTTTTTTTGAATTTTAAAAGGGCATTATTGTAGAAAGAGAGAACAAGAATAATAAAGACTCTTTTTTTAAAAAAAATTCTTTTCTAAAATAAGAGAAGATGATAAGAGAGTAGATAAAAACCCTATTGTGCATGTGCAAAAGTTTGAACATGCAATTTTAAAAAAATAATGCCCATTTTTTTGAAAGGTAGGCTTCATGAAGAAGGGTCATGAATGTAGAAGAAAATATTTTTTTCTTTTCGAATAAAACACAAGGACACACGGGTGAACTAGGTTCAAAGACAAATACAACAACCGTTCCCCGGCAACGGCGTCAGGAAGCTTGTTGGCGCTTCTTAGCGTTAGCAGAAAAGTCCGCAAGTGCACGGAAGTACCGTTGTAGCCTTCACCCGGAAGTATTCAGGGTATCGTAATTCCACAGGGAATGGAAGTGTAAGAGATCTCTAAACTAGTTCTCCTAGAATGATAAGATGAAGAGTAGCTTGGGTAGAGAGGTTCTTCTAAGATCAAACGCATATAAGGGATCGTAACTTTCCCACTACTTGCTTGTTTCAGGCCCACTGACGCACTTGTTCTGCCAAGCTATATCAGCATTAGCGCTATTCCACGGCCGAACATGGGGGAATGCTGGTACGAGTAGACAGGGCTGTCACCATCTACCACCTACCCCTCTTCCCGTGGGTGTGCACAACATACGAATGTAGACCCCAACCTAGACACCACGTCTACGAAGGCAACTACTACTCTAGTGGTGATCAGGAACATCCGTCTCTATCAGGAGTCCTCTTACTAGAGCATCCATCCAAAGGACGAACAACAATCCCACAAACAAATTGCTGTATGAAAGAAACATGCTTAATCAATCAAACCAAAGTTGAACATAAACTTCTTACTTCAAGTATCAAGACGATCGTAGAGGTACAAGTTGGAGCGAGAGCGGACAAGCCCGGCACTTCATCCACCTAGAGGCAGAACTGCTTCCACTCTGCTCTTTCTCTAGCTCTTTCCCTCTCTCACTCCCTATACTAATTAGCTAGAAGCTAATGGAATGGAGCTTGCTCTTCCTCTCTACATTGTGACCTCTTTGTGTTGGTGAATGAATAAATTGTGAAGAGAGGAGGCCTCTTTTTATAGCTTGAGAGGAGAGGGCTCTATGCAAAAGGGCTATTCCCACATGGAAGGACCCAAACTGACCTCCAAAGGGCGGTTTCCACTTTCCATCTCTGTTGATCATAGGTGGGACCGTCATGGGAAAACCGTCCTATGAACCACCGCAAAAGACTGTGCCCGGGAGGGGCCACTAGGGGACCGGCCGCCCCCGGGGTCGGCCGCCCCCGGGCCAAATGGCCACCACCTTTGCATGGTCAGTTCACCTCTGGGCCTAGACCTCCCCTGTGGTTACGATGAGGCCCAGGTATGCACCGAAGGTGGGCTCCTTTGCTAACTTTGGTTGCGTATTTCCTGAATTCACTTTTCGCCTTTACGCTTTCCAATTGGTGTTGTGCACTTCCACTTGTTTCACCATAAATCCTATAAAAACATAAATTGGGGGTACAAGTGGAACTCTGTTAATAGCATATATCTATGTGTTAAAGCAGGATAGTTTCTCTCCTTTTGGGCATAAGTTGGCGGTTAAGAATAATCCGTAAGGACCGCCAACACACACCGACTTCATCTTCGTGATGCACTCACCGAAGGAGCCAGGCATAGTCTCCTAGGCGTGCACAGCGATGACGCCACCTGATCTGCTACCCCATGGGCAATTCACAACTCAGCGGCCATTCTCGCTCGGTCTCAACAACACCACCAAGTTGTACTCCTCCTCGGCGAGAACCAACATGAGCGTGTATGAGGATCTCCCAGGGCACCTCCTTCGCACCACCATGGACTTGCTGACTTCCATGCCGACCTCTGAGCACCCAGAGTCTTCAGAGACTCCTAGCCCAAGGCACTACACCCTTGGCACAATGCGATGCCAGCTGGAGGAGGAGTGGCGGGGCAGTTCCCCATCTTCTACTTTGGCAATCCCGACTCTGACTCTAACTCTGACAACTAAGACCCCGCGCGTGAGTGCTTCCACATCGATGGAGCCATCATGTCGAGCAGCGACACCGTCGAACCCATGGCCACGGCCGTGGCAACGGGTGCAGCGGGAGGCTCCCTCGTCATGGTGGATTAGGAGGAGCAGCCACCAGCTGCATGAAACGACACATGGTTGCCTCAGGACGCAAAGGACGCCTAGCTCGCGCAAGTCTAGGAGACGTGAGCCAAGCTCGACGAGGACCGAGAGCGTCTATGCCAGCTCGAGTGGACCCTCGAGCAGGAATGTGGACATTCGCTTGGCGGAAGGGCTCCAGCCAGAGCCTGAGAAGTCCACCGGCAGACCATCATGGTGGGTGCGGTCAAGTGCCCCACCTTCAACCACGCCAGCTAGAATGTCATCGCGGCGGCCATGCTTCTCCGCAACATGCCGGCTCCTCGAAACCCAAAGCCCATCACATCCAGCAGGAGGTTCAGGGCTTCCTCGAGGTAGCTGCCGCACAGCAGGCCGAAATCCCAGCCTCGAGACGTCGAGGGGCAGTCTTGGAGCAACCCCCTGAACCCTCCCGACATGAGAGGGAGGGCTCAGTCCATCAAGTGGATGCCCCACGAACAAAGGAGATCCCTGTCCATGAGCGCATCCACGACAACTGCGAGCCTCGAGATGCGTGCCACAACATCAATAAGAACCATAGACGTAAGAGCGGAGATGCCAAGGCATGAGGCTACAACGCACATAGGGGCAGGAGCTATGACAGCGACGAGGACTGACACCGGTCCCCCGAGCCACCGGGCCCTCGAGTCTTCAGCAGGACGATTCGAAGGACACCGCTACCAAATCCCTTCCGTCCCCCATGAGCCTCGTCAAGTACAATGGTGAGACCATGCCCGAGCTCTGGCTAGCCGACTTTAGGTTGGCATGCCAGTTGGGCGGGGCGCGCAACGATCACAGCATCATTCGTGTGTGAAAATAAAAATAGGTGAATGGTAATTGCTGAACTGTGCAATTCCTGGTGTGTCATTGAAAAGTTTGAAATCCTTCGAGATTTCATGGACTACTAGGTTAATATGAGCGCAGTGTGCTAACTGAATTGCCTCGGTGTTTTACTTAGTACCTTGGGTTTATATTAATTGGGTGATTCTGTTACAGCTGGCATCAGAGCTATGGTTCAGCTATTACTATTCATTTGGGTATTTAAAAAACAAAGAACTTGTTTTCCAAAACTATTTGCCAACTTATAGTTATATAGGCATTTGAAAACTATGAGTTTGAACTTACGAGTGTGCCAGTGGTCATATCCTTTATGCCCAGTTAAGGACTCCAGGTGGCTTATTTAAGTACTAACTTGCGGATTGCATCATATTTTCTATTTTTCGCACTCATACAGGATGCATGTATGGGAGGCATTCACTTGAATGGTTATGTATGGATCATTTTGCCACCACGCCAAGGTAAGGTTGGTTCAATGCTAAGTGTGAGTTGTGAGAGCATGATCGGATACACTGTCGATCTAGGGGAATGCTTATATGGTGTTGAATTATATACATGTTTACACATATTTATATGAAGGTACCCCTGTTCGGTGATGAAATCACACACATATAAGTAAGGTGAAAACAATATGCTGGTCGCAACTGTATTTCATTCTGTCCCCAAAATTTACACCCCAAGAGGTATTTATAGACCCCCTGGCTTCGCTATACAAGGCAACTTTTACAAAATTGATCAGATGTTTCCTATACATTCAACTAAAACTCATACCAGCGAAGTGATGAAACACACTACGCCACTATCCTTTTGACTTCTTTTAACAACTTTGGTTCTTGGCCACATTTTTGACTATGCAGATTGACTCGTCAACTTTCACGCGAAGTTGTCATGTCAACTTCGCTAGGTGCCTAGAGTGCAGTGAAGCCATCTTCGACAGGTAACCTGAAGTATGTGAAAACATACAGGCAAAGTCCAAGATAATCACAGCGAACTATCCATGTCAACTTTGCTAGACACTGTGTTGTCTCAAATGTCTATAATGAAAAGTTTGTTTTTATCTTCAAAGTTTGGGATAGTTTGTATGTCAAAGTTGTTCCCCAACAGCAGCCCCCTCAAGGGCGAAGGCCTACTCCAAAGGTCTGAATTCCATAAAGTGTATGTGAAACTTTGCCTAACAAACGCCATCCAAACTTTAGAGTTGGCCTGTTTGAATTTTGAATCCAACGACTAGCTTTGACTGTTTAACTAGACCCGTCTATAAATAGTGATGCCTCCCCCTGGAGCCATCATTTTTAGAAGAGGGAAAGCTCTATCAAAATTTTTCTTGAGCTAGTAAGTTTGAGATAGTTTTTCTTGACATCTGTTGCTTTTGTGCTTGTCTTGTTTTGAATTTTTGAACGAAGTGTGTCTAAAAACTTCGGCTTGGTTTGTTCCTTCAACTTTTTGTGTCTTTTAATTTTGTCAGGTATTTTTGATCTTGATTTTTTCAGATGTCTTCACAAGATTTACAAGATCAAATTCATTCCCAAGAAAGCTCTAAAGGCGAAGAGGACAAGTCTCAGATGGATTCTGACAAGGAGAATATTGATGAGGTTGATGTGTCTGTTGAAGATTTGGTGAAGGATGATGAAGGTTTTACTTTGACTTTTGGAAAGACTTTGTTCAAAAAGAGTCATCTTGAAGAGATGGTTCGATTGAAGTTTGTTGAGCGCAGTCAAGTGAGGGTGCCTGATCCTGCGGAGACCAATCCAAAGCCATATCAGGATGAATGTATTGTTTATAAGGATTTTTTTACTGCTTGTCTTCGCTTCCCTTGTCAAGATTTCCTTGAAGATGTGCTAAAATCCTTCAACATTCAGATGCATCATTTGACACCTAACGGAGTGGTTAGGTTGGCTCAGTTTGTTTGGGCTGTGAAGTCCCAGGAAGCTAATGCTAATATTGCTGCTTTTTGTGAGTTGTTTGAGATGCATACTCAATTCAAAGAGTTTATACTTGATGGTCGAGTAGTTACCAAGTACTTTGCTTGTTCTAGCTTTAAAACGGCTCGTAATGCTGTTCAAGTTTCTCCGGCAACGAAGAATAAGTGGGGTGTTGGAGATTGGTCAAGATATTGGTTCTATCATAAGGTGCCTATGGTTGAAGAAAGGGACCCAGAGACAAGGAAAATGGTGAAGAAATATCCATTGGCTGCTAGAATGGAGATTGAGGAGTTTATTTCCTACTTCCATGATCTCGAAGACTGCTATAAAGGCATACAAGTGCACAGCTTCGCTACAATGCGCTAGAGATCTTGTTGAAGAGTATGCAGCTGCCAGAATTTGGCCGTTGAAGAAAGGTTGGTCTTTTCAACATTTTCATGCTAAAAAAGTTCAAGGGGTGAACTACAAGTACCCAGATAATGACTTTCATCATCCAAGGACTTTTGCTTGCAATGAAGATTTTGTCAAATTTGTTGAATGTCGGATTGAGGATTTGCTTGGTAAATATTTGTTGAGTGAGAAAAATAACATTGATAAGATTCTTGGTCCTACTTATGTGCATTTGAACAGAGTTTCTGAGGTTGCTAATGTTGAGTATGGCGAAAGACCTCCTCCTGCTTATGCCCGTGATAAGAAGCAGAGTAAGAAAAAGGAGAAGGAGACTGCTGTTCAAGCTAACGTCATCAAGCATAAAGCTGCCGGTGGCGTTAGCAAAGTTCTTGTGAAGAGGTTGAAAAAGAATGAAAGTCCTTCTTGTTTGCTAGATGTACATGAGATTGACGCTGTGCTAGATCAAAGTTTGGATATGGAGGGTAACTGGTTTCTGGCTTGGGTTGCTCCAGGAAAGATGATGATGATGCTTCAAGAGTTGTTGATGATGTTGGTGGTTCTATGTCTCGACATGCTGAGGATGAGGTGAGAAAAATTAGTAAGATTTTTCCTCTAGTGGTTTGACCCTGCTGTTACTAACTCCGCTGAGTGGCGCTTTGCAGAATTTGCAAGGTCAATGTTTCCCCGTTGATGATCCTGTCATAGTTGAGAAGCCAGTTTTTGAAAAAGAAACTATTGCAAAAGATTCTTAGGGGACTGATAAACCTACTTCGCTGAGGCTTGACTCTGAGGATCCGATCATTGAGTCTTGTGATCAAGATGTTGATGCGGGGAAAGCAACTTCGGTTGAAACTCTTGACATAGTTAATACTAGCGAGGTGTCAAAGAAAGTTGGCGGTTCTAGAGTTTATACTCTCAATCTTGAGAAAAGCGATGAAGAAGTCTTTGATGAAGTGACTAATGATGATAGGTTGGAATGTTTGTCAAGTTCTACTATTTCATGTTGAAATTGGCAAAAAGGTTGAATGTAGCTTAGGTGAACGTGTCTCTACTGGTGAGTACTGCATCTTCGTATTTGATTTATTTGACCTGTGTTATCTTTTTTGTTGATCTTCAGTTTTTATATTTTTGCAGAAACTATTTTTCCTCATGCACCATCTTCTCCGCAGAAAAATGTTGATTTCAGCAAGTTGAAAAGTGTTCAACAGGATCCTACTACTCTTGTTGTTTCTGCTATTGATGAAGGTGCTGTTTCTGACGCCCTGAAACGTTCCTTGGATTTTTGCCAGGAAAGGAGTTTGGGTTTAGATTGTTTCAAGTTCATAGGCATTGGAGCTGATAAACTTCGAGTTATGCCTTGTACTTCTGAGATTCAACTTTTGAAGTGCATTGATGAAGCTTTTACTGTTCTGGATGCTGAGCTTGAATTATCAAAAAAGCCTTTGGTTGAAGTTGTTGATGCAGGTCTGTCAATGATGTACAATTGTTCTATCTTGATGAAAGGGTTGCGAATGGGTTTAGAAGAGAAGGAGAAAAATTTTGCTCTTCGTGAACGTGACTATCAAGTTGAAATTGAAAATCTGAAGAAGCAACTTGCCAAAAAAGAAAAGGAGAGAGCTGATGCTGTGGATGCTCACAATGTTTTGGAGGGCAAACAAGTTGAAGGAAGGCATGAGGCGTATTGAAAGAAAGATTAAGGAACAGGATAGATCCTTCTTTGATAATTGCAATCGCATTTGGGAGCTCTGTTTTGAATTTATGAAAAGTTTGGAGCTAGGCCTGGAGACAAGTGTTAGGATCTTGGTAATCGTGACAGTTTTTTTAGTTGGCTTTGTCGCCAGTATGAAGATTTGTCTCAGGTTATGGAAACTACAGTTGACATTGGGGTTTATTACTCTGCTCGTGCTTTGTTTCATTTGATGAAGCAAAGTCATGATCCTTTGTTTGCGTAGCTTTGTGACGCCGACTACAAATTTCCTTTTGTAACTGAACTAACCAATGTGACGAAGGCCACACAAGTATTGTGCAACAAATATCTAGAGCAGTATTGGAGGTTGGGTGGTCGAGCTCATTGTTTTGATAAAGCTAGGGAAAAATTGCAAAGGGTAATTTTTGCACTTAACTATTTTTGTTTTCAAATGTGTTCTATATCTAACTTTTCTCTCTTTTTTATGTCAGCAAATTGTAAAGGAGGCGGGGCTGCCCGGAGGGAGGCAGAGGAAGCTACAAAGAGGGAGGCCGATGCTAGAGGTCAAAGCAGTGTCGGATCTAGCAATGTTAGTGGTGGCCAGCCTTAGGCTTTAGTTATCTTTTCTTTTGTGAGATGAGAGGGTTTCAAGATACAATGGTTCTAAGTTATTGACTTTATAGTATATATACTTGGAAGTTGTTTGACTATTTGTCCATCCGGCGTAGGTTCCTCATGCTGAGCCTGTGCAGGATGTCGAAGACGTTATCCTGCTATTAATGTCTAAAGATAACTTCATTTTCGAGCCTAGCGAATTTTATGACTTTTGTGTGAAGTATGATGGTTGTGATGTCGATGATTTTCTTTCCCATAAGTTTTTTGCTCTTGTTATTTTGAACTTGGAACTTTTCTTTGGGGGTTTTATCTTACAAATCTTTTATAGATGTGAATAAGCGATACTGTAGTATCAGGCCTCCCAACTGTCAAGTTTTTGATTTCACAAATTTTGCACAGGTAAAGTTTGTTATGTAAAGTTTATTTTTTGTCTACGGTTGGACTTTTGTTTTCTAACCTCTTTTCTTGAAATCATCTGGGTCAAGCACTTTGCCGGTAAATGTTTGTGAAGACTATTTACGCCGTGAAGCGAATGATATTATTAATGAAGTTGTGAGTGACATACTTGGTGATGCTACCAAAGTAGTTAGTTCTGAAGATGACTAATTTTGTAAACACATATTTGTAATTGGGTAAGTTGTATTGCAAGACATCTTGTTGTACTGTGAAGTGTGTGAGTTTACCTTCGCTTATAAATGAGTATTTTATAATCGATTTTAATTTTATCGTCTTTCTTTTTTGAAGATCCTGCTTTTTGTTACTTGGTGATTGTTTGTGCTTCGCTTAAGGACTCGTAATGTTTTGGCTCTGACGAGACCGATTTGAAGAATTTAATAAATTTTGAAACGCTGTTCCTTCTTTTTATTCGAAGTAGACGCGTATGCTTCGCTTAGAGACTGAAAATGTTTTCTTCTTAGTGGAATAAGTTTGAAAAATTTGCCTTAGCGAATTTTGAAATGCCGTCCCTTCTTTTTCGTGCGAAGTGGACGCGTGCGCTTCGCTTAGAAGCTGGAAACATTTCCACCTTAGTTAAATGAAGTCAAAAAATTTGCCTTAGCAAATTTTAAAACGCCATCCCTTCTTTTTCATGCGAAGTGGACGCGTGCGCTTTGCTTAGAAGCTGAAAACATTTTCACCTTAGTGAAATGAAGTCGAAAAATTTGCCTTAGCAAATTTTGAAACACCGTCCCTTCTTTTCCATGTGAAGTGGACGCGTGCGCTTCGCTTAGAAGCTGGAAACATTTTCACCTTAGTGAAATGAAGTCGAAAAATTTGTCTTAGCAAATTTTGAAATGTCATCCCTTCTTTTTTGTTCGAAGTGGACACGTACGCTTCCTTAGAAGCTGAAAACATTTTCACCTTAGTGAAATGAAGTCAAAAAAT
>CM041628.1:58506435-58554844 GCA_023333625.1 Bothriochloa decipiens
TAATGAAGTGCACGAGTTGATGCATGCTTAACACCAGGGGTGTTACATGTGGGACCATCTTGTTTTCTTGAATGGACCTTCGACTGCTATGGAGTTTACTCTTCTGAAATAATTTCATCTTTCATTTCTTGTATCAAGCTCCATGCTGTTTCCTCCGAAGATTATCATAATTATGTCTTTGCATGGGATGATTGCATTCCCATTGCTTGTTGACGCTTCGGGCATGTTGTTGTTGTGTTGAATTTCGTGGTTGCTATTTTCCACTGAACTTTTAGGGTGGAAACTTTGCTGCTAACTTGGGCCCCATTGATTTTGCGGGCACACTGCTAACGGCTGACAATTATAGATTGGCGGAGGTGGTTGAAACATGTGCTGAGGATAAGCTATTGGCAGGTAATGTGTTTTTTGGGGAGCTAGATGGTTGACAACTTTTAGCTGCGAAGTTGATCTATTCTCTTCTTGCATTTCTTCAATGCTTTTCTTTACTCTTGGGTACATCTTTGATGTGTGACTAGCCCCTTTGTCGTGTATGATGCAATACATTTCTTCAGGCCTCAAAATTTTCCTTTCGAAATTTCTGCCTTGATTGTTGTAGTTTGCCCTTTGCTGGAAGTTTTCCTTGTAACTTCTGTTGTTTTGAAAATTTCTTTGCAGGTAGTCCCGACAATGAACGCCAGGATCACATCATCATCAGGGATATGGGGGAACTCAGTGCGTTGCTTAGAGAAGCACCGAGCGAAATCGTGAAGGGACTCCCTAGGCTTTTGCTTGCAGCTTTGGAGGTCCCACTTGTTGCTGGATCGTACATAGGTTCCCTTGAAGTTCCCCTCGAACACCCTGATGAGATCAGTCCAGTCGCAGATCTGATCATGGGGGAGTTCCTCGAGCCACCTTCGAGCGATGTCTGATAGGAACAAGGGGAGCTGACGGAAGTGGATATATTTTTGACATATACTCACACCTATGTTTTGAAATACATTTCCAGATCAGGGTCGACATCCAACAACAGCAATTAGACGAGATATACGAGATGACCTTGTCCAAGGTCTATTCCTCCCGTAGTGGGCTACGAGTCCACCTTGTCACCACAGCAAAAGTCTTATGATCTGCAACAAGTGGGAATAAAACCTGAGTATGAGAATGTACTCAGCTAGACTTACCCGTCATAAACCAAAAGTAAAGTGACTCCAAGAGTATGCAAGGCTTTATAACGAGGCCAGCTGACTCATTTCTTTGCAGAAAAGCTTGAGCTTATTAAGAAAAATTATTATAACCTTCTAGCTTTCCATTTTAAATTCATTAACCTGATCATGCTAGATTAGCACCTGGACTACACAAGCATGGTGCAATTATCAAGCAAGAATAGTAACTAATTTCGGTTGAGCATCTTTCAGCATCAACATCATAATCATCTATCTCTTTGTTCAAGTTTTTACTATGATGCCAGTGCTCAAGTCAGTGTTCCCTATCCAGGAACGATGACGATTATAATCAATTACAAACCAGCTGGTGAGGTATTCCCCACACAAACCACACTTCCCCCATCGGGGTCGATTAGGTCACCTTGGTCTGTTCGGGTAGAGTCGCGGGATCAACAAGAACCATAGTACCCAGGGGCCGTCCAGCTGCATACTAGTCAGATGCTAACATCAGGCTTACTCTCCGCGCTCCTGTAATCTCCCACGCCATCTCCAGTACATGCATTTAGCTTGCTCGAGACCCGGCCCAAACAGAACTCAAGGCTTCGCAGTCGGATGATCACACCCTTCCAGCTATCTGTGGGGCATGTGTTCAACATGACATGAGGCCCAAGACATTGGACAGGGCCCAAGTTTGACACAAACAAGTAAACAACACTCCAGTTCTATCCACAACATCAATCCTGCCCGGTCTTGATTTATTACTCCACATGGTTATTCCAAGACAACAGTGTAGCTCACCAATATGAGTCATCACCTATAACTCACAGATGATAGGAAATCACTCGACTTCTACCGATCTAATGAAGTAGGGCTAAGCATATAAACGAACCACAGGGTGTAAGGGTAACTTAGGTGGACAAGGGTAATCATAATGCATCAACGGTATCAATTAATGCCTATAAACTTAATGCATCATAAACAGTAAAGGACAAAAATTAAGTTATTTGTAAAATAGTAGGGAGGGATGCTCCGGGGCTTGCCTTTCTCTGACGAGCGAGGTTGAATCTCTAAGCACTCAATCACTCCATGTATGGCTTTTGGTTCTTGATCATTGATTGTACGGAAGCTTTCTTTTGGGATTCCTCTTTCGGATTCCCATTTCACATCACGTTCTGTTCTCCTAGCGATCCTGTATGATGCATGTGCACGTATGAATGAAGAATGCACATGGTATGATAATGGAGTATTATGATGATGAATGCTTGCATATTCTTTCTACAAGATAGTCAACATCATCCAAGAACATGTACCATAAGCACCTGTCATCTACTGCATTCTCTACTACAAATAATACAAGTCTATTGGTGAACCTTCTTTCTACCTATCGCCGATAAACAAGCCAGTAAAGCAACTAACCATCTTACTATCACTAGCAAACAAGCCAGTAAAGCCAAGGATCTATACTAAGCATAGGAAAGCGTCATTTAGGATATGACATCACAAAACAAGGTTTAAATAAGGCATTCATATAAATAGAGCATAACTACATCATGCAGGTAAACTGTCTAGAAAAATCTACAAAAAATAAAGAATATAAAACATGGCAATCCTAGATTACAACCCAAATTTCACCTCATTTAAACATGTCTACTGCCCTACACAAAAATCACAAGGAAGCACAATTAAATGGACCTAAAAATACTTTGTATAATGAAGTATGCCAGGCTTTATGTTTCACCACATCTAGAGCTACCTTATAGCATATAAGGAGCCTACAAAAAAATATTAGCCCAAAACTAGGTCTATATAATTCATTTATGAATTATTCCAAGATTAGCCCCTCAATCACACTTGAACCACAACTTAACATTTTTACATAGCACATTCACATGATACAATTTTCATAGCTGGAGCATGGCCATACAAAACCAACCCAACAAGAATCATATTTTTCTGACTTTCCTAGAATTTGTTACGCATCTTCAAAGATATCAAGCATATAATGTAGGTCAATCAACTTAAATAAAACTATACAGAAAAGTATCCCAATCATGGCATATTATATTTTTAACAGATAGAATACATCACAAGAAAAATATAGAAACTTGAATCACATCAAATGGAGCTATAAATCTCAAGTTATGAATTTCCCAAGCTTTAAATCTTTCTCTGAAAATCATTTTCTTTAAAATCCTAACCTAAATCGCTATGAGTACCCAGATCTGCGCACCCAGAAGCACTGGCAACTGGGTCCTGGGGTCAAACCGACCCCACACGTCATCCACATAGAGCAGGGACGACCTTTGACTGGCCGTAGTTCGCCGGCGGCGAACTTTTCGATGACAAGACTAGCACCATCCGACTCATCTCGTCAAGACGCATCTATCAGGATAGGTCACCGCAAAATGTTTCAACATTTAGACCAGGGGTAGTGAAAGAGGCAGGGACGACGGTACTGTACGTACAGAGGCAGCACTTTGTGGCCTCTGGCTCACTGTCTCCGGCGAGGGCAAGCACGGTGGAGGCCACAAGGGCTTCGACACTAGCTTCTCCCTACCACTGCCACAGATGAACGAAAGAGATAGAGGGCAGAGAGGCAATGACGAGAGCCAGCCATGGATGAGCTCGCGTCCCCGACCATGGCGTCTACCTAGCCTGAAATCAGACCAAGGGGCCTCACCTGTGGATGATGAGAGATGCTGCTAGGTGGGATCAAAAGAGGAGGACATGGCGCTACTATGGCTACAAGGAATTGAGTGGTGGTGCTTTGGGTGGAGGTGGATTTGGTCAAGGTGTGGTGGTGGCTTCTAGCTTAGCTTGTCATTCTTAGCAGAGAAGAACAGCCAGAGGGAGAGGGTACAGTGGGAGAGCAGAATGAGTGCTAGAGGGAACCAGCGTGGCTTGGGTAGGCCTTATCCACGGTCGGGAGGCATCCATGGCGGCATGCGTTGGCACCGGCCGTGAGCTCTGGCGCGAGTGTGGTGATTGGCGGGGCGGCAGGCGACGGCGTGGGCTCTTGAGTGCGTGGGCGCGCGTGTGTGCAAACAATCGAGTATGCGGGCGTGGCGTCTAGCTCTTGGCTGAGCTCAGCGCGATGATGGCCGAGCAACGGGAACAGGGGAGGAGATAAGGAGGAGGGGAGGAAGAGGCTGACAGGTGGGGCCAGGTGGGTCCCACCCCTTTTAAAATGAAATGAGAACTTTGACTAGCTGTAGTTTCCAAATGAAGCCAAATTTTGAAAAACTTTGAATATGAAAGTTGCTCCATTCAACGAATAGAACATTTCATATATAGGAAGTTTTTGATAATTCCTCCTATTTTTGAAATTATGAATTTGGGTCAAATTTAAATTATAAAAATCTTAATTTTCCAATATTTCTCTCACTATTTTTGCCCTTTTTGAAAGCCTAAAAGGCATTTTCATGATTTGGTGAAAATAGAGAGTTTGTTCTAAATATTTTTCTCCACAAACCATATTAAGGATCCAACTTGAGATAAGCAGTGTAGCTACCTTTTCTAGTTATGATCGAGCAATCAAAATTAGGGTAATTAAATCCTAAGTTTTGCAATACTTGATTTTGAAACCAAACGACCAAGCAAGCATTGACCCTAATACCTTTATAAACCATTTTAGGCTCTAAACACAATCATTTGCACAAATTCATCACAACTATGCCCTCAGGCCAAACAATTCAAATGAATTGCAAACAGACACCAAAGAAAAATCGGTTAACAATGTGATTCCATGCAAATGATATGATTATGCTCATGATATGCAGTGAAAATTCATGATTAACACCAGGGGTGTTACACACGTTCACGGGAGGTGCATCCTCAATACCTATGAGAAAACAGATCACACTGATCATGACACTAAGAAGATAGCGGATAGAGTTGATGCGCTAGAGAAGAAATAGATCGATGAGTTCATCAAACAGTTAATAGGGCACCGTTTAGTTAGTCACGAGTTTGCTTAGATAAAGATTAGTTTGCTTGATTAGTTTGATTCTTTTCCCTTGAATAATTTGTAGTTTGTGCCCTACATGATACTGAAATAAAGAGTTGGTCATTGTTATATTGGATATATTTTGTCTCTTTTGTCTCCACCATGCTGTGTATGAAGGATAACAGGAATCAAGTGTGGGGGAAGACCCTTGACAACTTAACAAACAGATTTAACCGCAATGATCAAAAATTTTGCAAAGATATGACACGAGTACGCTGCACGCCGAAGTAGAGCTCGACTAGCTACCTAAGTAGGGCACTCGCCCTACCACTCAGGGCGCCCGCCCTAGATGTGGGCCCGTAGCTCCATCCTTCAACCACGGTCAGGTTTGCTTCCTGTACATTGTGTTTTTCATATATTCAATTTTCTGTCTTGTTTGTAATTAAATGCTTTAATTAAAAATGTTTAATAATTAAATGAGAAGGTAATTATTTTAGTCATGATCTCAAGATAGACTCACATCATGATTTTTCTTGGGAGTCTTGTTGCTGTTGGGAACTTAATTTTATAGGGTCCCCATTTTAACTTAAGTGGTTGTAGAGTGTGAGAAGGTAGAATAATGAGAACCTGATATCTGATGCTTTGTCATTTGGAGAATTTCTTTTATAAAATTATTAAATTGATTAGCTATGCTTCTCCTCTGTGGTCAAAATAATATACCTACTAGAGCCTTTTCAAGTATGAAAAACTAGCACATAGGCTGCTGCTTTGTGTTGAGTTTGGTCAACCCCTATGAGACGCTGGTCGAGAGGAGGTCATATTAATTAAGATCAAGATCACTTACACCCAGATATATCTGCTGCTCCTACACTGGGAGTACGCAAAACATGCTTTTCGCCATTTATCTATCTCCTACACTGGGAGAAGATCCAAAAAGTACTTATAGGGTTTTCAATAAATTCTCCAAGCTTGTAGTATCTCTTTTCTCAAGTTTCTCTCTCCCTAAGTTTTTGTTTCAAAGTTTATCATGTCATCATGAGGTTATGCAAAAAAATCAGTGTTGAAAAAAAAGAGAAGAAAAGAAAAGAAAGAGGGGAATTAGAAAAAAATAAATACCCCTAGGAAAAAGTTATAGCCCATGAGTCTTTTGAAGAAAGTCTGTTTCAAAAGAGAGAAACCTTATTCAAGGAGCAAAGTAGAATTAGGATTAGCTAGCAAATATTTTCCACACACATGCACAATCTTGATCAAAGGGTATGACACTCCCCTCTGAGGATCCTGTTTTGACCAGGCAACATATGCAATGTGAGTATGCTATATTCTTGAAATACCTTCAACTCCATATAAGCTTTTCTAGAATAGGATGCAGGCATTCCTCATACATGCCTCGGTGAGAATCCACAAATACATGAAGGAGAAGGTAAGCTAAGTTTTATTTTAAAAAGGTATACAAAAACTCCAAGTGATAGGTCTAAGAGAAAAGGGGCTCTGTTTCAAGCTCTTCCATTCCTCAACTGCCCCAAAGTTGTTTGGTAGACAATTTGAATCCCAAAGTATAGGTATGACTAAGGAACAATCTACTGTTGATATCTTGTCCAGAGATTATGCCTAAGGTAAGATTATGCCTAAGGTAATCCATCATTTTGTTGAGGACGAGTAAAAGCCTAAGTGCGGGGGATTTTATTGATGGTAGTTAACTATCCTTTTTAGCCATCAACTTAACTTATAAAATACAGGAGAAAGAAGTATCATCATAGACTAGGGGTTTATACTAACAGAATTCCATGAGTTTGTGAATATATATTTCTGCAATTTAGGCCCACATGTCATGATTACATAGAGAGAATGAAGAATCTAGAAGACTCGGGAAGGCACCCCCTGGAAGGTGGGGCCTGCCTATCAGGATGATAGGGCGCCTGCCCTGGCCAGCAGGGCACCCGCCGTAGCCCTCAGCCAATCAGGGCTGAGCTCATGGATCCTACCCCTAACTGCCTTTGAGGACAAATCTAAGCTGTGCATGAAGATCGGTTTGATCCGAGAGCTGTCGTGCATCCTAGGGTTTATATAACCCTGGCCCTGACTCAGAGTAATTTAGAAACCCTAATTCATTATTTTCAGAGAGAATTAGCTAGAGAGGGGTCCCTTGAATGGATCTCTTCTCTTTAGAGCCTAGCATTCAAGAGAGATTAGCTTTTTAGTCTCTATGTGCGATTAGAGCTATTCTTCTAGATTGAGAGAGATAGAGTGGAGGTAGATTTTGGAGGAAGCCTGGCCTGTTGGTGTCTCCTCTCTAGCTTGTCCCTGTGGGATCAAGTCTCCCTAACCCGGAGCTTGCTTCTAAGATTCTTCGTTGATTCAACTTCTAAATACTTGTAATTTCTTGTTATTATTGTTCTTTGGTTTATGAGTTTACTTTATTTTCTTCACATAGAGGGTAGAGTAGAGCATCCATAGTGTAAGCATGGTGCTTAGACCAGGGTACTCGTAGATATCCCTTGTCTAGCCAGATCGGTTGGTAGTAGCGTGGGAAGTGATAGTACCATTGTTACCTTTGGAGCCTCCTCCCATTAGAAGGATTGGTCGGATTAAAAGCCTGAGGTTAAGCATCCTCTGTGGTGTTTCTTTTCCTTTGGTACGTCCCCAATGGAGCAGTAGTTGCAAAGCTTGCCACAGGTTAGAACTAGGGTGCCGTAAGTAGTCTTCTCTATATCGCTTATGTCAAAATTACCTTGCTTGTAGCTCAGGGGTAGTAGCATAGATTGGGTTAGTCATCACACATTTTCTCCTTGTGGATAAATAAATATGATACTCTAGAATTATTTCCCGAGTGAAGTGCTCACTGATATCTGTGTGCTTGCAGATTACTTCTCTTATATTTCGTGTGCGTAACAAATATCAACAAATATCCTAAGATAGAGCGGTGCTTCTCTAAGATGGTGATGAGCTTAGCGGATTCTTCATTTGAAAGTTGATCGCTAATAATCACAAGGGCCTCTCTATCACCATTCAGGAAGGTATACTTAAGCCAAGAAGGAATTGGCGTAACCTCTATAGAGGGCTTTGGAGGTGGTTTGGATTCATCCAAGTCTAACAGTTCATCTAACTTGGCTTATTCTTGAATGAAATCCTTAGCGTCCTCTTCTTAGTCAGGCTGAGAGGCTTCAAGAAGAGATGCCGACATAGCCTCCTCTATTGGGTCAGGCTCGGGTAAAGATTTGACTTTGGTATTAATAGAGCCAACAAAAGGAACAGAAAGATCTAGATGCTTCCAGAGGTGACCCTTGAGGCGCTCTTCATGATATCCCTCAAGGAATTTCATAATTGGGTGCCTCATTAACAAGTCAACCTCCTTCATAACAAAGATGAAGAAGTTTAGGAGGATGGTGACTTTCTTAATTGAGACAGAGATGTACTGTGCAATTTCGCAACTCTCGACCAATTTCCCAAAAGGTAACTTGAGAAATTTTCTAGTAGGAGTTAACGGCTCCTCGCCTAGGATTATTGATGCTAAAGATTTAGACATTACGCTCACTCCTACAGCGGGATCATAGAGGGATTCTACAATGGTCCTATTGATGCCTTGGCCTCCCTGAGCCATTCGCTGCTCATAATAGATGCGAGCTCTTGAGCAGTTGCCTTGAGGTAGCATGCCTCAAGATGGGTTGGAATATGGCTATTAGGAGCTCTACGTTCTGTAGATTTCTTTTGCACAGGACGATTTGAGACATTGCCAAAGTTGACAAAGAGATTCGTCTCGATGTTAATAGGATATTCCAAAGGATGAATTACTTCTTCCCTTGTAGGAGTTTATGGTTGTGGTTTAGGTTCGGTAGCTCGGAAGGTGGCTAAAGGAAGTTTGGCTGTTAAAGGTTCATCCCTTGGAAGTTGATCTTCCACAGGAGCTTCATTATGATCATCACTGTAGGGGGTGTTCTCAAGAATGGTCGCAAGAACAGCCTTTCACTGATGGGTAGATGAAGGAATGCTGCCTTAGAGGCTAAATCAAGGAATTGTGTAGAGGCTTGGCTAAGACCGAGGTAGAAATGATGCATAAGGGTTGGCTCGGTTATAGCTATGTCTGGGCCAGAGGATGCTAAGTCGGTAAGACGCGCCCAGGCCATACCTAGAGACTCCTTCTCTTCTTGTTTGAAGTTTAAGACATCTCTATGAAGATGAGCTACGGGGGAAATGGGGAAGTAGGTAAGACAAAAATTGGCTTGTAGCTTCTCTCATTCTCCTCCTACACTTCCTACATAGTGAGTATACCACTATCGGGTTTTCCCGTCAAAGAGAACAAAAATAGCTTCCACTTAAGGGTTACTTGCCTCATCCCTTGGATGTGAAGGCATGAGCAAAGTTGTTCAAAATCACATAGGTGTATAGGGATTCTCATCTCCTTCTCCCAAAAAGGGATTCTCTTGATCCATCGCTATGAGACTCAGGCAAAGCTCATAGTGAATGGCCAAAATGGCCTTTGTTGAACTTGGCAGCTCCAACTTAGCGCCTTTGGAGCCGCATAATCAATAAGAGTTGTTTGATCCATTTAGATAAATGTGAAAAGTTTTAATCAAACAAAGATAACTAACAATCTTTATCCTAGTTAAAATAGCTACCGTTCCCCGGCAATGGCGCCAGAAAGATTATGGTGATGAGCCCATGGAGATCAAGGTAAAGGTTTGCTTGTTAAGGCTTTCCGATTTAGTGATTGAGACACTTAGTGAATGTGTTCACATTTAGGATAGATAGCCATATTATCAAGAGGGGAAGTCATGGTTATCTTGACATTCAAGTGCCTCCTAGGTCTAATCATTAAGCATATGCATTAGGATCTAGAGCACTAACATAATTGCCTTGGAAAATGGTTTAGAAAATGCTAACACACGTGAAGAGCCTAGAGATCAAGGCAAAGGTTTGCTTGTTTGGGATTTCTGGTTTAGTGATCAAGACACTTAGTATTGTGATCACATTTAGGATAGATAGTTGTACTATCAAGAGGGGAAGTCATGGTTATCTCGACATTCAAGCGCCTCCTATGTCTCGTCATTGAGCATATGCATTAGGATTTAGAGCACAAACATAATTGGATTGGAAATGGTTTGGAAAATGCTAACACACGTACACTTGAGATATATACACTTGGTGTTGGCACATGAGGCAATTTGGTTGAGAATCGGATTGACAAGAGGCATCTAAGGAGCATCGGACATGGCCATGAACGCTGCCTGTAGAACATCAGACGTAGCTTAGGCGTCCGATGTGTTGCTATGTGGTGGAGGAATTGAGGGTCAAATACCTTGGTGTGTTAGAATTTGTAGTGGCGGATTTTGTTGAGGATGACCATTTCTTGAGAAGTTATCCATAAGCTGGTTTCCTGGTCTTGTGTCCTCAGGAGCCATGCTTCTTCATTTAGTTCTTCTTCATCTTGCTGCATGTGCTCCTCATATGATTGCTCCTCGGTATCATAGAAGGATGGATCATCTCCCGAGCTAATGGACTGGTGTGAATGCCTCGATGAGCTCCCACTGAATGCTACGTGTACCTTCCTTGCCGCGGTTTTGAATGGATTCTTCATGCCTGCCAAGGAAGAAACACAAACACCACTTGGACAAGAGAGGTTAGTGTTAGTGACTCTCTTACGGTGTTTACCTCTTCTTGGCTCCTTATGAGAGAGAGTGATTGAGAATGTCAAAGTGCTTTCTGGTGGTTTGAATGGAGCAAAGTGCTCCTGTGTGAGAGAATAGACACAGAGAGAGAAGGAAGGTGCCGGGTACCTCAAGTAGGCGTCGGCCGACCCCCTTACTGCCTCCAAAATTCATGAGATGGTGAAATGAGTGAAGTGGACTGCTCTCCTATGTCTGGTTCCCTATTTTCCTTCGTTCTGATTGCTTTCTCAAAGAATCATAGCATACTTACTTGTATTTGTTGCAAAGTGAAAGCTCAGATCCTTGAAGAGAAATTTCATACCCCCAGATCAAGATGTGCAAGCGTGTGGTATATGATGGACTAGGTTGCTCCTTTATTTGATACAATTTCTCTCTCTATTTTTCTATTGAGACAAGGCTAGCATTTTGTTTCATGGACTTTCATGTGTCCATCTATATGAATACTTATTTTGCCTAGCCCTTTTTCTTGTGTCTCATCTACTAAACAATATTTAGAGAGATATTCTAACACTTAAAGCATGGAGCAATCTATTTAGTGGAAATGGAATGCATGTTTTTGTGCACTTCTAGTGTTGAAGCAGCATATATGTATGTGGCGTGCATGTGATCTTGATCTTAGAGGCTTGAAATGTCTCTTAACAAGGATCAATAAGACTTGACAACATTCAACACTAAACAAATAGCTTATGTGGAAGGTTTTGAACATGTAAAGCATATATGGCTGTGTAGGAATTTATCACCATTGAGGAACAATTAAGGTTTTGATCATTTTGAGAATAAATTCTCTGGTAATCAATCATGCCTAGAACAATATTATAGTAGCTCTTGTCTCACAATCTCATATCTCTCAAACAACTTAGATTTCGTTCTAGCACTCGCAACCCACAAGATTTTTAGGTTCATGATGGTTTAAGAGAGCTAAGTAATCCATACTTAAAGAAGCACTAAGTTTTAAACTAGGCACTAGAGAAACATTGGCAATGCAACTAGTCATCATTGCCATAAGGAGAAAGAGCATACATGAAGCATAGGTGCTAAAGAAAGTAAAAAAATATTTTTTGTATTTTTAAACTTTTGATTTTTTTATATATGCGATAAAAATAACAATTAAAATGCAAATGCTAAGATAGTATACTTACTTAGTGGGGGAGAGGATCTCATCCAAGCTTGGCTCTTGCTCACTGTGCTGGCGCATAGTATTGGAACCATTCGGCCCAATGTTGTGCTTCCTCATCTTGTATTGCTTGCAGGTATTGGGTATTCTGTTGTGCTAATTGCAATGTGTCCTCTTGTTCAATGTGCGTTGCACCCATGTTGTTGATGAGGTCGTCCACATTCGTCCTTTGATAGCACTTCTCCCTACGCCTTGGGCGAGGGGTGTCCTGTGGATGTGGAGGCCTCCCCATGGACCCTGAAATATCCGTGGAGCTTGCCTCATCGCCTTCCTCGACTTCTTCTCCTGAAGGCTGTGAGGGGCCACCCTGCTCCATTTGGGAGCTCATGACATGCCTCTTGTCTCTCTATCTATTCCTACAACAATCCAGCTTCTTGCCTCTCGATCCAATTTGATGGTTAGTGTACGGAGCACATATAGCTGCCTTTTCTCACAAGGGAGAGGAACTTCGATTGTATAGCCAGGATAAATCATTTTAAGTCCATCCCTTAGACCTCTTTTGAGTACATTAGAGTTAATGAAAACATTCTCATCTATAACATCTCTAGCAGAGGCAATGTACTCAAAGGTATGTGATTCTGTCAAACACCATGTATCGGCTAAATGAGTGATGCAAGACCTGAAGTAGATGGGGATTTCATTCACAAAGCAACTAAGCCAAAAGTTCACCAGTAGTTTAAAAGGAGAGACTTTAATTTTGTGTACCATGGCATAAAGCAATTTAAGTTCATCACCACTTAAGGCATTACCTCTAGTGTCACGAAAAAGAGTAACATTCATCCAATAATGAAGAAAGCGCAGAGTTAGATTATGGATTTTGGAAGCCGTAAGGGTAGAGCAATCATCGGAGCCAGAAATTGCTTTCCAAAATCTAGCTTTGCCAAACCCATCAAAGGCAATGTCTAAATCAAGTTCATGTCACACCCTAAAATTTTTATTTTGGGTTGTGAACGAAAACATTAAATAAAATAAAGGATTTATTAATTTCTTTAAAATAAGACAAGATTTTACTCTTTTGTTTTCATTATAAAATGATAAAAAGTGTGGCATTATAAAATTTTTAAGAAGTTAATAAAGATGGGTTTGTGTTTGGTGCCTTTCTTTGTTTTGCTTGTGTTTGAAAAAGAATTTCTAAAACCCGAACAAGACATGGCTAGGTTCTTTTCGTGTTTGAAAATAAAGCTTCAAAAACCCAAGTTTGCCGCAACAAGGTTTTCAAAAATGTTTTCGGAAAAACCCTTTCTCTTGCATAGATAGAGAGAGAGCCTTTCCTTTCCCTCTATAATGTTGGCCATCGCTCTAGCTAGACATCGTCCCCTACCTAGCTCTAGCAGGCCTAGTTTAGTCTCAAGACATCCCTGGCTTGCCCTAGCCTATCCTGGCCCGACCTAGCTTGCTCTGGCCTCTCCTAGCCTCAACTGGCCACGTTTGGCCAGTCCTAGCCAGCCCCAGCCGACCACGGCCACCCGGGCTAGGCCAGCAGTAGTAGCATCGGGCCACCAGTGGCCAAACTTTGCCATCAGCAGCATAGCAAGGCCAGCAGCAGTCTAGTCTAGCAACCCTTTGCCATCCTCTAAGACATCCAAGCTTGCTTTGGGCCACCGCTGGCCTCACCTAGCTTTATCTGGCCAGCTTTGGCCAGCCACGGCTAGCCCTGGCCACCTGTGGCCACTCCCAGCCGGCCATGGCCAACTCCGGCCGGCCACAGCCAGCCTTAGCTTGGCCACAACGGCCACAAGCTAGCCTAGGCCAGAGCCCAGCCCAGCCACCAGCGGCCATAGGCAGCTAGCAGCCACAACAGGGTGCCAACAGCACGCGGCTCGGCCTGCTTGCTCCCTCTGTGCGCGCTTGCA
Source organism: Bothriochloa decipiens (assembly GCA_023333625.1). Lineage (NCBI taxonomy): Eukaryota > Viridiplantae > Streptophyta > Magnoliopsida > Poales > Poaceae > Bothriochloa > Bothriochloa decipiens. The sequence continues at coordinate 58,520,214 of CM041628.1, forward strand.
GGCCAAGCCCAGCGGCCTCGGCCCAGTAGCGCCAGCGGCCAGGCTGCTCTATGCCCCACATTCTGTCTCTGCATCGTGTGGAGGCGCACCGCCGCCGCCCGAGTCTGCCTCGAGTATGCGCAACCCGATGTTTGTTGTGGCCAATAAAGGGACAACCTCATGCGCTGCGCCCCTCCTCGTACCCTAGGGCTGCTGTCATCGCCACCCGCGAACCTTAACCCTAGCCCTAGTGCAGGGCCGCCATAGCCGCCACCTCCGAGCTCCGTCGTCGCCGCGTCCCTGCCGGCGAGAACACCACCAATAGCTTCGCAAGAAGGTGAGGATCACATCGGTGCCTTCCCCTTCCTCTCTCCCGCTGTTTTGAGGCCCTATGCTGTCACCAGGGTAGCGCCACCATCGTCTGCCACCGTCGCGCTGTCCCTCATCGCGTACGATCATACGCGCGCGTCACGCCCGTGCGTTCAGCCTGCTCCCGAGTGGCCCGCAGCGCCTCCTAGCCGAGTATACCACCGCCGTCCATGGGGTCACCATGCAGCCACCTGCCTCCGGCCTTCCCCCGCCACCAAGGACCCTGCGGCCGAGTTTGCGGAGCCGAGCTCGTCATCCCAATGCTCTCTACACTGTCACCCGTGCCTCGGAATGCCGTTCTGACGAACTCCAACGACCCTCCGGCGAAACATCGCCGACGGGAGCGCCACTCCGCTGACCCGACCCCGCCGGCCAACCCTGGCTGCCCGACCTGATTCGGACGGCACAGATGAGCTCAGGCGTACCGGTCAACCGGGTCAACCCAACCCCCCTCGATTGCTGACATAGGCGCCACGCAAGCACCACGTGTGCGTTGATCGCGTCAATGCGGTCAGGTCGCCGACAGCCTTGGCACTTTTGCAGAAAAGCCCCATCAGTTCTCTTTAATTATGATCTAGTCCTTCGTAGTTCAAAAGTATTTAGATTTTAGATTTCAGTCCTGTTTATGCAGATTAGACCCTAATCTTGTGCAGGCCATAACTTTCACGTTTTAACTCCATTTTTAGCAAACTTATACTTTTTAGAATCGTATCAACGTAAGCTACGCAATCATAGTGACATTTACCATGTTCTAGTCTTTTCAAAATGTGACTTATTTGTGGGTTAGAATAATGATCTATCAACGCCTTTTCCAACATGCGAATAGCCTAGATCAACCTTGTTAGTTGTGCCATCACATCGATAGCTCCTCTGTTGGTCATTCTTATACTCTCCTGATCATAGTAACAAGCTCTACCATGTAGACTGCTCTTTCTTCAGTGTTTCTTTGGTATGATGTCTATTCTTAGTGTTGTCTGTTTGTGTTGCTCGTTTGCTATGATTAGACGAAGAGCAATTCATGAGTGCTGAAGATTGGGACCTGAGGACCGACAAGTGCAGCTAGAGTTGGAGACCATAAGATAGAACAAGTGAAGTCTTTTGAGTAGCTAGACGTTGGATTTAAGGCAAGTGCAGGAACCTTTGATCATTTTGCGCCTATTCACTTTTAATTAATACATTACATGTGTCCTAAATCGAAAAACCATAGGAATGACTAGCTACTTTATCAAAATATCACCTATGGGGGTTTTAGTTGATAGTTTATTAGGTTGCTAGTGCTCTACTCACCTTTCACCTTTTTAATAAAGATAAAACTTGCTTCTTTGAGCTGTGGGCTCTTGGCTTCAACCGTTGGAGAAGTTGATGCTGTTCCACATCGTTGGTTGGCAGTGAATAACGGGGGAAACGGATGCCAGTGGGACTCATGTTGATGAGGGTATCCGTATCTCCTCCCCCTTGTGGACCTTATCATGGAGCGGCAACCTGGGACTTTCGTACATCTCCAGGCTAATGGGCACTAGCTTGGTCTATTAGGAGGACCATCATGGGCAGTTGGGTAGCTTATCGACGGGTAACATAGCAATGGCATGAAGGGTGTTACAAGTTCTAGCATGGGATTTCTGGTAGATTCGTAGACCGGGGCCATGGCTATAAGTATGTCTCTCATGTGCTTGGGACATCAGGAATCGGGTTACCGCTACCTATGACCTATGAAAAACCTCGTTGTGACCTCTGCCGGCCTATCTCGGTAATGGGCTAAGAGGTTGGCCACCTCGGGCATAAAGAGTAATCACAATCTGGAGTGAAAGTGTGCACCTCTACGCAGAGTGAAAAATTCGTATATCGTCCATGCACATGGTCACGAGCGGACCAGATCCTCACATGACTTACCCCAATGGAATAAATTGTTAAATCATGGTGATGTTGTTTGAGGAGGTGTCTACCTCTATTTTTAAACGGGATGGCAATCCTGTGTTGCTTGAGATGGCAATCTCAAGGTTAGTGTTCCAATGTTGCTTGAGGTGGCAATCTCAAGGTTAATATTTTTAATGGATATATGCCTATATCTTGAATACTTTATGAATCTTAATTTCTACTTGATCCTTTAATAAGGGTTGGGTTTCTATACCAAGTTGATAGAAATAGGTTGTTTAATTAAAAAGTGTTATGTTGTATAATTAAAATGCTACCGCAGTTTTACCATTCAACCTTACCTTTGTATAAGCCATGCATGTCATTACTTCCCACTTGTACTTGCTGAGTTTTGACATGGAACTCACCCTTGCTATAGTTTGTAGTAAGGTGCTGCTCTAAAGAAGGATAAAGAAGTTGAGGGTCAGGAGTGTTTGGCATACGAAGCCCCCAGTCAACTGTCCCTGAGAAGAATAGAGCTCTGAAGAGAAATGGTAGCCATAAATTCCGTGATACTCTGCTGTTTGTAAGTGTTGATATAAGTAAGTTTCCGCTATATAATACATTGTTTTTCTGATATCCCATTTTCTTTTATATGTATGGACTTCCTGGGCACACATATGACGGCCTCTGGTCTTCCTTTGGGAACCAAGGTGTTATAGTTCACAATCATGATCACATCCCAAACAGGTGTTTAAGAGGCTCCAAGTTAAATTATGCTCTTTCCCACACATGCGAAAGGCTACCCCATCATTTGTTAATTATAAGGTGCACAGAAATTCTTGGGTAAGCACTTTTATGCTAAATTCATGTATTCGCCAAAATCCTTCCCAACCAATCATGTTAAAAATAACATCGCATTCTTTACTCATACCTGTGTGGTCCAAGAGGACCAGTCGATGATGCCCATGTGATGAAAGTTGCTTGCTTGAAGATTGTTGAACTTCTGTGGCTCTTCTTGGTTCTGCATGAGGCCACTCTCAGGCTCTATCACTCTTGATGGAGGATCATAGAGTACCATCGGGTGGTAGCTCTCTTCCACCTATCTTCTCCCATGGGTTCCTTCTTTGGTGTGGTGAGAGCCCTGGGAAGAACTCTCACCCTTCTTGGACTTCTTGAACCGGGAGAGGAATGTCATACCAGCAAGGGCTCCATGTTTTAGGTCCACAGAGCAGGACCTCTCCGTCTTGTTCATTTTTTGGGTGCTTCGGTTGGTCTCGGAGACGGGGACCATGATTGCACCTCTTTCTCCTGCCACACTTGCTTACCTTTGCCTCGCGGTTCAGCGGGTTCTTCCTTCCTTACTTCGGCCTTTTTGGCCGACTCACCTTTCTTGTTGTTCCTTTGGCGTGGGTAGTAGTGAGGCTTGTTCTTCAGTTTTTGGTCCTTCACCTACATGTTAGCTTTATAACTATTGAATGGACATTTTACCTTCTTTCCTGGGAATTAGAAATGAATTTGTTCGGATCCCACATAGATGATAGCATTAACCATGTTGAGGAATGGCCTTCCTAGGATGACAGGGACTTTAATATGATGAAGTCGGCAAGGACGTACTCATCTTGAACCTTGACTAGTATATGCCTTGCTAGTCCCTTAGGGAATTGAATTGTTTGATCCACCATCTGCAAACGAATAAATGTGGGGTGCAAAGGCCCCCCTAACAAATTATCATAAGTTACATTGGCCATGATGTTGACACCCGATCCAAGGTCACAGAAGACATTGTGGAAGATCTATGGTCCAATCTCGCAGGCGATGGTTGGGAGGCCCAGATCTTTCTTCTTGGTGATGAAGGATGGATCAAGAAGGTAGCCCTAGTTGGAGTGTAGTGGAGGCTTACTGAACCTCTTGGTTACCAATTTCACACCTTCAATTGGATCCTCAGGTTTCCCTGGGATCTTACCTTGCTCGAAGGATGGGATAGCTGCTGCTAACTAAGCTGATTATGTTTCTAGCATTTTATTAAAGCTCAATTGATTTTTCATAGCAGATGTAAAGCTATCCATTTTCTAACTTAAGTTTCCAAGGATCTTATCATTAGCCATCATTTTCTTGTTAATACTATCATTTATTTTAGTTTGGCCTAAGACAAGATCTCTTAAAGAAGGTTGGTTACTATAAGAATTTTTGAAATTATTACTGTAATCGTTACCTTAGTTTCCTTGGTAGTAGGGGAGTGGGTTCCATCCTTGTTGCTGTCATTGGGGCCGGTACCCATTGTTGTTGTTGTTTTTGATGATTATGAAGCTCACTTCCTCCTTTGTTTCAGAACAATTATTTCCTGAATGATCTTCTCCTTAGCACACCACGCACCATGGATCGGCTTTGACAGCTCGTGCGGTGGCGTAGGGTTGAATGGCCTCTTGTTCCTTTTGGGAACCTTCTTCTATCTTCTTCATCAAGAGGTCCATTTTAGCGAAGAGCATGTCCACCTCATTACCGGACACCTTTCTTCTTGGGTTGAAGGCGTTCCTCATTTCGTCCTTGGTTTGTGACCATCTTCTCTATGAGGTCCTTGGCATCCTTGACATTGTGTTGTAAGAACACTCCTCTAGTAGCAGCATCAAGGTGACTACGGGCCAAACCGGTCACGCCATGGTAAAACCTTGAATGATGAGCCATTCCTCTATCCCATAATGAGGACAAGCACAAATGTACTCCTGGAGATGCACCCATGCTTCGTGAATTGTCTCATCAGCTTCTTGTTGGAAGCTCAAAATCTTTCCACAAAGGGCGCTGGTTTTGCCCATCGGGAAGAACTTCTTAAGAAATGCATTAGTGCACTTCTCCCAGGTGGTGACTTCACTCTTGTTGGTGTAGAACCACTGTTTCGCCTTCCCTAATAGCGAGAATGGGAAAAGGCGAAGACGGATGGCGTCTATAGAGACATTCTTGATAGTGAAGGTACCACACACCTCCAAGAAGTGTTGGAGATGGGCATTGGCATCCTCATGCAGCTTCCCACAGAACAGATTTGCATGCACCATATTGATTAGCATAGGCTTAAGCTCAAAAGTTGCATCCCCCAAGTTCAGCTATGGACTCGTGGCGACCTAGTCAGCCGACGACGCAGAGTACTCAGAGATGGTCTTTTGGGCGGCCATAGCTTCCTTAATGATTAGAGCGGGACTTCCTTCCTCTAGCAGATTTAGATCTGAGATGTTCCTCTGAGGGGGAACTTGGTGACGTCTAGTTCTCCTCAATAATTTCTTAGGATCTTCAACAAAATTTGACGGCAATTGAAAACCGCTCATGCACCTACTAGTTTCACGATAACAAAAAACAAGACAGGTGAGGGGTAAGCCCCTAACACTAATTGATAACTAAATTGATAGTAGACTTTGGATTCTCTTTTATGAAAATTCCTAAGCTAACACTTTCCTCGACAACGGCGCCAGAAATGCTTGTTGGTATTTCTTAGCATCACTATCAAAAATTGGCAATGGCACCAAAAATGCCTATGGGGTAATTCTTAATGTCTCTATCAAAGATTGGATTATTCCACAAGCGCATAGAACATTTCGATGTAGCACTTCACCAAGGATGAGTATTCCAAGGTATCATTATTTATTTTATCCCAGGGGAAAGCAGTAGATAGGAATATTTAATAAAAGGGGGAAAGAAATACTCGTGTTTACAACAATCTAGTCTCACTAGTGTAAAAGAGGGGTAAGTGAATAAAAGGGAAGGATGGGTAAATGATCACAAAGATCCTAATCTAAAGATAACTGGTAAAGAGCTAGCTAGGTGGGAGGACAACGAGTGACTAAAGGACTCCTATGTATCTTATTTTACTTCTATGCACTTGATCCTAACAGATAGATGACTTAACTAGAACGGCGCCGTACAACTTTTGTGGTGGGGATAGACGAGATAGCAGAAGACAGAACCTCCACTAAAGCAACTACATGGATTATGGATGCCCTACGTTTTAAGAACTTGCCCGAATGTGGTGAGAAACCCTAATGCCTCCCAAGACCTTTCACCTCTCAGGAGTGCGCTCACGAACTATCTGTGCGGACTAGTGGCAATCAAAGGTAAGACTAAGTCTGAGCACCATGCTCACACTTACTCTTACAACTCTAGCTAACGATCAGGTAGCTAGAGTGTAACACCTCTAGTGTTATATCAACTAAAACATATCATGTCATCATATGCATTGCAAAGCATTCATGAATAGGTTAAATTTGATGTGCATCAACTAAAATAAATTTACATTTCATAGGTTGCTTGTGTTTCTTAAATGTTATGTCACATGAAATCATAAAACCCTACCTTCGAATGTCATCTCAAATACTTAGTTTATATTCTACGTACTTGAGGTGTAAACCGTGTTTACACTAGTGTCAAGCATAGTGTATAAATCTAAGTCCAACACTTAAAAATGATTTCCATATTTGAAGTTGAATTTGGATTTCAAAGCTTATTCCCAAGTCTTGCAATTCAAATTTAAATTCAAATTGGAAAGCTATAAAATGTTTTTCAAAAAAATCAACTTGGCCAACCAAGGCTACTATTGGGTTATGGACCGAAAAATGTCCTTGGATGATGTTTGTGATCATTAATGACCAACCAATTAATTTAGAAACTAAATCGAGTTTGACTTTGGCTTCGAAAACCCTATATTTCAAAAGTTGGTTTTACCCCTTTTTGATAATTCAAAATCTATAAGGAATTTGGCTATACTCTCAAAATATGGTTTGTAGATCTTGACAAGAGCTACAAGTTTGGTATTCAAAATTTTTCAAGTTTCCAGAATGAATTTCAAATGAATTTGAAAATACAGTTTTCCAGCTTTTATCCCCTTTTGATTTTAAAACCATAATTCCAAAATTATGCATAATTTGGGAAAACTTTGTATATGAAAAATGTTTGGTTTGAAAAGTTAAAAATTCCATAGTTTTGAAGATTTTGAAGTTTTATTCAAAAATCAAAAGTAATTTTAAATGTTTGTTTCTAGGGTTTTATTTCCTTTTTGAATTTGAATTATATTAAATAAAATATGTAACTCTTGAAAAGTTATGCAAATGATATTTTTGGAGATTTTCAAGTTCCTATGTAATTTGTGGAGTAATTTGCCAAGTTTCAAAAATAACACCCTCTGCTATAGTAACAGGGCCTATGAGCAGCCGCCATCGCCAGCTTTTCACGCCGCGCCACCGTCCCCCGGCGCCATACCACCCTGCCGCGGCCGCCAGCTCGCCTCCACGCGTGAAGCTTCATCACCCAAGTGTCAGCCGCTCCTGTCTCACCACCGTGCTTTAAATAGAGGAGGTCGGCCGTCGTTTGCTTCTCCTTCCTCTGCTCCGCCATGGCCGACGACCTCCCTCCACCACCCAAATTCATCGCTGTTGCTCCATCATCGCCCACTTGCTCTTGCCAGAAGCTCCGCCTCATCCTTGTGCTCCGTTTTGAGCTAGTTCATGCTCGCTCTCCCCGCCGGAGTCGCTAGTGCGCCGTCGTCTTCTTCGCGCGCGGCAACCGCGCCGCCGCGCGTCATTTCATCGATGACCGCAGCCACCGTTAGTTACTTTCTCCCATCTTCTCCACCATCGTGCTCGCTTTGTTATGCTTCCCCTTATGTGCTTCATGGTTCGCTTGATGGTGCCCAGGAATCGTCGTGACGTCCACCTAGCCGCCGGAGCATCACCGCCGCCATCACTGCCGCCATCTGTAGCTCGCCTCTGTTCACCACTGAGCCCGATAGCGTGCGCACCAGACCCGCGGTGAGCTCCTACGCCTGCCCTTGCCCTCAATTTCATCCTTGCCACGTTGTAGCCGCCGGTCACCGTAGCTCGCCGCCGGCATGACCATGCCGCTCCGCCGCGTGCGTAGCCATCTTGGCTGGGGGCTAGGAATGGCTCCATCCTGTGGCTTAGCATGTTCGCGTGAGTGCCCCACATATGCCCGTGCCCTCACCATCGCCGGAAATAGCTCCGGTGACTTTGTCGCCGCGCCGCTGTGCCACCATGGTCACCGGCCAGTGCGCCGCCGTACCCCCGCCCCTCCATTAACTACCCTAATCGACTCCCCGTCTCGAGCTGAGCCTGTAGGGCCAAGCCCCGACGTCGGAGACCTCGCCGCCGGCGAGATATCGCCGGTCAACCGTCGCAGCGCCGTCGGTCAGCGCGGGGACACTGTTCTTATTTTCTTTTTTCTATTTTTAGAAAATAATTTAAATGTTATTTTTTTAGAAAATCATAGTAATTCATGTATAGCTCCAAAAATTCTAAAAATTTTTGTGTATGCTCTATAATATGCCAATTTTGAGTAATTTTTCCATAAGTTAAAATTAGCCCTTTTAATTGAAAAATGCATATTCTATGATTTTTAATAAATAAAATAATTGGCTTTTATTTCTAAAAATTATTTTTCCATCTAATTAGACCAAGATCTATCCAAAATAAAATTTTGAGCTCAATTAGACAACTTTAATTTTACGCCTTTATTTTATGCTTTTTAATTAGTTAATTAATTTTATGCTTTTTAATTAATTAATTTTATGCCTTTATTTTATGCCTTTAATTAATTCAAACTCTACTCTTATTTATAAAAGTTTTATCGCTTCAGTTATGAAATGTTACATTAGTAATAGGAGTTGAGTGAAAACCTACCAATTGCATTACCTGTCTTACTTCCTTATTCCTTGTTACCTGTTAACTGAAAAATGCATAGTAATGCTTAGCCCTGCTTAGTTAGATAGGTTTTCAAAAAGTAAAAGAATGAAAAAGATGAGTATGGTTTTGTCTATTGGAATCATGATGATAGTTAATAAATCGAGTCCGGACGGCTAACTTGCTTTGGGATAGGAGTCCCTTTGTAGTGTTTCCGTCTGTTGATGCCCTAGGTCCCGTGTCGATGGTGAACTGGTGATATCGAGAAACTAGAAAATCCACATACATGAAGTAATATACAATGGGTTAGAGTCCCCACGTATGTCATAGAGTGATATATAGTGGGCCAAAGTCCCCACATATGTCATAATGTGGTATGCTATGGGTTTAAGTTCTCACGTATATCGGTACACTGGGTCATAGTGCCCACGTGTATCATGTGGTGATATATGGCTGCAGTTGTTATCCCGGTATATCTGTGATCTGGTATGCATCGGAGTTAAAGTCTCTGATATCCAGTGATCTAGGTCCCAGCTGGGTATAAAAATGGATTCGAATCGTCGTTGCTTCTCGAAGAAGAAGACTCGATCCTTGTTCATCGTCATAGTAACAACTTGAATGACGATAAGTTATAAAAATGATTTTGGTTGGTAATCTAGAGCTAGATCAAGACAACCTTTACTTTTTGTCAAGCTTTTCTGCAAAAATCCTAATCTCTGGCAAGCCTTACCTTGTCCCTTTAGCCTGCATTTGCTGAGTCTTCACCCCTCTTCTTTCGTCGGGTCAGTCTTGTTGAGTACTATTGTACTCAGGGTTTGTTGTAGGTGAGTCCCATGGGCAGGAGTGCTTCGCATCCTACTGCATGACAGTCGTTGCGGAGAGTGACAACGAGTAGGATGTCTGGCTCTTGGGTAGAGCACACCGACTGGGTTTTGTAAATAAATTATCTATTTCTACCCCAATACTACTAAGGTTTGTAATATTTAAACTTATGGTTTGTAAGATTTGAAACTAAAAGGTTTATAAACTTATGTTATTGTAACTCTTTCACTGTTTAATCTGATGTATATTATTTGTATAAAACTATTATAATACTGCAATGTCTCTTTGTAATGATTGATCCTGCTCGGAGAATCGTGGATGATTCAGGATTTACCCGACAGACCTTTTAAGTCTTATGGAGCACATTCATGGTTATTAGGAGTCTGTTAGACATTAATCATGTGTGTAAGCCATATGGTTTAGGAGGTTCTGCCACAGCTGGTATCAGAGCCGGATCATTATTAAAAAGAGTTGTTGTAGTATTCTTTGCGAAAACTTCAAAAGTTTTGAGTCAAATAATTTTAACTTAACTATTTTGGGTCCAAATTGCTTAATTCTTACCTATGATTCTTTCTATCAACCTTTCTTCTTATTTTAAAAAGTGTGGTGGTGGAATAGCATAATATAGTGCCCTATGTTATAAAAGTTACCTTTATGTATATGTGTGGCTTTAAAAACATTTTATGCTTAGATCATAAGTTCGTTCATGCATCATGCTTAATTAATCTGTTTAATTACCTTCCCCTTTAAAGTGGTTTAGGTTAAGTAGTATCAATCCTTTTTATGCTAACATTTAGAGTCCTTCCTATCTATCCTTATCTCTTATGACCTATCTTTCTTCAGGATGGCCCTTACCAAGCAGACTCCTCGTAAGAGCACTGCAACGAAGGGGGTACCTCGACATCAACTAGCTCCCAGATACGAGATTGGCGAAAGCAGTAAAAATCCTAATCCAGATCCACAAGCTGAAATAGCAAGACTTAGGGCTGAGTTGGAGAGTGCTGAAGCCAATAGGATCGAAGAGTCCACTGAGATTACTCAGTTAAGGCGATCCTGGAGGCATATGAAGCAACAAAAGAATGATGCTTGGGCACGAGAAGATGCAGTGAATGATCATGTCCACGAACTTGAGGATTACATGGAAGAATTGGAGGAGTATGTGGAGGAAGCTGATGATGAGTGTGTGAGGCTGAATAACCTGTTGGATCCTAAATATCAACGACAGGCAGCCCAAGATGATCTTGGTCTTGTAATGGGTCAGGATGAGGAAGAGGAAGACCCTGAAGAAATAGAGTCCGCTGATGATGATGTCATCGATGAGGAAGAAGAAAACCAGATGGGTGTAGCGAATGAAAATGAAGAGGATCTTATGGAAGTAGAAGATCCAGAGATAGTGGAGGAAGATCCTGAAGAGGAAGAGGATCCCAAAGAGGAGGATGTAATTCCCGTGTAAACCAGTGAGGAGGATGAGTAAGGAGTTTGGATAGTGAGATGTGCAATATATCTTTCCCCTGCTTTCTGAAACCTAGTAGGTGTGGGAAGTCTTGCCGGAGTGCAGACTGTTGTAACAAAAATAATGTATTATAAATCTGTTACACGTTTGTAATATCTGCTTATGAAATCCAATAAAGTTTGGTGAATAAAGTATAGTTTGTTTATCAACAGATGCCTGCTCACACTCGTTCCCATGATGCTGCTGGTACTTCTCATAATGGAGGTGATATCCTAAATCCTCCACCAGTTCCACCAACCCTGGCTGATGTAATTACGACCTTGGTCAATGCAACCACTATGATGGCCTAGAACCAGAATCAAAATGCACGTTAGGGGAATCATGGTCAGAATAATAGGAATGAGACCACATATGTGGATTTTACAGACACACGCCCTCCAATCTTCACCAGAGTAGATGAACCCATGGAGGCAGATGACTGGCTCTGCACTATGGAATAGAAGTTTGGACTAATTGAGTGCACTGAATATCAGAAGCCCATGTTTGCAGCCCAGCAATTGAGAGGCACTGCAGGAGCCTGGTGGGTCAACTTTGTTGCTGCTCAGCCTGAAGGTCATCGTATTACTTGGGCTGAATTTCGTGAAGCTTTTCGTGCACATTTTATTCCTGAGGGAATTATGGTCATAAAACTTGAAGAGTTTCTTTCTTTGTGACAAGGTGATATGTCAGTTATGCAGTATTTTGGCAAATTCAATCACTTGCCCTAATATGCCCCTGACCATGTGAGTACAGATCGTAAAAAGAAGGAATATTTCCTTAGGGGTCTGAGCAGTAAGATACAGAGAATGATGACTAGGAACCCAAATGCAACCTTCCATGAGATGGTAAATATTGCCATATCTTATGAAGAAAAGAACTATCAACACATGGAAGCTAAGAAGAAGAAAACTGTGACGTCGGGATTTTCTAGTGGCAATCAAAAGCGCCAGAAAATAATTTATCATCCCCAAAACCATTTCTGTCCTTCTTACTGTCCACCACAATACCAAGCCCAGCAGCAGACACTTGTCTGTCCTGCTGCTGCTCTTTTTTATCCACGACAGCCGAATGCCCCTGGTATTCAAAACCCCAATTTCCATCCACAAATCTTCCCATGTTACAATTGTGGTAAACCTGGCCATTACTCAAGGAACTGCCCGCATCTGAGGTAGTATAATACTTATGTCCCTAGGGCTTGTGCACCACTATAGCAACCACAGAATCAGAATACGGTAGGAAATCAGAATATGCAGAAGAATAAAAATGAGAAGAAGGTTAGTAAGTTGTTTTATACTCAAGTTGGGGAGATTCCAGAAGGAGAACCCATCATGATGGGTACGTTCCCTGTTGCTGATCATTCTACAATTCTGCTTTTTGATTCTGGTGCATCCCATACATTCATCAATGGTACATTTGTTAAGGCACATAAAATACCAACAATGGGGACAAAAGAACAATTCTTTATACAATCACCTGGGGGGCGTATGTGTACTAAAGAGATGGTACATGATGTGCCAATAAGTTTGGGTGGGTATATTTTTCCCATTGATATGATAATATTAAAGGATCAAGATATAGATGTGATCCTAGGTATGAATTGGATGAAATGGCATGGTGCTGTGATAGACATCCTGAATAGAACTATGAGAGTGAACATACCTAATTGCAAATCTCAACTCCTTATCCAACTTCTGACAATTAAGAGGACTGTCAAAAAGGTATGTGCAACTTCTGTGAAAGAGATCAAAGTTATACCAGTGGTCTGTGAGTTTCCTGATAGAAAGGTGGAGTTTAGAATTGATTTAAAGCCTGGTACTGCTCCAATATCCAGAAGAGCTTATCGAATGGCACCACCTGAGTTAGCAGAGCTCAAGATTCAATTGCAAGAGTTATGAGATAAAGGTTTTATTCGACCTAGTTCATCACCTTGGGGATGTCCTGCAATTTTTGTGAAAAAGAAAGATAAAAGTTTAAGGTTATGTGTGGATTATCGTCCCTTGAATGAGGTAACAATCAAGAATAAGTATCCTCTACCCTGCATTGATCTGCTTTTTGATCAATTGGCAAAAGCAAAGGTGTTTTCCAAGATTGATCTTCGATTTGGGTATCATCAAATCAAGATTCGCCCAGATGATATTCCAAAGACTGCCTTTACCACTTGGTATGGTCTATATGAATATTTGGTCATGTCTTTTGGACTTATCAATGCACCAGCTTATTTCATGTACTTGATGAACTCAGTGTTCATGCCAGAACTTGATAAGTTTGTGGTTGTCTTCATTGATGATATATTGATATATTTCAAAAAATGAAGAAGAACATGCTGAACACCTCAGAATTGTTCTGCAGCGTCTGAGAGAACATCAATTATATGCTAAGTTTAGTAAGTGTGAATTTTGGCTGAAAGAAGTGAAATTTCTTAGACATGTTTTATCAGATAAAGGTGTTGCTGTTGACCCTAGCAAGGTACAAGATATACTTGATTGGGAACCACCGAAGACTGTGCATTAAGTTCATAGTTTTCTGGTAATGACGGGTTACTACCGTCGTTCCATAACTGATTTCTCAAAGATATCAAATCCCATAACTGAGTTGTTGAAAAATGATGTTAAGTTTATTTGGTCATTTGAATATGAAGAGGCATTTCAGAAATTAAAGAAATTGATGACTACTGCCCCTATCCTAGCATAGCCAAACATCGAGAAGCCGTTTGATATTTATTGTGATGCTTCTGGTATTGGTATTGGATGTGTGTTGATGCAAGAAGGGAGAGTTATTGCTTATGCTTCTTGACAGTTGAAGAAACATGAAGAACATTATCTAACACATGATTTAGAGTTAGCAGCTGTTGTCCATGCATTAAAAATATGGCAACATTATCTGTAGGGAAATAAATATAATATCTATAGTGATCACAAGAGTTTGAAATATATTTTTACTCAACATGAGTTGAATATGAGGCAAAGAAGGTGGTTAGAACTAATCAATGATTATGATTTGGAAATATATTACCATCCTGGTAAAGCAAAAGTAGTTGCTGATGGACTTAGACGAAAAAGTCATTATCATTGTTTAACAGTGAAGCCTTTGGATATTTCTTTATGTCATGAGATAGAAAATTTGGGAATAGAGATGGTGCAATAGGAAGTTTTCTAACATTACTGTTGAGTCAACTCTCAAAGATCAAATTATTGCTGCTCAGAGAAGTAATAAGGGAATTAAACATATCAAAAAGAAAGTTAGAAAAGAAAAGGTTTCTTGTTTCACAATTGATGAAGCAGATGTCTTATGGTATAAGAATCGTCTGGTCATACCAAAAGTTCCTAAGTTACATCAAAAGATCCTTGATGAAGCACACCTCTCAAAATTTTCTATTCATCCAGGAAGTAATAAGATGTATCATGATTTGAAACAGAAATTTTGGTGGACCAAGATGAAGATTGAAATTGTTAAGTATGTGGCTAAATGTGATACCTGTCAGAAAGTCAAAGCTATGCATTTGAAGTCAGCAGGAGAACTTCAACCATTACCCATTCCATCTTGGAAGTGGGAAGATATCAGTATGGATTTATAGTAGGTTTACCCAGAACCTCAAAAGGTTTTGACTCCATCTGGGTCATAGTGGACCGACTCACAAAATCTGCACATTTCCTTCCAGTCCCGAATACATATAGAGCCTCACAATATGCCAAATTGTATTTTGCATGTATTATCAGTCTTCGTGGTGTACCAAAGACTATTGTGTCAGACAGAGGCACGCAATTCATCAAAAAATTTTGGAAACAATTGCATGATTCACTAGGTACTGATCTTTTGCATAGTATAGCCTATCATCCTCAAACTCGAGGGCAGACTGAAAGAGTCAATCAAATACTTAAAGATATGTTGAGAGCTTGTGTTCTGAATTTTCCAAAGAAATGGGATGAGTGTTTACCTTTAGCAGAGTTCTCCTACAATAATAGCTATCAAGAAAGCATTAAAATGGCACCATTTGAAGCATTATATGGTCGCAGATGTAGAACTCCATTGGACTGGTCAGAACCTAGAGAAAGGAGATTCTTTGGAGTTGATCTTGTAAAAGAAACAGAAGATAAGGTTAAGCAGATACAACAGAACTTAAAGGTGGCACAGTCTCGATAGAAAAGTTATGCGGATAAAAGGCGTCAACCATTGTGGTTCAATAAGGGAGACTACGTATATTTAAAGGTGTCACCTATGAAGGGAGTTACTCGATTCGGAGTCAAAGGCAAGCTAGCACCCCGTTATATTGAACCATTTTAGATCTTGGCACAAATTGGGAAGGTATCATATCGTCTACAATTGCCTGAACAGTTGTCAGCTGTACACAATGTGCTTCATGTATCACAACACAAGAAGTGTCTTCGGCTACTAGATAAAGTTATTGATGTTGAAGGGATTGAACTTGAACCTGACTTGACTTATTCTGAGTATCCAATTTGGGTTTTGGATCAGAAAGACCGTGTTACTCAAAGCAGAAGAATCAAGTGGTACAAGATACAATGGGATCAACATTTAGAAGAAGAAGCTACTTGGGAATCGAAAGATTACTTGTTGGAGAACATCCAGACTTCTATGCTTCTATCTAAGTTATAATTCCCTCTATGAGTTGTAACTACTTTAGTGTGAGTTGTAAAAACCCTTTTTCTTATGAACTTTATCGAAGTGTGTTTTCTTGACACATTTCCTTTTCCATTACTTTACCTACATCTTTAAATCTCGGAACGAGATTTCTTTAAGGGGGAAGGGCTGTAACACCTCTAGTGTTATATCAACTAAAACATGCCATGTCATCATATGCATTGCAAAGCATTCATGACTAGGTTAACTTTGATGTGCATCAACAAAAACAAATTTACATTTCATAGGTTGCTTGTGTTTCTGAAATGTTATGTCACATGAAATCATAAAACCCTACCTTCGAATGTCATCTCAAATACTTAGTTTATATTCTATGTTCTTGAGGTGTAAACTGTGTTTACACTAGTGTCAAGCATAGTGTATAAATCTAAGTCCAACCCTTAAAAATAATTTCCATATTTGAAGTTGAATTTGGATTTCAAAGCTTATTCCCATGTCTTGCAATTCAAATTTAAATTCAAATTGGAAAGCTATAAAAATGTTTTTCAAAAAAATCAACTTGGTCAACCAAGGGTACTATTGGGTTATGGACCCAAAATGTCCTTGGATGATGTTTGTGATCTTTAATGACCAACCAATTAATTTAGAAACTAAATCCAGTCTGACTTCGGCTTCGAAAACCCCATATTTCAAAAGCTGGTTTTACCCCTTTTTGATAATTCAAAATCTATAAGGCATTTGGGTATACTCTCAAAATATGGTTTGTATATCTTGATAAGAGCTACAAGTTTGGTATTCAAAGTTTTCAAGTTTCTAGAAAGAATTTCAAATGAATTTGAAAATACAGTTTTCTAGCTTTTGTCCCCTTTTGATTTTAAAACCATAATTCAAAAATTATACATAATTTGGGAAAACTTTGTATATGAAAAATGTTTGGTTTGAGAAGTTGAACATTCCATAATTTTGAAGATTTTCAAGTTTTATTCAAAAATCAAAAGTAATTTTAAATGTTTGTTTCTAGGGTTTTATTCCCTTTTTGAATTTGAATTCATATTTCAAAAAATATGCACAATTTGAAAATGTTTGTTAAATGAAATATACAGCTCTTGAAAAGTATGCAAATTATATTTTTGGAGATTTTCAAGTTCCTATGTAATTTCTGGAGTAATTTACCAAGTTTCAAAACTAACACTCTCTGCTACAGTAACAGGCCTATGAGCAGCCGCCATCGCCGGCTTTTCACGCCGCGCCGCCGTCCACCGGCGCCATACCGTCCTGCCGCGGCCGCTAGCTCACCTCCGCCCATGAAGCTTCATCACCCAAGTGTCAGCCGCTCCTGTCTCACCACCGTGCTTTAAATAGAGGAGGTCGGCCGCCGTTTTGCTAATCCTTCCTCTGCTCCGCCATCGCCGACGACCTCCCTCTGCCACCCAAATTCATCGCTGTCGCTCCATCATCGCCCACTTGCTCTTGCCAGAAGCTCCGCCTCATCCTTGTGCTCCGTTTGAGCTAGTTTGTGCTTGCTCTCCCCGCCGGAGTCGCTAGTGCGCCGTCGTCTTCTTCGCGCGCGGCAAACGCGCCGTCGCGCGTCATTTCTCCGACGACCGCCACCACCATCGGTTACTTTCTCCCATCTTCTCCACCATCATGCTCACCTTGTTATGCTTTCTCTTATGCGCTCCATGGTTCGCTTGATGGTGCCCAGGAATCGCCGTGACGTCCACCTTGCCGCCGTAGCACCGCCGCCGCCATCATCGCCGTCGTCTGTAGCTCACCTCCGTTCACCACCGAGCCCAATAGTGTGCGCACTAGACCCACGGTGAGCTCCTGTGCCTGCCTTGCCCTCAATTTCATCCTTGCCATGTTGTAGCCGCCGGTCATCGTAGCTCGCCGCCGGCATGACCATGCCGCTCCGCCGCGCGCATAGCCATCTTGGCTGGGGGCCAGGAACGGCTCCATCCTGTGGCTTAGCATGTTCGCCTGAGTGCCTCGCGTATGCCCGTGCACTCGCCGTCATCGGAAATAGCTCCGATGAGCTTTGTCACCGCGCCGCCGTGCCGCCATGATCGCCGGCCAGTGCGCCGCCGTACCCCCGCCGCTCCATTAACTACCCTAATCGACTCCCCGTCTCGAGATGAGCCTGTAGGGCCAAGCCTCGACGCCGGAGACCTCACCGCCGGTGAGATATCGCCGGTCAATCGTTGCGCCGCCGTCAATAAGTGCGGGGACACTGTTCCCATTATCTTTTTTATTTTTAGAAAATAATTTAAATGTTATTTTCTTTAGAAAATCATAGTAATTCATGTATAGCTCCAAAGATTTTTAAAATTTTTGTGTATGCTCTTTATGATGTCCTCTATGTAGGAAAAATATAATATGCCAATTTGGAGTACTTTTTGCATAATTTAAAATTAGCCCTTTTAATTGAAAAATGCATCTTCTATGATTTTTAATAAATAAAATAATTGGCTTTTATTTTTGAAAATTGTTTTGCCACCTAATTAGACCAAGATCTATCCAAAATAAAATTTTGAGCTCAATGAGACAATTTTAATTTTATGCCTTTATTTTATGCTTTTTAACTAATTAATTAATCCCTGTAAGCATACTTAATCATTATAGGGTTGTTTGACTTTGGGATTGATTGATGACCTTGGGTCATTAACCTTAATGACCTTTGGCACTTTAATTAATTGTTTACGCTTACTTGGATCATGCCATTAGGGTTTAATCAACGTTATTTCATGCGTTTAATGAACTTCTTTATTAAGTAGTTAACCCTAACGAACTTAGTAAGTTTTGTTTCTTTATTAAGTAGTTAACCCTAACAAACTAACTTAGTAAGTTTTGTGGGCTTACAATTTTATCCTGAAGGAAAGTTGTACTCAAGCCCTTAATCTGATCATGCATCCATCGAGCTTCATGTTTACTATTACATCATGTTGACGCCATATCGTATAGTTTCCGTTAACAGAGAGTTTTAACGTTGTCGCACCAGATCCCAAGGAAGAGCAGACTTTGGAGTTGGGAATTGATCCAAAACTCGAGACCATCTACCCTGAATACCAAGACAAGCCTCGGATGCATTCAAACTCTACTCTTATTTATAAAAGTTTTATTGCTTCAGTTATGAAATGTTGCATTAGTAATAGGAGTTGAGTGAAAACCTACCAATTGCATTACCTGTCTTACTTCCTTATTCCTTGTTACCTGTTAACTAGAAAATGCATAGTAATGCTTAGCCCTGCTTATTTAGATAGGTTTTCAAAAAGTAAAAGAATGAAAAAATGAGTATGGTTTTGTCTGTTGGAATCATGATGATGGTAATAAATCGAATCCGGAAGGCTAACTTGCTTTGGGAAAGGAGTCCCTCTGTAGTATTTCCGTCTGTTGATGCCCTAGGTCCCATGTCGATGGTGAACTAGTGATATCGAGAAACTAGAAAATCCACATGCATGAAGTAATATACAGTGGGCCAGAGTCCCCATGTATGTCATGGAGTGATATATAGTGGGCCAGAATCCCCACATATGTCATAGTGTGGTATGCTGTGGGTTTAAGTTCCCACGTATATCGGTACACTAGGTCATAGTGCCCACGTGTATCATGTGGTGATATATGGCTGCGGTTGTTATCCCAGTATATCTATGATCTGGTATGCATCAGAGTTAAAGTCTCCGGTATCCCAGTGATCTAGGTCCCAGCTGGGTATAAAAATGGATTCAAATCGCTGTTGCTTCTCAGAGAAGAAGACTTGATCGTTGTTCATCATCGTAGTAACAACTTGAATGATGATAAGTTATAAAAATGATTTTGGTTGGTAATCTGGATCTAGATCAAGTACTTTCTGTCAAGATTTTCCACAAAAATTCTTATCTCTTGCAAGCTTTACCTTGTCCCTCTAGCCTGCATTTCCTGAGTCTTCACCCCTCTTCTTTCGTCCTGTCAGTCTTGTTGAGTACTTTTATACTTAGGGTTTGTTGAACCCTTGTTGCAGGTGAGTCCCATGGGCAGGAGTGCTTCGCATCCTGCTGCATGACAGTCGTTGTGGAGAGTGACGAGTAGGATGTCTGGCTCTTGGGCAAAGCACACCGACTGGGTTTTGTAAATAAATTATCTATTTCTACTCCACTACTACTAAGGTTTGTAATATTTAAACTTATGATTTGTATGATTTGAAACTAAAAGGTTTATAAACTTATGTTATTGTAACTCTTCCACTGTTTACTCTGATGTATATCATTTGTATAAAGTTGTTGTAATACTGCAATGTCTCTTTGTAATGATTGATCCTGCTCGGAGAATCGTGGATGATTCGGGATTTACCCGACAGACCTTTTAAGTCTTATGGAACACATTCATGGTTATTAGGAGTTAGTTAGATAATAATCATGCGTGTGGGCCATATGGTTTAGGAGGTTCTGCCACATAGAGCTCCTATGCAAGATAGGACAATGATACACACACAAGAAGTTTGTTGTAGGAAACCAATCCAACTAAGGCAACTATACTACTAAGACAAGCACACAATAAAACTATAAAAATAGACTTGCACTAAGTAAATATTCCTTTTGTCCCTATTTAATTATCGCCGTTGGTGTGCGTGCCACAAGTTTGACTCGATTTGTATAAAATATGTGCAACATTTGTATCTCCAAATAAATTTGTTAAAAAACTAGATTCAATGATCTTTCTAATGATACTAATTATGTAGTATAAATATTAATATTTTTTGATATATAATTGCCGACAATTGTTTCTTGGGAAGCGCAAGCGACAATTAAAAGGGACGGAGGGAGTACTAAGTAAAGTAAGGCAAGAATAAATATATTGATAAAGGGAAAGTCTTACAAAAAGAGAAAGATACAAGAGATATACCAGACTCTCCAGAAGATGACTCCAGAGACCCCGAGCTTCGCTCGACTCAACTCTAACTCCCACTCTAGACTAACTACTTCTACTCTTGCTTGAGCTTGGAAGATTGGATTAGAGATCAAAGGATGCTTTCCAAGGGTGGTGGCAGCCTCCTTATATAGGGGAAGGAGAGGGGTTGCCACATCAGCAATCCGTGTGCTCCTCCTCTCTTCACCCTTGGATGAACCGACTTTAATACCACCTCTAATGAACATCTTGGATGAAGCTTGACGCATGGCAGCATGCAGGAGGTCGGTGGGAGCAAACCGACCTAGTGGGGCCCACAGGAGGGGTCGGCCGACCCCCTCATTCGCAGGTGGGACCCGCTAGGTCTTCTAGAAGATGTCCCCACCAGTCATGTGAAGTGGCTTGGTCGGTTTCTAAATATTTGTCATGTTGCTTGCTTCCTTGTGGGCCCATGAATCCATGTACAATGATCTTTCACCGTTGGATGAAAACACAAGTTGATCTAAAGGGTTGAATTGGACTCCAGGGACCTTGACATGGATCATGCTCGAAGCTCAGCTTAAGGTGAGCTAGTGTAGGGGTTGGCCGACCCCTCATTAGATCCCACCAAGCTACATTTTGTTTCCTAAAATCACAAGCTAAGAGTACAAGTGGAACTAGTTATTGATAAAATATGCTCATGTTATGCTATTCTTCCTTGGAACCAAGGCATGTTGATGGTGTTTTGGGTGTGGATTTTTATGGTATATCCATCGTCAACAGGGAGCCCATGATCCCACCGATAATGTGCAGGTTGATGATGTGAGCAGCGCGCTGTCCATGTCAACAGCAAGCGATGCTATGGTTAGAAAAGATAGAAAGACCACTGATCCTGAGAAGAGAAGAAGAAGAAAAGAGAAGCAAGAAGCTAGAGAGAAAAGAAAGGAGCCGCAGCTGCTAGAAGAAAAGAGAGGTTGAAAAAAGCTCGAAGAATCACAAGAGAGCAAAGAACTGAAAGAAGAGCAGCAAGAGCAAAAGCTATAGAAGATGAGAAGAAGAAGATGAAGGTTGAGTATGATGTATCATCTAGTGAGCTCTCTAGTAGCTCGGATGATGGTGATGATGATGTGTCATACCATGCCTCCAAGAGCAGCAAGAAAGAGAAGAGCAAGGGCAACAAGAAGGATAGCAAGGACAAGGCAGCAGCAACACCAATAAATATGTAGCCATATCCTTTAATTATTCTCATTTATCTAACCTTGATCGCAAGTCTTTCAACAATGTGCCTGTGGGAAAGTTGCCTCATTTTGATGGGACCAACTTTGCCAAGTGGAAGCACTTGATGAGAAATTATCTTTCAGGTATTCACCAAGGCCTTTGGGAGATTGTGGAGATAGGATTCCAGCCACCAGAAGATCCCAAAAGCCCAACAAGTGATGAGTTTTTGGCCACACAATTCAATAGTCAAGCTACAAGCATTCTTCTTAGTGCTCTAGATGGAACGAGTACAATAGGGTGATGAATGTCAAGGTGGCAAAACAAATTTGGGACACCTTGACTATTGCACATGAAGGCGTTGACAAAGTGAGAAGAGCTAAAATTGACATATTGTTAGCCAAGCTCAATAGATTTGTCCTAAAGGAAGATGAGGATGCTCAAGGTATGTTTGATAGGTTGATGGTTCTTGTCAGAAAGATTAGAGGTCTTGGAGGTGATGAGCTTGATGACCATAGAGTGGTGAAAACAATGTTAGAAGCATATACATCAAGAAATGAAACCATAGTAACCTTGACTAGAGACCAGAAGAAGTTTGAGCACTTCACTCCAAATGATGTGCTTGGAAGATTGTTGACATTGGATATGCAAAGAGAAGAAGCAAATGAGAGAAGAAGACTTGGCGAGCTGCAATCCAAGCTTGATGGGTTGAAGGTCAAGGAAGTTGCTCTCAAGGCCAACAAGTTAAGCAAGCATAGTTGCTCATGCAAGCATGGCTGTTCAGGCAAGCAACATGGCAGCAAGCAAATTTTAGCAAATCAACCAAAGGTAGACAAGCAAGTTCATCAAAGTCAAGATACAACTTCCTCATCAAGTGAGAGTGAAGATAATGGGGCTGATTACAGGAAAATAGATGACATGTCATTGTTCATAAAAGAATTTAGCAAGGGAATAAAAAAGAATGGTTACAAATTAGTGCAAAGAAGATTCCCAAACAAGAAGAAGAGAACTTATTTCAGATGTGGTAGCACCGAGCACTTTATGGCTGACTGTCCTCATGATGCAAAAGATGGAAAATAAAAGAAGGAAAAGAAGGGCAGCAAGCATGATGAAAAGAGAAGGTACAAGGACATGGGAGAAGCTCACATTAGGCATGAGTGGGGCTCAACTAAAGAGTCAAGTTATGAGGATGAGAAGATTGCAATAGTAGCTATTCAAAAGCCATCCTCCACACCAAGACCCTTCAACAAGATGTCCATTGATGATGATGATGACACCTCTCACATTTTCCATCTAGGTAAGCATAAGAAGGTAAAACCCAAAATAAAATCTCCTTCTCCACCTCCTAGTGATGCCTCTAGTAGTGTCAAGCAATGTTAAAGAATGTGCTAAATTGACTAGAATCTTGATCCTAAAACCAAACTCTTTATCACTACACTAATGGAGGAACTAGAAAGTGTCAAAGCTGAGCTTGCTGAGAGAGATGATGTTGTTGAACAAACTAAAAAATTATATATCAGTCCTGTTGAAGCTCTTGAGTTAGAGAGAATTGAGGTGAGCTCTTTGAACAAAGCTTTAAGCAATGAACAAGAGAACATGCTATCACTAGGAAGGCTAATATTGCCCTCAATGACAAGTATTGTGTGTCTTAGAGGAAAAGCACAACAAACTTGAGGAACAATATAGTCTTCTTTGGGAGAGCACCTCACAACCCTCTAAAACAAAAGACACTTCTAATGCTTCCACTAGTGAAGGTTGTGGAAAATGCTATAATGTTGATATGAATGTCTATTCACCTAACCTTGCAAACATGGAGGCTATGACAAAGGAGATTGCTAGGCTCAATGCTATGATAGGTGCAAATGCCAAAGAAAGCAATAAAGCTGCTGGTGGAAAAGTTGAACAACCAAGGAAGCCAAAATACAAGGATGGGAGAAATCCTCGAATCAAGGATGGGCATGGACACGCTCATGGAGGTAAAACAAATGGAAGAAAGATAATTAATGGATATGAGTGTGTTTATTTCATGAGTATGGATGAAAACGGTATGGATATTTTCCGATCGTATTCGAGACCGAATTCGTTTAGAGGGGTTTAAATCTGTCCGTATCTATGTCCGGATATTCAACATCTGATACCGTATTCATATCCAAATACTAAAATTTCATATTTATGATGTTGACACCCAATCGTATCCTATCCAGCATGGTTGACGCTATCCGTATTCGAATCCGAATTTGGGCTTAAATATGAAAACAAATAGGTATGACTGATATCCATTTGTATCCAATCTGTTTTCACCTGGATTCATGAGCAAGGGTTTTAGAGGTACAGAGAGGTCTGCATAGCAGGTGGCACACAGCCAGCCCCGAGCTGCATTGGCCAAGTGCGGCAGTGCCTCTATGAAGGGAGGCAGTGCCGCCCCCCACAGCAAAGGGAAGACCATCTCTAATTCTCCTACTTAGAACTAGACCACTAAAAAGTTTCTTAGGTAAAGCAGGTTGTCCAGAATACAAATAAAGCAAGTGAAGAAACCTCAAAGAGAATGGCATATCAACCCAAGGCAAAACAAATATATCAAACATTGAATTCTAACTTTGTTTTGCAGCATAACGGCAAAGGGAAAATGTGTGCCATATTTGTTGGAAATGGTCAAAATGTTTTTTGTAATACTTCCATTTGGATTCCTAAAATACTTGTAACTAACATGCAAGGCCCCAAGGTTGTTGGGGCCTAAATCTAGGAACTAAACTTGTGCTGCAGGTATACTCCTCCGATGGGTCAAGTTGGCTACTTGACAGTGGCTGTACAAATCATATGACCGGAGAGAAGATTATGTTTTCATCATACTCCCCAACTACAGATTTCAGTGACAACATTACTTTTGGTGATAACTCTAAAGGGGGAGTTATTAGTCTTGGTAAAGTTGCTATAACTCATGAACATTCAATTTCTAATGTTTTACATGTTGATTCAGTGAAGTACAACTTGCTGTCCATTTCTCAATTATGTGAGATAGGCTACAATTGTCTCTTCACTAATATGGGCATGGAAGTCTTTAGGAGAGTGGATTCCTCTATTGTCTTTATGGGAAAACTCAAAAAAAGATTTACTTAGTTAATTTCAGCAAAAGTAAAACTAAGCTTGAGACCTGTTTAGTGGCAAAATCTAGCATGGGCTGGTTGTGGCATCATCACCTAGCTCATGTTGGGATGAGGAACTAGGCCAAACTTCAAAAAGACAACCACATCCTTGGACTAATGAATGTTTAGTTTGAAAATGACAGAATTTGCAGCGCTTGCCAAGCTGGAAAGCAAGTAGGCATACCTCACCCACCAAAGAGCATCATGACTACCACTCAACCTTTGGAGTTGATGCGTATGGACCTCTTTGGACCGGTTGCCTACCTCAGCCTTGGGGTGACAAATATGATTTAGTAATTGTTGATGACTATTCTTGTTTTACTTGGGTAATCTTTGTCTATGATAAGTGCCAGGTGCAGGATAAGGTGAAGAACTTCATTAGAAGAGCACAAAGGGAATTTGATCTCCCTGTCAAGAAAATAAGAAGTGACAATGGTACTGAATTCAAGAACACTCAAGTTGAAGAATTTCTTGATGAAGAAGGCATCAGCATGAGTTTTCAACTCCATAGATCCCTAGCAAAATGGTGTAGTAGAGAGGAAGAACATGACACTAATTGACATGGCAAGAACAATGTTTGATGAGTACAAGACGTCAGACCTCTTTTGGAGTGATGCTATCAAGTCCGCTCGCCATGCGATCAACCGCCTCTACTTACACAAGAAACTCAATAAGACTTCATATGAGATTCTTACCGGTAACAAACCAAAGGTGTCTTACTTTAGAGTGTTTGGGTGCAAGTGTTTCATATTTAGCAAAAGGCCCAAAAGCTCTTAGTTTACATCTAAATTTGATGAAGGCATTCTTATTGGTTATGGATCAAATGAGCATGCCTACACCTACTAGAAACCACAAGGACGTAGTGTCTCACCTAAGGGGGGCAGTGCCGCCCCCTCCACCTCAGCAGCAGCTTCTCCAACTCCTACATCACCACCTAGAGGGCTCAACTTGGATCCTGTGTTCGAATAAGAAGAAAATGAAGGTCCAGAAGAAGGAGGTGTTGAGCATCCAAGGCTACGTCAAACTATACAATGGGACCATCTCGTTGATAATATCCTTGGGAGCATCTGTAGGGGGTAACAACTCATTCTCATTTGGTTAACTTTTGCCAATATTACTCGTTTGTCTCCTCTTTGGAATCTCTTAAGGTAGATCAAGCTCTTGGAGATCTGGATTGAGTCATGGCTATGCAAGAAGAGCTCAACAACTTTGAGAGAAATCAAGTGTGGACCTTGGTGGAAAGACCCAAGACTAACATCACTGGCACCAAGTGGTTCTTCCACAATGAGCAAGATGAAAGTGGTGTGGTGACAAGGAACAAGGAAAGATTGGTGGACCAAGGCTTCACTCAAGTAGAGGGCTTGGACTTTGAAGAAACCTTTGCAACGGTGGCAAGGCTTGAAGCAATTCGAATGCTTTTAGCCTTTGCTGCCCATCATGACTTCAAGTTGCATCAAATGGATGTCAAGAGTGCATTTCTCAATGGCCCTATACAAGAAGAGGTATATGTGAAGCTGCCACAGGGTTTTGAAGATCCCAAGTTCCCCAACCATGTCTACAAGCTCCATAAGGTGCTCTATGGGCTGAAACAAGCACCAAGAGATGGAATGAATGCCTTAACGAATTCTTGCTGAAATAAGGCTTTGAACTAGGCAAAGCTGATCATTCCCTATTCACTGATAAAGTTGGAAATGATATATTTGTGTGCCAAACATATGTCGATGACATAGTATTTGGTAGTACTAATCATTTTTTTGTTGAGGAGTTTAGTAGGACCGTGATTAAGAGATTTGAGATGTCCATGGTGGGTGAGCTGAAGTTCTTCCTTGGATTTCAAGTCAAGCAATTGAAGGAAGGGACTTTTATAAGCCAAACCAAGTACACCCAAGATATGCTCAAGAAGTTTGACATGGATAAGGCCAAGCCTATCAATACTCCCATGCAAACAAATGGAGATCTTGACCTTGATACAAAATGGAAAAACATGGATAAGAATGTATATCGCTCCATGATCGGTTCTCTATTTGTGTGCATCTAGGCCGAATATTATGTTTAGTGTGTGCATGTGTGCTAGATTTCAAGCTGACTCGAAAGAGTGCCATTTAACGGTTGTTAAAAGAATCTTGAGATAACTAGTTCACACACCTAACCTTGGCTTATGGTATCCTAAGGGCTCTAAGTTCACTCTACTTGGCTATTCAGATTCAGATTATGCTGGTTGCAAAGTAGAGAGAAAAAGCACTTCAAGGACATGTTAATTCCTTGGATGGTCTTTAGTGTCTTGGAGCTCTAAGAAGCAAAATTGTGTAGCCCTATCCCCTCCTGAAGCCGAGTATGTTGCTTCCGGCGCTTGCTGTGCACAATTGCTTAGGATGAAGCAAACCCTTCTTGATTTTGGATGTTGATTCACCAAAATCCCACTTTTGTGTGATAATGAAAGTGCCATAAAATTGCAAATAATCCCATAAACCATTCAATAGCAAAACACATAGACATCCGACATCATTTCTTGGGAGACCACAAATCCAATGGAGATATTGAACTTTGCTATGTGAGCACTGAAAAACAACTAGCCGATATCATCACTAAGCCTCTCGATGAGTCAAGGTTTTGGAGCTGCATGGTGAACTAAATATAGTTGATTCTAGTAACGTGGTTTGAAGTCTAGCATGCCTCTGATTGCTATATTAGTATGCTAGGAAAAGAATTTGAAAATGTTATTTTATGTGTTTCAAAATAATTTACAAAAATAAATTCATTTAACATGACCATAGCTTGCTCTTTTTGATTTGTACCTGGTCATGGTTATTTGAATATATATGTCCATATCATATCTAGATAGAGGTATAAAAGTTCATTTTTTTCTTGGCCTGTTTGCGAGGTGCGGCAGTGTCGCTCTTTGGGCTGTCCTTTGAAACTGCATGCAGTTTCTGTCCTTAATGACAGGAACTCATGGGCCCTTTGTTTTTCTCCTTCTCGATCCTATCTGGGCCATGGTTCCTCTTCTCTCTCTATTTCTCTCTTCTCCTGAAGCCAAACTGCATGGCCCTCCTCTCTTTCTTGTTCGTGCGCGTCTGCAACACCTCCACTCGGTGGTACCGCACGACTGCCTAGCATGACAGTGTTGCGCCCAGCCAGGGCCTCCTCTCTACTCAATGCAGGCCGGTCCTGAGGGCTCCTGGCCGAGCCCCTCCTTCTCTTCCTGCCTCACTCAACATGGTCAGTGAATGTATAACCCTAACTGCTAGATCTATGCAATGCTGAAGTTCTTGCTATGGATTTTGGTTTCTAAATACAATATGAAGGTCAAGGAAGCATTCTTGGTGA
Organism: Bothriochloa decipiens; assembly: GCA_023333625.1. Taxonomy (NCBI): domain Eukaryota; kingdom Viridiplantae; phylum Streptophyta; class Magnoliopsida; order Poales; family Poaceae; genus Bothriochloa; species Bothriochloa decipiens. The sequence goes on from CM041628.1 coordinate 58,548,548, forward strand.
TTGTTTTTAATAAATTTGGAAGTTCTTGGATTGAGTGGAAAATTCCTAAACGGTAGTGCCGTGGTCAGGGTGTGCTTTTCCAGAAAGATGCAGTTGATTCAAGCTGCTGCTCCTCTCAATTAAAAGTATATGCATTTATTAAAGATGGTCACCAAGAGCTGCACCAAGATTCAACATATTTTTCCATTCAAATCCATGGCATAGACTTCTTGTTCTTATAATGAACTATGACTTAGAGATTCCACTGAGAAATAGGAACAGTTGGAAAGTGAATTTAGGCAGAATTGGAGGTTGGATTATGAACCTATGAGCTTGTTGACGGTAGATAAGTGTTATTTCAAACCGTCAATGAAACATGGAAAAGGAACTAAAAGCAAATACCACATAGATATAGAAGGTTTACTGATACTACTACACGAGTTTTGCTAAATGTCCATTTGTGCAGCGTGTCAGTTGAAATGAACCAAGGAAAGCCCACATGTCATGTTTACATAGAGGGAAATGACCCGGAGTAAAACGGACGCCCAGGACACGTATGAACTCTGTTTGGGGTGATCCAAGATGATTCAAAAAGCTAACGACGATATATACAAGCCAAAGATGATCTCATTTGGGCCAAGGAATAGGGCGTCTGCCCTGACGTCTAGGGCACCCACCATACCTTTTGGCCAATCAGGAGGGAGCTCGCAGATCGTGCCTCCCACCGCCTTAGAGTTCCAATATAAGCCGTGCATCAAGGTCGATTTGATCCAAGGGTTGTCGTACATCCTAGGGGGCTATATAAGCAAGGCCCCTAGACCCTAGAGGAGCAATCCCATGAAACCCTAATTCATTATTTCTAGAGAGGATTAGCTGGGAGGGGTCCCTTGAATGGATCTCTCTCTTACAACACATAAAAGAAAGATTACCTTTGTAGTCTTCGTGTGAGATTAGGGTTCTTCTTCTAGATTGAGAGAGTTAGAGTGGAGGGATGAGTTGGTATAACACCCTCATTTTGAACCTTGAAACATTAAATGAATTTAATTTTGTTTCCGTATAGATGCTTTACATTCATAGGACAATTATAAATGTTTTATGAATTACTCTAAAATATGTAGCACGTTAGAAACCATGTATTGTTGCATTGATGCTGCTGCATAAGTTTTGGTTGACTTGTCTGAGCTTGTTGTTTAATCCTAGCTTTGCTTTCTAGTTACCAACATGCTCTAACTTGTCCCTCCTAACTCCTAGACTAACGTAACCTAGTCTAACTAGCCTAGGCCAGTCCCTAGTGGACCCTGGCCAACCCTAGCCCCTACTAGCCAAGTATGGCCAGCCATAGCTGGCCATGGCCAACACTGGCCAGCTACGGCCAAGACAGTAGCAGCAGCAGCCAGCCGCAGTGGCCAGCACCAGCCCAGCCTAGCAACCCTAGACCAGCTCCTACCTAGTTTTGGCCATCCCCGGCATCACCCGGCCTCGCCTAGCCACCTCTAGCCTCCAACGACCAGATCTTGCCAATTCCAGCTAGTCAAGGCCAACCCTGGCTGGCCACGACCAGCAGTAGCCTGACCACCAGCGGCCAAGGCCAGCGGGACTGTTTTTCCGCCAGCCCGCCACGCCGCAGCCCAGCCCCCGTCACATGGGCCGAGCCCCAGCAGCGACCGGCCGCTGTAGCGCCTTCGCCCGGTCCCTGACCGGCGTGTCCCACCAGTGGTAGGGCCCAGCTACAGTGTTGTCTCCCCCAGGGAGACGGACACGAGTCGAGACCCTGGCTCTTCCCGCGGTGCACCCATGCGCATCACGCACGCGTACTCTAGTCTGCCGCGTGCAATAAAGAGCAAGCGCCGCCTCCTGAGCTGCCCTCCAAAACCCTAGTCACCGCCCGATTTTGCCGAGTCGTGCAACCCTAGCCGCCGACTTGATGAGCTCACGCTGCCGCTGTCATCTTCGCCTGTGCTGTCGTTCCTTGCTGTGGTAAGCTCTCGCCCAAGCTACATGTGACTGCGAGGGTCATGGAGATGCCTTGTGCGGCCGCCTTCGCCCCCTCTGCATGCTGCCACGCGCCGCCATAGGAGCGCCGCCGCAGTGCCTCGCCACTCTGGCCTTGCCTGGACGTGGCTGTGCCACTCATCACGTGCGCAAGCACACATGCAACACGCACGCGGCCTCATCTTGGTCCCGCGTGCTCTGTAGCCGCCCACCGCCGAGCTCCCCGCCGTGCCAATGGCGCCGCCGTCACCCGGACCCATCTCTGGCTCGCTAGCGCCATCGCAAGACTAGTGGTTGAATCCGCGAGGTCGCACCGCACCTCCCCATCCCCTCCACGCCATCGGCCATGCCCCAAAGCACTGTTCTGGTGAACTCTGACAGACCTCCGGCAAAGCACCGCCATCTTGGCTGCAGCCTCGGTCGGCCTCGACTGCCGCCGGTCCACCGTGGACCCGTGGACTTGGTCCACGTGGTTGGTCCACGGCCGATCCACGGGACCCGGCCGCTCCCGCGCCGCTACGTGGCCGTCAGCGCGGTCAACGCTGCCTCTGCTGGCACTTTTCTAGAAAAGCCCTTGTCCTTTTCTTTAATTACCATCTAGTCCTTCATAGTTCAAAAGTATTTAGATTTCAGTCCTGTTTTCTATAGTTTAGCCCCTAATCTTGTACAGGCCATAATTTTCACATTTTAACTCCGTTTTTAGCAAACTTATACGTTTTGGAATCGTCTCAACGAGTAAAACAGTTCTATGATGTTTTGGTGTACTGTTCTAATTAAGGTACGTTTGCTTGCATGTATTGTTCATGTGTGATGCTTGTGGCGTATAGAGAATGAGACGTGGGTGAACGAGGATCAGCAGGACCTGGAGGACTATGTGCAGCAGGACATCAACCAAGGCAAGTGTAGGCACCTTTGATCATATTGCGCCTATTCACTTTTAATTAATACATTGTATGTGTCTCAAATCGGTAAACCATAGGGACAACTAGCCACTTTATCCATATATCACCTATGGGGTTTTAGTTGATAGGTTGTTAGGTTGCTAGTGCTCTACCTCAGCTTTTACCTCCTTAATGAAGATAAAACTTGCTTCTTAAATATGTTGGAGCCATGGGCTCTTGGCTTTGGCTGTTGGAGAAGTTGATGCTATTCCGCATCGTTGATTGGCGGTGAATGATGGGGGAAAGGGATGCTAGTGGGACTCATGTTGACGAGGGTATCCATATCTCCTCCCCCTTGTGGACCCTATCGTGTAGCGGCAACCTGGGACTTCCATACATCTCTAGGCTAATGGGCACTGGCTTGGTCTATTAGCAGGACCATCATGGGCAGTAGGCTAGCTTACCGACCGGTAACATAGCAATGGCGTGAAGGGTGTTACAAGTTCTAGCATGGGAGTACTGGTTGATCCGTAGAATGGGGTGACGGCTACGAGTACATCTCTCATGTGCTTGGGACATCACGGATCGGGTTACCACTGCCTATGACCCTGTGAAGAACCTCGTTGTGACCTCTGCCAGCCTATCTCGGTAATAGGCTAAGATGCTGATTACCTCAGGCATAAAGAGTAATTAAAATCTAGAGTGAAAATGTACACCTCTACACAGAGTTAAAATCGATATATCATCTGTGCTCACGGTCACGAGCAGCCCAGATCATCACATGACTTAGCCAACTGGAATAAGCTATTAAATCATGGTGATGTTGTTTAAGGTAGTGGCTACCTTTTTTTTGAATGGGATGGCAATCCTGTGTTGCTTGAGATGGCACTCTCAAGGTTGGTGATGTTTAATGATATATGTTCATACCTCTGGTGATAAAAGATTCATTAATTGCTACTTAAACCTTAATAAAGGGTTGGGTGCTTCAACCAAGTTGATTAGAGGATAGGTTGCAATAAGTTAAATATTAATTGCTACATTAAAATGCTACCGCAGTTTACCTTTTAGTTGTACCTCGTTTTAGCCTTTCATGTCATTACTTTCTGCCTGTACTTGCTGAGTTATGACATGGAACTCACCCTTGCTAATTCCCAAATAAAGGATACTCAAGTGATGACTCGGATGGTAACTTCCCTGAGAGCTATCCAGGATGTTAGGCATCGTGATGCTACCGTCGACCTTCCTATGGTGAGATGGAGTCGCTACGCCTATGTCATTTAGTTGCCTTTCGCCTTGGACGACGTTATTTGTATTCTGCTTTACTCTAATGATAGTTATGTAATAATGGTACGATATAAACGTTATACTATTGTTTTATTCAAATGCTATGCTATTTAGACCATGTAATTTGTCATTCATGTGTGTAATTTGATCCAGGTGCACATGAGCTTTTGCCTTGGTTTTAATCCTTCAAAACCAGGGTGTGACAGTTGGAGGAAGCCTGGCATGTCGGTGTCTCCTCTTCGGCTTGTACCTGTGGGATCAAGTCTCCTCACCCGCTTGGTTCGAGGATTCTTTAGCAATTCGACTTCTAATACAAAGTAAGTACGTTGTTATTATTGTTCTATGGTTTACAAGTTTATTTTATTCTCCTTGCATTAAGGGTAGGGTAATCATCTGTAGTGTAAGCATGGTGCTTGGGCTAGGATACTCATAGATATTCCCTGTCGAGCCGGATCGGTTGGTAGTAGCATGGGAAGTGACAGTCCCATTGTTACCTTTGGAGCCTCCTCCCATTAGAAGGACTGGTAGGATTAAAAGCCTAAGGTTAAGCATCCTTTGTGGTGCCTCTTTTCCTTTGGTACGTCCCCACAGACGGTAGTTTCATAGCTTAGTATAGGTTGGAATGAGACTGTCATAATAGTCTTCTCTAATCACTTATATCTTCACCACCTTGTAGTGTAGCCTAGGGGTTAAGCATAGACTTAGTTAGTCTCGCACGTTTTCTCCTAGCGAATAAACAAATATGATACTTTGGAATATCTCCCAAGTGAAGTGCTCATCGATATCCGTGCGCTTGTGGATTATTTCTCTTAGATTCTTTTCATGTGCATAACAAATATCAAGAAGCATTTCTAGCATCGTTGCCGGGGAGAAAGACGGTGTGCTGAGTTAACCTAATGTCTTGCTTTACCTTGCACTATACTTTTATCCTTTTATTTTTTTATCTTTTGTTTTTCTTTTCTATCCTTATGGATAACCCAAATTCCACACCTATCTTTGAATTTTCTGCACCTCCAGAGACCATCCATAGGCCATGGGAATCATCAAAGCCTATCTTTGCCCCTAATTATGAATTGCATCCGAAGTTGATTGCAATAGGTCAAAACCAACCCTTTTCTATAGCCGGGGTCCTATCTTCTAATCAAGAAGGTAATGAACTTTTGACTACACCTAGGGAATCTTTTAATCTTCTCAATCCAGGTTTAGACCTAGCCTTACAAGACCTTGTTCTTCTTCAATATCTTTTTATGGGTTTTAATCATATCACCTTTGGAGGAGTTTTCCTTTCTTTTTCCATTAGTGGAGCAAGGATTTTCCTTATTAGTGGACAAACTCCTTGCACTAGCCTTCATGATGAATTCGTAGAGAAAGAGATGGAACCATCCCCAAACAAGAAGAGGAAGTTTCCATAGTCAAATTACAACCATTCCAATCCCAAGATTTGGCTATCCATCCCAAACCATTAGTACTCCAATATCCTCTAACAAAAGAAGAAATTCTACCCTTGGAAATTCCTTCTAGTGATGACTTTGGGAGGATCTTAAACTTCCCGCTTCATAGGAGACCTTTGAGTGCATATACTTTGAATTTTCTCAAGAAAGGATCTCTTAGAAAGCTTCTCAACCCCAATCCCTTTGAAGGACATTTAGAAATACACAAGGATGGCATGTCAAGTAATGCCATAGGAGAGTGAAGCCATCTAGAATACAATATCATCTTCTCCCCTTCTATGCCCACATTAGATAAGAAATTTGAACTCATCTTAAAACCCATCCTTGACTCCTATGACTCCTCCTATGCTCCTTCTCCTAAACCTCCTGATGATCCTAGGAATCCATCTAAACATCCAATGCATTGGATTCATCATAACCACAAGGAAGATTGAGTAGAGCATCATCAATGGCTTGAGAGCATTAAAAACCTATGTGATATTGTCAATATTGAATGTGTGGATGAGGCCTTATATGAGGCCAACTTGAGAGGCAATCCAAGGGAAACTTTGGACATTTATGATGAATTACCCTTGGAAGTCAAAAATGATGGAGACCCCAATGAGCAAGGAATCTACTTCATAAACACCACAACAAGTCCTTGCTCATATGAGAAATCTCCTGATTCACTTAGTCTCTCTAACATTGCCCCACACGAGATCTTTACCCCC
>CM041628.1:58564844-58600913 GCA_023333625.1 Bothriochloa decipiens
CCACGGTGATCTGGTTTGGGACTTTGGAGTTCATGTCGCTAGGCCACAGCCATGACATGGTCCTGCTCTCAATCGAAGATTGGAGCAGAAGCAGTCCTAGAGGAGGAGGCGTGGCCGGCGTAGCCACCATCACCGCTCTGAGACGATGACCACCCTAGCTTCCTTGTCCCCGGCGGAGGATGCAGGGTCCCTGGTTGGGAACCTAGAAGACCTACGCCTGGGATTGGAGAGCCGGGAAGTCTTGGTGGCAACCCCAGCTTCATCCCCGCTATGAGCCCGCCGAGGGGATGGAGCATGGTCTCTTCTGTGGCCGCGGCTCCAATGCCACCTAATCTGCTCCCACACAGGCTGTTTGAGGCCCATCGTCTGTTCTCATTTGGTATGAACAACACTGCCAGATTGTACTCCTCCTCAATGAGCACCAACATGAGCGTGTATGAGGACCTCCCAGGACACCTCCTTTGCACCATCGAGGGCTTTCTGGCTCTTATGCTGGCCTCTAGGCACCCAGAGTCCTCACAGACTCCTGGCCCAAGGTGCTACACCCTCGGTATGATGCGACGATAGCTAGAGGAAGAGCGTCGGGGCCATTCCCCATCTTCAACTCTAGCAACCCTGACTCTAATTCTGACCACTATGACCCCACATGTGAGTGTTTTCACATCGGCAAAACCGTCATATCGAGCAACAACACCATCGACCCCGTAGCCATGGCCACAGCTATGGCCGTAGTAGGAGGTGCCCTCATCGCGGTGGATCAGGAGGAGCAGCCACCTGCTACACCAAATGATGCACGGGTGCCCTAGGATGCCCATGACACCCAGTTCGTGCAAGTCCAGGAGATGCGAGCCAAGCTCGATGAGGATTAGGAGCGTCTATGCCAGCTCGAGCAGATCCTCGAGTAGGAAAGTGGACATCCACCCGGTCGAAGGGCTCGAGCCAGAGCCCGAGAAGTCCACCAACAAATTGTGGAGGGAGACGCGATCGAGCACCCCATCTTCAATCGTGCCAGCTAGAACATCATCGTGGCGACCATGCTCCTCCGCAACATGTCGGCCCCCTCGAACCTCGAAGCCTGGCGCATCTAGCAAGAGGTTCAGGGCCTCCTCGAGGTACCTGCCACATAGCAGGCTAAAAGCTTAGCCTCAAGACATCAAGGGGTGGCTTCGGGGCAACCCCCGAACCCTCCTAACATGAGAGGCAGGGCTCGGTCCACCATGTAGACTCACCCCGACAAAAGAGGGTGATCCCCGTCCATGAACTCATCCATGACAACCGCGAGCCTCAAGACGCATGCCCCGACATCAACGAGAAACACAGACACAAGAGCAGTGACACCAAGGCATGAGGCTACAGTGCACACAGGGGCGGGTGTTACGACAGCGACGAGGACCGACATCGGTCCCCCGAGCCACCGGGCCCTTGAGTCTTCAGCCGGATGATTCGGAGGACACCACTGCCAAATCCCTTCCATCCCCCCATAAGCCTCATCAAGTACAATGATGAAACCAAGCCCGAGCTATGGCTAGCTAACTTCAGATTGGTATGCCAGTTGGGTGGAGCGCGTAGCGACCATGCCATCATCTGATAACTCACCCTCTTCCTATCAGACACCGCTTGAAGGTGGCTCGAGGAGCTCCCCTTCGGCCAGATCCATGACTAGGCTGACCTCGTCAGGGTGTTTGAGGGGAACTTCAAGGGAACCTACATGTGCCTTGGTAATAAGTGGGATCTTCGGAGCTACAAACAAAAGCCCGGATTGTCTCTCCATGACTTCGCCCGACGCTTCTCCAATCAACGGACCGAGCTTCCCCACATTACCGATGATGATGTGACCCTGGCTTTCATTGCTGGGACCACTTGCAAGGACCTAGTATGGGAGCTGGGGCGTAACCCCCCAAGACCATTGATGAGCAGATGGACATCATGGCCAATTACGCTGCCGATGATGAGGCAGTTGGTGCCTTCTTTGACAACGGCTAGGGCAAGCGCGAGGCCAAGCCGGGCGACCCTGAAAGCCAAGCAGAGCAGAGCAGAGCAAGCATGAAAGCTGGGCGACCCTGAAAGCCAAGCTGGGCGACCAAGAATGGTGGCAAGAAGAAGAAGAACCAGCAGAGCAAGCATGAGGACACCCCCGACGATCTTGTAGCCGCCACCGAGCACATGAAGCCCCGAGGTCCTCCTGAGAGGGGCCTCTTTGATGAAATGCTGAAAAAGCTGTGCCCCTATCACAAGGGGCCTGCCAACCACAACCTTGAGGACTACCAAATGATCAAGAAGTACTTTGAGAGTGTGGGCCTCGGGAAGGATGACAAGAAGGAAAAGGACGGTGACAAGAAAGATGGTTTCCCCAAGGTCTATGACTGATACATGATCTCCGAGGGGCCCTCGACCTGGCTTTCATCGCGCCAACACAAGGGGGAGCATCGAGAAGTCTTCTCCACGTGGGTCGCTACTCCCCACTACCTCGACTGGTCTGATACGGCCATCACGTTCGACCGTGACAACCACCCGGACCACGTCCCCCTGACCTAGGGTGTACCCGCTCATCATCGACCCCATCGTTGTCAACACTCACCTTTGCAAGGTGCTCATGGATTGAGGCAGCAGTCTCAACATCATCTATGCAGTGACCCTCGACCTCCTGGGGGTCCTGAGAGAAAACCTCAGACCGAGTGTTGGGGTCTTTCACCGCGTCGTACAAGGGAATAAGGCTCTCCCCATCGGCCGCATTGACCTCCCTGTCTATTTCGGGACTCCCACAAACTTTAGGAAGGAGAGCTCACCTTCGAGGTGGTGAGGTTCCACGGCACATACCATGCCATCATCGGACGACCCGACTATGCCAATTTCTTGGCGATCCCCAATTACACCTACCTCAAGCCCAAGATGCCAGGACCCAAAGGCGTGATCACCATCGGCCCCTCCTTCAAGCATCCATACAACTATGATATCGAGTGCGTTGAGAATAGGGAGGCCATCGAGGAGTTTGCAATGCTAGTGGCAACCCTCGAGGCATTCGCCGCCAAGCTTCCTGACCCCAAGCACCACACCGGCAACTTTGAGCCCACCGAGGACACAAAGAAGGTCCTCCTCGACCCGAGCAACTTTGATGAGAGGGCGCTGATCATCAGCATCACCCTCAGTGACAAATAAGAAGCAGTGCCTATTGACTTTCTCTGCATGAACGCTGACATGTTTGCATGGAGTCCTTCGGATATGCTAGGCATACTGAGGGAAGTCGCCAAGCACACCTTGGAGATCCGAGCCGGGTCCAAACCGATGAAGCAATGCTTGCGTCGCTTCAACGAGGAGAAGCGCAAGATCATCGGGGAAGAAGTCAACAAGCTTTTGGCAGCTGGTTTCATCAAGGAGGTTCATAATCCCGAGTGGTTAGCTAATCCTGTACTAGTTAAGAAAAAGAATGGGAAATATAGGATGTCTGTAGACTATACCAATTTGAATAAAGCATGTCCTAAAGTTCCCTTTCCCTTACCACATATTGATCAAATCATTGATTCAACTATGGGATGTGAGACACTCTCCTTTCTCGATGCTTATTCCAGCTACCACCAAATCAAGATGAAGGAGTCCGACCAGCTCGCGACTTCCATTATCACCCCCTTCGGCATGTATTGTTATGTAACCATGCCCTCTGCCTTCGAAACGTCAGGGAAACGTACCCACGATGTATGCTCCATGTCTTTGGCGAACACATCAGGCCAACGGTCGAGGCCTATGTCAACGACATCGTAGTCAAAACTAAGAAGGCCGACGATCTCATCAACGACCTCAAGAACACATTCAAATGCCTCCGGGCGAAGAACATCAAACTCAACCCTGAGAAGTGTGTCTTCGGCATCCCCGAGGCATGCTCTTGGGGTACATAGTCTCTCAGTGCGGTATCGAGGTGAACCCTGAGAAAGTCTCCGCAGTCTGCAAGATGGGTCTAATCTAAGACCTCAAGGGTGTCCAGAGGGTCACGGGCTGCCTCACAGCCCTCAGTGGCTTTATCTCACGACTCAGAGAAAAAGCACTGCCTCTGTACCGCCTCTTGAAAAAATAAGAGCGCATCATGTGGACACCCAAAACTGAGGAGGCCCTCACCAAGATTAAAGCCATGTTGACCTCACCTCTGATTCTCGTACCTCCAAACCTTGCCGAGCCACTCTTGCTCTATGTCACCGCAACCACCCAGGTAAGAGTAGTCTCATCTTCCCCCTCGGAGAGATAGTCCAGAATCGGGAAGCCACTAGGAGAATCACCAAGTGGGTGGTTGAGCTCATGGTGAGGCCCTCACCTATGCACCACGGAAGGTCATCAAGTCCCAGGTGTTAGTAGACTTCATCATCGAATGGACCGACACACAACTTCCCCCTGCACAAATCCAAGCAGAGCTCTGGACAATGTTCTTCAATGGGTCACTAATGAAGACAGGAGCGGGCGTAGGCCTGCTCTTCATTTCACCCCTCAGAATCTACATACGCTACGTGATCTGACTCCACTTTGCTGCCTCTAACAACATTGCAAAGTATGAGGCCCTTTTCAATGGTTTGTGCATCGCTATCAAGCTTGGGGTCCAGCGCCTCGATGTTTGTGGCGACTTGCAACTCGTGATGGACCAAGTCATGAAGGCCTCGAGCTGCCATGACCCTATGATGGAGGCCTACTGTAAGGAGGCTCACAAGTTGGAGGACAAGTTCTACGGCCTCGAGCTCAACCACATCACCCGTAAATACAACAAGGACGCAGACGAGCTGGCAAAAATCGCATTGGCTCAAGGTACTGTCCTGCCTAATTTTTTCTCAAAGGATCTGTACAGGCCTTTGGTTAATCTAGCTACAGCGGAAGGGGCTGCAACGCAGGTGATCGACCCCCTCCTCCTAACAAGGCCCCCTCGACCGGGGCCGAGGTCATGGAGATCGAGGGGTCGCCTCCTCGGCAAGCCCTAGAGTCAGACTGGTGCACTCCCTTCCTCAAATACCTTATTCAAAGGGAGCTCCCAGAGGATTGAACCAAGGCTTGGTGCATCGCTCAACGGGCCAAGACCTATGTTCTCTACAGTGACGACAAGGAGCTCTATCGACGAAGCCTGGCCGGGGTTCTTCAGCACTGCATCACTGTCGAGGTGGGAAGGAAGCTGTTCAAAGACCTACACTCGGGGGCTTGCGGTCATCACGCTGCCCCAAGAACCCTTGTCAGAAACGCCTTTAGACAAGGCTTTTATAGGCCGACCGTAGTCTCTGATGCCATCAGTCTAGTCTACTCTTGCAAGGGGTGCCAATTCTGTCGGTGCTCTGACCCTCGAGGGGTTAACACCAACGAGTAATATCGTATCCGCGTGCTCCCTAATCCGGTGGGTGATGCAAGAATGACACAATGATTTATCTTGGTTCGGGCAAAGAAGGCCCTACGTCCAGCGGGGGGAGGATGATTCGTGTTATTCTGCACCGAAGTGCTAGTACAGGGGAAAATACAAGCTGGTGTGAGGAGTGAAAGGCGGAGTTGGGGCGTGCGAGCGCCTTGCTCTCAACCTCCACAGGCTCACGGTGTCGTTCAGTGATCTAGGGCCTTAGTGTTCCTATGCTCTAGATCCTCTCGGTCTCCCCCTCTCTCTAACACCCTGGCGCCTCCTTTTATAGACGAAGGAGGGGCACAGGTGTACACGTATTTCGAGCTCTCATGACGCTGATGACGTATGACGTTGAGGCCGATCATGTCGATGCTGCTGTAGTGATGTACGTCGGTATGGGAGGCCCTGCTGCCGTCGCATCGGGAGTTGTTGGAGTTCAGCTCGAGGGTTCGCTCGATGAGGCCGAGGGGCGACGGTTGAGGGTCCTGGCCGGAGCCGAGGGGGTCGTGCCGAGGCGGTCGAGCTTCGCTGGATAAGATCAAATCCCGGAAAACATGGTAAACAGGTTAGTTTGTATGTCTCGAGGTGGTGCGGGTTGTGGCACAGCACTCGGTATGGCGCAACAGCGTAATATGACTTGCGGGATTCCGGGGCATGGGCAGTAAAAGTAGATTTGACCACCACGCCTGTGACTGTTACCGTAACTGTGGCCATGCGGTTAGGCGGGGGTAGATAGATCGCATTAAATGCGCGCGGATTCGTACGTGGGAGTTGGTGGCCGAGGGGTGCTCTGTCCTCGAGGGCCAACCATTCGCCTAGGCGAAGTTCCGTCCTCGAGGGGGGCTCGTTTGCTGGGCAAAGTTACGTCCTCGAGGGCCGGCTCGTTCGCTGGACGAAGTTCCGTCCTCGAGGGGTAGCTCGAATCGTACCCTCGCGCATACAGTACTTGTCTGTTCGGTACCCTCTCTGATGAACACCACTGGTCCGTCCGGTAACCTCTCGAGTGAGCGTTGGTTTCGGGCCGTCGTTGTTCGTTCGCGGGCCAGTCCGATACGTCTCAGCCTTTGGGCCTTCGTACGTTAGCGCGGGAGATTATCGGAGGATTCAAGATGCTGATTTTGCGGGGCTTTAGTTTATTAAGCAAGGGGTCTGGGATGCCTGTTTCCAGGGTATCGACAGTAGCCCCCGAGCCCCTGTGCGAGTGATGTCACTCGGGGAGGGGGTCAGAAATTTTTAGGAAAGAGACGTGATTCGGATTTTTCACGGGGGCGCGCGAGCGACCCCCGCGGGGGTAGCCCCCGAGGCCTCGTAGGAGTCGAAAGACTCCTGTGAGGGCTTTATTTTATGTTTAGTTAAAGGGTGCTCGTCCAGTCGGGTATAGGCCTGAACTGGAGTCGTAGGGTTTTACCGAGGGGAGCCCCCGGGGAATTTTTGACCCTCTTTCATCGAGAGGCGCCGGACACAGGCGAGCCCCCGAGCCTCGTGCGGCTGGGGCGTTGCTGGCCTCGGCATTCTTCTCACGAGTCCTTTCGATCGGATGTGAGGCGAGAAGCATCGGACTACCCCCGATAGGGCGAGCCGCGAAGATCTCAGTGAGCTGGTAACGGGAAAATCCAAGCGAGAGCCCGTTCCTCGTTCGATAGAGGTCGGCAGGTGGCCCGGAGGCGGTCTCATTAAAGCAAAACGCAATGGTCCTACGGATTCCGATTCCATTCGATAGGTCTCAGCGGCTCGATGCCTCCCTTCGGGGGGATTCCATAAGGTCCGTAGCGTTTCGCCTTGGATGCGTCCAAAGGGGTCTCGAGAGTTCGTTCTTGAGTAGGGCCTCGTGTTGGCTCCCCCTTGGTCACCCCTGACTCGGGTGCTCGAGGGCGGCTGTCGAACCTTGTTCGTGGGGTCAGCCTTCGCTCCTTCGAGACTTAGGGCCGGAGCCCGATTTTGGTGCTCAAGGGCGGTCGTTAAGCCCTCACACGAGGGCCGGCCTTCGCTCCCTCGAGACTTTGAGGTAGGGTCAGAGCCCGTTTTCTCCTCTCGCGGAAATCTCTGTCGACGAGTAATCATTTTCTTTCGGCGCTCAAGGGCGGTCGTTAAGCCCTCACTCGAGGACCGGCCTTCGCTCCCTCGAGACTTCGAGGCGGGGTCAGGGCCCGCTCTTCAGCGATGCTCGAGGGCGGTCATTAAGCCCTTACACAAGGACCGGCCTTCGCTCCCTCGAGACTTCGAGGCGGGGTCGGAGCCCGCTCTTTAGCGGTGCTCAAGGGCGGTCGTTAAGCCCTCACACGAGGACCGGCCTTCGCTCCCTCGAGACTTCGAGGCGGTGTCGGAGTCCGCTCTTTTTCGATGCTCAAGGGCGGTCGTTAAGCCCTCACACGAGGACCGGCCTTCGCTCCCTCGAGACTTCAAGGCGGAGTCGGAGTCCGCTCTTTTTTGGTGCTCAAGGGCGGTCGTTAAGCCCTCACACGAGGACCGGCCTTCGCTCCCTCGAGACTTCGAGGCGGAGTCGGAGTCCGCTCTTTTTCGGTGCTCAAGGGCGGTCATTAAGCCCTCACACGAGGACCGGCCTTCGCTCCCTCGAGACTTCAAGGTGCATTTTACCTTATGTAGAAAACTCCGTCAGCGAGTAACGGTCCTTTTTTCTTACCGTTGGGCACGCCTTTTGAGGAGAAGGGCTTACCAGAGAGATCGTGGCGGGCCCGAGCAACAGCTCTCTGCCAGAGATATGACGCGTGCGTCCGGTCGACGGTCGAGGAGGGAACGGTCAGGTAAACGCATTAATTGCGGGAAGTTACCTTTTCCCTTCCGCTGGGTTCCGCCCGTTGCTCTTCCCGAGTATAAAAACGGAGGGGACAGGCGTTCGCTCCCACCTTTGCCATTCTGCCGAGCTCCCGCTTTCCTGCGTGCGTGAGGATAAAAACTTAGAGCGAGAAGTCGCGATTGGGAACCTTCCTGGTCGTCCGTCTGCCGAAGAGATTCGTGCCGCTGTTGCCGCCGCCGCGCCCACCGAGCAGATCTGTGCCACCGCCGCCGCCATGGCCCCAGTTCTCCAGCCCGCCGAGCCCTGGCGCCCGTCGACCGTGACGTGGCAGAGGCTATCCGAGATGGTGAGGGAAGGGCTTCTCCGCCCTATCACGGATTCAAATCGGCCGGAGTGGATCGCGCCGCCCAGGGACCACGAAGAGCCAAACCCGCCGGAGGGGTACGTGGTGAGCTTCCTGAAGTTCCATCGGCACGGGTTCGGCGTTCCCCCAAGCGAGTTCATGCGGGGGCTGACGAACTACTACAGCGTCGAGCTCCACCATTTCTCCCCCAACGCCATCTCCAACGCCACCATCTTCGCGGCCGTCTGCGAGGGCTATCTCAGAATGGAGCCACATTGGGAGTTATGGCTCCACCTCTACAAGGGGGAGTGGTTCGCCTCCCCGGTGTCGGTCGGAGTAAGGCGGATCGTCAGAGCGGGATGCCTCAACTTCGCGTTGAAGACCGGGAGGTCGGAGGAGCCACGCGAGTACATCCCCACCGGGTTGGCGACCAACCACTCCCGGTGGGACGAGCAGTGGTTCTATCTTCGCAACGACGGCGGCTATCTCCCGCCGTACACCGGGCGGCTCATCACCGAGCGTCCATACAATTGGCCGTTCGGTGTCGCGGGAGACCTTCAGCGTCGACTTCACCCCCTCATCGTCGCGCTGAGGACCCTTCGAGAAGCGGGCCTGATGGCGGGGATAGTCGCCTCGGCCTTTCACAGTCGACGGGTGCTCCCTCTGATGGAGCGCCCGCTGCGGTTGGACGAGATGCTCCCCTCGGCGGCGCCCGAGCTTCTTAGGAGGTGCCGGATGTCCGGCGACAGGCCGTCCGCCTTGGAAGTCGTCGTGCGGGTAAAGGGGATGGTGTCTGGCTCGTTCAAGGTGGAAGACATCAACCGTCTCCCCATTCGGCCAGAGGAGGGTTGCCTCGACCTGGTGAGTGCCTCGACTCATGACCTTCGAGTTTTCCCCCCCCCCCTTCCTCTCTTATGTCTCCGTGACTAAATGTCTTTGCGCAGGGGAGGATCGACTACCAGAGATCGAGGCCTCCACTGAGGGAGGACGCCGCCGATCGTCAGGTAAGACGCTTCACCGCCCAGCAAGAGAAGCGGAGTAAGGACGAGGAGGTGAAAAAGAAAGCCAAGAAGCTCCGGGAGCGTGAAAGGCTCGCGAAGCGCCGCGCTGAGCAGAGGCACGACGGGCTCCCGGAGGAGGAGTCTTCCTTGTCCGAGGGAGATGAAGATGATGATGATGACAGTGATGACGTCGAGGGGGTGGAGGGGCGCCTCGACCGCGCCCTGCCGGAATCTAGCCATGCTGACCGCCCCTTCGTGCAGGAGGAGGTGGTGGAGCAGCGTGCCCCTCAGCCGACGGTGTCGGCCTCGGAGCGCCGACGTGGAAAAAGGGGGGCCGAGGCCTTGCCTCGAGGGGGGTCACCTACTTCGCGTCGTACTCGAGGTGGGAGCCCACCCACTTCGATCCGGGAGACCCGGTCTCGGTCGTCGACGCGCGCGGAGCAGAGGCGTGCCCAGGAGGCCTCGTCGACGCGGGGAAGCGCGGCGACGCCATCGGTGGCCCCGAGCAGCCCCAGCCCTGCGAAGGGCTCGGCTTCGGGAGGGGTCTCGAAATCTGCGGGCAGTTCGAGGGGTGCCCGAAAGGCCTCTATACCCTTCGGGTAAGTGCCGTTGAATCGTATTCTTTTCGTTGCATCGTCTTTGTGCGTTTCAATAAACCTTTTGCCGTTCTGCTTTTCATTCAGGCCCAAGCGCCAGATCGAGGAGGCGTCCCTCGCGCCGGCCAAGCGGCTCAAGATGGATGCAGCCTCAAAGACGGAGGCCCCGGCTACAGGTGCGTCGTCGAGGCCCTTGGCTCCGTGGGAAGCCAAGTGGTTGTCCTCCGCCCTTGGTGCTATGGCACGCGGTAGGCTTACGGGTTCCACTCCTGCTGCAGGGTCGAGCGTCCCGGGGGCCGCGGCGGGTGGCGACTCCGTGCCTGAGAGGACGCACGAGGGAGGGAGCGCCTCCTTGACCTCACGGCCTGCGGCCCTCGAGCTCGACCCGGCACCAGGAGGCGACGTCCCGACGTCGGGGGCTTCCGTTTCAGGCGGTCCGGAGGCTTCGATCCCCGCACCCGAGGCGGGAGCCCCCGAGGGCCACGAGCCGGGAGAGGGGGCCGTCGTCGTGGACCTCGAGGGTGAGGAGGCCTCGACCCTTCCCCCCTCAACGGGAGAGTGGCGGCCCTGGCCGGCGGGTCTGCGCGAGCTCGAGGCCCGGAGGAAGCAGGAGCAGGGGGCCCTGCAAGAAGTGGAGCCGCCACGGCCGCAGCAGGAGGAGGAGGAAACTGGGGGCCAGCCCTAGCATCGGCAGGCGTAGCAGACGCCGTCGGGGGATGCGGCGCCGCTGGACCCGTCAGCGCAGCAACCGCCCGAGACGTCTGAGGCGGAAGTGACTTCCGGACTGCCTAAATAATGGGTGTCCGTGATCACTATGGACGAGTTGCTGTCCGAACAAGAAGCGGCGTCGAAGGCGTCGACGGTCCTGCGACTGCCAGGGGCGCAATCGGAGGATGCCTCGGTACCGAGCCCGGCAGAAGAAGCGCCGGCGGTGGTCCCACCGGCGCCACAAGTCGTAGCGTTGGGTGAAGCTTCGGCCTCCACACCCTCGCTGCTTCCGACGGCGCCGGACGCAGCACCGGATCAGGCGCCACAACCGTCGATGAAGCAGGCGGAGGAGACGGCGGCTGTCGGTGTGCTGAGGAGGTCGACGTCCGACCCCGGGCTGAGGGGTGCCCACGCCGCATCAGAGTTCCACATCCTGGGAGAGTTGGCCGTGGGTTACGGCGTTCCAGGCGATGTGGTGGAGGAGATCGATTCCTTGGCGCGAGCCAAGGTCAAGACGATCCTTCCAGATTGGGGCAAGGAGCGCATCATGCTCCGGGAACTTGGCGATCCCAGCGCTCCAGGGATCGAGATGAACGACCCAGCGGAGGTCGAGTGCTGGGAGGAGGCCGAGCAGTCCCGGGCGTGGCTGCGGCACTTGCTGAAAGTGGGCGCCGAACTCGCCGAAGGCCTTGACCGGAATCTCGGGGTGAGTCGCTGTGTTAGGCCATATGTATATTTTTTGTTAAATTCTTTCATATGGGATGCCTTGACCCTTGATTTCCTGTCCCCAGGTGGCGCGGAGGCGGTCCTACTTGAAGTCAGTCTTCCTCCACGAAACGCACAACAGCCGGGAGGAAGTGCTTCGCCAACTCGAGGCCGGCGGTTCTGCATAGAGCAGGGTGGCCGAGCTCGAGGAGGAGCTGAAGCAGACGAGGGAGGAGGCCGCCAAGGCCAAAGAGGAGGCCGCCCGGGCGAAGGCGGACTCCGACGTCGCTCGAGGGGAAGCTGCCCGCCTCGAGCGGGAGCTCGAGCGTGCCAGGGAGGAGGCTAACGCGGCGAAGGCCGAATCGGAGAAGGCCAGGGTCGAGAGTGTCCGAGCCCAGGAGCGCATCGAGCTGCTCATGGCGGAGGCTCAGAGCTCCGTGGAGCGCATCCGTTCGCTCGAGGCCAGCTTCGCTGAAGTCTCCGCCACGCGCAACGCCCTCTCCGCCCTGGTCCAGGAGGAGAAGAGCCGTGCCGCCGACCTGGAGACCCAGCTCGGGGCCATGAAGGCCACCCTCCAGGACAAGGAGCAGGCCATCATCCTGGCTGGTGGCACCCTCGAGACCCTCCGTTTCGAGAAGACGGAGGTGACCCGAGCCTTCAAAGAGGCCCAGCGGGAGCGGGACGAGGCTCGGGGGGAGCGCGACGCCGTGCTGGGGGATCGCAATGCCCTCGAGACTCGCTGTGCTGGTGAGTTCCTCAAAGGGTTTTTGATCTTTGTTCTTTCCGTATGGTTTATCGAATTCTTGCTTTGTGCTTCAGGCATCGAGTCCGAGCTGCTTGCGACTCAAGACGCCGCTAAGGCGCTACAGGAGAGCCTTGCGGCGGAGGGGGCGCTTCTTGGTCGTCTCCGGGTTGCCCTCGACGGGCTCTGCGCCCTCTGGGAGGTCGGGCCTGTCGAGGGTGCTGAAGAAGACATCCCCAGTGCTGCGCTCGTGGACCAGATCTACTACCTCGACGCCACCCTTCGAGATCGCGTGCGGGAGGCGCTTCACACTGGCGTGAAGCGGGCGCTTGCGGTGGTCTCCTCCGGCTTCGTTTTTGATATGAACGTGGTGGCCCAAGGCTTTGTTCCTGACATCTCGAAGACCGACGCCGAGAATGAGGAGCGCTGCCGAGGGCTCATCAACGACGCCGAGAGGCCGGGGGGAGAGCTGGCGAAGTTATTCGAGGACGAAGTCCTCCCCCCGGCGGATGTAGGGTACCATGTCGAGGGGGGCGGTGACGGGGCGAGCCTGTAGGGCAAGACTGGGCGAGGGTGCCCATGTAATGAATTAATTTTTGTAAATTACATTCAATGTGGCTTTGAAAGCCCCTTTTTGGACATGAATGCATCTATCATAATGCGATTTGTCGTTTTACTCTCGAACCTTTTCTGCTTTCTACTCACCTAGACTTCGCTTTTTTGACTAAGTTTTTGACGCAAACACGTATCCCTCGAGGGGGGAGCGAGTGGAGGTACCGTAGCCCGGGGGCGTAGGAGAGCTCCGGCTCGACAGCCCTCGACCCCAAGGGAATTCGAGGCGTTTTCTACTTAGTCGAGAAGCGTAGTCGAGGTGTGAGAAAGAAGAAGCGCTCGAGTTCCGCTCGCCTCACTTTTGTTTTCCGACTGAGCGTTCAACGTGAACTCGTATCCCTTGAGGGGGTGAGTGGAGGTACCGTAGCCCGGAAGCGTAGGAGAGCTCCGGCTCGACAACCCTCGACCCCAAGGGAATTCGAGGCGTTGTCAACTTAGTTGGGAAGCAAAAAGAGGGGAGCGTGCGAAAAAATCGTTCGTATTTTTAGGAACTTAGGGGGTTCCCCCCCCATTAGCCCCCGAGGGAGGCTCGACTCTGGTAAGACAGGGTCGAGGCTACCTCTTGCATGTATAATAAAGAGTTTGAACTTATAATCGAAAGTAGTGCTTATATTTGTCATGCGGGAATGTACAAGGGCACTGGCGCCCTAAGGGTAGAAACGACGTAGCTGTTCGATGTTCCACGCGTTGGTGAGGATTTCGCCTTTGTCGTTAGCGAGCTTGTACGTCCCGGGCTTTAGCACCTCAGCTACGGCGAATGGACCTTCCCATGGCGGCGTCAGCTTGTGACATTCTTTGTTGCTCTGCCGTCGACGTAGGACGAGGTCTCCAACTTGGAGGTCCCTCGAGCGCACGTGCTTGTCGTGGTAGCGTCGAAGTTTTTGCTGATACCTCGCGGAGTGAAGCAGCGCCATGTCTCGAGCTTCCTCGACCTGGTCGACGGCGTTTGCGAGGGCTTCTTCGTTGGTTTGCTCGTTGTACGCCTTTAGCCGAGGGGAACCATACTCGAGGTCAGTGGGGAGGACGGCCTCGGACCCATAGACCAAGAAGAATGGGGTGAACCCCGTGGCTCGACTAGGTGTTGTCCTTAAGCTCCATAGGACCGACGGCAACTCCGCGGCCCATTTTTTTCCGTGCTTGCCGAGGCGTTTGAGGATCCTTGGCTTGAGGCCCTGCAAAATCATGCCATTGGCGCGCTCAACCTGGCCGTTAGTTCGAGGATGTGCAACCGCGGACCAATTCACACGGATGTGATGGCGATCGCAAAAATCCAAGAACTTCTTGCCGGTGAATTGCGTGCCGTTGTCGGTGATGATGACGTTCGGGACCCCGAAGCGATGGATTATGTCGGTGAAGAACTCGACCGCCCGTTCGAAGCGGATGTTGCTGATGGGCCAGGCCTCGATCCATTTGGTAAACTTATCGACAGCGACGAGCAGGTGCGTGTACCCTTTGGTGGTCCTTTTGAGAGGCCCCACAAGATCGAGCCCCCAGACCGCAAACGGCCAGGTGATGGGGATCATTTGTAGGGCGTGAGCTGGGAGGTGCGTCTGCTTAGCGTAGAATTGACACCCTTTGCACGAGCGGACGATGTTCGTGGCGTCGAAAACGGCGGTCGGCCAGTAGAAACCTTGTCGAAAAGCATTGCCTACGAGGGTCCTTGGCGCTGCGTGGTGGCCGCAGGCTCCTGAGTGTATGTCCTCGAGGAGCCTCCTGCCTTCCTTGATGGTAATGCAGCGCTGAAGAACACCCGAAGGGCTTCGCCTGTAGAGTTCCTTGCCATCACCGTAGATGACGTAGGACTTGGCGCGTCGCGCGATCCGTCGAGCTTCGGTTTGGTCCTCCGGAAGTTCTCCCCTAATGAGGCAGTCGAGTAAAGGGGCTCGCCAATCCGGTGGCGGGTTCGACGGAGGGGATGTCTCCTGGATCTCCATAACCTGGGCCCTGGTCGAGGGGGCCCCGATCGAGGTCATGGGGTGGGGCTTCGAGGGTGTAGAGCAAGCCCCCAGGCCCAAATCGACGGAGGGCTCGAAGAGGTCCCTCGAGAACACGTTCGGAGGGACCGTACCTCGAGTCGACGCGATTTTCACGAGCTCATCCGTGGCTTCGTTGTATCGTCGAGCGATATGGCTAAGCTCGAGGCCATGGAATTTGTCTTCCAACTTGCGCACTTCATTGCAGTATGCTTCCATCTTGGCGTCGTGGCAGCTCGAGGCCTTCATCACTTGGTTCGATGATTAGCTGTGAATCGCCTCGAACGTCAAGGCGTCGGACCCCGAGCTCGAGGGCGATTCGTAATCCGGTGACAAGTGCCTCGTACTCTGCGATGTTGTTGGATGCGGCAAAGTGGATGCGAATGACGTAGCGCATGTGGACTTTGAGGGGTGAAATGAAGAGCAAGCCCGCGCCTGCTCCTGTCTTCATGAGTGACCCGTCGAAGTACATTGTCCACAGCTCGGCTTGGATTTGGACTGGCGGCAACTGAGTGTCGGTCCACTCGGCGACGAAATCCGCCAGCACTTGAGACTTGATGGCCTTCCGCGATGCGTAGGTGATGGTCTCGCCCATCAGCTCGACCGACCACTTGGCAATCCTTCCAGCTGCCTCCCGGTTATGGATGATCTCCCCTAAGGGGAACGAGGATACCACAGTAACCGGGTGGCCGAGGAAGTAGTGTTGGAGCTTGCGACGCGTAAGGACGATGGCGTAGAGCAGCTTCTGCACCTGTGGGTAGCGGATTTTTGTTTCCGAAAGCACCTCGCTGACGAAGTAAACCGGCCGCTGGACTGGCAAGGCGCGTCCTTCCTCTTGCCTCTCTACCACTATGGCCGCGCTGACCACCTGGGTGGTTGCGGCGACATAGAGGAGGAGGGGCTCAGGTGGTTCAGTCGACGTTGCTGGTCGAGGAGGGACGAGGATCAGAGTGGACATCAGCTTGGCTTTGAGTTCGTCGAGGGCCCCCTCGGCCTCTGGGGTCCACGTAAATCGCTCGGATTTTTTCAATAGACGGTACAGAGGCATGGCTTTCTCCCCTAAACGTGAGATGAAACGGCTGAGGGCCACGAGGCAGCCTGTGACCCTCTGCACGCCCTTGAGATCTCAAATCGGCCCCATTCGCGTGATGGCCGCCACCTTTTCAGGGTTGGCCTCGATCCCGCGTTGGGAGACTATGTATCCGAGGAGCATGCCCCGAGGCACTTCGAAAACACATTTCTCGGGATTGAGTTTTATGTTTTTGGCTCGAAGGCATCCGAACGCGATTTTGAGGTCTCGGATGAGGTTGTCCGCTTTTTTGGACTTGACCACGATGTCATCGACGTAGGCTTCGACCGTATCGCCTATGTGTTCACCGAAGACATGGAGCATACAACGCTGATACGTTGCCCCGGCGTTTCGAAGGCCGAAAGGCATTGTCACGTAGCAGTACATGCCAAAAGGTGTGATGAAGGAAGTCGCGAGCTGGTCGGACTCTTTCATCTTAATTTGGTGGTAACCGGAGTAAGCATCGAGGAACGAGAGGGTTTCACACCCCGCGGTAGAGTCGACAATTTGATCAATGCGTGGTAAAGGGAACGGAACTTTGGGACATGCTTTGTTTAAACTAGTATAGTCGATACACATCCGCATCTTTCCATTCTTTTTCTTAACTAACACGGGATTAGCTAACCATTCGGGGTGATGAACCTCCTTGATGAATCCAGCCGCCAAAAGCTTGTGTACCTCCTCGCCGATGATCCTGCGCTTCTCCTCGTCGAAGCGGCGCAGGCGTTGCTTCACCGGTTTGGACCCGGCCCGGATTTCCAAGGCGTGCTCGGCGACTTCCCTCGGTATGCTCGGCATATCCGAAGGACTCCACGAAAACATATCGGTGTTCGCGCGGAGAAAGTCGACGAGCACAACTTCCTATTTGTCCTCGAGGTCGGCGCTGATCGTTAGCACCTTCTCGCATGGGCAGCTCGGGTCGAGGGGGACTTTCTTGGTGTCTTGTGCCGGCTCGAAGCTGCCGGCGTGTCGCTTGGGATCCGGCATCTCGTCTGCGAGGTGCTCGAGGGTCGCGGCTATCATGGCGTTTTCCTCGACAGCCTCCCCATATTCGATGCATTCGACATCGCAGTCGTACGCGTGCTCGTAGGAGGAGGTGACAGTGATGACGCCTTTGGGTCCTGGCATCTTGAGCTTGAGGTAGGTGTAGTTCGGGATCGCCATGAACTGCGCGTAGCCCGGTCGGCCGATGATGGCGTGATACGTCCCGTGAAACCCGACCACCTCGAAGGTGAGGGTCTCTTTCCTAAAGTTGGCAGGGGTGCCAAAACAGACAGGGAGTTCGATACGGCCGACGGGGAAAGCCTTCTTCCCTGGCACAACGCCATGGAACCCCCCGGCGCTGGGTCGGAGTTGGTGCCTCCTGACCCCCAGGAGGTCGAGGGTCTCGAGGTAGATGACATTCAGGCTGCTGCCGCCGTCCATGAGGACCTTCGAGAGGCGGGTGTTGATGATGATCGGGTCGACGACGAGCGGATAGGCCCCGGGGTTGGGGACTCGATCCGGATGGTCATCGCGGTCGATGGTGATGGGCGCATCGGACCAGTCGAGGTAGTGAGGTGTTGCGACACGAGCTGAGAAGACCTCTTGACGCTCCCGCTTACGCTGTCGGGGCGTGAGCTGGATTGAGGGCCCCCCGTAGATCATGTAGCAGTCATAGACTTCGGGGAATTTTCCGTCTTCCCCGTTGTCTCCCTCGCCGCCGCCTTGGTCTTTCTTGTCGTCACCCTTCTTCACACCTACTTGCTCGAAGTGCCTTCGAAGCATGCGGCAGTCCTTAAGCTTGTGTTTTGCCCCGTCCTTATGGTAAGGACAGGGCTCCTCGAGCATCTTGTCGAAGATGGCGCCCTCGGGGGGCGCGGGGGGACCTCGAGGTCTTTTGCATTCGGTTGCAGCGACGAGATCATCTTCTGCAGCCTCCCGCTTGCCTTGTTGGTATTTCTTCTTCTTGTTATTTCTCTTCGACCCTTTGCTCGAGCCTCCGGCATTGTCGGCTACCGGCGTTTTTCCCTTGTCCTTTACGTCGTTGAAGAAGGCGCTGACGGCCTCCTCGCCAGCGGCGTAGTTGGCGACCACATCCATGAGCTCGTCGACGGTGTCGGGGCGGTTACGCCCTAACTCGTGAACTAGGTCCTTGCAGGTTGTACCCACAACAAACGCTAGAACGACATCGAGGTCGGAGATGTGGGGCAGCTCGGTGCGGAGCTTGGAGAACCGTCGAGCGAAGTCGTGGAGAGACTCCCCTGGCTTTTGCTTGCAGTTGCGCAGTTCCCAGGAGTTTCCAGGACGCACGTAGGTACCCTTGAAATTCCCCTCGAAGTTGCGGACAAGGTCGGTCCATGCGCGAATCTGATCGGGGGGGAAGCTCCTTGAGCCACCTACGCGTGGTGTCGGATAGGAACAGGGGAAGGTGACGTATGATGGCGTGATCGTCGCGCGCCCCACCCGCCTGACAAGCCAACCGGAAGTCGGCTAGCCAGAGCTCGGGATTGGTTTCGCCGTTATATTTGACGAGGCTCGTGGGGGGTCAAAATTGTCGGGCAGCTGGGCGCAGCGGATCCTCCTGCTGAAGACCCGGGGGCCCGATGGCTCTGGGGCCTGTTGGTCCTCTTCGCTGTCATAACGCCCTCCTCGATGGGCGCTGTACCCTCGATCCTCGGCATCCCCGTGCTTGCGTCTGCGGTTCTCGACAATGTCGAGGCGTGCGTCACGGGGAGCGCGGTCATCATTGATAGGCTCTCGGGCGGGGTTCTTCTTCTGTCGGGGGGCCGCCCCCTGATCGACCGAGCCCTCCCTCTCGGGCCGAGAGGGCTCGACCTGAGGCTCGGAGGCAGCTCCTCGACGCCTCGAGGCTGAGCTCTCGGCTTGTTGAGCAGCAGCAACTTGGAGGAGGCCCTCGACCTCGTGTTGTATCCGCCGAGCTTGCGAGTTGGAAGGTGCGGGCATATTGCGGAGGAGCATAGCCGCCGCAACAACGTTCTGGCTTGCTCGGGGATAACGGTGGACGGGTTGCTCGAGTGCTCCTTCCTCGACGATCTGCCGGTTGACCTCTCGGGCCCTGGCTCGGGCTCTACCTCCGAGCGGTCGCCGCTCTTGTTCGAGGGTCATCTCGAGTAAGCGCAAGCGTTCCTGCTCGTCGGCGAGCTTTGCCTGCAACTCCCGAATCTGTGCCATCTACGCGTCCTGCTCACCAGGACGAGGGCACGCTTCTCGGGGTGCGTCTGGTTGTTGGTCCTCTGCTCTGGGGGGAGCGTCCCTCGCCACGGTGGTTGACGCTGTGGCCGCTGGATCGACGGTTTCATCATCGGAGTCGACGCCACCATCGATGTGGAGGCACTCTCGGGTAGGATCCCAGTGATCAGAGTCAGAGTCAGGGTCGCCGCAGTAGAAGACGGGGAATTGCCCCCGCGCCTCCTCTTGCAGCCGCCGTCGGAGTGTGCCGACGGTGTACCTCCGGGGGCCGGGCGCTCTTGCGAATGCCAAACCCTCGGAGGCTGGAGTGACAGTCCCTACGTCCGTCATCGCGTGGAGAAGGGTGTCTGGGCGGTCCTCCAACGCGCTCGTGACGGATTGGGTTGCTGTCGTAGCCGTTGTCGTGGGATTGTTGGAGTCGGTCGAAGACCACCGACGACGCTCGAACAGCCCGTGTGGAAGCGAGCTTGATCGAGCGGGGGTTTCGTTGCACTTTCCCGACGCGCGCATGGTGAGAGCGGAGTCAGGGTTGTGCCGGGATCCTGCCGGTTTGCCCTCTGCCTCCAAACTCGGGTCAGATACGCCCTCAACAAGAGGTTTCTCATCTCCGGTTTGGGGCATGGAGAAAGCGGCGGGGACCCTTCTCGACTTGGGTTGATGACGATGACGGCGCCGACCGTGCCTCCTTCTGGATGTGGAAGCGTGGTCATGAGGCTGGCGAGCGGCTCCCCATGAACGTGGGGGTGCACCGCGACCTTCGTTCGGGTCACTGATCGAGAGCAGGGTCATGTCGTAGCCCTGGCCGAGGGTCATGAACTCCAGGCTCCCGAACCAGATCACCGTAGCGTGCGGAAGTGAGGAAACGAAATCGCCCATCCGGAAAAAATGGCGGGAAATCGTTAGTGACACGCGGGTCCCCTACCTGGCGCGCCAACTGTCGGTGCTCTGATCCTCGAGGGGTTAACACCAACGAGTAATATCGTATCCGCGTGCTCCCTAATCCGGTGGGTGATGCAAGAATGACACAATGATTTATCCTGGTTCGGGCAAAGAAGGCCCTACGTCCAGCGGGGGGAGGATGATTCGTGTTATTCTGCACCGAAGTGCTAGTACAGGGGAAAATACAAGCTGGTGTGAGGAGTGAAAGGCGGAGTTGGGGCGTGCGGGCGCCTTGCTCTCGACCTCCACAGGCTCACGGTGTCGTTCAGTGATCTAGGGCCTTAGTGTTCCTATGCTCTAGATCCTCTCGGTCTCCCCCTCTCTCTAACGCCCTGGCGCCTCCTTTTATAGATGAAGGAGGGGCACAGGTGTACACGTATTTCGAGCTCTCATGACGCTGATGACGTACGACGTTGAGGCCGATCATGTCGATGCTGCTGTAGTGATGTACGTCGGTATGGGAGGCCCTGCTGCCGTCGCATCGAGAGTTGTTGGAGTTCAGCTCGAGGGTTCGCTCGATGAGGCCGAGGGGCGACGGTCGAGGGTCCTGGCCGGAGCCGAGGGGGTCGTGCCGAGGCGGTCGAGCTTCGCTGGATAAGATCGAATCCCGGAAAACACGGTAAACAGGTTAGTTTGTATGTCTCGAGGTGGTGCGGGTTGTGGCACAGCGCTCGGTATGGCGCAACAGCGTAATATGACTTGCGGGATTCCGGGGCATGGGCAGTAAAAGTAGATTTGACCGCCACGCCTGTGACTGTTACCGTAACTGTGGCCATGCGGTTAGGCGGGGGTAGATAGATCGCATTAAATGCACGCGAATTCGTACGGGGGAGTTGGTGGCCGAGCGGTGCTCTGTCCTCGAGGGCCGACCATTCGCCTAGGCGAAGTTCCGTCCTCGAGGGGGGCTCGTTTGCTGGGCGAAGTTACGTCCTCGAGGGCCGGCTCGTTCGCTGGACGAAGTTCCGTCCTCGAGGGGTAGCTCGAATCGTACCCTCGCGCATACAGTACTTGTCTGTTCGGTACCCTCTCTGATGAACACCACTGGTCCATCCGGTAACCTCTCGAGCGAGCGTTGGTTTCGGGCCGTCGTTGTTCATTCGCGGGCCAGTCTGATACGTCTCAGCCTTTGGGCCTTCGTACGTTAGCACGGGAGATTATCGGAGGATTCAAGATGCTGATTTCGCGGGGCTTTAGTTTGTTAAGCAAGGGGTCTGGGATGCCTGTTTCCAGGGTATCGACAAATTCTATGCCAAGCAAACGCACCTCCCCGCTCATGCTTTACAGATGATCCCCATCATGTGGCCCTTCGCCGTGTGGGGCTCGACCTCATCAGGCCCCTGAAGAAGACAATTGGGGGCTACACCCAATTGCTTGTAGCCGTCGACATGTTCACCAAGTGGATCAAGGCTCGACCCATCACCAACATTCGCTCCGAGTAGGCAGTTCTATTCTGCACGACATCATCCACCGCTTTGGCATCCCCAACATCATCGTCACCAACAACGGCACATAGTTCACCGACAAGAAGTTCCTGGACTTTTGCTCGATCATCACATCCCGTGTGAATTGGACCGTGGTTCTCTAGGGGCTCAAGCCAAGGATCTACAATCGCCTCAAGAAGTATGGGAAGAAGTGGGCCGCCAAGCTACCCTTGGTCCTATGGAGCCTAAGGACAATGCCAAGTCATGCCACGGGTTTCACACTATTCTTTATGGTCTACGGGTCTAAGGCCATCCTCCCCACCGACCTAGAGTATGGGTCCCCTCGACTAATGTCCTACAACGAGCAGACCAACAAGGAAGCACTCGCAAACGCCATTGACCAACTCGAGGAGGCTCGAGACATGGCTCTCCTCAACTCCGTGAGGTACCAGCAAAAGCTCCGGCGCTACCACGACAAGCACGTGCAGAGCAACAAGGGCCGCCAAATGCTAACCCCACCATGAGAAGACCCCTTCATCGTGGTTAAGGTGTTGAAGCCTGGAACCTACAAGCTATCCAATGGCAAGGGCGAGACATTCATCAACATGTGAAACATAGAACAGCAACAACGCTTCTATCTTTAAGGCGAGCCTTGTACATTTTCCATGTCATAAATTAATAAGAAGTACTTTCGCTTACAAGTTCAAAATTTTTATTTACATAAGGTAGCCCTAACTCTGCTTCATCAGAATCGAGCCTCCCTCGGGGCTACAAAGGGGGGAACCCCTCGAAGTTCCTAAAAACTCACATTTTTTGAAACTCGACGTCTATTCTTCCTCACATGCCTCGATATGTGTCATCGCTTAGTCGAAAACATCACAGGAGTGTCCCAAGGGTCATAGGACATCGAGTCACAAGATCACCTATGCCTCTGTGCTACGGTACCTCCACTCACTTCCCCCTTCGAGGGGCATGACCGTGCACCGAGTTTACTCAGTGAAAATATAGTTAGGCTGACAGGAAAGAAAAGGACTTAAAACTCATAAAAATATGTTTATATACATGCAAAAGTTTCCAAGGCCCCTAGGGCCACACTGCAATAGTTTACAAAAACTAACTTATTACATGGGCCTCCATGCCTAGATTTGGCTCACAGGCTAGCTTCTTCTTCTTCATCAGCACCGAGAAGGACATCGGGCTCGAACAGCTTCGCCAACCGACCACCGGGCTCCTCAGTAGCCCTAATCAAGGCCCTGTGCCTCTCCTCGTTCTCGACATCAGTCTAGGTGGGGTCATTGACAAAGTCGTGGGAGACCACCTCCATGTCGTAGGTGAAGCCAGAGCACATGACCGCCATCGCCAGCTTCACGCTGACATGGAGCACATTCCGGACTTGCTCCCTTGCGACACGAGTGAGCTCGTATAATCGGGCGGTGAAGGAGCTCCCACCCACGTCACCCTCGACCTCCTCTTGAGGTTCAACCTTGAAGGCATTGTAGACTGAGGTGATCATGGTGCTGAGGGTGCTGGTCAGCTTCGTCTTGGCCCAGTAGGCATCCTGCAGCGTCTTAGCGCTATCCCGAGCTTTGACCCACTCCTCATCGAGAGCTGAAATATAAGATAGGGGTCAGCAACGACAAGAGCAACAGAGGCGAAAATCCTAAAGCTAAAGAAGAAGACTCACCAGCGGGGTCTCGACGGTCGCATACCCTTCCTACAGCTCGGCGTACTCCCTCCAGGACGCCTTTAGGGCACGGACCACCTTCGTCCTCTCTACCCTCAGGTCCTCGATGGCCTTGCTAGCCGACGCGATGGCCCCCTCTTTTCCTAGAGGGTTTCCTTCAGTGTGGCAACCTCGGTGGACTAGACCTTGAGGGCCTTTTGCGCCTACTCCTGGGCCTCGGCGGTGTCAACCCTGGCCTTGGCTTTTGCCTCCTTGGCCTGGGTCACCTCCTCCCGAGCAGCCGAGGCATCCACCTTGGCCTTCTGCATCCCCCCAGTCTTTGGCAGCATCCTCAGCCTGGGTCACCTCCTCCTAAGTAGTCGAGGCATCCTCCCTGGCCCTCAACACCTCCTCCTGGGCCTTGGCTGTTTCTTCTTTCACCTTCTCTGCCTTGGCCCGGGTAGCGTCGACCGTCGCTTGTAGCTCAGGAAACTACTCCCATCTATCCCTCGCTAGGTGGATGAAGTGGGATTTGGCCTGGGAGTGCCTCCTAGGAACAAAGAAACACAAAAAAAGAGGGGATGTCAGATAACCAAGTAAACCGACCCCCACACCACGAAGAGAGATCACATACCCCGAAGCTTCTCATAAAGTCCTCAGAGGCAACTTCGACCACCAACCGCAGGTTGTGATGCAACCAAGCCCGAAACTCCTCGATGTGCTTCCATATCTCAACCTCCGCCGGGTCGTTTATCTCGAACATGGGAGCATCGGGATCTGTTGGGTCATGGAGTCAAAGAACCTCCCGACCCCAATGAGGGAGGTTCCCCTCGATATGCTCCTGCACCGCCACCATGAGGTCGTCCCCCATCCTAACTGAACCACCGTGACGGCGCACTCGATCAGCCAGCATGGGGTACGACAACTCCTCTCCCCCCTCGATCCTCGACGACCTAGCCTCCCTAGGCTTCTGCTTTCCCTTGGCAAGGAGGCTGGGAGCGTCCAAATTAGGGCTGTGCGAGGACCCCCGATCAGCCGATGCTTCCGCTGGGGCCGTTTGTGCAATAGGTTGTCTGACCTCCCCCCACGCCGAGACGTCTTCAGTCGCCAGCTTCTCTGGCTATGGCTGGTTCTCTTCAAGCCACTCTTCCTGTTGCTGTGGCTATGGCTGCCTCTCTTCGAGACACTCTTCCTACTACTATCGTCCTAGCTTTTGCCACTGCTCCCACTCGTGCAGCCCTTGTGGCCATGCTAGCCCTAGCTACTGCTCCTAAGGCATCTCAGTCGTCTCCTCCACGTCACAGGAAGAGGTATCCACCTCCTCGCCCTCGACGACGATCAGAGTCTCCTCCGTCAACCCCAGCTACTTGCTACGAGATGTGTCCCCAAGCACGGCAGTCCTGGGAGACATGTCAGTCTGCTCCCAGCTAGGGTCTGCGTTCCCCACGGTTCCCGGGGTGAGTAAGCCTGCAACGGAAGCAGCGCTTATCAGCCTGCCTCAAGTCATGGCAGCGCAGGCCTCTGCAACCCATGCAGCCATCGCTACCACTAGGGACATCGAGGTGGAACCTGGTATCGACACCGTGGCGTCGGGCTTGAGCCGCTTAGCAGGGGAGAGAGCCACCGTCTCACTCGCACTTGACCCTGGAAACACACATGGGA
Source organism: Bothriochloa decipiens (assembly GCA_023333625.1). Taxonomy (NCBI): domain Eukaryota; kingdom Viridiplantae; phylum Streptophyta; class Magnoliopsida; order Poales; family Poaceae; genus Bothriochloa; species Bothriochloa decipiens. The sequence goes on from CM041628.1 coordinate 58,589,579, forward strand.
AAGAAACGCGAGAACACCCAAAATGTCAGAAAAGGGAATGGGAGTCCCAAGACACCAAAAACTTACCCCACGGGGATGAGGGGTGCCCTCCTACCCGCCTTTGACCCACTCGAGGGCTATGGTACCCCTTTCAATGGGCCCTTGCCAGAGCCTAAGCCGCTCGGAGCCAGCGCCGATGACATCCTTAGCTTTTCTCCCTTTTCCAAGGCTGATCGACTTTGGGCTTGAGCCCCGGCTGCCGAGGACCTGGTTAGAGGTGGCGGTGTGTTGGACCCCACTCATGAAGGAGCCAGAGGCGTCCCACCGTGCGTGCGACAAGATGACGACCTCCCCTGAGGACAGGGGTCACTCGGGCCTTGCCCCCACGGCTGCTCCAAGACCCTCATCACCCGGCCCTCGACAGGCGCCGAGGTCACCGTCAAGGCCTGAGAGGATGACCCTGCCCAAACGGCTCCCTGTGTATATGGGGCATCGACCGAGGACATTCGAGGCACCAAGGCATCAAGGCGCGCCTGCACCCCTTTCGTTGTCGCTGTCCTCCTCCTCCTCCTCTTCTGAGGGGGACTCATCCTTGGAGAGCCCCTCACGCCTCTGCCTCGCCTGGCACTGATCACACGCCTGGCGCTTGAGGCTCCGCTCCTTCCTCTTCTTCTCCTCGTCCTTGGTCATCTTTTGCTGCTGGGCGGTGAGGTGCCTCGCCTGCCGGTCGGGATTATCTTCGTTGACCGACGGTGCTGACACCCTGAAGTCTATGGCCGGCTGCATACAAACCCATGACAAAAGGCATGAGAATGAGTTGGAGAAGAAAGAAATCAAAGAACAACATAACGATGTACTCACCAGCTAGATGTGACCATCGTCGGGTAGCATCGAGATGTTGTTGACCTCGTAGGTTGTGAAGGCACCGGTGACCTCCCTCCTTACCCGCCTTGCGACCTCCTCGGGAGGGGTCGATGTCCGGCACCCCTCGAGCAATGCCCCAGGGACCATCTAGTCCAAGCGCAGCGGGCGCTGCATCAACGGCAAAACCCTATGGCTATGGAAAGATGAAACGATGATCCTGGCGTTCAGCCCCCGCTCACGCAGGATCCTCAATGCGTCGAGGAGAGGATTTAGCCTCACCTAACGATCCTTCGCAATGCCCGCGGGTCCTCAATGTGTCAAGGAGAGGATTTAGCATCACCTAACGGTCCTTCGCAACGCCGTGTGGCCAGTGCTCTGGGTGTGCTACGATGGCACGTCCGATGTACCACGGCAACTAGTCCACGTCGTTCTGGACATAGAACCACTGGGCGTGCCACCCACCATGGCTTGATTGCAATCCTATCGGGGTGAACAACTCTAGCCTCTTCAAGGACAAGTTGCAGTAGCTGACATGGGTGACCCTCCTCCTCCCTTGCGAGGCCAGCTTAGTGAAGAGCTCTCCCTTGAAAAGATCGAGCCACAACTCCCGGAGTGGCTCCATCCCTAGGTACCCCATGCAGACTGAGGCATAGATCGCTGCGTTGGAGATGGCATTGGGGGAGAAGTGCTGGAGCTCGACTCCATAGTAGCTCATCAGTGCCCGCATGAACCGGCTCAGAGGTGACCCAAACCCCATGTGGTGGTACTTGACAAAGCTCACCACGTACCCCTCCGGGGGGTTTGGCTCCCGGTCCCCCTTCGGCGACGCTATCCACTCCGGCCAATCGACAGAGATGACAGGGCGAAGAAGCCCCTCCTCCACCAGCTCCTCGAGCTCCTACTCTGTCATGGCAGATGGGAGCCAATCCTCCAGGGAAAGAAGCTCCAGCGCCATGGCAACCGCATGGATTTGCTCAGGGGACGGACAGGAGGGAAGATTTCCAATCTTTTTTCTCTCTTTCTCTCTTGCGATAATAAGCAGGGCGGATGAGCTCTTCGGTGGTGGCGGCTAGAGAAGGAAGGAAGAATGAGGAATGGACAAAGCCCTACCCTTCTCCCAAATTTATATGCGGGCCGAGAGGCAACGGGTGGATCTGGCCGGGAGACAGGTAAATCCCCGCATTTACTGCACCTACCTAACCGCCCCCTCAATTTTTGGGTACAGGGACATGTGCGGGATACTCGGGCCCTAGCCGCTGCCCTAGCTCCCCATGACTACGCCGCTTCACCTCCTACCTCAAAAGACGCGCCCAACGGGCAGGAGGAGTTAGCCGCGGTGATATCTTCCACAGTAAGGAACACAGGCTCCGGCCCCATAGAAAATCTCAAGGGAGCGAAGGCTGGCCCTCGACCAGGGTTCAATAGCCGCCCTCAAGTACCAGAGTCAGGGATGACCTGGGGGAACCCGACATGAGTCACTTGTCGAGAATGAACTCTAAAAGCCCCCTCGGACATATTCAAGGCAAAACTAAGGGTCCACTTTGGAATCTCTTCACAGGGAGGCATCGAGCTACCGAACCCGATCGAAAGGAGTCAGCATCCATGGGACCCATTGATTTGCTTCAATAAAAGCGCCTCCGCGGCCGCTAATCGACCCCTATCGAACGAGGCACGAGCTCTTGCTTGAATTTCCTGATAACAGCTCACCAGAGATGTCAGAGCTCACCCAAATGAGGGTAGCTCGGCGCTTCTCACCCCTCCTCCCGACGAAAGGGAGTGTGAGGGTTGAAAGAAAAAAGATGAGCTTGTTCTCGACTGACCTCAATGAAATAGGCTCGGGGGCTCGCTCATGATCAGACAGCGTTGACAAAAGAGGAACCAACCATCCAGGGGCTCAACCACTCGAGCACGCTTCGACAAGAAAAGCACCAAAGCCCTCGGGCGAGTATTTTACTCCCCCGAGGCCTCGGGTGCTATACCTAAAGGGTATGCTCGCGCGGACCCTTCAAAGAATGACCGACACCACGAATCCAGTTCATGAGCCTCTGTGGCTCCCGCAGAGACTCAGGGGCTACTGTTGGGTACCTAGACAAGGGGGTACCCTGAACCCTCAACATCCAGGAAGATTAATCCCCTAACAAGCAAAAACCCAAAACTGCCAAACAAGCCCACAATCAGAGATACGGGTCCACCAGCGTATACCGAGCTACGCTGGGCCGGCCCACGAGGAGCATCATTCAAACCAAGATAGCCTCTCGCTCAACGAGACCCTTGATTAACGAAAGTCCGCCCGAGCGGACAACCCCCATCGAGTGATGGAACTCCACCCCAACGGACGACCCCCGTCGACTACAACTACACCCTTGATCTACCTACTTTCTGTACAGGACTCAGTGCATTTAGTGCTCCCACCAACTCCTGCCTAACCACATGGCTATAGCATTGTTGCAGTGATCGGGTACAGCAATTAAATCCTACTTTTACCGTCCATCCCTGGACATGCGGTGATTTGCCCAATACTGCTGTACCTTACCAAGAACTATTCCACCTCCGACTCCCCCTCGACGCACTATGCAACAGCCATTAGCCTCAGATGCCCTGGGGCTCAGTCTTATCCACCCGACCTCGACCCCCAAGGCTACCCCTCGACTGGGCCTCAAACATCATCGGCCACCCCTTGAGTTAGACTCTGACGCCTTTGGTCAGCACCCCAAAAACTCCAGACGTGACGCCTACAGGGATCTGCACAACCGTGCATGGGCACAAGTCCTTCACTGACCACCGGCGGTGTCACCTTGACGTGCCTGGAGGATAGCCGGTGACCCCGACCATGTCACTACAGGGCAGCCCATGCCCGGCACACGCCTCTACAATGGCTACGCAGTGATCGGCATCGCCCCCTCGACATCATCACCTACGACAGCTTAGGACTCCTGTATGCCCGTGCCTCTCCTTAGTCTATAAAAGGAGATGCCAGGCATGTTGTACGGGGGAGGTTCTTTCCGGAGCATGAAACACTCAAGTCTTAGCTCAATCTCACTCTCTACACCTCTTTTCTCACTCGCTCGCTTGTATTCACCCCTGTACAAGCACTTCGGTGCAAGATAATACAAGTCTTCTCCCCCACTGGACGTAGGGCCTTCTCTTGCCTGAACCAGGATAAAAATCATGTGTTCATCTTGCATCACCATCCAAATTAGGGAGCACACAGTACACGTTTACTCATTGGCTTAGGGCACCCTCGGGTCCCGACACCGACAACCACTTCATCAAAGCACATCTTGAAGGTTTCCCAAGGACAAGCTTGGTGTCCTAAAACAAGCAATTTTTGACCATAACATATGAGTGTTCACCTTCTTGCTATATTGCCTTTATGATTGAGCATAGAGCTATAATTGTGAAAATACTCCTTCGGGTATTCTTGGTACTAACCTTTCCAGGTTTGGAGCAAACAAAAGATCAAAGGAATAACCAATGCAAGGTATGACCAATATTTATGCAATATTGATTTACATTCATCCAATCTTGATTTTTGCTAAATTCAAGCTTGGGGGACATACTTCTATAAAAACATATTTTGCCATGTTGCTACATTATCTAGTTGTCCCTACCTTTTAGACATGCTCAATTTGCTAAACAACAATCATGTTTCTTTCATCACTGTTTGAGTAAATCTCTATCATGCTTTCATGCTACCTTTGTTTACTATAGTATGCATAGGTTTTGAAGTATTTTAATGCATGTTTTAAATTAGGCATGGTGCTTAGTTTAATATGTTTCCTGAGTTAAGTTAGACAAGGTGTCTAGTTTGATTCTTGAACCTAAAGGTGTGCCGATTCTACTTCAAAAGGCTTTTAATTAAGCGTGGTGCTTAGGTTAAAATGCCTTCCTAAATCAAATTAGACGTGGTGTCTAGGTTCATCTTTGAGCTGATAGTATGCTATAGTAGATGTTGGATATTTTGTTGGACTAACCCCTACAAGAAAACTTCCAAATTCAAATTGGGAAAGTCCTGAGATGAACTCACACTAGAGATAAGGAGAGGTACAATAATATTACACAAGGGAGACAGAACTCAAAGAGAGGAAGAAGAGTGCCACAAAACATGATCCAAAATCAAAGCACTCACTCCATGGAAGTTGGTGAACAAGTTTCCATCATGACACTTGAAGACAAAGACCATAGTGGAGGACTTCGAGTTGTAGTTAAAATTGCATTCTCTTGTCAACCACTAATCATCGGTAATCAACAAGGACTGCACCCTCACCTTCTAGATTGAGAAGCTAATGCATGAGGAAGGAATGCCAACTCCTCTAGATCAACCAATCGAGTTCTTCCTCCTCTCATGCCCCATCACTTCACACGCTGGAATCAAAAGAGAGCACAAAGGACGACATGACTAAAGGTAAGAAAAGGAGTGCAATAGAGAAGACAGTTGGTGCATGAACAAAGAGACAAGACCAACCAACCAGGAAAAGCTTCCACAAGGTGTTATAGTGTCAACACACTCCAATGTTTAAGGTAACATACCAAAGTAAGTAATCATCACTTTAAAAGCTTTTCTTTAATTCTGGTATACACATAAATAGAGAACCAAACATGTTTTGAGCTACAATCTTACTTCATCTAACCTAATTAACTCAACATGTTTAGTTCTTTCATCTTTGTTCGTGTCACCACTTATTCTCATTATCTTAACCATATGAGCTAAAAAAGTTGCACATCCAACCTTCAGAAGATGATAGTCATGTAAACTAAATACCTCATGCATAGATATCCTATCCTTCCATAAGGATGAGTAATCTGATCTGCCAAATGTTTTAATCCTGCATTCATACTCGTTGTCTATCCTATCACCCATGATTCGAGCAAAACACATAAACATCAAAGTTACCTTCTTGCTCAATATGCCTAAAGTTAGAGAGGAATAATTTTTTTGGTTTTATTGGTGTTTTCCACTGATAGAGCCCATGCACTTGATCTCTGCTTTGTCTTTATGAATAGGACACACTTTGAACAAAATGTGAAGGAGTTGTCAAAACTCCTCAATTCCTACAAGTGAAGATCCTAAACTTACAACATGCACAATCAGCAAGATGATGCCAGCTTCCACAACTAGTACTTCACTTCAAACTGCAGGAATAACAACGAACATGGGTGACATGATATCAAAAGGTGCAAATGAAGGTCTCTATCTTGGGAGCAGATGATGAACTTACATAATGAACATGAATTTGAAGGATCAAATAAAGCTAGCAGACAGGAGGATGATCTGTCCTCTGTCAGAGTGATGTCTCGACAGTCATCATCATCAACACTCCAAGAGAGGAAGTACACCTCTACTGTCTATTTGCTGCATCAATCAAGACTATTTCAACATCCTGTCACACCCTGGTTTTGAAGGAATGAAACCAAGGCAAAAGCTCATGTGCGCCAGAACAATTACATGCATGAACGACAAATTACATGATTCAAAAGCATAGTGTTCGAATAAAACATAGTATAACGATTACATCGTACCATTATTACATGACTATCATCAGAGTAAAGTGGAATATAAATAACATCATCCAAAATGAAAAGAAACTAAGACGACGTAGACGTAGCGACTCCATCTCACCATAGGAAGGTCGATGCAGCATCACGATGCCTAGTATCCCGCATAGTTCTCAGGAAAGTCACCATCCGAGTCATCACTTGAGCATCCTTTGGTTGGGAAATAGCAAGAGTGAGTTCCATGTCAAAACTCAGCAAGTATAGACAAAAAATAATGACATGCAAGGCTAGTACAAGGTAAAGCTAAAAGGTACACTGTGGTAGCATTTTAATGTAACAATTAAGCTTTAACTTATTGCAACCTATTCTCTAATCAACTTGGTTCAAACACCCAACCCTTTATTAAGGTTCAAGTAGCAGTTAATGTGTCATTTAACATCATAGATATAAACATATATTGTTAACAACATTAAACATGAGATAGCCATCTCAAGGGAACACAGGATAGCCATCCCAATAAAACCCGAGGTAGCAACCTCACAACATCAACATGATTTCATAGCTTAAACCATTTGGCTAATCATGCGAGGATCTGGGCCGCTCGTGACCGTGAGCATGGATGATATACTGATTTTAACTCTGCACAGAGGTGTACACTTTCACTCCAGGTTGTGATTACTCCTTTTGCCCGAGGCGGCCAACCTCTGAGCCCATTACCAAGATAGGCCGGCACAGGTCACAATGAGGCTTTTCACAGGGTCATAGGCAATGACAACTTGCTAGCCTTGAGTCCAAGTGTATGGGTGACTTCCTTGTGAGGCCGCCCCCATCATGGATCCCTAGCCCCTTCCATACTACAACTTGTAAACAAACCCCAGCGACCATAGCTATAGCCACCCGTCGGTAAGCTGTCCAGCCTGCCCATGATGGTCCTGATAATCGACCATGCCAGTGCCCATTAGCCTGGAGATGTACAAAAGTCCCAGGTTGCTGCTCCACGAAAGGACCACAAGGGGGAGGAGATATGGATACCCTCATCAACATGAGTCCCACTAGCATATATTTTCCCCATCTTTCACCGTCAACCAACGATGTGGATCAGCATCAACTTCTCCAACGGCCGAAGCCAAGAGCCCACGGCTCCAACATATTTTAAAAAGCAAGTTTTATCTACATTAGGTAGGTAAAATGTGAGATAGAGCACTAGCAACCTAATGACCTATCAACTAAAAACCCCATAGGTGATATATGGATAGAGTGGCTAGTCATCCCTATGGTTTGCCGATTTAAGACACATGCAATGTATTAATTAAAAGTGAATAGGGACAATATGATCAAAGGTGCCTGCACTTGCCTTGGTTGATGTCCTGCTGCACGTAGTCCTCCGGGTCCTACTGATCCTTGTTCACCCACGTCTCGTTATCTACACGCCACAATCATCACACACGAGCAATACATGCAAGCAAACATACTTTAATTTGAGCAGTACACCAAAACATCTCAATAGTAACAAACAATAGCATAGAACTGTTCTACTCATCGAGACGATTCCAAAAAGTATAAGTTTGCTAAAATCGGAGTTAAAACGTGAAAGTTATGGCCTATACAAGACTAGGGGCCAATTTGTAGAAAACAGGACTATAATCTAAATACTTTTGAACTGTGAGGAGTAAATCATAATTAAAGAAAAGGACAAGGGCCTTTCTGCAAAAGTTCCAAGGCTGTCGGTAGCCTGACCGCGTTGACGGTCAGCGTACACGTGGTGCTTACGTGGCGCCTACGTAGCACACACGTGGCTGCCACGTCAGCCAACCGGAGGCCGGTTTGACCCTCGGTTGACCAGGGGTCATCTTTGGACCTAGGACATTGGATCCTGATCCAACAGCCGATTGGGCTGGCGGGTTGAGTCGGCTGGAGCGGTGCCCCCGACGGCTGCGGCTCGCCAGCGGAGGCGAAGCAACGGCGGAGATCGACGGCGGCGGACGGACGGCGGTGAAAGAACCAACGGCTAGGGTTTCTTGCTCTCAACGAACTGAATGGTGGCGGCGGGTTAGGGCTTCGAAGGAGGACTTGGAATGTGGCACTCGCCCCTTTATAGGGCACGGCAGGGATCCTCGGGTTGCGCGCGTGGGCGGCGACTCGGGCGACGCGCGGACACCGACTCAGTGTCGTCTCCGTGAGGGAGACGGCACTAGCAGTGGGCCCCACTTGGGTAGGCCCCACCCGTCTGTGGCGGTGGGTGATGACGCGGGCGCTGACACCAGCAGCTGGCGCAGTGTTGACGCACGTGGCGCATGGCGTCGTGCGGGCGCGGACGACGCGCCGGCCTGCTGGACCGCTCAGCCCATCAAGGCGGCGCGGGCGCGATCGCGCTGGCGGGCCACGGCCTAGCGGGCCGTGGCCGGCGGTGGCCAAGCCTGGCCGCTGCTGGCCGGCAGCTACTGCTGCTGCCTTGGCCATGGCTGGCCAGTGCTGGCCATGGCCGGCTATGGCTGGCCATAGTTGGCCAGTAAGGGCTGTGGTTGGCCATGGTCCTCTAGGGATTAGCCTAGGCTAGTTAGAGTAGATAGGTTAGTCTAGGAGTTAGAGGGGACAAGTTACAGCATGTTAGAAACTAGAAAGCAAAACAAAGATTGAACAACAAGCTCAAACAAGTCAACCATAAAACTGTGCTGCAACATGAATGCAACAATGCAGGGTTTCTAACATGCTACATATTTTAAAAGTAATTCATAAAATATTTATAATTATCCTATGAATGTAAAGCATCTATGCAGAAATAAAATCAAATTCATTTAAGATTTAAAGTTCAAAAATCAGGGTGTTATAAACCTACCCCCTTAAAAGAATCTCGTCCTTGGGATTAGAAGCCTTAGGAAACAACTCCAGATATTCTGCCGTTAAATCCTCTTCCTTTTCCCAAGTAGCCTCATATTCTGAGTGGTACTTCCATTGCACTTTGCACCACTTGACAACCTTACTTCTAGTGACTCTCTCGGCTGTCTCCAAAATCCTAAATGGGCTCTCATCACAAGTCAAATCTTTCTGCAAGTCTGTTTCCCCTACAGGCAACTCCTCTTCCTTGAACCTCAAACATTTCTTGAATTGAGAGACATGGAACACATTATGCACATTGGACAAGTAAGCTGGTAACTCAAGCTGATAAGCCACCTCTACTCTCCTTTCCAAAATCTTGAAAGGATGAGGAGTCTCCCTTCAAGGATGAGGGAGATGAGGATGATGATGATGATGATGATGTTGAAGGGGTGGTGGGACATCTCGAGCCCCTTCTATCTGGTCCCTCCCGTACTGATCGTCTTTCGGTGCAGGAAGGTGCGTCGAAGTAGCGCGCCCCTCAGCTGGTGACTACGGCCTCGGAGCACCAGTGAGGGGAAAGGTCGACCACTCCCTCGACTCAGGAGGGTTTGTCCTCCTCCCATCGTGCTCGTGGCGGGACCCCGACCACTATGACCCAGGAGACCCGATCCCAGTCATCGGCGCGGGCAAAGTAGGGTCGTGCCCAGGAGGCCTCGTCGGAGCAGGGAGGCACAGCGACCTCACCGATAGCCCCTAGCAGCCTCAGCCCTGGGAAGAGCTCAGCCTTGGGTGGGGCCTCGAGGTCTGCTGGCGGCTCAAAGGGGACCCAAATGGCCTCTATCACCATTGGGTAAGTGTTGTCGATTTAAGTCTCTTGCTGCTTCCCCATTCTGTGGTTCATTAAGTTCTCTACTATCCTACTTTTCGTCCAGGCCAAAGCGCCGCAACGAGGAGGTGCCCCTTGTGCCGGCTAAATGGCTCAGGGTGGATGCGGCCACAGGTGCGACGTCGAGGCCCTTGGCACCATGGAAGGCGAGGTGGCTGTCCTTAGCCCTCGGGGCTTTGGCTCGCGGTAGGCCGACGGGTTCTGCTCTTGCTGCAGGGTCAAGCGACTCGGGGGCCGTGATGGGTGGCGACTCCAAGCCGAGGAAGACGTAGGAGGGGGAGCCTCCCTCATGTCAACGTCCGTGGTCCCCGAGCTCGGCCCGGTGCCAGAGAGTGGAACCTCGGCGTTGGGAGCCTCTGACCTGGGCCAGCCCGAGGCAGGAGCCCTCAAGGGCCACGAGCCAGGAACAGAGGTAGCCCCCATCGATCTCGAGGGTGAGGAGGCCATCACCCCTCCCACTTCGACAGGGGAGTGGAAGCCATGGCCGACAGGGCTACGCGAGTTGGAGGCTCAGCGGAAGCATGATCTGCCGTGGGCGCAGCAGGAGGAGAAGGAGCCACAAGAGCGGTAGGAGGAGGTGATCGGGGAATGGCCGCAGCACCAATAGGAGCAGCAGACGCCGCCGGGGGAGGTGACGCTGTTGAACCTATCAGCGCAGCAGCCGCCCAAGCCATCGGAGGGGGAGGAGACCTCGAGACTCCCAAAACAGTGGGTGTCCATGATCGCCCTCAACGAGCTGCTACAAGAAGTGGCGCTAAAACCCTTGACGCAGCTCGAGGAGGAGACCTCGGCACCGAGCCCGCCGGTAGACGTGTCGATGGTGGATCGGTCAGCGCCACAGGATGTGGCATTGGAGGAAGCAATGGCCTCATCCCCTCCATCACCTCAGGAGGCGCTTGAGCTAGCATCAAGCCAGCCACCACAGCCGTCAGTCGCGCCGTCGGAGGAGCCAACGATTTTTGGTCCACAGGCGAAGCGGTCTGTAACACCTCTGGTGTTAAATTAACCAAAACATGCCATGTCATCATATGCATTGCAAAGCATCCATGTTTAAGTCAACCTTAATGTGCATTAACTAAAACAAGTTTATATTTCATAGGTTGATTGAGTTTCTGTAATGTTTGTCACATGAAATAATAAAACCCTATTTTCGAATATCATCGCAAATGCTTAGTTTATACTCTATGTACTTGAGATGTAAACTGTGTTTACACTAGTATCAAGCATAGTGTATAAGTCTAAGTCTAACCCTAAAAATGATTTTCATATTTGAAATTTAATTTGGATTCCAAA
>CM041628.1:58635913-58681744 GCA_023333625.1 Bothriochloa decipiens
ACTGTTGTAATACTGCAATGTCTCTCCACAATGATTGATCCTGCTCGAAGAATCATGGATGATTCGGGATTTACCCGACAGACTTTTTAAGTCGTATGGAACACAGTCATGGTTATATGGAGTCTGTTTAGACAGTAATCATGCGTGTGGGCCATATGATTTAGGAGGTTCTGCCACACGGTCGGAGGAGACGGTGGCTGCCATCGCGTTGGGGACTCCTGGCCCATTAAGGAGGAGGTCGATGTTCAACCCTGGGCTGGGAGGCACCGACGCCTTGTCGGAGTTCCCCACCTTAGCCGAGTTAGCGGAGCACCATGGCGCCCCATGTGACATGGCTGAGGAAATCGAGTCCTTGGCACGAACCAAGGTCAAGACACTTTTCTCTCATTGGGGGCAAGGAGCGTGTCTTGCTCCAAGAGCTCGGTGACTCCAACGCTCCCAGGATCGAGATGGATGACCCAGTGGAGGTCGAGCGCTGGGAGGGCGTGGAGCAGTCCCGGGCATGGCTGCAGCACTTCCTCAAGTTGGGTGTCGAGCTCATTGGGGATCTCAACTAGAGTCTTGCGGTAAGTCCCTGTTTGTATCACATATGATTTTTGGCTTTTCCCATATGGAATGCCTTAACCCTCGATTTCCTATTTCTAGGACTTGCGGAGGTGTTCCCACTCCAAGTCATACTTCCTCCATGAAACGCGTAACAGCCGGGATGAAGTGCTTCGCCAACTCGAGGCCGGCCGTTCTGCGCAGAGCAGGGTGGCCGAGGTCAAGGAGGAGGTGAAGCGGGCCAGAGAGGAGGCTGCCAGGGCCAAGGAGGAGGCAGCCCAAGTGAAGGAGGACACTGAGGCAGCTCAAGGTGAAGCTGCTCGAGTCAAGGAGGAGCTCCGACGGGTCAAGGAGGAGGTCGATGCGGCCAGGGGCAAAGCGGAGGAGGCCTAGAGCGATGGCACTCGCGCTCAAGAGCATGTCAAGCTGCTCACGGTGGAGGCCCAAGGCTCCATGGAGTGTATCCGCTCGCTCAAGGCCAGTCTGGCTCAGGTCTCCATGGTGTGCGACACCCTCTCCGCCTTGGTCATGGAGCAGAAGGGTTGAGCCAACAGCATGGATGCCAAGCTCGAGGCGATGAAGGCTACCCTTCGAGAGAAGGAGCAAGCCATCATCTTGGCTGGTGGCACCCTCAAGACCCTTCGGTGTGAGAAGATTGACTTGACTCGGGCTTTCAAGGAGGCCCAGCAGGAGCGAGACGAGGCTCGGGAGGAGCGCGACGCCATGCTGGAGGACCACAGCGCCCTCCAGACCCGCTGTGCTAGTGAGTTCCTTGGTGGGCTTTGACCTTTTTCTTTCCGTGTGACTTGTTTAACTCTTGTTTTGTCTTTCAGGCCTTGAGTCTGAGCTGCTCTCCACTTAGACCACCGCCAAGGAACTACAGGAGGGCCTCGTGGCGGAGGGGATGCTTCTCGGTAGGTTCTGGGTTGCCATCAACAGGTTCTGTACCTCCTGGGTGGTCGATCCCATCGAGGTGGCTGAAGAAGATGTCCCGAGGGCCGTGCTCATTGACCGGCTCTACCACCTCGATGCCACCCTTTGGGATTGCGTGCGGGAGGCGCTCCACACCGGCGTGAAGCGCACGCTGGCGGTGGTTTCCTTCGGCTTCGTCTTCGACATGGATGTCATTGCCCAAGGCTTCGTCCCCGACATTTCAAAGACCGATGCCAAGAACAAGGAGTAGTGCCTTGGGCAGATTATGGATGCCGAGAGGCCGGGGGAAACGCTGGCGAAGCTTTTCGAGGATGAAGTCCTCCCCCGAAGATGAAGGGTACACCGTCGAGAAGGGCGGCGACGGAGATGGTGGAGCGGGCCTGTAGGGCAAAACTGGGCGAAGGTGCCCATCTAAATAAGTTAGTTTTTGTAACTTATATTTAGTATGGCCTCGGGGGCCTTTAAAACATTTATGCATCTATCATAATGCATTTGGATATTTCAAGTTCGAGTCTTCTCTGTTTTCTTTTGCCTAGATTTTGCTTTTTTAACTGAGTGTTCGATGCGTGCTCATATCCCTTGAGGGGGGAGCGAGTGGAGGTTGCCGTTTGCGAGATCGATGGCGTTTGCGAGAGCTTCTTCATTGGTTTGCTCGTTATAGGTCTTTAGTCAAGGGGAACCATACTTGAGATCAGTGGGGAGGACGGCCTCAGACCCATAGACCAAGAAGAATGGTGTGAACCCCGTGGCTCGACTAGGTGTTGTCCTTAAGCTCCACAGGATTGAAGGCAGCTCTGCGGCCCATTTCTTTCTGTGCTTGTTAAGGTGGTTGAAGATTCTCAGCTTGAGGCCCTGCAAAATCATGCCATTGGCGTGCTTGACCTGGTCGTTAGTTCGAGGATGAGCAACCACAGACTAGTTCACATGGATGTGATGGCGATCGCAGAAATCTAAGAACTTCTTGCCAGTGAACTATGTGCCATTGTCAGTGATGATGATGTTTGGGACCCCGAAGCGATGGATGATGTCGGTGAAGAAACTCGACCGTCCGCTCGGAGCGGATGTTGTCAATAGGCCGGGCCTCGATCCACTTGGTAAACTTGTCGACAGCAATGAGTAGGTGCGTGTATCCCTTGGTTGTCCTCTTGGGAGGCCCCATGATGTTGAGCCCCCAGACCATGAATGGCCTGGTGACGGGGATCATCTGTAGGGTGTGAGCTGGGAGGTGCATCCGCTTGGCATAGAATTGACACCCCTTGCATGAGCGGACAATGTTGATGGCATCAGAAATGGCGGTTGGCCAGTAGAAACCCTGTTGGAAGGCATTGCCAATGAGGGTTCTCGGCGCTGCATGGTGGCCGCAAGCCCCCGAGTGTACGTCCTCGAGGAGCCTCCTGCCTTCTTTGATAGTGATGCAGCGCTGAAGGATACCCGATGGGCTTCACCTGTAGTGTTCCTTCCCAACACCATAGATGACATAGGACTTGGCCCATCACATAATTCGGTGAGCCTCGGTCTGGTCTTCCGAGAGTTCCCCTCGAATGAGGCAGTCGAGGAAAGGGACTCGCCAATCCAGAGGTGGGCTCGATGGAGGAGGTGTCCCCTCGATCACCATGACCTCGGCCCCGGTCGAGGGGGCCTCGGTTGAGACAAGGGGTTCAAGTGTCGAGGGTGCGGTGCCATCCCTCGAGCCCAAGTCAACGGAGGGCTCGAAGAGGTCTCTCGAGAATAAGTCCGGAGGGACAGTACCTCGAGTTGATGCAATCTTTGCAAGCTCGTCCATAGCTTCATTGTAGCATCGAGCAATATGATTGAGCTCGAGGCCATGGAACTTGTCTTCTAGTTTGCGCACTTCTTTGTAGTAGGCTTCCATCTTGGTGTCGTGGCAGCTCGAGGCCTTCATCACTTGGTCGATGATGAGTTGCGAGTCATCTCGAACGTCTAGGCATCGGACCCTGAGTTCGAGGGCAATACGCAACCCCTTGACAAGAGCCTCGTACTCTGCGACATTATTGGAAGCTGCAAAGTGGATGCGAATGACGTAGCACATGTGGACTCCGAGGGGTGAGATGAAGAGCACGCCTGTGCCTGCTCCTGTCTTCATGAGCGACCCATCGAAGTACATCATCCATAGCTCGACTTGGATTTGAACTGGTCGCAACTAGGTGTTAGTCCACTCAGTGATGAAATCTACTAGCGCCTGAGATTTGATGGCCTTTCATGGTGCGTAGGTGATGGTCTCACCCATAAGCTCGACCGAGCACTTAGCAAATCTTCCAGCAGCCTCCCGGTTTTGGATGATCTCCCCCAAGGGGAAAGAAGACACCATGGTAACCGGGTGGCTGAGGAAGTAATGCTGAAGCTTGCGATGCGTAAGGACGATGGTGTAGAGCAGCTTTTGCACATGCGGGTAGCGGATCTTGGTTTCTAAAAGCACTTCACTGACGAAGTAGACCGGCCACTGGATGGGCAAGGCATGCCCTTCCTCTTGCCTCTTGACCACTATGGACGCGCTTACCACCTGAGTGGTCGCGGCGACGTAGAGGAGGGGCTCGGGTGGTTCAGTCGACATCGCTGATCGAGGAGGGACAAGGATCGGGGCAGAGGCCAGCATGCTCTTGAGTTTATCAAGGGCCTCCTCAGCCTCCGCGATCCACACGAAGCATTTGGATTTTTTCAAGAGGCGGTAAGGGGGAGGGCCTTTTCCCCCAATCATGAGATGAAACGGCTGAGAGCCACGAGGTAGCCCATGACCTTCTGTATGCCCTTGAGATCTCGAATCAGACCCATTCGCACGATGGCTGTGACCTTCTCGGGGTTGGCCTCGATCCCGTGCTGGGAGACGATGTATCCGAGGAGCATGCCCCGAGGCACTCCAAAGACACATTTCTTAGGGTTGAGTTTTATGTTCTTGGCTTGAAGGCATCCAAATGCGATTTCGAGGTCATGGATGAGGTTATCAACTTTCTTAGATTTGACCACGATGTCATCAACATAGGCCTCGACCGAGTTGCCTATGTGTTCACCGAAGACATGGAGCATGCATCACTGATATGTCGCCCTAACGTTTTGAAGGCCGAAGGGCATGGTGACGTAGCAGTACATGCCAAAAGGTGTGATGAAGGAAGTCGCAAGATGTTCAGACTCTTTCATCTTGATTTGGTGGTAGCTGGAATAAGCATCAAGGAATGAGAGGGTTTCACATCCCATGGTAGAGTCAACAATTTAATCAATGCATGGTAAAGGAAATGGAACTTTGGGACATGCTTTGTTTAAACTAGTATAGTCAACACACATTCGCATTTTTCCATTCTTTTTCTTAACTAACACGGGATTAGCTAACCATTCGGGGTGATGAACCTCCTTGATGAATCCAGCCGCCAAAAGCCTGTGTACCTCCTCGCCGATGATCCTACATTTCCCTCGTCAAAGCGGCGCAGGCGTTGCTTCACCGGTCTGGACCCGGCTCGAATCTCCAAGGCGTGCTCGGCGACTTCCCTCGGTATGCCCGGCATATCTGAAGGACTCCATGCAAACATATTGGCGTTCGCGTAGAGAAATTCAACGAGCACTGCTTCCTATTTGCTCCCGAGGTTGGCACCGATCGTCAGCACCTTCTCGACGGAGCAGCTCGGGTCAAGAGGGATTTTCCTGGTGTCTTGTGCTGGCTCGAAGCTACTGGCGTGATGCTTAGGTTTGGGCACCTCATTGGTGAGGCACTCAAGGGTCGAAGCCATCATCGTGCTTTTCTCGATGGCCTCTCCGTACTCGACACATTCGACATCGTAGTCGTACGCGTGCTCGTAGGAGGAGCCGATGGTGATGACGCCTCTGGGTCCTTGCATCTTGAGCTTGAGGTAGGTGTAGTTCGGGACCGCCATGAATTGTGCGTAGCCTGGTCGGCCGATGATGGCGTGATAAGTTTCGTGAAACCCGACCACCTTGAAGGTGAGGGTCTCTTTCCTAAAGTTGGCGGGGGTGCCATAGCAGACGGGAAGGTCAATGCAACCGATGGGAAGAGCCTTCTTCCCTAGTATGACGCCATGGAAGCCCCCGGCGCTGGGTTGGAGTTGGCACCTCTTGACCCCCACGAGGTCGAGGGTCTCGAGGTAGATGATGTTCAGGCTGCTGCTGCCGTCGATGAGGACCTTTGAGAGGCAGGTGTTGATGATGATTGGGTCAACGACGAGCAGATAGGCCTAGGGGTTGGGGATGTGATCCGAATGGTCATCGTGGTCAAACGTGATGGGTGCATCGGACCAGTCGAGGTAGTGGGGTGTCGTGACTCGTACAGAGAAGATGTCTTGACGCTCCCTCTTGCGCTGTCGAGGCGTGAGCTAGGTCGAGGGGCCTCCGTAGATCATGTAGAAGTCGTAGACTTCGGGGAACTTTCCGTCTTCCCTGTTGTCTCCCTCATTGCCGCACTGGTCTCTCTTGTCGTCACCCTTCTTGACGCCCAGTTGCTCGAAGTGTTTTCGAAGCATGCGGTAGTCCTTGAGTTTGTGTTTTGCCCTGTCCTTATGACAAGGGCAGGGCTCCTTGAGCATCTTGTCTAAAATGGCCCCTTCGAGGGGACCTCGAGGTTTTTTGTGTTTGGCTGCTGCGATGAGATCGTCGTCTGCAACCTCACGCTTGCCTTGCTGATTCTTCTTCTTCTTGTTGTTGTTCTTCTTCAAACCTTTTTTCCTCGGTCCAACATGCTTTAGTTTGTGGATTTTTGAGCGATAATGAGGGATGTTGTTGGAGGGCTTGCGTTGCTGACTTCGGGTATCCGCCCAGTTAAACAAGGGCTTAGGGTACCCCTTTCCCAGGTAACCGACACTTCTAGAATTTGATTAACCCTTTCTGTCTGACCATCTGATTGTAGATGATAAGCTGAACTAAACCTTAACTCAGTTCCCAAAGCTTCATGTACCTTCTTCCAAAACTTGGAAGTGAACTGTGTACCTCTATCCGAAATGATCCTCTTAGGAACTCCATGAGCACACACAATTTGAGCCATATACTTCTCAGCCAACTGTGCTCTAGTGTAAGTGGTCTTGATAGGTATGAAATGAGCAACCTTGGTTAGTCAATCCACTATGACCCAAATAGAATCATAATCTCTCTGGGTTTGAGGTAAACCCATGATAAAATCTATATTGATTTCATCCCACTTCCATTCAGGTATCTTCAGCGGCTGCAACAATCTTGCTGGTCTTTGATGTTCTGCCTTTACCCTCTGACAAGTATCACACAAAGCAACATACTCCCCAATGTCCCTCTTCATACCTTTCTACCAATAGTGTTCCTCTAGATCCTGGTATATCTTAGTACCTCCAGGGTCAATAGAGTAAGATGACTCATGACACTCCTTAAGAATAGTATCCTTGATTTTTTGATCGTCAGGCACAACCAACTTGTGCTTATACCAGAGTGTCCCTTCTTCATCAACACTGAATCCTTGGGCTCTGTCTTGACTAACCATCTTGACAATCTCCTAAAGTTCCTCATCAGTTTTTTGACCCTTCCTGATCTCCTGATCAAGTGTCTCCACATCCATAGAAACTCCCTGAGTGTTAGCAACGAACCCCAAATTGAGATACTCAAATTCAGCTAGTAACTCTTTAGGTAACTCCATCACTTCTAACATGTTTAGCTGACTCTTTCGACTCAAAGCATCAGCTACAACATTAGCTTTACTAGGATGGTAGAGAATCTCTAGGTCAAAATCATTAATCAATTCTAGCCACCTTCTCTACCTCAAGTTCAAGTCCTTCTGAGTGAATATATACTTCAAGCTCTTGTGATCAGCGTAAATGTTACACCTATGACCAAGGACATAATGTCTCCAAATCTTCAACGAATGCATTACAGCTGCTAATTCTAGATCCTGAGTTGGATAATTCAATTCATGTTTCTTCAACTGTTGAGAGGCATAAGCAATGACCTTTGAGATCCAATCTAAGCTGTGCATCAAGGTCGGTTTGATCCGAGGGTTGTCATGCATCCTAGGGGGCTATATAAGCAAGGCCCCTGAACCCTAGAGGAGCAATCCCATGAAACCCTAATTCATTATTTTTAAAGAGGATTTGCTGGGAGGGGTCCCATGAATGGTTCTCTCTGTTAGGGCACATACAAGAGAGATTAGCTTTGTAGTCTCCATGTGAGATTAGGGTTCTTCTTCTAGATTAAGAGAGTTAGAGTGGAGGGATGAGTTGGAGGAAGTCCGGCAAGTTGGTGTCTCCTCTCTGGCTTGTACCTGCGGGATCAATTCTCCTAATCCAAGGCTTGGTTCTAGGATTCTTCAGCAATTCGACTTCTAATACCGACTAAGTACATTGTTATTATTGTTCTATAGTTTATGAGTTCACTTTATTCTCTTTGCATTGAGGGTAGGGTAATCATCTGTAGCGTAAGTGTGGTGCTTGGGCTAGGATACTCGTAGATATCCCCTGTCTAGCCAGATCAGTTGGTAGTAGCATGGGAAGTGATAGTCCCATTGTTACCTTTGGAGCCTCCTCCTGTTAGAAGGACTGGTAGGATTAAAAGCCTGAGGTTAAGCATTCTCTGTGGTGTCTCCTTTCCTTTGGACCATCCCCATAGGTGGTTGTTTCATAGCTTGATATAGGTTGGAATGAGGTTGTCGTAGTAGTCTTCACCACCTTGTAGTGTAGCCCAGGGGTTAAGCATAGACTTAGTTTCACATGTTTTCTCCTGGCAAATAAACAAATACAATACTCTAGAATATCTCCTGAGTGAAGTGCTCATCAATATCTGTGCGCTTGCAGATTATTTCTCTTAGATTCCTTTTGTGTGCGTAACAAATATCAATGGAGCTCCTGGGTGTGGCAGTGCCGTACCTACTGATCTCTGAATCAGTAAGCTCACAAGTTCATCATCGAGGCTTTGATTTTATTTAAATAACTTTGTAGCATTTTCTATGACTCATTAGTATAGTTTCTTATCTTGTTCAATTTATTTGCATAGATGGAGCATGGAGAAGGAAGAGTTGGATGGAAGAGGAAGACTATATCCTTGAGGAAGCAGCCCTCCCACAGAGGTGGGAGGAGTAGTTCCTCCTCCAACCCTGATGAGGACATCACGCCATTGGATGCACAAGATGATCCTCCACTGGACATTCAAGGTCCAATCACAAGAGCTCGCGCACGACAATTAAATTTACAGGTGAGCTCGTTCTTAAGGAAGTCTTTTTATGATTTTGAGAATAGATTGCTACCTAATGATTATATTGTACTTAGGAATCATGGAGAGGACCAAGGGATGCATAAGGGATGGCTTGGAGGTGTGGAGGACCAGCAAGGGCGCCCCAAGTCAAGGTGGAGACCCAAACCGAGTCGACTTCGAGCCTGTTTCAGAGTCCAAGACTAGTGTGGAGTAAAGCAGACGCACAGGATGCATCCAGACTCCGTTTTTGATGCTCCACCT
Organism: Bothriochloa decipiens; assembly: GCA_023333625.1. Classification (NCBI taxonomy): domain Eukaryota; kingdom Viridiplantae; phylum Streptophyta; class Magnoliopsida; order Poales; family Poaceae; genus Bothriochloa; species Bothriochloa decipiens. Next base: position 58,644,818 of record CM041628.1, read on the forward strand.
ATGGATGGAAAGATAATTTCATAAGGAAGCCAATGGCATTGGTTTGAGGTCAAAATTCCCTTAGAGTCATCAGGAAACATCGAAACAAGTTAGCGTCCAGAATCTATTCCGGTGCTGCATCACCGTTTTTGGTCCGTTGGGCCATGTATCGTTGTTGAGCCCATTAGGGGGCGCGTCCAGGGGTGGCAATGACCCTTAGACCTCTATAACCAGCCGCTGCCTCTCTTGTTAGGTGTTGGGTTTTGCTTAGATTATTCTATTCACAACAGTTTCGCTATGCCGTCGGTTTGTGAGACCCCAACTCGGGAGATTAATCATTCATCTGCAATTGGTTGCATTCTTTCGTGTTCTTGCTTGTGTTCCTTGATTAGCAGGCAAAGGACTCAGCCTTCTTGGTGAGGTCAACTGTGCTTCAACAGTCGATAACCAGAGGAGACATCGTGCTGCGATTGCGGGGTTCAGAGCCGAGTTGTTCGGAAGCCAGATCGAATTGTGTCGCGATTCCACCAAATCGAGAGTTATTAGAACCTTTCGGAAGATTGGGAACCCCAGTTCACATCAAGTGATAATTAGAGCTTCAAGTACACCATCAGGTTTGCCCTTACCCTAGTTTAGTTTGTTTTTGCCTCGGTCCTATAATCTAAAAAAAGCCAAAAACAGTTTAGTCTAGGTTTTTCCCTTATCCTAGAACCATGTTTGGCCTTTGCATAGTTCTTGTCAGATTCCGTAGTGTTGAATTTGTGTCCTGGTCAGGGTCTTGTTGCTGGTTAGGTTGTGTTAGAGTCCAGTCATGTGTTTTTCCCCATCATTTCCATTCAACGCTGTCCCCTTCCACCGTTCCAAACAACAAGTCGAATCCACCATATTACTCGACTTGCCCCGCTAGCCGCCTTGTGTCAATTCTCGCCGCCGCGCAAACCCTAGATAGGTCGCCAGCCACTCATTGTTGCTTGCATCGCAGCCCTCCTTTCATCATCAGCCAAATACCTACTGCTATGATCGGTGTTGGAGTTTAGGGACGCTTCGCCCTAACTGCCGCCGCCGTGTTGTGCCTTCCAAGAAACATAACTTGAGATACCTTCGGTAAAACAGGCATAACTTTTGGCTCGTTTATCAGAAAAATTTGAAATTTTTACAGAAGCTTCTTGACTCCATTTGGAGTTGACCCAAACTTGCCTTTGGCCTGTTTGGTCCAGTTAGAATTGCCAAAAAAATTCAGCAAAATAAAGAAAAAAATTGACAAGGTTCTTGCATGCTTTTCAAAGAATGTGCTGACTTTCTGTAGACCACATTCCACCTCTGTTGTAGGTGAAAATTTTTGTGGTTGCATCTTTTGTCATACTTGTTCAGAGAAAAATTTTAAAAAAGTTTGTTCAGAGAAAAAAAGGAAAAAAAGGAAAAACAAAAAGGAGTTGCTTGTTCTGTGATTGCGTGTGCTACATTGTGCTTTGTGCTTCATTCATACTTGTCTCTCCATCATACTTGTGCTTCCATTATCCTTGTTCACACACATTTGGCACTTGGAACACGTTAGGCCAGCAACGAGAATAAGTAATTGGGACTATAATTCAATATTACTTTCTGTCTTTGAATTGTGTACCACTCACATATTTTTTGGCCAGCCTTCCTAAGCCCCACATATACTTCTGGACAGCAAAAGTTTTGACACCTATAATCACAGTGCTACATCTTTCAAGTATCCATGCCTTGCTGGCAAGAACCGGTCAAAACTTGTTAAGGTGTTGCCTTTTGCTCTAAATTTGAGAGGCACCACTCCACCTTTGTAGAGGATTATTAGGGATAACTTTCACCGTTTGCTGCTTGTGTTTTGTGTCTACAATGGCAGGTGATGAGGGAGAGAATTCACCCAAAGAGTTTTCAGAGTGTGTCAGCCAAGAGCAACTACAATCTGTTATAAACAATGCTCAGAAGGACTTGAACGAGACAGTTACCAAGGTTGTAACTGCTACACTCATTGATCTCAAGATTGGCAACACCCTTGAGAGATTGGATAAACGATTGTCCACACTGACCAATAGGGTAACTGCTTTAGAAGAACTGCCACCACCTGAAGAAAATAATGATGGCAGCAATGCTGGCGATGAGGTATATGATGCTGATGGTAATGTTAATAGAGCAGCGACAAGAGAAAATAGATTACGTCATCGTCTTCGCATAAATACCACAGGTATGGGTGGCGCTCAACATTTCAACCGCCACCGAGGTAAACGTACTCATGCTCCAGATGATCCTTATGCTAAGGTTAAATTTACCATACCTTCTTTTTCGGGACATTTTGATGCCGAGGAATAACTTGATTGGGAGATGACAGTAGAGCAAAAATTCTATGCCCATCTTGTGCCTGAGCAACATCGCATTTGACAAGCCACTAGTGAATTTAAAGATTTTGCTATCATTTGGTGGACTGGTTTAGTTGCAGATAATTGCCAACCTCATATGTGGAAAGAACTTAAGTTTGCTATGCGTGATAGATTTGTGCCACAATCGTATCATAGAGACCTACGTAAAAGACTAATGTGTTTAGAACAAGGACATAAATCTGTGCAGGATTATTATGGTGAACTTCAGAAAGGTTTGATGCGTTGTGGCATAGTGGAGGGAACTGAGGATTCTATTGTTCGTTTTTATGCGGGTTTGAGGGAGGAAATTTAGGACATAGTTGATTATAAGGAATTTAACACTGTCAACCAGTTGCTTCAATTTGCTATGCTTGCAGAGAAGGAATTGTAGGGGCAAGATAAGCAAGCTAAGAGCAAGGCTGGCACCTCATACACACCACGCACGGGAGCATCATCGGGGTTTCCCAAGGCATCCTCCTTCCGCGCGCCTCTACCAGTGAACAAGAGGACGTCTTCTGCGCAACCTTCTGGTTCAGGTAAAAATTTAGTGCAGGAACCATCGAAGAGTGCATCTTCTATTGCCTCGACGGGATGCACTCCTAGCATTCAGTGTCATCGGTGCCATGGTTACGGACATGTGCAAAAGGACTGTCCAAGTCAGCGAGTATACATTGCTACAGTAGATGGGTACATCAGCACCTCTGACGTGGAAGATGATAATGAAGAACAAGATGTTCAAGAAGAAGGTGAGGTCTTTGGTAGCAAGGACACATCAGCCTACATGAGTGTCATTGTGCAGCGAGTGCTTAGCGCACAAGTACAACAACCTGAGAAGCTGCAACGCCATAATTTGTTTCAAATTTTCTTTGTCATCAACAACCGGCGAGCACGTGTCATCATTGATGGGGGTAGCTGCAATAATTTGGTGAGTTCAGATTTGGTCAAGAAGCTTGACTTGTCTACACGCCCACATCCCCATCCGTACCATATTCAGTGGTTGAATGATTCCGGTAAGGCTAAGGTAAAAAAAACTTGCAGAGTTTCTTTTTCCATTGGTACCTATGTTGATTCCGTTGATTGTGATGTAGTACCTATGGAAGCTTGTTCACTTTTGTTGGGTCAACCTTAGGAATTTGATAATGATGCTGTTCATCATGGTAGAAGTAATACATACACTTTTGTTCATAAAGGAAAGAAAATTACTTTGGTGCCAATGACCCCAGCTGAAATTGTACAAGCTGATAAAGAACGAGCTGCTAGTTTGCATGATGTTAAATCTAAAAATCAGCAAGTTGCAAATTCTATTTACCCACCTAAAAAGGATAAGTTGACACCTAATTCTATGGTCGAGGAAATTAAATTGAAGGGTGGTGTTATGCTTGCAAGAAAATGTGACCTTGCTGAAATTTCTGATGATGATATTTGCTATACTTTGGTTTGCAAACGAGCTTTGTTTTCTCTTGATGATGTTGTTAGTTCGAGACCTCCTGTTGCCACTAACCTTTTGCAGGAGTATGAGGACGTTTTTCCAGCTGAGATACCCCCGAGGCTACCACCTATGAGAGGAATAGAGCATCAAATTGATTTGATTCCGGGAGCGACATTGCCAAACCGTGCTGCTTATCGAACCAACCCTGAAGAGACTAATGAGATTCAGCGACAAGTCCAAGAGCTTTTGGACCGCAGGTATGTACGAGAAAGCCTTAGTCCTTGTGCTGTTCCTATGATTTTGGTTCCTAAGAAAGATGGTTCTTGGCGCATGTGTGTTGATTGTAGAGCCATTAATAATATTACTATTCGATATCGTCATCCTATTCCTAGGCTTGATGACATGCTTGATGAGTTATGTGGCTCTATAATTTTCACTAAAATTGACTTGCGTAGTGGCTACCACCAGATTAGAATGAAACTTGGAGATGAATGAAAAACAGCTTTCAAAACTAAATTCGGATTATATGAGTGGTTAGTAATGCCTTTTGGTTTAACTAATGCACCTAGTACTTTTATGAGATTGATGAATGAAGTTTTAAGGGCTTTTATTGGGCGATTTGTGGTAGTTTACTTTGATGATATCTTGATTTATAGCAAGTCTTTGGATGAACATATGGATCACTTGCGTGCTGTTTTTAATGCTTTACACGATGCACGCTTATTTGGTAACTTTGAGAAGTGCATCTTTTGCACGGATTGAGTCTCTTTTCTTGGATATGTTGTTACTCCACAGGGAATAGAGGTGGATGAGACAAAAATTGAAGCCATTAGGAGCTGGCCAGTACCCCAATCCATCACACAGGTGAGGAGTTTTCTTGGTCTTGCAGGTTTCTACCGCTGCTTTGTCAAGGATTTCAGCACCTTTGCTGCCCCATTACATGAGTTGACAAAGAAGGGCGTGGTCTTCCAATGGCGTAAGGCACAAGAGGAGTCATTTGAGACGTTAAAAGGTAAGCTTACACACGCACCATTGCTACAACTTCCAAACTTTGGTAAGACTTTTGAGTTAGAATGTGATGCTAGTGGAGTTGGCATTGGAGGTGTTTTGATGCAAGATGGTAAACCTATGGCATACTTTAGCGAAAAATTGCATTGTCCTGTTTTAAATTACTCTATGTATGATAAGGAATTGTATGCTCTTGTACGTTCTTTAGAGACATGGTGTCATTATTTGTGGCCTAAGGAATTTGTTATACATTTGGATCATGAATCACTTAAGTATCTTCGTTCTCAAAATAATCTAAATCGTCGACATGCTAAGTGGGTTGAATTTAATGAATCCTTTCCTTATGTTATCAAACACAAGAAAGGGAAGGATAATATAATTGCTGATGCTTTGTCTAGACGATATACTATGTTGTCCCAACTTGATTGTAAGATTTTTGGGCTTGAAACAATAAAAGAACAATATGCGCTTGATCCTGATTTTAAAGATGTGCTGCTGAATTGTAAAGAGGGACGTATGTGGAACAAGTATGTGATAAATGATGGATTTGTGTTTAGGGCTAACCGTCTATGCATTCTAGTTGGTTCTGTTCGTCTTTTGTTGCTACAGGAAGCGCATGGAGGAGGATTGATGGGCCATTTTGGTGCTAAAAAGACGGTAGCTGTTTTGGCCACACATTTCTTTTGGCCATAGATGAAGAGAGATGTTGAGCGGTTCGTGGCACGCTGCACCACATGTCAAAAAGCTAAGTCTCACTTGAATCCACATGGGTTGTATATGCCTCTTCCTGTTCCTTCTATTCCTTGGACAAATATTTCGATGGACTTTGTTTTAGGATTGCCTAGGACCAAGAGGGGAAGGGATAGTATTTTTGTGGTTGTGGATCGATTTTCTAAGATGGCACATTTTATACCATGTCATAAAAGTGATGATGCAACTCATATTGCTGACCTCTTTTTCCAAGATATTGTTCATTTGCATGGTATGCCGTCTACTATTGTTTCAGATCGTGACACCAAATTTTTGAGTCACTTCTGGCGAACTCTATGGAATAAGTTGGGCACAAAATTGTTGTTTTTAGCAACTTGTCACCCACAAATAGATGGACAAATAGAGGTAGTGAACCACACTTTGGGCACCATGCTGAGAGCTATTTTGAAGAAAAATTTAAAGATGTGGGAAGAATGTTTGCCTCATGTGGAGTTTGCTTACAATTGGGTGACACATTCTTCCACCAAGGTAAGTCCTTTTTAGGTAGTGTATGGTTTTAACCCTCGTGCTCCAATTGATCTTTTGCCTTTACCTACCCATGAAAAGACACATAGTGATGCTAGTGCATGTGCTGAATTTATTCGTAAGTTACATGAAACCACTAAAGAAAATATTGAAAAGATGAATGAAAAGTATAGAATTACTAGTAGTGAAGGTAGAAAAGAACTTAAACTTGAACCAGGTGATTTAGTATGGTTACATTTAAGAAAAGCCAGGTTTCCAGAGCTACGTAAGTCAAAATTAATGCCAAGAGCTGCTGGTCCTTATAAAATTATTGAGAAAATAAATGATAATGCATACAAACTTGAGTTGCCACCTGAGTTCGGGGTTAGTCCTTCTTTCAACATTTCAGATTTGAAGCCGTATTTGGGAGAAGAAGATGACCTTAAGTTGAGGATGACTCCAATTCAAGAGGGGGAGGATGATGAGGACATCACTCCATTGGATGCACAAGATGATCCTCCGCTGGACATTCAAGGTCCAATCACAAGAGCTCGCACACGACAATTAAATTTACAGGTGAGCTCGTTCTTAAGGAAGTCTTTTTATGATTTTGAGAATAGATTGCTACCTAATGATTATATTGTACATAGGAATCATGGAGAGGACCAAGGGATGCATAAGGGATGGCTTGGAGGCGTGGAGGACCAGCAAGGGCGCCCAAGTCAAGGTGGAGACCCAAACCGAGTCGACTTCAAGCCTGTTTTGGAGTCTAAGACTAGTGTGGAGTAAAGCAGATGCCCAGGATGCATCCGGACTCTGTTTTTGATGATCCACCTATGGATGGAAAGATAATTTTATAAGGAAGCCAATGGTGTTGGTTTGAGGTCAAAATTCCTTTAGAGTCATTAGGAAACATTGAAACAAGTTGCGTCTAGAATCTGTTCCGGTGCTGTGTCACCGTTTTTGGTCCGTTGGGCCGTGTATCGTTGTTGAGCCCATTAGGGGGCGCGTCCAGGGGTGGCGATGACCCTTAGACCTCTATAACCAACCACCACCTCTCTCGTTAGGTTTTGGGTTTTGCTTAGATTATTCCGTTCACAACAGTTTCATCACGCCGTCGGTTTATGAGACCCCAACTCAGGAGATTAATCATTCATCTGCAATTGGTTGTATTCTTTCGTGTTCTTGCTTGTGTTCTTCAATTAGCAGGCAATGGACTCAGCCTTCTTGGCAAGGTCGACTGTGCTTCGATGGTCGATAACCAGAGGAGACGTGGTGCTACAATTGCGGGGTTCAGAGCCGAGTTGTTCGGAAGCCGGATCAAATTGTGTCGCGATTCCACCAAATCGAGAGTTATTAGAACCTTTCAGAAGATCGGGAACACTAGTTCACATCAAACCCAGCTAGTATTAAAGAATCTCTAGATCAGCCTATGCAAAGGCAGTAGATGGATAGAGTGGATGTGATGAGAATGCAAGGTTACATAATTCATCTAGCTGGCCATCAGGGAACTCCTTGTGCTTTGGATTTTGATGCTAACTATATTGTGCCTGCTGATGGTGAGTTTGTGTTGCATTCATGAAATGACACTATAGATCATCCTGTTATTGACTATGTCAAGTGTTGGAAAGCAACCAAAGAAGCTAGAGCAATGAACCCATATGTGAGACCCATGTTAGCTGTGATTGATTATAGGTTTTGGGATGTCTTTCACTCAAACTTCTATGCCACTGCAAAAGGCAAGATTTGCACTATGCAGTACATTGATTGGGATGCTCTCAAAGCTAAGAAGAATCCTAAGTTCAATGCAGCCATAAAAGTTGCTGAGAGTTTTGAGCTTGATGAAATCATGGGTTTGAAGTATGATTGGAACAGGGAAGTCCTTGCATAGTTTCAAGCGACATACTTCAACAACAAGGATACAGATGAGATACATTGGATGACAGGAGGTGACCACATTTGAGTAGACTTTGTTACCTTCTGTCAGTTGCTTGGTTTTGGGGAGAATCACAGGAAGTATATGAGTATTCATGATGATGAGCCTCTATTTAAGCTCAAACAAACTAAGAAATTGTGGAAAAAATTGGACAAGATTGGGAAGAGAGTTGCACTCCATAGCTTGTCGGGTACCTGAATAAAGGGGTACCCTAAACCTCCGACCTCTAGGAAAATTAATCTCCGAGCATTTGAACCGCGAGACCACCAAGGAAGCCCACGATTAGATATACCGGTCCACTGGTGTACATTGAGTCATGCTGGGCCGGCCCATGAGCATCACTATCCAAGAAGAGGCTAATTCCCACTCGATGGGGGTCCTCGAGTGATGGAAGTCCGCCTGAGCGGACGACCCCACATCGAGTGATGGAAGCCCACCCGAGCGGACGACCCCCCATCGAGTGACGGAAGCCCGCCTGAGCGGATGAGCCCCCATCGACTGACACTACCCCTCGACCCACCTACGCCCCGTATGGGAGTCAGTACATTTAATGCTCCCACCAACTCCCACCTAACCGCATGGCTACAACAGTATTACAGTGATCGAGTACAACGGTCGAATCCTACTTTTACCACCCATCCATGGACGTGCGGTGATTTACACAGTACTGCTGCACCATGCCTAGCAATGTTCCACCTCCGATGCCCCCTAGACACGCTATGCGACAGCCGCCAGCTTTGGATTCCCTAAGTCCGATCTTATCCATCCAACCACTACTCCCGTGGCTACCCCTCGGCTGGGCCACAAACATCATCGGCCACCCCTCGAGTCCAACTTTGACGCCTCCGGTCAACGCTCCAACTGTTGGGAATATGCCCTAGATGTAATCACAGAGATGATGATATTCCAGTTGTATCTATGACATGCATTAAGTGTTCATTGAATATCCATTATAGACAACTTGTGTTGATCGGCAATTATGTGAATTGTTTGTGGAACTCAATACTTGTATGGTTATTCTAAAGTTGTCCCTAGTTGGCGTTCTTATGAGAACACACTTAAATATTAGACCAACACATGTATTAGTTGATGGCTATCTTTCACAAGTCATGGACATGGAGATGTCAAACTAATAATGTGGGCACATGTGCGACATGTAGGCTAGACTGACCTGACAAGAGATTGTCTCTATTCACATCATGTATGTTATGTCCTTAGGCCTGAGATTGTGGTATGTACTCAAGATGTGAAACGGCTGCTTAGGGATTACCAAACGCTACTTCATAACTGGGTAGTTATAAAGGTGGTCTTCGGGTGGTCGGGAAGCATGCTATAAGACATGGACAGTCAAGATGGAATTTGCCCCTCTCTGTATGAGGGAGATATCACTGGATCACTCAAGTGATCAGATCAACAAATGCATGGCCGTGCTTGGGTTAAGAGTTAACCCACAAGTTGAACCATATATCAGTGGTCATAGTGGTTTGTCTGATATGATCTTTGTGTACGCATAGGAGTTGTCACGTCTTGCTAGAGGCCACTGTCAACTATTGGGCGAGTAGAATACTCGATCCATATCTATGTATACGTGAACCCATAGGGTCGCACGCTTAAGGGTTGGAAGCCTTGTTCGTGTTGGACCCAGATTAGACAAGGCTTAGGTTTCATGATGGGCCTCCAGGTCAGGGTCAGGATCCGCACGACAACACATGGGCACAAGTCCTTCACTGACCACCTGTGGTGTCATCCTGATGCACCTGGAGGACGGCCATCGATTTCGAGCATGTCGCTACAGGGCAAGCCATGCCAGTCGCTATGACATGATCGGTATCGCCCCCTCGACCGTCATCACCTATGACAGCTTTAGCTTTCCTGTACACCCATGCCTTTCCTTAGTCTATAAAAGGGGACGCCGGGTACGAGAGAAAAGGGGGCTCAAACGCCCGAGAGAGCTTCCAGAGTCTGAAATGCCCAAGTCTTAGCTCAGTCTCTACATCTCTGTTCTCACTCGTTCGCTTGTATCCTCCCCTGTACAAGCACTTCGGTGCAAGATAATACAAGTCTTCTCCCCCCACTGGACGTAGGGCCTTCTTTGCTCGAACCAGGATAAATATCATGTGTTCATCTTGCATCACCATCCAGATTAGGGAGCATGTAGTACATGTTCACTCGTTGGCTTAGGGCACCCCCGGGTCCTGACGCCGATAGTTAGTGCACTAGTTAGGGGAATCTACATGTCACAACCGCTTCCCACCATTTTTCTGGATGCCAAATTTCGTTCCACCGCTACCATTCGCCATGGGGATCTAGTTTGGGAGCTTGGAGTTCTTGTTGCTAGGCCGCGGCCGAGACATGTTCTTGCTCTCGATCAGAGATCCAAGTGAAAGCAATGCCAGGTCCCCGCAACGGGCCCCTTGCCGGTCTTGTCACCCCACTTCCACGCTCGGGAGGAGGCGTGGCCGACGCGACCGCCATCGCCGCTTCAAGTCGACATCCACCTCAGCTTCCCCATCCCCAGCTAAGGATGCAGGGTCCCTGGTTAGGAACCTGGCAGACCTACACTTGGGATCAGAGGAAGAGCTAGGAGTTCTGGGCGGCGACCCTGACTTTAGCTTCGCTATGTGCTTGTCGGGGGGACTGAGTGCGGTCTCCTCTGCGGGCTCAGCTCTAATACCGGGTCCCTACAATGGGCCCCTTGTCAGTCTCATCACCCCACTTTTGCACTCAGGAGGAGACGTGGCTGGCATGATCGCCATCGCCGCTTCAAGTCGACATCCGCCTCAACTTTCCCATCCTCGACTGAGGACGCAGGGTCCCTGGTTGGGAACTTGGCAGACCTACGCCTGGGATCAGAGGAAGAGCTAGGAGGTCTGGGTGGTGACCCCGACTTCAGCTTCGCTATGCACTCATCGAGGGGACCGAGTGCGGTCTCCTCTATGGGCTCGGCTTCAATACTAGGCCCCCACAATGGGCCCCTCGCCGGTCTCATCACCCTACTTCCACGCTCAGGAGGAGGTGTGGTCGACGCAACATCCATTGCCTCTTCAAGTCAACATCCACCTCAGCTTCTGCGCCCCGGCTGAGGATGCAGGGTCCCTAGTTGGGAACCTAGTAGACCTATGCCTGGGGTCGAAGGAAATGCCAGGATGTTTTGGTGGTGACCCTGACTTTAGCTTCGATATGCACTCACCGAGGGGACCAAGTGTGATCTCTTCTGCGGGCGCGGCTCTAATGCCATACAACGTGCTCCCACACGGGTTGTTTGAGGCCCCTCACCCGTTCCCATTTGGCCTAAAAACTCCTCCAAGACATAGGCATTGAGGACGAGGGAGGCCTTGGCTGACGGACGGACATCAAGTTTGGACGGCCCATCCGCCCTGAGCCTTGAATGCGCTGGACACCCCCTCGATGGGTAGCCTTGGCAAAGGGGTTCAGATGACCCCGCCTCGACGCCCCTGGCATCAACCGTGCTCTGATACACTGGACACCCCCTGGATGGGTGGCCTCGGCTGACAGACGGACTTCAAGTTCGGATGAACCCGCCTCGTCCGCGGTCGGGCGGCCATGAACGCGGGCCACGACCCACGACGAGCACCAACATGAGCGCGTATGAGGATCTCCCGTGGCACTTCCTACGAGCCACCATGGACCTTCACCAATGCCTAGAACATCGAACAACTACATCACTCTTACCTTTAGAGCCTCGAGGCTTTGTACATATTCTCAATTCAAGAATAAAGAGTACATCCATGTTCAAACCTTTCTTTCATGAAAAACAGTGGGCTCGACCCTGTCCTCACAGAGTCAAACCTCCCTCGGGGCTGGAAGGGGAGCTGTGGGGGTATAGACCCCATATACCCTTACGGTTAAACCTTGGGCTGCCCGGTACAAGATGACCCAGACTAGAAGACGAAGGCTAGTCCATCATCATCGTGATCGATGGGCCGGACAACAAGACCGAGCCCGTGGACCACTACCGACAAGGTTGGTGGGCCGCGTGGGCACTGAAGGCTACTTGGCAAGCAAGGAGTCTTAGTCGATTAGATCTAGTCATGTACTCCAAGGATACGGCTCAATGTAACTGACCACATCGTGAAACCTTAGATATGCAACCTTGCCCCCCACTATATAAGGTGGGCAAGGACCCCCTAGAACACAATGATGTTTTACACATCTTTAAACACCTCAGCAACATAGCAACAGAGATGCAGGACGTAGGGTATTATGCCTTCGAGCGGCCTGAACCTGGATAAACCCCGGTGTTCGTCTTGTGTCTCATATCCAGATAGGTCTTAGCGTGCCCTTCACCACAATCTACTACCTCGGGGTATCCCGTGGTAGACTACCGATGAGGTTCCATCAACAGTGGCATGCTAGCTAGGGGAAAGATGATCAGATCTTTAAGCAATACAGATGGTTTCTTTCTCGGCTTTGTAGGACTTTGAGGCGGGTGTCTCCCTCACCATCAGTTCATTCACATGGACCAACAGCAGAATGGTGTCCCTCACATTCACAGGAGCAGCGCAGCTGGTCCTAGCTCCAGTTGTGAAGCAGTCGGCCCCAGCACTGGCCGCACCGACTACTACTCTGACAACCTAGATCTTAGGGCTGCCCCCAGGGTCGTTCAAGCTGCCCATGAGGAGGGAGCACATGATGGCCATGCCAGTGGTGAATTAGCGGCTTCCTCGCTACCAGAGGAGGCACATTGACATCTCTCACCTCGTCGACGCAATCAATTGGCATGGGGCAGGTCTAGCTAAGCTCCTCGAGTACACCCCTGTCCACTCCTATGCGACTCTGGGAAGAGTACTTGGAGTTCACCCCTGTTCGACCACGCCGGCATAATCGCACCGGCCAGTCACATCGCGCAGATCCAAACATGGCCGTGGTCTGTGGGCTGCCACCTCTCCATCAGGTCAGCCATGCTCAGCACCAGCAAGGATGTACAAGCCAAGCTGGTGGCACTACGCCGACCAGATCAAAATCTGGCTTCGGCCTGAGCACCACCTACCGACCATAGGAGAAGGCCACCGGCCACGTGCTGTGGCAGGCCCCCAACTGTGGAGCAGCACCGTCAACAGCAACCAGCGCCCGACCAGGGGCGCCACTAGCTGCACCCTGTGTGCAGTCACCCATGCCGACCAGATCCAACTCTGGCTGCCACTCGAGCTCCGCCTCTGGTTAGGCTAGATGAGTTCATTGACGTACACCAGCACTGGTGAGCGCTTACCCATGCCGCTCGACAGGCCTAAGCAGAGTGGGGGTAGCAGCACCGGGCATAGCAGGCGTAGCCTGTCCTAGAGCAGACAGATCCCATCATCCCTAACTAGAGCCGTGAAACCATCTTCCCACTCGAGTCGAGCGACGTAGCCATGTCTCATGCAAGGAACCTGTAGGACGCTCCCCAGCGATGTGACGATTGCTTGTTGGACCTAGATCCCGATGTGGTTCTAGTCCTGGAAGATCCAAGGCCCATGATCGGCATGGTGTCTCTATAGCAGCATCCTTCTGAATTGGGCACGACGGTCCCCAAAGACAAGGCCACGTCCGACTCACCCTCTTGGCTCAACAAGATGCCCTCTGTTTCTTTTGACCTTACCGAGTACCTCCTCTCTAACGAAGAGGGTCCTGAGGTCTAGATTCAGGATTACGTCGAGGAGAACGATCCAACCACACTGGACGATCAACCCTATTTCATCGACACGGTGCCAGGCATCCCGAGGACTCTGCCTGGTTTTGATGGTGCCATCTTCGCTGTCAGCGTGGATGAGCCTCCTGTCCTAAATGAAGCAGACTAGGAGAGGCAAGTGAGAGAAGACCGCAACAACGATTGAGAGCGTTAACGCCTCCAGGAGGCACAAGACATGAAAGCCATCAACAACGGGGGCAATGGGGCAATGGGCTAGCTCCCTCATGATGCCTTTAACATAATCTCAACGGCAAGTTCAACATTATTGCCAACTAGATTGTCCATGAGTCTCCCACACCCAACATCGCTGTAGCCATGGATCGGCTCAGCAACCTTCCCCTGAACACACCCAGGGTCGAAGCAATCCGAGACTTTCTGATTGCAGCCAAAGCACAGGTGGTTCAGTTCTGCTCTACTGGGTCGCTGACAACATCACATCGGTCGTGGCGGTCTCAGTGTAGCCATCGTCGCTAGCTGGTGGAAAGCGACGTTGACAACAACGAGTGCCAATGCAGCAATGGCCAATGAGCCAATAGGCAGTAGGCCAACTGACATGTTGAGCGCCATCAGGAAGTCGAACAGCCCCAAGATCATGACCTCTAAGATCATCTTGATGAATGATACCGTGCTCGACGACACCTGAATGGACCAGCCCCGTTCTCGGAGGAACTCAAGGCTGTCCTCTGGCCAAAGAACTTTCTGATCAGAGACCTAAAGATGTAAGATGGGCAAGACGATCTTGAGCACTGGATCATGCTATACAAAGTAGCGGTCCAAGCGGCAGGTGGCGACTAGTATGTCATGCCAAACTACCTTCGGATGGTCCTGAGCAACATGGCTACCTCCTGGCTGCTCTGTCAGTGCGCCAGCAGCATCCATAGCTGGCCCCAGCTCAGTCAGATGTTCATTGACAACTTCAAGCCCACCTGCGTGCACCCGAACACCAAGTACACATTGGCGCAAGTCCGGCATCATCCACAGGAATCGCTGTGATAGTACATCCGGCGGTTCTCCAACTCATGGAACCATGTGGTCGATGTTACCCCGGCAGAAGGAATCGACCTTTTTATCACCAGTTTAGTTCAACCACGTGGCCTAGACCTCAAGAAGGAGTTGCAACTTGAGCGACTGAGAACCATGGAAGATCTCCTCTCCACCGCACACAAGTTCGCTGATCTTGATGACGGGCTGAATGAGGGGGACCCCATTCCCCCAAACCGCAACTACCACTACGACAATGACCACGACCATGAAAGCAGCCAGGACCACCGGCCGGATCGGCGAAACGATGACCGCAACCGTCAGGACAACCGCGAGCCCGACCACCGTGGTGACGATCGCCCATTCAAGTGACATGGTCAGGATGGCTACAATGGTGGTCTGCGTAACCACGATGACCCCTTCATCAACGCTGTCAAGGGCCAGAAGAGGACGAACAATGATGAACTCGACAAGGTCGTTAGTCAGGATTATCCCTTTCATCCTGGTAAGGGCCACACGCTGGGCAAGTGCAGAGTCCTAAAGGAGGCGCTAGATAGGACGGCCAACAAAAAGCTGCGTCCGACCCCTAAAGCAAAGGGTAAGGGTCTTGCCCAGCAAGAAGACATTGATTAAGAAGAAGCTCAAGACACCAACCCACAGCACGCCTATAGCGATCCCATGAAAAATGTCACTGCCGTCATCTTTGGTGGAAAAGTTGGGCTAGAAAATGCCCGCGAGAAGAAGCTACTGACACAAGCCATCATGGCTATCCAGGAGGCTGACGGTTCTATCACAGATGTGAAGGTGCCTACCTGGTCTGAGCAGCCTATAACGTTCAGCCACAGTGATATGTGGGCCAAAATCCTCGACGCCAGTCGATTCCCGCTGGTCCTTGACCCGGTGATAGACGGTGTCCGGTTCGAGAAAGTGCTCATCGATGGTGGCAGCTCCCTGAACATCCTGTTCTTCCCAACCTTCAAGGAGCTAGGGTTGGGATTCAAAGACCTCAAGCCATACAATTGTCCGTTCTGGGGCATCATGCCGGGGAAACCTTCGTACCCCCTTGTAACAGCCCCAAATGGCCAGTGGGCCCAATTCGCGGTATGGGCTAGTGTTACTATAACAGGGCAGTGGACCGAGTCACTGTAGCGGCCTGTTACTATATCAGTCTGTTGCTGTAGCATCGAATTGGGCTGGGCCAGTTTTGGTTTACTGTAGCGCAGGGACTGTTCACCGGGTACTGTAGCATCATGAAGCACTGTAGCAAGCAGTGTTTAGTACCATACCGTGAACTCTGAGGTGAACTGACCAGCTTAAATACCAGGGCCAGGGACGCATATTAACCTTCAGTTAACTATTTTGAACGAAGCAAGGACAAAAGTTCAAGTGGGTTTTTACGCAGGCGGGACCTGCTCCTCGGTAGAGTGGGCCTGGGCCATGCACCGGGACTGGGTCATTACATTTGGTATCAGAGCCGACTCTCGAGGTTTCACGGGCACGTGGAGTTTAATGCATGAGCATAATGCGCATGCACATACATGGACCTGATGACAGGACACGACATGACATGGCATATAGATGCGCCAGCACTGAACACATGGACGTGACCAAGAGAGGAGGATCCTGAATTAGGTGTCCCAAAAGGGTAAGCTGGTGTAGCATTTGACGGGGACATCGATTCCTTAGGGGGATGATTGTAACAGCCCCAAATGGCCAGTGGGCCCAATTCACGGTATGGGCGGGTGTTCCTGTAGCAGGGGCAGTGGGCTGAGTCACTATAGCAGCCTGTTACTATACAATCCGGACTCTGGGACTGTAGCAGCGTGGCACTATAGCTCAGGCACTGTAGCATTCTATTACTGTAGCACTGAATCGGCCAAGGCCAGTTTTGGTTTACTGTAGCACAGGGACTGTTGAACTCTGAGGTGAACTGACTAGCTTAAATACCAGGGCCAGGGACGCGTATTAACCTTCGGTTAACCATTTTGAACGAAGCGAGGACAAAAGTTCAAGCGGGTTTTTACACAGGCGGGACCTGCTCCTCGGTAGAGTGGGCTTGGGCCGTGCACCAGGACTGGGTCGTTACACCCCTCAGGTAAGTCATGCTACCCATCCAGTTTGGGACCAAGCAGCACTTCCGCATCGACCAGATTACCTTCATCGTGGCCGACTTCGAGGGCATATACCATGCTATCCTTGGCCGACCCAGGATTGTCAAGTTCATGGCGTTCCCTCACTATGGGTACCTCATGCTGAAGATCCTGACTAAGCAGGGTGTCCTGTCCCTTCACGACAACATCTTCATGGCGCGTGCATGCGAGTCTGACAACTATGCGACTGTAGAAGTCGAGGAGTTGAAGCACGCCATGGAGCACACTGACCTGGGTATCAAGGAGACACCCCCGCGGAGCTCAAGGTTCCAGTTTGCTCTGCACGATGGCCTTCCAACAAGGCCCAGCAGCATAAGCTAATCCAACTCAATCTAGACGATCCCTCAAAGACCACCAAGATCGGGGCTACCCTTATCCCCAAATAGGAAGATGCGCTCATCTAATTCCTTTGAGAGCACATCAACATGTTTGTGTGGAAACCCTCTGACATGCCAGGTGTCCCGAGGGAAAAGGCTGAGCACTACCTTGACGTCTCGAAGACTGCTAAGCCCATCAAGCAAAACATGCATCGGTTTGCTCGTGACCACAAGGAACTCATTAGGGTATAAGTGGCCAAGCTCTTAGCAGCTAGTTTCATCAAAGAAGTGTATCACCCGGTGTGGTTAGCCAACCCGGTTCTTGTATTTAAAGAGAATAAAGAATGGAGAATGTGCATTGATTACAGTGATCTCAACAAACATTGCCCTAAACAGGCTTTCAATCTCCTTCGAATCAACGAGGTCATAGATTCTACCACAGGTTGCGAGCTGCTGTCCTTCTTAGATTGCTACTCAGGCTACCATCAAATAGCACTCAAGTTGGAGGACCAGGAAAAGACCGCCTTCATCACCCCCTTCGGTGTTTCCTACTACATGACCATGTCGTTTGGCCTCAAGAACGCCGGAGCTACTTACCAATGGGACATCCAAGCCTGTCTTGAGCACGAAATCGCCGCCGACCTCATCGAGGCGTATGTCCATGATGTGGTGGTGAAGACCAGAGAGTCCCAAACATTGGTTGATAATCTCCTATGGACTTTTTTGGCCCTCAACAATTTTTGGTGGAAGCTGAACCCCAACAAATGCATCTTTGGCGTCCCTTCTGGGATCCTACTCGGCAATGTCGTCAAACAGGATGGCATATGCCCAAATCCCGAGAAGGTTTAGATCATGGTGGACCTACAACCACCACGAAACATCAAAGATATCCAAAAACTCACCGGATGCATGGCGGCCCTGAGCCGCTACATCTCCCGCATGGGCAAAAAAGGGCTCCCCTTCTTTGAGCTGCTCAAAGCTAAGGAGAAATTCAAGTGGACGGAGGAGGCCGACAAGGCTTTCAGACAGCTCCAGGAGTACTTGGCAACTCCCCTAGTACTCACGGTGCCACAAGAAGGCAAGGAGTTTCTCCTCTACATTGCCGGCACAACCAACATGGTCAGCACTGTGATGGTGGTTGAGCGCTAGGAACTCAGGCACGTCTACGGGGTGCAGCGCCCAGTATACTACATCAGTGAGGTTCTTAATGAAACCAAGCAGCGATACAACCATGTGCAGAAACTGTTGTACGCACTCTTGATCAGCAAACAGAAGCTCCTTCATTACTTCCAAGCCTACAAGATCACAGTGGTTACGGAGGCTGCACTTGGTGATATACTCCGCAACTAAGACGCTAGTGGCCATATTGTCAAATATGCGTTAGAGCTCTCTGAGTTTACACTGAATTTTTGCAGTCGTAACACTATGAAGTCTCAGGCCCTAGTTGATTTTATTGTGGAGTGGTCAGACCTTAGCTTGCCCCTGGCCAATACGTCTCCCGACCATTGGAAGATCTATTTTGATGGTTCCTTGAACATCGATGGCACTGAGGCAGGAGTGTATTTCATCTCTCCATCCAAGGACACGCTTTGCTATGTCTTTCACATACATTTTAAGGCATCCAACAATGTGGCCGAGTATGAAGCTGCCCTACACGGTCTCCGTGTCATAGTCGAGCTAGGCATTAAATGGCTCCTGGTATACAGAGATTCTTCTCTTGTCATTCATCAGGTCAACAAAGACTGGGATGTGGTCAAAGAAAAGATGGATGCCTACATTGCCAAAATTCACAAATTGGAGAACAAGTTCTACGGATTAGAATTCACGCACATTCCACATGCTGAGAACACAAGTGCCGATGAGGTATCCAAACTTGGATCATGTCGAGCCAAAATACCACCTGGTGTTTTCGTTCAAGACTTGCTTAAGCCTTTGATCCCTGATCAGGCTTACAAAGCATTCGCGCCCAGCATAGCTACCGACCAACTCGTAGCAACGCTCAGAGGCGAAGCAGCGGATGTAGAAGACAGCTACCCCGACTAGTAGGCATATGACAAAGGTAATGAGCAGCCACCTGGTGACAAACCAGCCGAGCAGGCAGTGCCTCCCCAGCCTGACTGGAGAGAGCCCTTTGTCAGGTACCTGAATGACCACCTTGTTCTGGAGGACAAGATTGAGGCCCAACAGCTGGTCTACAGAGCCCGTGCCTATTTAATGGTTAACAGCGACCTGATGCGCAAGGCCCCAAGGTCCCTAATTTACCAGAAATGCATCACCCGAGCAGAGGGTTTGACGCTTCCAAAGGATATTCATGAGGGCACCTGTGGTAACCATGTAGCATCCCAGAAGCTGGTCAGCAAAGCTTACTGAGCAGGGTTCTACTGGCCGACAGCCGTATCTGACGCAGAAGAGTACGTGCGCTGGTGAAAAAATTATAAGATGTTTGCCAAGCAGATACATGTTCCTACGCATGAACTCCAGACCATCTCGGTCCCTTGGCCATTCTCAAGCTGGGGACTTGACATGATCAGTCCTTTCAAGAAGGCTTCTGGTGGACACACATGTGTTTTTGTGCTCATCAATAAGTTTTCCAAATGGATCGAGTACAAAGCCAGTAAGAAAGCCTCTACTGAGAAGGCGGTATAGCTCCTTGATGATGTTATCCACCAGTTTGGTATACCCAACACCGTCATTAGCGATTTAGCCTCTTAGTTCACCAGCGATGAGTTTTTTGACTTCTATGATGATAATGGCATCGAAGTCAAATACGTGTCCATCGCTCATCCTTGGGAAATGGACAGATGGAATGAGCTAACGGTATGATTCTCGACGCTCTCCGCAAGCGGGTATTTTAGGACGACAAAGATCTCAAACCTAGTCGGTGGCTCAAGGAATTCCTGCCGTGGTCTGGGGACTCCATACCCAGCCCAGTCATAACACTAGAGTTTCTCCATACTTCATGTGTTTGGATCCAAAGCTATCCTACCAGCTGAGGTTGCACTCCTCTCACCGTATGTCCATCTTTACAACGAAGAAGCCTCAGACGAAGCTAGGGAAGTTGACATTATTGCCAAAGAAGAGATAGCACTCGAGTCCTATGCTCGGACAGCTAAGTACCTAGCGTCAGTGCATCGTTACTATAACCGCAATGTCAAAGGAAGGCTATTCATGGTCGGCGACATGGTGTTACGATGAATCCAGAAGACAGATGGTCTGCACAAGCTATCATCAAGATGGGAAGGGTCATTTAGGATTAAGGCTATTACATGCCCAACATCCTATCAGTTGGAGACATTAGAATGCGTCAAGGAGTCCAACTCTTGGCACATCGAGCACCTCAGACGCTTCTACCCATAGAAAAAGATATGTACTCAGTTCTTCGGTTATCTCAATTGTCTAATAAAGTTTCCTTTGTTGTTCTCTTTTCCAATCTCGATTCTATTTTTGTGCACACATCTATTATACATGCGCCCTACATAAGTCTCAGTTAAACCTTGTTCTCTACCCGGCGAGAACGGCTTGACAAAGCACTATCTCGAAGCCTCTTACGATGTGTTACAGCTCCGCGCTATATGGCACTAGGAGATTCAATAGTTGCTCTCTAATGGTGCTAGGTACCTGGTGAACCTAGTAGTCCTACGCAGTTCACTTGCGCCTCCCTAGTCACCCGATAGAGTTAGCTTGCTTCGAGGGTGGGGGCAAAACTTAGCTAGCGACATTTTTCAAAATAACAACCTATGCATAAGTTTGCATCTAAAAAAGGGAAAATGGAAAATGTTTATCACCCGCTTAGACATGCCTACTTGTTTGCGTCAATAGGCTTAACAAGTTACGACAACTCAGTGCTCGACACAACTTACAAAATAGTGTTTTTACATAATAACATTGTTTTTATAGCCTACTGACCACCACCACCATCTTCTGCAGGATCAAAGATTAGAGCCATGTCGTCAACAATGGCAGTGGTAGTTGGGCCTGATGAGGCTCGGAGCTCTTCAGCATCTTCATCTGAGACCTCTAGAGGAATCCCCTGCTCGATGGTCGCCAGATCCACATTCTGGTAGTTGGTACGGACCACGGCGAGCACGGTGGAGGCCACAAAGCACCCAGCTCTCATGACGAGCCCCTGTAGTGCTGGCCATAGCCTACGGCATTGGTCGGCAATTGAGGTTTCTTCACCTACAGGGTCCGTAGGGTGCTCTTCTCCTAGAAAGATAGCTCTTAGCACAGGCTTGATATGGTCAGTCATGACCTGCATCTTTCCTCGGATGCCTACGATGGAGTCCTCGAGCACCCTGAACTAGGCCATGTAGCATTCTCGCAGGGCTACAAACAATCAAGCAATGGTGGTTAGCATACTCTAGTCCACCTAGTATGCTACAGACTTCACACAACAATCCTACATCAATTGACTTACTAGTCAGCTCGGCAACCTGTGGCTAGTCTGCCTTGGCCTGCTTTTTAGCAGTTTCTTTTTGCTCAAGCAGAATAGCCAACTCCTAAGCCATGGCCTCATTCTGGCCACCCAGTCCTACAAGAAGCAGTCATAAACATACAACAAGCATCAACATGCAAGGGGCAAGAGAGGTTTACTTACTGTCATTGGCTTGCTCCAAGGTTTCCACCTTGTGATGCAGGGCTGCCACCTTCTCCTTGTTGGCCCATTCCAAGGCCTCCACCTTACAGCACAGCGCATCCTCCTCTGTTGTGGTCTGTTCCAGAGCCTCCACCTTACAGTGCAGGATGGCAACCTCCTCCTCCCATTGGACCTTGCACTCTTGGAAGACTATCGCCTACACCTCTAGCTCGGCATTAGCTGCCAGGAGGGTTTTACACTCCTCCTAGGTCACCGCAAACCGACTGATGGTCCTACCCCATTGCATGCTTGTTTGCTGCAGCAACTGTATACACGTAGTTTGATCAATAAGTTAATGGTTAGATATCAAAACAGCCGAATTGATCTTGGTCGAATCTTACCTTGACCCTGTCAAACAACACCTCCATGGCATCTCAGATGCTCGCCTCCATGCCTTCATCTGATATTTCTTTGTGACATGACCTTCTCATCTCCCAGCTTGCATGATATAAATACACGCTACGTGGGCAAGTTGGTGCGAGGCATCCGCGGCACCCGTGGCACCTTCTCTACCTCCTCGGGCGACACTGATGTGCTCGGCTCTGCCTGGGCCGGCGTGCACCTCGGCGAACGACCTGTCATGGCGATGACTGGCCGGAATGGTGTCACCCGCCTCTCTGGCTAAGGAGTTGGTGTCAGGGTCGGCTGAGCAGTCACTGCGGCACTGCTCATCACTTCCCCTGCTTCGCGGGCTGCGCTGTGCTACTACCTGGCGCCTGCTCAGTGGACGGTGCTGAGATCTAGTTGGGCAGAGGAGTTGGTGTCACAGTGGTGGTGATGGTGGTGGCGGTGCTATCGCCCAGGCTTGCTCGGGCCAAGAGGTTGTAGTAGAAGTTCTTTGCTGAGGCAGAGGAGTTGGTGGTGGTGCAGTCTACATGGGCCTCCTAGGTGTTGGTGCAGATGTCGTCCTCGGTGTCCTCTCCGTCAAAGGCGTCATACCTTGATGTTTTCGCTGACGCTGATTCAGCGTCAGTAGGTCATCGTCCGATAACTCTGGAGTGGCCGGGGTGCCCCTCTTCTTGCTTTCCCTGTCTCTGCCGTCCAGGTTTAATTTTTCCCCTGACAACAGAGTCGAGGGCCTTTTCTTCTTAGTAGCCTCTACCATGGGTTGCATCCCTGCTGCTCGGCTTCATGTTTGAGCAGAAGGGAAGTCTTCTACCTCTGAGCTGGAGATGTCCTCTGTCCCCTGCTCTGCTTGGGTCTTCTCTGGCCTATGCTGGCCGGTCTGTGCATCACCCTAAGGCCATGCCTCTACTGGCACAGCTAAGAAGAACACCCCTCGGTCCTGTCCAAACAATGTCTGATAGTCAGACAAATTCATGTTATATGAACATCATCACCCACCAGAGCACATAAGCTTGAGTCAAAGTATAAGGCTGGTCAGCTTACCGTTCGTGGTGGTCGGTCGAGGCCGTACGGCCAAGCATGTGACTTCAGAAAGGTGCTGAGCAGGTCATACTTTTCAAATAGTGAGGCCATCCGCCGATTGAAAGTGTCTGGCATCAAATTCTTCGGTGTCTCTCAAGAAGGCTCATTCCGTTCACAATATTCGAACAAGCGGTTTACTCATTCTTTACACGGTTGGACTCGGCGGACTGTCCAGGCCCCGGCAGCAACTACGCCATTAACAAATTCGTTGTCAATCAATGGTAGCAGCTCCTTCACCTAGAACATCTCCTCTGGGGTGGGTAGCTTTGACCATCGTGGGTTGCACTCAGGCACCTGATTGACATTACAGGGCACCGGCCTTCCCTCCACGTTCTGGCTCATATAGAACCAGCGGGTGTTCCACCCCTTGGCGGTGGATTGGGGCTTCGACCCTAGCTAGTGTTTCATCATCCCATCTCTCAACTGCACATAGCAGCCTCCAGCAACTTGGGACCCCCCGGTCTTAGCCCCTTTTTTCCGCAACAAGAAGAAGTAGCGGAATAGATTGAAGTGGGGTTTGATGCCCAGGTACATTTCACAGAAGGCAATGAAGATGGATATGGATAGAATGGAGTTGGTGTTGAGGTTGAAAAATGAAATCCCCCAATAGATGTAGAGGTCTCAGAGGAATCCATCGACTAGCGCTCCGAGTCCCTGAGGTACCATGTCCTCAAAAACAACAAACTCCCCTTCCTAGGGACAAGGAGAGCCATCACCTAGAGGCTCACGCCACGCCCCCATCTCCGTCGGTGGCAGGAGTCCTTCCCTGACAAGCGCCTCCAGCGACTCCCATGTGGATGTTGATTGCAGCCATTTTAGCCTAGGCACCCTGGCATCGGCTGCCTTCCCCGCCTTCTTCGTCCCCTTCCTCACCATCTTCTTCGAGGTCGGTGGGTCGATTTGAGGAACAGAGGGCATGGGCGATGCTACCCCCGGCGGCGGAGCTATGGCCTCCGAGTGTGAACCGCTCGAGAAGGTGGGGAGACTGGGCACTAGGGAACTAGGGTACCGTTTCCCCCGGCGGTGCCCACTACTTATACCATTCGGGTGTGCCAGTTTGACTTCTGGGGTTGGGCCGTCTGACTTGTGTGGATTCTGGCTTATTGGGTCATTTTAAGTCCTAAGTCCGTGTGTGGGTCAGAGTGGTTTTCCTCCCTCATGCATATAGGTTGCGTGCCCAATCCATGTTTGTTAAACACGTGCATGGGAATTTTGGGATCATATCCCATTTTTTCTCAGACGTATATCTCTGAATTAGTTTCTAGATTTTTTCCTAAAAATCAAGAAACTGATTTCTCGGGATAGATAGTTAATTTCCCATACTTGGGGACTACCTAGTAGTTTCTCACCCCTTGATGCCTACGGACTCTACTTCCTCGGCACCTTCGACTGCTATATCGGCAAATCTCCAAATACAAGCTAAATTCTTCATTAAGTTTTTGCTCATCCTTTTTCTTACACAGTTTTGTATTTTTTACACTACCTGTCATACATGTGCCCTGCATAAGTCATAGTTCAACTTTGTCTCCCGCCCACTGAGAATGGCTTGACAAGGCACTGCTTCGATCCTCTGACGATGTGTTACAGCTCCGTGCTACACGGCACTAGGAGATTGGCAGTCGCTCTCTAACGGTAGTAGGTACCTGGTATTCCCAGTGGTCCTACACGTTGCACTAGCGCATCCCTATGTCACCCAACAGAGTTAACTTGATTTGAGGAGGGGCAAAACTTAATTGTCGATGTCATTTTTTCTATGTCAAACATTTAAAGTGACTTAAATGTTATCATCCATATCAATTATTTATACTTCATGTACTACCAATTTTCGTGTTTATTTTTCAGGATAAGGCCCAGTTGCTGAGTACACTTCATATGCTTGGGGACTGGATCAAGGTCCGTCATTTAGGTTTTTTGACACAACCGGACACAAGGACTTCATTGCAGACCAGTTGGGCTACCAGATCCTTACTGCCCAGTTGGTCCGGCTTAGTGTTATGCGCTGCATGTCTCGTTCCCGACCATCTGCTGCTCAGGAACCTACCGCTATCGATACATGGTTCGGTATCATGTGCTACATAGCTTTGTCTCCAGCTTTATACTGCTCGGGGACTCGTGATCACTACTTGGCTCGGTGTTATGCACTAGACAGCCTCATTTTTTGCTTCATGCTATTCAGGGACTCGTCATTGCCACCCAGAGGCATCTTTGGATCAATGGTTCTCGGTGTCTCTTGACCTGATGAAGCCTGCATTGTCTAAGATTTACCTGGGGACTGCGCATTCAACTTGTCACTCAATAGTGTTTATGGACCAATGGTTCTTGGTGTCCCTTGACCCGGTCGAGCCTGATTTTTGTTTCCTAAGCAGAAGGTCGGAGGTTCATACCTGGGACTTTGCATCAACTCATCAATTGGCATTGACTGTGGACTAGTTAGTGTTGTGTTGAGTTTTTTCTTAAAAGCTCAATACAACATATCCTATCTTCAATCAAGCTTGTGGACTACGTGGGCCCACGTCACCTCGCGGTGACTTAGGCCTATTTTCTATTCTTGGTTCTAGAGTGGGTATTCAGCATTTTCTATGTCTAGCTAGTGTTTCATTTGACTTTTTCTTAAAAAGCTCAATACAACATATTTTATCTTCTATTGAGCTTGGGGACTACGTGGGCCCACGTCACCTTGCGGTTTCTTAGGGTTATCTTCTGTTCCTGGTCCAGTACCACTACCTCCATGGTTTGTTCATGTTAGCATCCCAGTGATACTTCATGTCACGTGTTAATGTGGGCCCATGTCTTAGGATGTGGAAATATTTTTTCTTTTTCTTGGAACACCATGCATCTTTCGACAGATCACCTTCCTTGACAGGAGCTGTCATCGTGAGTAGACTTACGAATTGCTTAGGAGAGCCTAAATGGTGCTGACTGGTCAGCGTCAGTGCTGGTCGGTGTCACAGGGTCGGTAGCTTCACTGCTCGGCACTACGTGGTCGGCATCTTCACTGCTTGGTACCACATGGTCGGTGTCTTCACTATTCGGTGCTACGTGGTCTGCATCTTCACTACTCAGCATAGGTCAAGATGGTGATTCCCTTAAGATAAATGGTGCTCGAGGACTAGCTATGGGGGTATAGACCCCATATACCCTTACGGCTAGACTTTGGGCTGCTCGGTACAAGACGGCCCAGACCAGAAGACGAAGGCTGGTCCATCATCATCGTGATCAATGGGCTGAATAAGAAGACCGAGCCCGTGGACCGCTACCGACCAGGTCGGTGGGCCACGTGGGCGCTAAAGGCTACTTGGTAGGCAAGGAGTCTTAGTCGGTTAGATCTAGTCGTGTACTCCAAGGATACGGCTCAATGTAACCAACCATATCAGGAAACCTTAGATATGTAACCTTGCCCCCCACTATATAAGGTGGGCAAGGACCCCCTAGAACATAATGATCTTTTACGCATCTATAAACACCTCATCAATACAACAACAGAGACATAGGATGTAGGGTATTACGCCTCCAAGTGGCCTGAACTTGGATAAACCTTGATGTTCGTATTGTGTCTCACATCTGGATTGTAGGTATTAGCGCGCCCTTCACCACAATCTACTACCTCAGGGTATCTTGTGGTAGACTACCGATGAGGTTTCATCAACAGGAACCCTCCGCATCCCTGAAAACTTGCATTTTTGAAAAACTTTTACATAGTCGACAAAGTTGTGGGGGCACCCTAAGGCTCAAGGGGTTGTCGAGCCACGAGATCGCCTACGCGTCTACGCTATGGTACCTCCACTCACTCCTCCACGCTAAGGGGTGCAACCGCATGCTAAGAAGACTTAGTAAAAGTACACGATTTCAAAAAATCAATGTCTAACATTCCTATATGCCTCGATGTGATTTCCTACACAGTCAACATGGCCGCGAGAGCACACTAAGGCCAAGGGGCCATCGAGCCATGAGGTCGTCTATGCCTCAGGGCTATGGTACCTCCACTCGCACCCCACACCTAAGGGCGCAACCGTGCGCTAAGAAGACTGCATCAACTCAAACAAAAAAGGAATGATAGACTCGAACTCGAAAGCATTCAAAATGCATATAAACATCATGTTTCAAGGCCCTCAAGGCCACATCAACATGAGTCAAAATCCTAACTTATTACATGGGCCTTCATGCCTAGCTCTTGCTCATAGGCCTCCATCGTCATTGGCAATAGTAGGAAGGTGCACCTCATCCTCAAACAACCTCGCTATTCGACCCCAGGCTTAACAGCACTACCTACTCCGGTCGATCAACCGAGATAACGGGGTGAAGGAGCCCCTCATCCACCAGCTCCTCGAGCTCCCATTTCATCACGGCCGATGAAAGCCAATCCTCTGGAGGGAGAAGTTCCGGTGCCATGGCGACAGCACGGACCCGCTCACCAGATGGAGGGAGAAGCTCCCGTCTCGCACTAATGAACAGGAAACTCTACTCTTCGGTAGTGGCGACGACGAAAGCAGGGAGACAAGATGGGGAATGGGCGAAACCCTACCCCTCGAATTTATAGGTAGGCAGGTAAAAAACTAGCATTTAATGCCCATACCCAACCACTCCCTAAGTTTTTGGGTATAGGAACATGCATCGAATGCTCGGTCTCTAGCCGCTGTCCCAACCCCTAGGATAGCGTCGTTACGTCTCCTACCTCGAATGGCACGCCCAATAGATGGGAGGAGTTATTCACAGATGATTCCTTCCATGGTTCACAGATGATTCCTTCCACAGTAAGGAACACGGGCCTAGCCCCATGCAAAAATCTCAAGAGAGCGAAGGCTGGCCCTCGGTAAGGGTTCGACAACCGCCCCTGAGGGCTATAGTCAGGGATGACCAAGGGGGAGCAGACATGAGTCCCTTGCTCAAGAATAAACTCTCGAGGCCCCCTCGGACATATTCAAGGCAAAACTAAGGGACCACTTTGGAATCCCCTCGGAGGGAGGCATCAAGCCACCGAGCTCGATTGAAAGGGACTGGCATCCATGGCACCCATCGATTTGCTTCACTAAGAGCACCCCCGCAGCTACTAGTCGACCCTTATCGAAAGGGGCATGACCTCTTACTTGAATTTTGTGATAGCAGCTCACCCGAGACGTCGGAGCTCGCCCAAACAGGGGTAGCACGGTGCTTCTCACCCCTCCTCCCGAACGAAAGGGATCATGAGGGTTGAAAGAAAAAAGGCGGGCTTGTCCTTTATCAACCTCAATGAAAGAGGCTCGGAGGCTCACTCACGATTGGACGGCTTCAACGAAAGAGGAACCAACCACCCGGGGGCTCAACCACTCGAGGACGCTTCGGTGAGAAAAGAACAAAAGCCCTCAGGTGAGTATTCTACTCCCCTGAGGCCTCGGGGCTACACCCGACAGGTGCGCTTACGCGTACCCGTCGGAAAATACTGCTACTACAACTCCAGGTCATGAGCCTCTGCGTGGGTGCCAGCACTTATGCAGAGACTCGGGGGAAACTATCTGGTACCTGAATAAATGGGTACACTAAACCTCCGACCTCTAGGAAAATTAATCTCCAAGCATTAGAACTGCATGACCACCAAGGAAGCCCACGATCAGATATACGAGTCCACCGGCGTACATCAAGTCACACTAGGCTAGCCCACGAGTGTCACTGTCCAAGAAGAGGCCAATTCCCACTCAATGGGGGTCCTCGAGTGACAAAAGTCCACCCGAGCATATGACCCCACATCGAGTGACGGAAGCCCGCCCGAGCGGACGACCCCCCATCGAGTGATGGAAGCCCGCCCGAGCGGTTGAACCCCCGTCGACTGACACTGCCCCTTGACCCACCTACTCCTCATATAAGAGTTAGTGTATTTAATGCTCCCACCAACTCCCGCCTAACCGCATGGCTACAACAGTATTACAGTGATCGAGTACAACGGTCGAATCCTACTTTTACCGCCCATTCCTAGACATGCGGTGATTTGCCCGGTACTACTGCACCATTCCTAGCACTGTTCCACCTCTGACACCCCCTCGACATGCTACGTGACAGCTGCCAGCTTTGGATTCCCTAAGTCTAATCATATCCATCCAACCACTGCTTTTGTGGCTACCCCTCGACTGGGCCACAAACGTCATCGGTGGCCCCTCGAATCGGACTTCGATGCCTCCGATTAGCGCTCCAACAACTCTCGACACGATGTCCACATGGATCTCAACGATTGTGCATGGGCGCAAGTCCTTCACTGACCACCTATGATGTCATCCTGATGCGCCAGGAGGAGGGCCGTCGATTCCGACCACGTTGCTACAGGGCAAGCCATGCCAGGCACACACCTCTATAGTGGCTATGACATGATTGGCATCGCCCCCTCGACGTCATCACCTATGACACTTTAGCTTTCTTGTAAACCCGTGCCTCTCCTTGCTCTATAAAAGCGGACACCGGGTACGAGAGAAAAGGGGGCTCGAACGCCCGAGAGAGCTTCCAGAGTCCAAAATGCCCAAGTCTTAGCTCAGTCTCTATGTCTCTATTCTCACTCGTTCGCTTGTATCCTCCCCTGTACAAGCACTTTGGTGCAAGACAATACAAGTCTTCTCCCCCACTAGACATAGGGCCTTCTTTGCCCAAACCAGGATAAATATCATGTGTTCATCTTGCATCACCATCTGGATTAGGGAGCACACAGTACACGTTCACTCATTGGCTTAGGGCACCCCTGGGTCCTAACGCCGACATAGCTTGTACTATATTTTAAACAATATGATTAGGATGACAATCAACCCAGAGGATGGAGGAGCATCTAATGTGAATTGTCATGTGAGAAATGTGCTTCATCACTTTCCAAACAGTGAAAGATTCAATGTTCCTAGGTTTATGTGGAAAGAGCTTTAGCCCTAGATGATGGAAGAAGGCATCTACCTTATGCTCCCTGTCTAATGCTAGTGATTGAGAGGGTCACAGGTAGATGCTACCCTAGAGAATGTTTTCCCACTTCGTACAACATCAAAAAAACATTTGGAGGTGAGGTAGAGACAGTGACTGAGACTGAGGATGATGGAAGAAGAAGATGAGGATGGTGACTCTGATGATGCTAATTCTGCTCCTACTTCTAGCTCTCACAAGAAGAAGAAGAAAGATCCAAGATGGAAGAAACTTGTTGCCTATGTGAAGACAATGGTTTCTTACTGTGCCTATACTACACAGTCACAATATGAGGATAGGTTGGATTGATGGGAGCAGTGCAATACAGCTAGCGAACTCAGGGACTTCCACCTCTTCCTCAACTACAGCCACCTCCTCCTATGCAAGCGTTACCTCACTTTTTAGCCTCTTCTAATGAGGATGAGAAGCAGGAGGAGCAGCAAGATAGTGATGATGAGCAGCAGGAGGAGCAGTAGGACTATGATGAGGATGAGATCCATGAGGAGGAGACCCTTCAGACTTATCGCAGGAGATCCTAGAATGCAACTCCATCCACTTCAGCTCCACCTCGTCGCCCCGATCTTTGTTCTTGTGCTTAGGTCTTCGACCGTGACAACGAGTGATCTCTCTAGCTATTTTCTCCTTTCTGGTACTTGATGAAAAAGGGGGAGAAAATTAGACGGGTCAACTTTTTTGACACCATGGATCTTCACCACTGCAGTGCTTCATATCCTATCCATTGAGAGTAGTTTTAGTTTGTGAGTTTGAGAGATGATAAAAACTCTATTTGTGAACTCTATTTATGTAATATTGCTACCTTTATATCTCTATTTGTATTGGATAGGGACATGTATTATGTGTGATGGTTCAGCTTGCCATATTTGTACTAAAATGTTTTATATGTATATATATGTTGTGTGGTGCCTGTTGTTGCTTGCTATATCAGCAAAGTGCGGCAGTGCTGCCCTTTGGTCGGCAATGCCTCTCTCTACTGGTTCAGCAGCAAGCTTCCTGCTATTCTCTTGTTTTAGTGATATTTATCTTGTCATATGTACCTCTTGCATCACGTATATCCCTATGACACATGTTGGCACCCCACATGAGGCATGGATGTAGGGGGAGGCTCCCCTACACTTTCCTAAAAATGTGAATTTTGATGTTTTATATAAATTTGGGAACTCAAATCTCTATTCACATATTTAGGGGGAGGCCCAAAATCCATGGCTCAAAAAATCTCAGATTATATTTATTATCTTTTGTAAGATCTAATTGGGTTGTCATCAATCACCAAAAAGGAGGAAATTGTAAGTGCAATCAAGCTTTGATATGGGTTTTGGCATTGATGACCACCGAATTAGGGGACTAATGAATTTTATCAAGATGACAAGTAGGTAATTGCAAACATCAGGATGATGTACAGGTTGGAGAGTCTCCAATTACAAATGGAGGCTATGTTGAACTCAAAGGAGGTTTAAATTCTTTTTTGGTTTGAATTTGAGTTTAGTAAAAGCCGTACTATCAAGAGGGATCCTAAGATGACTTATCAAAAGTGTCACCAAATGCTCATATTCTGGAAAACACATTTTCATACCATTACCAAATAGCCACCAAAAGCATATATCATTCTAAGCTGTTTGAAGTGAGGTAGTGCCGCACTTAGTGAGGCAGTGCCACCCTTCAAAAGTGATTGTTGGGCCCAGGCAGGTATTTATACCCTCCTGTTGGCCCAACTCACTTACCCCTTCGTCTAACTCATGACATAACCATTGTAAATAGCCAGAAGCTCTCTCTCTGCATCTGTTGTTGCTCCTTAAGCTCCCAACCTGATCTCTCGATTCCAGCATTAAATCTTTAGAGAAAAGGCAACAAACTTCGATTGGAGAGTGGATCTACTGATTCCCACTATCAAAAGAGCATTTGGTGCATGTTTAGCCGACGTCCTAGGGTTTGTTACTCTTGGAGCTTTGCTCCTAGCTGGCTAGGTGTCACCCTAGAGCTTGCCAACAACTTATGTGGCAGCCTAGTGATGTTTGTAACCTCACATTACAGCTAAGAAATCACCCCTCACTTCAAGAGTGATCTCTCTTGACATGAGAACGAGGGTAAGGCAAGCCTTTATGGCAAGCCCAAGCCATTTATGGCTTCCTCAACAATGTGGACTTAGGCAAGCCTTGGTGGCGAGCTGATCCATGGGATAAATCACTATGTCACCGTGTGCTTGTTCTATATTCTTCGTATTTCATATTGTTGTTGAGTATATCTTTGTATTTGAGATTGATCTACTTGTGTAGCAATGCTCCTACCTTTCTAGGCCCCCGATCTATGATCTACTCATGTGCAGGAAGGTGGAAAGTTGGTAAACCAAATTATAGTTTCAGTTCCTGCAGTTTGGATTCAGTCTGAATATTTTCTATTCAGAAAAGGGCGGTAGTGTCGCACTTAGGACGACAGTGCCGCACTACTTTGACCTCGGATGGAGTTGAATTTTCACAGGCCTATTCCCCCTCTAGGACACTTTGACGTCCAGAGATCCTACACCCCCCTTAAAAGAAATCTCTTCCTCAGATTTGTGTTACAAACCATTGTTTATGAAATTTAGGTTAAACCTCACGCAGATAAGTTCCGTTTCCCAAGTTGCATCATTATCATCATGATGACTCTACAATATCTTGTACATCTTCACCGCTCTGTTATGTGTCACTCTGTCCTTGGTATCTAGGATCTGAACTGGTTCTTCTTGATACTCCAAGTTAGAACCAAGCTTAATTCCACGTGGCTCAATTCTTTCTTGATCAGGGACACTAAGCACTTCTTGAGTTGTGAAACATGGAAGACTGGAAAGATTGCACTCATTGCTGGAGATAGCTGCAATCTGTAAGCCCCTTCACCTTTCTTTTATAGAATTCTATACGGTCGAACGTACCTTGGGGTGAGCTTTCTCTTTACTCCATATCTCTGCACACCCTTCACATGTGAAATCTTCAGATAAACATGGTCACCTACTTCAAACTCAAGCAGTCTTCTCTCTTGTCATCATAACTTTTCTGATGAGATTGTGCAGTTCTTAGGTGATCTTGGATAATTCTAATTAGTTGTTCAGATTCAACTATGAAGTCAATGCCATAGTACCTTCTTTCTCCAAGTTCTATCTAGTTCAATGGGGTTCTACACTTTATTCCATACAAAGCTTCAAATGGAGCCTTCTTGACACTTTCTTGATAGCTGTTGTTATAAGTAAACTCCGCTAAGGGTAGCCAAGTTTCCCATGAACCCTTCAAAGATACCACACAAGCTCTCAGCATATCTTCTAGCACTTGATTAACTCTCTTAGAATGATCTACAGTCTGCGGATTATATACTGAACCATGTACCAGATTGGTACCCAAACTTTCTTGCAGACATTACCAAAAATGAGCCATAAACTGACGTCCTCTGTCAGACATTATGGTCTTCAGAACACTGTGTAGTTGGAAAATCTCTACCATGTAGACATCAGCAAACTGAGGTGGTCGATAAGAAGTCTTGACATGTATGAAATGGGCAGACCTGGTAAGACGATCGACAATCACCCAAATTGAGTCATTTCCCTTCTGAGATGTAGGAACTCCTAAGATAAAATCCATACTTACTTATTCCCATTTTGAGTCAGGAATAGACAAAGGTCGCAATGTACCTGTGGGTTTCATATGAATTGCTTTAACTCTACAAAAGGTGTCGCATCTAGCAACATAAGCTACAGTTTCTTTCTTCATCCTGGTCCACCAAAAACAAGGTCTGTGTGGGGGTATAGACCCCATATACCCTTATCACTAGACTTTGGGCTGCTCAATACAAGACGGCCCAGACCACAAGATGAAGGCTGATCGATCATCATCCTGATCGATGGGCTAGAGACATGATGGAGCCCGTGGTCCGCTACCGACTAGGTCAATGGGCCACACGGGCCCTGAAGGCTACGTGGCATGCAAGGAGTCTTAGTCGGTTAGATCTAGTCATGTACTCCAAGGATACGGCTCAATGTAACCGACCACATAGGGAAACCCTAGATACGTAACCTTGCCTCCTCACTATATAAGGCATGTAAGGACCCCCTAGAACACACGAACTCTTGATATCTCATCAATACAGCAATAGAGAAGCAGGACGTAGGGTATTATGCCTGTGAGTGGCCTAAACCTGGACAAACCCCAGTGTTCGTCTTGTGTCTCACATCCAGATCATAGGTCTTAGCGCGCCCTTCACCACAATCTACTACCTCGGGGTATCCCATGGTAGACTGCCGATGAGGTTTCATCGACAGTGGCGCGCCAGCTAGGGGGTGCGCCTGATCTTCAAGCGATCCACATGGTCTCATTCCCTACTTCCATGGACTTCATGGCAGGCATCTCCCTCACCATCGGTTCACTCACATGGATCACCGACGGGATGGCGTCCTTCATGTTCGTGGGAGCAGCGCAGCCAGTCCCAGCTCTGGCTACGACGCAGTTGGCCCCAGCACCGATCACACTGACCACTTCTCCAACAACCTAGATCTCGGGGCCGCCCCAGGGTCGTTCAAGCCGCCCATGACAAGGGCGGAAATGATGGCCATGCCAGTGGTGAACTAGCGGCTTCCTCGCTACCAGAGGAGGCACATCGACAACTCTGATCTGATCGACGCAATTGACCGACACGGGGCAGGTCTGGCTAAGCTCCTCAAGTACGTGGAGTCAGCTCTTGCATGGCTTTGTTAAGAGTACTTGGACTTCACCCCTGTCCGACCACGTCGAAGCAATCATCCCGACCAGCCACGTCGTGTAGATCCAAATCTGCCCATGGTCCATTAGGATGGCAACGCTTGGCACCATCAAAGACCTACGAGCCAAGCTGGTGGCCCATGCTGACCAGATCCAAATCTGTCTCCGGCCCAAGCACCACCCGTCGACCACAAAGGAGTGCCACTGACCGCTAACTAGGGCAGGCCCCCTACTGTAGTGGAGCATCATCAACAACAACCCGTGCCCGACCAGGGGCACTGCCAGCAGTGCCCTATGCACAATCAATCTCGACACCCGCACTGACCAGATCTGACTAGCCGCTGCCTGGGCTCCACCTCTAGTTAGGCTGGACGAGTTCATCGATGTGTGCTAGCACCGACAAGTGCTTACCCGCGCTGCTCGATAGGCCCGAGCAGAGTGGAGGCAGCAGTGCTGGGTGTGGCAGGCTCAACCCGCCCTAGGGCAGACAGATCCCATCGCTCCCGACCAGAGCCGTGCACCCATCTTCCTGCATGGGTTGAGCAACGCAGCCGCGTCCTACGCGAGGAACCTACAGGAGTATCCCCGGTGACATGAAAATTACTTGCTAGACCTAGATCTTTGCGTAGTTCTGGTCTCGAAAGATCCGAGGCCCATGATTGGCATGGTGTCTTTATAGCAAAATCCTTCCGGATTGGGCACGATGGTCCTTGAAGACAACGCCGTGTCTGACTGCCCCTCTTGGCTCAATAGGACGCCATCCATTTCCTTTGATTTTACCAAGTACCTTCTCTTTGAGGAAGAGTGTCCTGAGGTCTAAAGTCAGGAAAATGTCGAGGAGACGGATCTGACCACACTGGGCGACCCAGCCTGTTCTACCGACACGACGCCAGGCAGCCCGAGGACGTCTCCTGGTTTCAACGGTGCGATATTCGCCGTTAGCGTGGATGAACCTCCCATCCCAAATGAAGCAGACCAAGAGAGGCAAGCAAGGGAAGACCGCAGTAATGATCGAGAGCGTCGTCACCTCCAAGAGGCACAAGACATGAACACCATCAACAACAGAGGCAACAAGGGCAATGGGGCAGACCCCCGCCACGCCGCCTGCAACGCAACCTCAATGGCGAGTTCAACATCGTTAGAAACCAAATTATCCATGAGACTCCCACGGCCAACATCGCTGTGGCCATGGATCGGCTCAACAACCTTCCCTCGAACACATCTAGGGTCGAAGAAATTCGGGACTTTTTGATCACCACCGAAGCGCAGGTGCTCAGCTCCGTTCTGCCTAATCGCTGACCACATCGCATCAGTCGCGATGGTCCCGGCGCAGCTGTCGTCACCAATCCATAGAAAGCAGCGCTGACAATGAGTCCAATCACGGAGGCGCCTCACTCGAGCAGCCCCGGTGGGCCGATGCTGATGATGCTCCACGAGAGGTGCCACACAACAACGAGCGTCAACACGGTAATCGCCAGTGCGCCAATAGGCAGCAGGCCAACTGATGTGTCGAGCGCAACCAGGAAGTCGAGCAGCC
This sequence comes from Bothriochloa decipiens, assembly GCA_023333625.1. Taxonomy (NCBI): domain Eukaryota; kingdom Viridiplantae; phylum Streptophyta; class Magnoliopsida; order Poales; family Poaceae; genus Bothriochloa; species Bothriochloa decipiens. Next base: position 58,681,143 of record CM041628.1, read on the forward strand.
CCAAGATCGTGACCTTCGTGATCACCTTGACAAATGGTACCGTGCTTGGTGACACCTAAATGGACCAGCCCCATTCTCAAAGGAACTTAAGGCCATCCTTTGGCCAAAGAACTTCCAGATCAGAGATGTTAAGATGTATGATGGGCAAGACGATCCTAAGCACTGGATCATGTTGTATGAAGTAGCGGTCCGCGCAGCAGGAGGCAACTAGTACGTCATGGCAAACTACCTCCCGGTAGTCCTAAGCAATGTCGCTACCTCCTGGCCACTTCATCAGCTGTAACACCTCTGGTGTTAAATTAACTAAAACATGCCATGTCATCATATGCACTGCAAAGCATCCATGTTTAAGTCAACCTTAATGTGCATTAACTAAAACAAGTTTATATTTCATAGGTTGATTGAGTTTCTGTAATGTTTGTCACATGAAATAATAAAACCCTATTTTCGAATATCATCGCAAATGCTTAGTTTATACTCTATGTACTTGAGATGTAAACTGTGTTTAATTAATTATGAAAATGACGTAATTAACCCTAATCAGTTATATAAGCAAAGTTTTGTTAGCTTGCAACGTTATCGTGAAGAAAAGTTGTACTCGA
>CM041628.1:58691744-58724398 GCA_023333625.1 Bothriochloa decipiens
GGATGATTCAGGATTTACCCGACAGACTTTTTAAGTCGTATGGAACATAGTCATGGTTATTTGGAGTCTGTTTAGACAGTAATCATGCCTGTGGGCCATATGATTTAGGAGGTTCTGCCACATCAGCGCCGGCAGCATCCATAGCTAGCCCCAGCTCAGGCAGATGTTCAACGACAACTTCAAGCCCACCTGCGTACAACCGAACTCCAAGTACACTTTGGCGCAAATCTGACATCATCCAAGGGAATCGCTGCAACAATACATCCAGCGGTTCTCCAACACGTGGAACCATGTGATCGACGTCACCTCGACGGAAGGGATCGACCTTTTCATTGCCGGCTTGGTTCAACCACGCGGCCTGGACCTCAAGAAGGAGTTGCTCCTCGAGTGACCGAGAACCATGGAAGATCTCCTCTCTACTGTCCACAACTTCGCTCATCTTGACGACGAGCTGAATGAGGGGGACACCATTCCCCCAAACCACAACTACCATGATGATGACCACGACTGCTGGCAAGATCGACGAAACGATCACCACAACCATTAGGACAACCACGAGCCCGACCACCGTGGTGACAATCGCCCATTGAAGCGATGTGGTCAGGACGGCTACAATGGTGGTCGATGTAACTACAGTGACCCCTTTGTCAATGCAGTAAAGGGCTAGAAGAGGACGAACGATGACAAAGTTGACAAGGTCCTTAGTCAGGATTACCCCCGTCATCCTAGCAAGGGCCACACGCTGGGTGATTGCAGAGTCCTGAAGGAGGCGCTGGATAGGACAACCAACAAGAAGCCGCATCCGGCCCCCAAAGCCAAGAGCAAAAGTCTCACCCAGCAAGAGGACGTCGATGAAGCAGAAGCTCAAGACGCCAACCCACAGCACGCCTACAGGGATCTAGTGAAGAATGTCACTGCCGTCATGTTTGGTGGCAAAGTCGGGCTGGAGAACGCCCATGAGAAGAAGCTGCTGACACGAGCCATCGTGTCGATCCAGAAGGCTGATGGTTCTATCACAGATGTGAAGGTGCCCGCTGGTCCGAGCAGCCCATAACATTCGGCCGCAATGATATGTGGGCCAAAATCCCCGATGCTAGTCATTTCCTGCTGGTCCTTGACCCGATGATAGACGGTGTCCGGTTCGACAAGGTGATCATCGATGGCGGCAGCTCCCTGAACATCCTATTCCTCCTAGCCTTCAAGGAGCTAGGTTGGATTTCAATGACCTCAAGCCATACAATTGTTCGTTCTGGGGCATCATGCCGGGGAAACCTTCATACCCCCTCAGGCAAGTCACACTGCCCGTCCAGTTGAGGACCAAGCAGCACTTCCGCATGGACCACATTACCTTCATCATGGCTGACTTCGAGGGAATATACCACGCTATCCTTGGCTGACCCAGGATTGCCAAATTCATGGTGGTTCCTTAGTACGGGTACCTCGTGCTGAAGATCCCGACTAAGCAGGGTGTTCTGTCCTTGCACGGCAACCTCTTCATGGTGCGTGCATGCGAGTCTGACGCCTACGCGGCCACGAAAGTCAAAGAGTTGAAGCACACCATGGAGCACACCGACCTGGGCATCGAAGAGGCACCCCTACGGAGTTCAAGGTTCTAGTTGGATCTGCACAGCGGCCTTCCAACAAGGCCAAGCAGCATAAGCTGATCTAGCTCGATCCAAAGGATCCCTCGAAGACCACCAAGATTGGGGCTATCCTTCCCCCCAAATATGAAGATGCGCTTGTCCAATTCCTTCGAGAGCACATCAGTGTGTTCACGTGGAAACCCGCCGACATGCCGGGTGTCTCAAGGGAAAAGGCCGAGCACTACCTAGATGTCTCAAAGACTGCTAAACCAATCAAGGAGAAGATGCGTTGGTTTGCTCATGACCGTAAGGAAGTCATTAGGGTAGAAGTGGCCAAGCTCCAAGCAGCTGGCTTCATCAAAGAAGTATATCACCCGAAGTGGTTAGCCAACTGGTTCTTGTACTAAAAAAGAATAAAGAATGGAGAATGTGCGTTGATTACACTAATCTCAACAAACACTGCCCTAAATAGGCTTTCAATCTCCCTAGAATCAATGAGGTCATAGATTCTACTATAGATTGTGAGCTGCTGTCCTTCTTAGATTGCTATTCTGGCTACCATCAAATAGCCCTCAAGAAGGAGGACCAGAAAAGACCGCTTTCATCACCCCCTTCGGTGCTTTCTGCTACACGACCATGTTGTTTGGCCTCAAGAACACCGGAGCTACTTATCAACAGGCTATCCAGGCCTGTCTCGAGCATGAGATTGCTACCGACCTTGAGGCATATGTCGATGATGTGGTGGTGAAGACCAGACAGTCCAACACACTAGTTACCAACCTGCAGCGGACTTTTTTGGCACTCTACAATTTTTAGTGGAAGCTGAACCCCAAGAAATGCATCTTTGGCGTCCATTTTGGGATCCTGCTAGGCAATGTCGTCAGTCAGGACGGCATACACCCAAATCATGAGAAGGTTTAAATTGTGCTGGACCTACAACCACCATGAAATGTCAAAGATATTCAGAAACTCACCAGCTGCATGGTGGCCCTGAGCTGCTACATCTCCCGCATGGGAAAAAAGGGCTTCCTTTCTTCAAGATGCTCAAAGCTAAGGGGAAATTTGAGTGGATGGAGGAGGCCGACAAGGCTTTCAGACAGCTCAAGGAGTACCTGGCAACCCCCAGTACTCACGGTGCTGCAAGAAGGCGAGGAGCTTCTCCTCTACATTGCTGCCACAACCAACGTGGTCAGTGCCGTGATGGTGGTCGAGTGCCTGGAACCCGGGCACGTCTATAGGGTGCAGCACCCAGTATACTACATTAGCGAGGTTCTTACTGAAACTAAGCAGTGGTACAACCATGTGCAGAAATTGCTATACACACTCTTGATCACCAAACAGAAGCTCCTCCATTACTTCCAAGCCTACAAGATCATAGAGGTTACGGAAGCTGCACTCGGGTGACATACTTCGCAATAGAGATGCTAGTGGCGGTATTGTAAAATACGCGTTAGAGCAGGTAGCTCCTCCCCAGCCTGACTGAAGAGAGCCCTTTGTCAAATACCTGAATGACAACCTTGTTCTGGAGGACAAGATCGAAGCCCAATAGCTTGTTTTGCAGAGCCCGTGCCTATCTCATGGTTAACGGTGAGCTGATGCGCAAGGCCCCGAGGTCCCTGATTTACCAGAATGGACAATGTGCATTGATTACACTGATCTCAACAAACACTGCCCTAAACAGGCTTTCAATCTCCCATGCATCGATGAGGTCGTAGACTCTACTATAGGTTGCGAGCTGCTATCCTTCTTAGATTGCTATTCGGGCTACCATCAAATAGCCCTCAAGAAGGAGGACCAGGAAAAGACCGCTTTCATCACCCCCTTTGGCGCTTTCTACTACACAACCATGTCATTTGGCCTCAAGAATGCTGGAGCTACTTATCAACAAGCTATCCAGGCCTGTCTGGAGCATGAGAATGCTGTCGACCTTGAGGCATATGTCGATGATGTGGTGGTGAAGACCAGATAGTCCAACACACTGGTTGCCAACCTCTAGTGGACTTTTTCAGCCCTCAACAATTTTTGGTGGAAGATGAACCCAAACAAATGCATCTTTGGCGCCCATTTCGGGATCCTGCTAGGCAATGTCATCAGTCAGGATAGCATACACCCAAATCCCGAGAAGGTTCAGATCATGCTGGACCTGCAACCACCACAAAACGTTAAAGATATTCAGAAACTCACCAGCTACATGCGGCCCTGAGCCGCTACATCTCCCGGATGGGCAAAAAAGGGCTTCCTCTGTTCAAGCTGCTCAAAGATAAAGAGAAATTTGAGTGGACGGAGGAGGTTGACAAGGTTTTCAAATAGCTCAAGGAGTACCTGGCAACCCCCAGTACTCATGGTGCCGCAAGAAGGCGAGGAGCTTCTCCTCTACATTGCCGCAACAACCAACATGGTCAGTATCATGATGGTGGTCGAGTGCTAAGAACCCAGGCACATCTACAGGGCGCAGCGCCCAGTACACTACATTAGCAAGGTTCTTAATGAAACCAAGCAGCGATACAACCATGTGCATAAATTGCTATATGCACTCTTGATCACCAAATGGAAGCTCATCCATTACTTCCAAGCCTACAAGATCATGGTGGTTACAGAAGTTGCACTCGGTGACATACTCCGCAATAGAGATGCTAGTGGCCGTATTGTCAAATACGTGTTAGAGCTCTTCGAGTTCACGCTGAACTTTCGCAGTCGCAATACTATGAAGTCTTAGGCCCTAGTTGATTTCATTATGGAGTGGTTAGACCTTAGCTTTCCCTTGGCCGATACGTCTCCTGACCACTGGAAGATGTATTTTGATCATTCCTTGAACATTGATGGCACTGAGGTAGGAGTGCATTTCATCACTCTATCCAAGGACACGCTCCACTATGTCATGTGCATATATTTTAAGGCATCCAACAATGTGGCCGAGTACGAAGCCTCCCTACACGGCGTCGGTATCGCAGTCGAGGCAATCCTAGCGCAGTCATCATTGCCAACCCACAGAAACTGGCACCGATAATGAAACTAATCATGGAGGACCTCTGCCCGAACAGCCCTGGCAGGCCAATGCCAATGACGCCCTGTGAGAGGTGCCGTACCACAACCAGCGCCAACAGGGCTATCGCCAACGTGCCAACTGGCAACATGCCAATCGTTGCGTCGAGCACAACCAGGAAGTCGAGCAGCCCCAAGATCATGATCTCCATGGCCACCTCTACGAATGTTACTATGCTCGGCGAAACATGAGCAGACGAGCCTCGTTCTTGGAAGAACTCAAGGCCATCCTTTGGCCAAAGAACTTCCGAATTGGCGACATCAAGATGTACGATGGGCAGGACGACCCTGAGCACTGGATCATGCTATATGAAGTGGCAGTTCGAGCAATGGGTGGTGACCAATTCATCATGGCAATCTACCTCCTAGTTCCTGGTTGAGCAATGTCGCTACCTCCTGGTTGCTCCACCAGCGTGCCGGTAGCATCCACAGCTAGCCTTAGCTTAGGCAGATGTTCATCAACAACTTCAAGCCCACCTGCGTGCAGTCAAACAACAAGTACACTCTGGCACAAGTGCGGCATCATCCAAAAGAATCGCTATGATAGTACATCCGGTGTTTCTCTGACACGTGGAATCACATGATCGACGTCACCCTGACAGAAGGGATCGACCTTTTCATTGCCAGCCTGGTCCAACCATGTGGTCTAGACCTCAAGAAGGAGTTGCTCCTCGAGTGACCAAGAACCTTGGAAGAGCTCCTCTCCATCACCCACAGATTCGCTCATCTCAACGATGGGTTGAACGAGGGGGACTCCATTCCCCCAACCGCAACTACCGATGTGATGACGACCATGACCACGATAGCAACCAAGACCGCCGGCTAGGCCGGTGGGATGATTGCCACAATCATCGTAGAAATTGTGATCCGGACCACCGTGATGACGATCGTTCTTTCAAGCGCCGTGGCTGGGATTCCTACAATGGTGGTTGGCATAACCGCAATGACTCCTCTATCAATGCGGTAAAAGGCCAGTAGAGGGCGAACGATGAAGAGCTCGACAAGGTCCTTAGTCAGGATTGCCCTTGTCATCCTGGCAAGGGCCACAAGCTAGGCGAATGCAGGGTCCTAAAAGAGAAGCTGGAGAAGACGGCCAACAAGAAGCCACGCCCAGCTCCCAAAGCCAAGGCCAAGAACCCCGTCCAGCAAGAGGATGCCGACGAAGAGGAAGCCCAGATGCGAACCCATGACATGCCTATAGGGACACCATGAAGAATGTGACTGCCGTCATTATTGGTGGCAAGGTCGGACTAGAGAACGCCCACGATAAGAAGCTGCTGACACGAGCCCATATCGTTCAGCCGCAATGATATGTGGGCCAAAATCCCTGACGTCGGTCGGTTCCCGCTGGTCCTTGACCCAGTGATAAACGACGTTCAGTTCGAGAAAGTGCTCATTGATGAAGGTAGTGCCCTGAACATTCTATTTTATCCAGCCTTCAAGGAGCTAGGGCTGAAGCAGGAAAACCTCAAGCCATACTAGTCTCCATTTTAGGGTGTCATGCCGGGCAAACCCTCATACCCCATTGGGCAGATCACGTTGCCCGTCTAGTTCAGGACAAAGCAGCACTTCCACATGAACCACATCACTTTCATCATGGCTGAATTTGAGGGCATCTTCCACGCCATCCTTGGACAACTAGGGATCACCAAGTTCATGGCAGTTCCCCATTTATGGGCACCTTGTGTTGAAGCTCCCAACTGAGCAGGGCATCCTATCTCTATGCGGTAATGTCTTCGTGGTGTGGGTGTGCGAATCTGATGCCTTTGCAGCCATGGAGTTCGAGGAGTTGAAGCACGTCATGGAGCACACCAGCATGGGTGTCAAGGAGGCACCCCCTGCAGAGCTCGGTGTTCCATTTGGGTCAGCACGATGACCTTCCAACAAGGTCAAGCAGCACAAGTTGATCCAGCTTGGCCAGAATGACCCCTCATAGACCACCAAGATTGGGGCTACCTTCCCCCAAATAGGAAGATGTGCTCAACCAATTCCTTCGAGAGCACATTAGCGTGTTCGCATGGGAACCTACCGACATGCCAGGTGCCCGAGGGAAAAGGCCGAGCACTACCTTGACGTCTTGAAAACTGCTAAACCTATCAAGCAGAAGATGTGACGGTTCGCTCATGACTGCAAGGAAGTCATTAGGGTAGAAGTAGACAAGATTCTAGCAGCTAGCTTTATCAAAGAGGTGTATCACCCAGAGTGGTTAGCCAATCCAGTTCTTGTACTCAAAAAGAATAATGAATGGAGAATATGCGTTGATTACACCGATCTCAACAAACACTGCATTAAATAGGCTTTTAATCTCCCATGAATCGATGAGGTTGTAGACTCCACTATAGGTTGCGAGCTGCTCTCTTTCCTAGTTGCTACTCAGGCTATCATCAAATAGCCCTCAAAAAGGAGGACAGGAGAAGACAGCCTACATCACCCCCTTCGGTGCTTTCTGCTACACGACCATGTCGTTTAGCCTCAAGAACACCAGAGCTACTTACTAGTAGGCCATCTAGGCCTACCTCGAGCATGAGATCACCGAAGACCTTGTTGAGGCATATGTAGATGATGTGGTGGTAAAGACCAAAGAGTCCCATACACTGGTTACCGACCTCCAACAGACCTTCACGGCCCTTAACATTTTTCAGTGGAAACTGAATCCTAACAAGTGCATCTTTGGCATTCCTTCTAGGATCCTGCTCAGCAACGTTATTATCCAGGATGGCATACGCCCAAATCCTGAGAAGGTTCAAATTGTGCTAGACCTGCAACCACCACGAAACTTCAAAGACATCCAGAAACTTACCGGCTACATTGCGGCCCTGAGCCACTACATCTCCCGCATGGGGGAGAAAGGGCTTCCCTTCTTTGAATTGCTCAAAGTGAAAGAGAAGTTTGAATGGATGGAGGAGGCCGACAAGGCATTCAAATAGCTCAAGGAGTACCTTGTGACTCCCCCAGTACTCACGGTCACGCGAGAGGGCAAGGAGCTTCTCCTCTATATTGCTGCCACAACTAACGTGGTCAGTACCATGATGGTGGTCAAGCATGAGGAACCCGGGCACGTCTACGGGGTGCAACGCCCAATCTACTATGTTAGCGAGGTTCTTAACAAAACAAAGCAATGATACAACCATGTGCAGAAACTACTATACGCACTCCTGATCACCAAATGGAAGCTCCTCCATTACTTCCAAGCCTACAAGGCCACGATGGTCACAAAAGCTGCACTTGGCGACATTCAACACAATAGAGATGCTAGTGGTCGTATTGTCAAATACGTGTTAGAGCTCTTCGAGTTCAGACTGAACTTTTGCAGTCACAATACTGTGAAGTCTCAGGCCCTGGTTGATTTTATTGTGGAGTGGTCGGACCTCAACCTGCCCGTGGTAGATACATCAGCCGACCACTGGAGGATGTACTTCGATGGTTCCTTGAACATCGATGGCGCCGGGGCAGGCAGGGGTCTATTTCATCCTCCTTCCAAGGACACACTTTGCTACATCTTGTGCATACACTTCAAGGCATCCAATAACGTGGCCGAGTATGAAGCAGCCCTACATGGCCTCTGCATTGCAATCGAGCTCGGCATTAAACAGCTCCTGGTGTACGAAGATTCTGCTCTGGTCATTCACCATGTCAACAAAGACTGGGACATAGTTAACAAAAAGATGGATGCCTATGTTGCCAAGATTCGCAAGCTGGAGAATAAGTTCTATGGACTGGAGTTCACCCATGTACCTCGTGCCGAGAACACAGGTGCTGATGAGCTGTCTAAGCTCGGATCATCTCGAGCTGAGGTACCACCTGGTGTTTTTGTTGAAGATTTGATTAAGTCTTCAATCCCCGATCAGGCTTACGAAGCACCTGCGCCTAGTACCGCTTCGACCAGCTTGTAGCGACACTCAGTGGCAAGGAAAAAGAGGTGGAAGATAGCTACCCTAGCCAGTAGGGATCTAACGATGGTAGTGAGCAGCCGCCAGTTGGTGAGTCAACCGAGCAGGCAGCGCCTCCCCAGCCCGTCTGGAGAGAGCCCTTTGTCAGATACCTGAATGACCACCTTGTTTTGGAGGATAAGATCGAAGCTCAATAGCTGGTGCACAGAGCCCATGCCTACGTCATGGTTAATGACAAGCTAATGCACAAGGCTCCAAGGTCCATGATTTACCAGAAATGCATCACCTAGGCAGAGGGTTTGAAACTTCTAAAGAATATTCACACGGGCACTTGTGGTAACCATGCAGCATCCCGGACGCTGGTCGGCAAATCCTACAGAGTAGGGTTCTACTGGCTGGCAGCCGTCTCTGACGTAGAAGATTACGTGCACTAGTGCAAAAATTGCCAAATGTTTGCTAAGTAGATTTATGTCCCTGCACATGAACTTCAGACCATCCCGGTCGCTTGGCCATTCTCATGCCGAGGACTCGACATGATCGGTCCCTTCAAGAAGGCTCCTGGTGGACACACATGTGTCTTTGTACTCATCGACAAATTTTCCAAATGGATTGAGTACAAAGCCATCAAGAAAGCCTTGCCTGAGAAAGCGGTGCAGTTCCTTGATGATGTTATCCACCGGTTCAGCATACCCAATACCATCATCACCAATTTAGGCTCTCAGTTCACCAGCGATGAGTTTTTCAACTTTTGTGATGATAATAGCATCAAAGTCAAATATGTGTCCATCGCTCATCCTTGAGCAAATGGACAGGTGGAGCGAGCTAATAGTATGATCATCGACACCTTGCGCAAACGGGTATACCGTGACAACAAGGATCGTCGCAACACTGGAGTTTCCCCATACTTCATGGTGCTTAGATCCAAGGCTGTCCTACCAGCTGAGGTCACACTCCTTTCACCGCGTGTCCAGCATTACAACAAAGAAGCCTCCAACGAAGCTAGGGAAATCAACATCATCGCCAAAGAAGGGATAGCACTCGAATCATGTGCTCGGACAGCTAAGTACCTAGCTTTAGTGCGTCGTTACTATAACCACAACATCAAAGGTAGGCTGTTCACGGTCGGCGACATAGTGTTACAATGAATCCAGAACATAGATGATCTGCACAAGCTGTCATCCAGATGGGAAGGGCCGTTTAGGATCAAGGTTGTCACACGCCTGATGTCCTATAGGTTGGAGATGATGAAGGGTGTCGAGGAGTCCAATTCATGGCACATCGTCCACCTCATACGCTTCTATCCATAGAATAATATATGTACCCAAATTTTTATTATTCAGATATTTGATAAAGTTTCCTTTATTGTTCTCTTTTCCTATCTTAATTCTATATTTGTGCACACATCTATCACACATGCACCCTGCATAAATCTTAATTAAACTTTGTTTTCTGCCCAATGAGAATGGCTTGACAAGGCACTATCCTGAAAACTCTTACGATGTGTTACAGCTCCGTGCTACATGGCACTAGGAGATTTCAGTAGTCGCTCTATAATAGTGCTAGGTACCTAGTGATCCTAGCAGTCCTACGTTGTTCACTAGTGCATCCCTAGTTACCTGACAGAGTTAGCTTGCTTCGAGGGTGGGGGTAAAACTTAATTGTCGATATTTTTTGAAAAATGAGCTATGCATAAATATGCAATTAAAAAAGAAGATGGAAAAATGTTTATCACCCGCTTAAACATGCCTAATTTGTCTGCATCAAAAGGCTAAAAAGTTTACGAGCACCACCTGCTCGGCACAACTTACAAATAGTGTTTTTCATACCAATACGTTGTTTATGGCCTACTGACCACCATCACCTTGTGTAGGATCTTCAACCAGAATCATGTCATCAACAAGGGCGGCAGCAGCGGGCGTCAACGTAGTATGAAGGTCCTCAGCGGCGGTCTTCGATAGCTCTGGCGTGATCCTAAGTGCAACTTCTGCTGGCTCCACCTCCAGATACCTGGAGCAGACCATGGCAAGTATAGTTGCAACCGCATAGCGTCCACCTCCTATGATGAACCCCCGGAGTGGCAGCCATAGTCTCTTGCACTGGTCGACAACGACAACTGCTTCACCTGCAGGGTTAGCAAGGTGCTCTTCTCCTCGAAAGATGGCCCTTAGCACAGGCTTGACGTGGTCAGTCATGGCTCGCATCTTTCCTTGGAGGACGGAGATGGAGTCCTCTAGCACCTAGAACTGGACCAAATAGCATTTCTGCAGGCGTACAACAACAAAGCAATGGTGGTTAGCATATCCTGGTCCGTCCAGTATGTGGCAGACTACACACAACAATTCTACATTATTCTACTTACCAGTCAGCTCAGTGATCTATGTCTGGTCCCCCTTGGCCTCCTCCTCAATAGTTTCCTTTTGGTCCAGCAGGCCGGCCAGCTCCCGAGCCATGGCTTCATTCTAGCCATTTAGTTCTACAAGAAGCACCCAAAATATACAGCAAGTATCAGCATGGAATGGGTAAGAGAGGTCTACTTACTTCATTTTCCTCTTCTAGGGCCTCCACCTTGCGGCGCAGGGCGGCCTCTACTTACTTCATTTTCCTCTTCTAGGGCCTCCACCTTGCGGCGCAGGGCGGCAATTTCCTCCTCTTCTGGACCTCACACTCCTAGTAGACCTAGGCCTATGCCTCCAGCTTAGCTTTGGCTACCCAGAGGGTTTTGCATTCCTCCCAGGTTGCAGCAAACCATGTTGAGCATTGGTCTCTTGCAGCGGCTGCATACACCACAGATTGATTAGTGAGTTTGTGGCCAAACGCCGAGCTCAAAACATGCAAGCAAATCTTGGTTAGGTTTTACCTTGACCCTATCTAGCAGCACCTCCACAGTGTCCTAGACTCTCGTGTTGATGTCATCGTCCAAAATCTCCTCATCAAACACGAAGCCGTCCTTCCCCAGCTTGTGTGACGTGTAGATGCGTTGCGTGGGAAGGTCTGTGCGTGGCATCTTTAGCACCCTGGGCACCTCCTTGACCTTCTTAGGTGGTGCTAGCATGCTTAGCCCTGCCTGGCCAGGCGTGCACCTCGACAGATGACCCATTGCAGCGGTGACTGGCCTGAACGGCACCACCCGCTTCTCCGGCTATGAAGTCAGTGTCGGGGTCAGCCTGGCAGGTGTCGTGGTTCTACTGGCCGCCTCCCCTTGCCCCATGGACTGTGCCATAGAGCCGGTCATCACTTGCTTGGCGGTTGGTGGTGTGGTCAGGCTGGGTGGTGGAGTCGGTGTTGTTGCCGGTGGAGCACGGCTGTAAGTCTTATTACAGTCATATTTTGTTCACAACAAACACAAAATCAAGAAAATGCAAGATATGCGAGCTCAGTGACACTTACCTGGCTGGCCACCGGAACCCTCCTCTGAACTACAGTGCTATTCCCCCGCTTGGAGCACCTGGGGCCCCGCCTGTCGCCCGCTGCCATGCCCGGGACTCGGTCCGACGCCTCGCCTGTCTGGCTCATTTTGATGGGGCGCATCGAAGAAGTTGGCACCCATGCCTCCTCTCGATGCCTCATGAAGCTTTTCTGGCTAGAGGCTTGTCCACCCTGTGTGGTGCAGGCAGCGGCAATGGCGGTGGTGGTGCTGATGCCCTGGCCTGCTCCTGCCAAGTGGTTGAAGTAGCATTTCCCCGCTCATGGGGAGGAGTTGGTGGCGCCATGTTCCGCGCACATCGCCTGGGTGTCGTCATAGGCGGGGGCCTCGGTGTCCTTCTCGTCTGAGGCGTCTGGTCCTTATGTTTCTTCTGGTGCTGGTTCAACATTAGTAGATCGTCGTCCAATGACTACGGGGTGGCCGGTGCATCCCTTTTCTTGCTCAACTCTGCTCTGTCGTCCAGGTTCAACTTGCCCCCGGACAGTAGAGTAGAGGGCATCTTCGCCTTGGTGGCCTCTGACATGGGCCACTTACCCGCTGCTTGGCGCTTTGCCTGAGCAACGCGGAAGTCATCATCATCTGGGCTGGAGACGTCAACCGTCTCCTGCCCTGCTTTGGCCCTACTTTGGTAGTGGGTCTCCTCAGTTCTGCGCTGGTAGGCCTGTGCCTCACGCTGAGGCCATGGCTCCACTGGCACAGTAGAAAAGAACACCTTTCGATTATGTCCATGCAATTTTTAACAGTTAGAAAATCCATGTTATATAGACATCATCACATACCAGTGTACACTAATCAAATCAATGTGTGGAACTAGTCGGCTCACGTCTGGTGGTGGTCGAGAAAGGTCGTATGGTAATGCACGCACTTCTAGGTAGCTGGTGATCGGGTCGAACTTCTCAAAAAGCGACAACATACACTGGTTCACCACTTCTAGCATCATCCTCTCTCCGGTCTCCCGTGAAGGGTCAGCTCGGCCAGCATACTCATACAAGTGGTTCACCCGCTCCTCGCACGGCTGGATCCGGCGTGTCAACAATGTTCCCGCCACCAGTGCTCCATTGACAATCTTATTGTCAATCAAGTCAGCAGCTCATTCACCTGATGCATCTCATCCGGGGTTGGTGGGTTCGACTACCTAGGGTTGAATTCTGGCACCTATGATACGTTGCAAGGAACCCTTCTCCCTTCCATGTCCTGGCTCATATAGAACCAGCGAGTGTTCCATTCCTTGGTGGCCGATTGGTGTTGGCTTCCTAGCCAGTGCATTTTCATTTCATCCCGAAGACACACATAGCACCCACCAGCAATTTGGGACCCTCCAGAATTAGCCCCCTTCTTCCTCAATAGATAGAAGTGGCAGAATAGGTTGAAATATGGGTCAATGCCCAGGAACATCTCATAGTAGGCAATGAAGATAGAAATGGAGAGAATGGAGTTGGGATCCAGATTGCAGATAGAAATCATCCTATAGATGCAGAGGTCTCATAGGAATCCATTCACAGGAACCCCTAATCCCCGAGTCACCATGTCCACAAAAACTACAAATTCCCCATCTCGGGGACAGGGAGAGTCCTCACCTCATGGTACATGCCATGCCTCCATCTCGTACGACAGCAGCAAGCCCTCATCTGTGAGCACTTGTAGCGACTCATGTGTGGAGGTTGATTGTTTCCATTGTGGCCCCGGTGTATCAGGTCTGGTCACTTTCCTGCCTTCTTGGCTCCCTTCTTCGCCATCTCCTCCGAGGATGGTGGGTTACGGGGCGAGCGAAAAGTGGTGGTCATGCGGATGCATTAGATCTGCTTGATTACCTCACGGCAGCAGGTGGATTTGCAGCGGTGGGCCAGGAGCAGTGGCGGTTGCTTAGGAGTAGGTAGATGGAACGCTCAAGAAGATGGAGAGAGTGGGAGTGGAAATGAATGCCACGCGAAACCGATTCCCTTGGTGGCATCGGTTATTTATACTAACTGGATGACATCGCTTTGACTTCTAGGGTTGGACCCCTCTTGACTCGTGTGGGCGCGGCTTGGTGGGCCGTCCTGGTCCCAAGTGCGCACGTGGGCTGGGATATTTTATTTCCTCCCATGTGCATGATTGCGTATCCAATCCCGGTTGTTGTGCACGTGTTCGGTAATCTGGGTATCTACTCTCAGATTTGCTTCAGTTTATATACTTTTTTCTGAATTTGTTCTAGATTTTTTTCCTTAAATCTGGGGACTAATTCTGGCAGTTTTTCACCTAGTGGTGCTTGCGAACCACAGGCTCTCGGTGCCCTTGGCCTGGTCGAGCCTGTGACCTATTCCAAGCACACCTGGGGACTGCGTGGTAGTTTTTTTCACCCGATGGTGGTTGCAAACCACGGGCTCTCGGTGTCCTTGGCCCGGTTGAGCTCGTGACCTGTTCCAATCACACTAAGGGACTACGAGACAGGTCAAACATGTCTAGTCCTTTGAGACTGGCTTTGGTTATGTTAGTGTTGCTTTTGACTTTTTTCCTAAAAATCTCAATACAACATATCCTATCTTCTATCGAGCTTGGGGACTACGTGGGCCCATGTCACCTCGTGGTGAGTTGGACCAATTTTCTGTTCTTAGTTCTAGAAAGGGTATTTAGCGTTGACAATACTTAGCTGGTGTTTTTCTTTTGACTTTTTCTTGAAAAAGCTCAATACAACATATTCTATCTTCTATCGAGCTTGGGGACTACGTGGGCCCATGTCACCTCACGGAGTCATGGTCAGGAGTAGACTTACGAACTGCTCGGGAGAAGCCTGGACGGTGCTGCCCGGTCAACATCAGTGCTAATCGGCATCATGTGGTCAGCATTAGTGCTGATCAGCATCACGTGGTGTGGCAGAACCTCCTAAATCATATGGCCCACATGCATGATTATTGTCTAAACAGACTCCAAATAACCATGACTGTGTTCCATACGACTTAAAAAGTCTGTCGGGTAAATCTTGAATCATCCACGATTCTCCGAACAGGATCAATCATTGTAGAGAGATATTGCAGTATTACAACAGTTTGATATAAATAATATACTACGGAATAAAACAGTGGAAGACTTATAATAGCATAAGTTTACAAACCTCTGAGTTTCGAATATTTATAACCCTGAGTTTAAATTATACAAACCATAGTAATAGTGGAGTAGCAGTAGGTAGCCTTATTACAAAACCAAATAATAAGCTCTGCCCAAGAGCTAAACCTCTTTACTCGTCGTCGCTTTCCTCGACGACTGTCATGCAGCAGGATGCAAAACACTCCTACCCATGAGGCTCACCAGTAACAAGGGTTTAATAAACCCTGAGTACAAAAGTACTCAACAAGACTGACCCGACGAAACAGAAGGGTGGAGACTCAAGAAATGCAGGCTAGAGGGTCAAAAGGAGGTCTGTAGGAGATAAGAAATTTTGCGGAAAAGCTTTATAGAAAGATAGGTTGCTTGGGCTAGCTCCCATTATCAACCAGCTTCATTATTGAACCTTAATCTTTATTCAAGTTGTTACTACGATGATGAACAGTGATCGAGTCTTCTTCTCCGAGAAGCAATGGCGATTTGAATCCATTTTCATACCCAGCTAGGACCTAGATCACTGGAAGTACCAGAGACTTTAACTCCGATGCACCCCAGGTAACCGATATACCGGGATAACAACCGCAGCCGTATATCACCACATGGCACCCGTGAGCTCTGCGGCCCAGCGTACCGAGATACATGGGAACTTAAACCCCACAGTAAAACACACTATGACACAGATGGGATTCTCTGGCCCCACGCTAGGTCACTCCATGATATACACGGCTCCAACCATCCGTATACCACTTCATGCATGTGGATTTCTAATTTCTCGATTATCGACAGATCACCATCGGACGGGACCTAGGGCATCAACAGACGAGATCACTACAGAGGGACTCCATTCCCAATGCAAGTTCGTCGTCTGGACTCGATTTATTACTATTATCAAGATCTCAACAAGAAAACCAATCTCATCTTTTTCATTCTTTGCCTTTGAACAATTAAATAAATAAGCAGGGCTAAGCATTACTACTTATCTTTCTAAGCAGGTAACAAGGAATAAGGAAATAAGACAGGTAATGCAATTGGGTGGGTTTTCACTCAACTCCTATTATCTAATGCAACATATCATAGCTAAAGCAATAAAACTTTTATAAATAGAATAGGGTTTGAATGTATCCGGGGCTTGCCTTGATGTTCAGGGTAGAAGTTCTCAAACTCTGGATCAACTCCCGATTCTTGAATCTGCTCGTCCTTCGGATCTGGGCGATAATGTTAACTCTCCGTTAACGGAAACTATTCAATAATTAATATGCTTTAACATGATAGAATAGTAAACATGATGCTCGATGAATGCATGATCAGATTAAGGGCTTGAGTACAACTTTTCTTTACGATAAAGTTGCAAGCCAATAAAACTTTATTTATAAAACTCATTAGGGTTAACTATGCTATTTAAGGGATTAATTAAACACACAAAATAACGTTAATTAAGCCCTAATGACATAATTAAGGTAAGCGCAAACAATTAATTAAAGTGTCAAAAGTCATTAGGGTTAATGACCTAAGGTCATCAATCAATCCCAAAGTCAATCAAATCCTATAATGATTAAGCTTAACTAAAGGGATTAATTAATTATTTAAAAGCATTAAATAAAGGCATAAAAATTAAAGTTATCAAATTAAGCCCAAAATTTATTTTAGAAAGCTCTTAGCCTAATTAGATGGCAAAAAAATTTCAGAATTAAAATCCAATTATTTTATTTATTAAAAATTATTGAAGGTCCATTTTTCAATTAAAAGGGCTAATTTTAACATATGCAAAAATACTCAAATTTGGCATTTCATATTTGCACAAACATGTTGCTAAACCCTAGGTAAATTTTAATTCAAAGGAAACTATTCATTTTCCTATATTTCATGAGCACAAAAATTCATAATTAAATCATTTTTACTTTATTTCCAAAAGTGTAAATTTTTGGGTGTTATGCTTGTTTCAAGTTGGTTTGATCCGAAGGCTGCAATTCATCCCACCGGGCTATATAAGCAGGGGCAGACCCCTTTGAGGCATCATCCAATCAATCAGATCATTAGTTGATCTCTCATTCAGAAGGCTCGAGAGAAAAGCTAGGGTTTCCAAATAGAAGATTAGAGCTCTACTTCAAGTTTAGCGTTAGATCTAGCTAGATACAAGTAGAGTTGAGCGTGGCTCAGAATTCCGGATCATCGTCAAGATATTTGGTAATTCTACCTTTGTATCTCGTAATTAAGACTTCTTGCTACTTCGATATTATTATGTTCTTCTTTGTCATGTTCTTGGTTTGTTCTAGCTCTATTTTTGATATAGTTATGATTGATAATAAGTTTATGCATATCTTCATAAAGTACTTAGTTCAACTCTGGATTGGATTAGGTGGTAGAGATAATGTAGACATGGTGTCTAGATTTTATTTATCTGCGAATGCACCCTATTTTTTGGGGCATGTGGTAGATCACGAAGGTGACTTCATAGCTTCATTAAGTCCTCTGTAGTCCACTCCCAGAATCTAGGCCTAGTAGTACCCGGTTACTTGGGGAAGGATTGTTATGTTCATGAATTTCCTAAATTAATGTTCCTTATATTTAGATGGATGATTGATTATGCTATGGAGGATAGAAAAAGGATTAGAACACTCTAAGGATTGTTAGATGGATCATAACTTAGGAAATAAATCTCTAACCGTGTCACTTTATTCTGTATCCTACTTGATTAGATGAGTTCTTTCTAATTGTGGATTCCCCATCAATACATCTTATTTGTCAACATTATTATTATCTGCCTTACCCCTATTGAGATAGAGTTGGTTAATTGATTCATATCTAGAGAGTATGTATTTTTAATTTTATAGCCATATTGATATTCTTCTTCTATTCCTTGAATAAATGCTCCTTGTGGTAAAATTATAAATAACAATACCTGAAACTTTCCTGGGTGCAATGCTACAACGAAAGTATTTTATCTGTGCATTTTTGGTGCCATTGTTAAGTGCCTAGCATTTCTTGGCTGTCAGAAGAATATATCAAATATATACTCCTAAAATAAAAATCTTAACCAAGTCATCTGTCTTTTCAGGCTTACCCTTATTTTGTTTATTTTATATCTTATGCAAGGTATTTTAGGTTTGGTTGTGATCAATCAACATCCAATCAAAAACTAACTCAACCTGAAGATTAAATAAGTGGTGAAGACAATGGCAGCCAAGACTTTACAAGAATTCTCTGCTTCAAGCACTGAGAATATCCGTGTTGGGCCCATACTCCCAACGGATAACTTAGAGTTTGAATTCAAGCCAAGCCTTATCAATCTAGTCCAAGCTACTATATTTAGTGGAAAGGAACATGAAGATGCTACCACTCATCTATAGAATTTCTTAGAGATTGGAAGCACCATCATCATGAAGGACATTGCCTAAGATATCATACTTCTTCGGTTATTCCCGTTCTCTTTCGAAGGAAGAGCGAAGAAGTGGTTTTATAATCATTAAGAAGACATCAACACATGGGACAAGTGTTCGAAGGCCTTTCTATCAAAGTTCTTCCCTATAGGCAAAACCAACGCCCTGAGAGGAAAAATTTACAACTTCCAACAGGAACAAGAAGAAACCATAGCCGATTCATGGGAATGTTTCCAGGAATGTATCCTAGAATGCCCACAACATGGATTGGAAGATTGGTTGCTCATACAAGTATTGTACAAGGGACTTAATCAGAAATCTCATGAGCACTTAGATGTAGCTGCTGGAGGATCATTTATGTCACTCACACAAGGAAAAACTAAAGCTCTTTTAACCAAGATAGCAAAGAATTAGAACTGGAAGTCAGATCATATTCAACGCTGCCGAAAAAGGATCAAGATCACCCAAAGATATCTATATATATTTGGTGGGGGAGAGAGGAATTTACTTAAGAGTTCTATGGATTGATCTAGGTATCAGGGTTTACTTAGGGTTGCTTGTTTTTGGACATCAGAACACTAACCACAAAAAGGGATGAGAAGGGGGCTAGGAAGCTCTGACTACGGTTCTACAAACACCAATCCAAACGTGGTGGAATACATCGGCCACCAGGACTGTCATGATCCTGGGGCTACCATAATAATCCATGGGATTGGGTGCAATTTCAGGTAATTTCAAGACTAAGCACCATGCTTAACCTATTAATTACTACTCTAGCATATCAAAGAACTAGAGCACTTGATGCAAGCAGGAATCCAATAAATAACTTAAAAGTAAATATAGAAAGTAAAGTAATTAAATTAAGAACTCAGTAATTATAAATTGAAGAACCAGGAGATTGCTCAAAGATGAACCAGTTGCTGCAAATGTACAATGTTAAAGAAGATATGACAGATCTGACTCCTCCTTGACTCTCTCCTCTTTTCTCTCCCTCTTCTCTAGTTAACAACTTGATGAACTAGAACTAGAATTAGAAGATGAACTAGAAGAACTAGAACTAGAACATCTAGAGGGACTTCTACTTCTTCTACTTGGATGGAAGGATGAAACCCTAGCTTTGGCTCTGGATGTAGCAAATAAGAAGGAGATGGAGATGGGAGGCACCCCTAGCCTACTTATATAGTCTAAGGTGGAGTAGGGGGCAAGGAATTGCCATGTCATTGATCCACGTCATGTTTACAACTCTCCGTTGGATCCATGCATCAATTTCTGTCCACCATCAAAACAAACCAAACTATCTAGGTCGGTGGTGGACCTCACTTCATCACCAAGTTGTTGCTGAACTGACCTATGAAGAAAACAGGGCAAGAACCAGCTTCTAGTTACCCGAACTGGAGGTAAACCGGTGGAACCAGACTCTGTCTATTGTTTCCGGATTCTTCTAGGGCTTTCTGGCAGCTGGGCCGCTGGGTTGGTCGGTCTAACCATTCGTTGGGCACCTGGACTGTGCCTGTCCTAGAAAATTGGCCTATGGGCCTCTCCTGTCGTAGCACGTGTCCGCCTGGAGTTGGCTGACCGAGCTGCTCGCGCTCCAGCGCATGGGCGCGCGGTCGCGCGCATGCATGGTCGAGGCCGCCAGTGTTGGCCTATGGTTTGAAACCGCTGTCATGTGATCCCTGGCAGGAGACAGTGTCTGTTGCTGCAGGGCGCAAGTGTCGGTCGCACTGCTGGTGTTTACTTCTAAAGATGACATCATCATTTCATGTAATTTCTTCTTCTCTCAATATCTATTCATTCCAGATTCCAAATAGCAAGTAATATATCCATTTCGATCAGAATGACAAGACCTTCACAATGGTGTACTCCAATTCATCATTTGAGATACTTTTATACAATGAAAATTTGAGATTCCTGCAAAACAACTCAGAGCACCAAAACTTGTGGAACTCATTAGTTTCAAACCCTACAACTATGCTTTGTGGTTCATTGATGGTTAAAAATTGACATTAAGGAGTGTCAACAAGTTCCCCCAAGCTTAACCTTTGCTCATCCCTAAGCAAAGCTAATCTCAACAATGGATCAGGAGTTGCTTTAATGATTTCATGCCTCAAAAATACACATGCGTTCAAACAAGAACTCTCCTCCAGATTAGATTAAACTACTCTGACCTTCAAACTTACCCATATTACCTTCAACTATGGAGCTTATATCCTTCACTTGGGTCTTGAGCAATTGAAAGACAGAACAATTAAGTCAAAGCACTATGTCTTGAGTTCTTCGATCAACCTTCATTCTAGAGTTTTTGTAAATTTTCAAAATAAAACTCAGAGATTCCTTTGTATGAGCCTGTCAAGTCTCTCATATGTGGTATTTGTGGATCCTCACCAAGGCAACAATGGTGTTTTGCCTTCACTCAGAATATGTGGTATTTTTTGAATAAGGCAGAGTAACATTGTGCCTCATCTCTCTCACTAATAGTATATGTGGAGTTCATAGGTGGGAAAGAAACAACTCATACATACTTGCAATACATATGTTGCCTAATCCAACCATGGATTCAGAGAAACTCATCATACAATCAAATCAAGATGTGCATGTGTGGTTTCAAAATAGACAACAGATATAAGGTGGAGAATATTTGTGGAAGGTAGAAGGGGTGAAAGCCTAATTCTATAATGCTCCTTTACAAAAGGGTAACTTCTCTCAACTTGGAATTTTGAGGAACTGAAAAGCTAGGGCTCTCTCTTTTTTTTCTATTTTTTCTCTTTCTTTTCTTTTCTATATTTTTTTCTTTGTATACATTTTTTAATAGCCCAAAATATTGCAATGAAACTTTTGAGAGGAAAAAAATGATAACAACTTAGAGCATTTGCTTTGTGGAAGTCGCCTAGCAAACAAGGAATACCTATGGGGAATATTTTCTTGGTGTTCACTCCCAGCATAGGAATAGAACATTTTTAAGTGGATCTAAATGGATGAATATGGTGGTGCATACTTCTAGGGTAGAAGTAGCAAGAGGTG
Source organism: Bothriochloa decipiens (assembly GCA_023333625.1). NCBI lineage: Eukaryota > Viridiplantae > Streptophyta > Magnoliopsida > Poales > Poaceae > Bothriochloa > Bothriochloa decipiens. The sequence goes on from CM041628.1 coordinate 58,713,163, forward strand.
CTTGGTGTGTGTAAAATATTGATTTTAACTGCATGAAAAGCTCCTAAGGGTCAACATAGCTCGAGAAAACTCAATGTACACAAGCAGTAAATAAATATGGAAGTTTGTCCTATTCTAATAAGCATGCATATATGGTTATGGTAGAAATTTAAGCTCTCATCATACAGGAACTCATTGTCACACCCTGGTTTTGAAGGATTAAAACCAAGGCAAAAGCTCATGTGTGCCCGAATCAAATTACACACATGAATGACAAATTATATGGTCCAATAAGCACAGTGTTCGAATAAAATGATAGTATAACATTTACATCATACCATTATTACATAACTTTCATCAGAGTAAAGAAGAATATAAATAACGTCGTCCAAAGCAAAAGGCAACTAAACAACATAGACGTAGCGACTCCATCTCGCCACAGGAAGGTCGACGGCAGCATCATGATGCCTAACGTCCCAGATAGTTCTCAGGGAAGTCACCATCCGAGTCATCACTTGAGCATCCTTTATTTGGGAATTAGCAAGGGTGAGTTCCATGTTGAAACTTAGCAAGTACAGATGGAAAGTAATGACATGCATGGCTAAAACAAGGTATAGCTGAAAGATAGACTGCGGTAGCATTTTAAATGTTACACTAAAGATTTAACTTATTGCAGCCTATTCGCTAATCAACTTGGTTGAAAATCCCAGCCCTTTATTAAGGTTCAAGTAGCAATTAATGTGTCATTTAACATCATAGATATAAGCATATATCATTAAACATGAGATAGCCATCTCAAAGGGAACACAGGATAGCCATCCTGATAAACCCGAGGTAGCAACCTCAAACAGCATCACCATGATTTAACGTCTTAAACCATTTGGCTGTCATATGAGGATCTGGGCCGCTCATGACCGTGAGCACAGACGATATATTGATTTTAACTCTACGCAGAGGTGTACACTTTCACTCCAGATTGTGATTACTCTTTATGCCCGAGGGGATCAGCCTCTTAGCCCATTACCGAGATCGGCAGGCAGAGGTCACAACGAGGCTTTTCAAAGGGTCATAGGCAGCGGTAACACGATTCATGATGTCCCAAGCACATGAGAGATGTACTCGAAGCCACCGCCCTGGTCTACGAATCAACCAGAACTCTCATGCTAGAATTTGTAACACCCTTCAAGCCATTGCTATGTTACCCGTCGGTAAGCTACCTAACTGCCCATGATGGTCCTGCTAATAGACCAAGCAAGTGCCCATTAGCTTGGAGATGTACGGAAGTCCCAGGTTGCCGCTCCATGAACAGGACCACAAGGGGGAGGAGATACGGATACCCTCGTCAACACGAGTCCTACTAGCATTCGTTTCCCCTGTCATTCACCGCCAACCAATGATGTGGAACAGCATCAACTTCTTCAACCGCCAAAGCCAAGATCCCATGGCTCCAACATATTAAGAAGCAAGTTTTATCTTCGTTAAACAGGTGAAAGGTGAGGTAAAGCACTAGCAACCTAATAACCTATCAACTAGAACCCTCATATATGATATATGAATAGAGTGGCTAGTCATTCCTATGGTTTGCCGATTTGAGACACATGAAATATATTAATTAAAAGTGAATAGGCACAATATGATCAAAGGTGCCTACACTTGCCTTGGCTGATGTCCTGTTGCACGTAGTCCACCGGGTCCTGCTGATCCTCGTTCACCCATGTCTCGTTCTCTATACGCCACAATCATCAAACACGAGCAATACATACATGCAAACTTACTTTAATTAGAATAGTACACCAAAACATCATAACAGTAGCAAACAATAGCATAGAACTATTCTGCTCATCAAGACGATTCCAAAAAGTATAAGTTTGCTAAAAACAGAGTTAAAACGTGAAAGTTATGGCCTATACAAGACTAGGGACTAATCTACAAAAAATAGGACTAAAATCTAAATACTTTTGAACTACGAAGGACTAGATCATAATTGAAGAGAACTATAGGGGCTTTTCTGCAAAAGTGATAGCGGCGGCCGGGCGTTGACAGCACGGACCGCTGCGTGGCGTCGCGCGGTTGGCCGGGTCCTGTGGACCGGTCGTGGAGCGTCCCCGTGGACCAAGTCCACGAGTCCACGGTGGACTAGCGGCGGGGCGGGTAGACCCGGCGACCTTGGCCATGGTCACCGGCGGTGACCTCACGGTGGCGGGGCTGCGGGCACACAGGGCCAATCTAAGGCCATGCGCACGTTGCGCGTGTGCTTGCCTGCACGATGAGCGGCATGGCCACGGTGGGGCGAGGCCGGAGCGACGGGGTGACGCGCGATGGAAAGTGGCAGGGCGACGCGCGATGGAGAGCGGTGGCGGTGGCGCTCCTATGGCGGCGCACAGCAGCATGTAGGGCGGGCAAAGGAGGCCATGGAGGGCATCTCCGTGACCCTCGCGGTCACGAGGAGCTCGTACACATGCTCACCTTGGCGGCGGGCGGCGTGTAAGGCGAAGTCGACGGGGACGGCGAGCACAGCGTCTAGGGTTTCGTGATTCGACGGAACCGGGAGGCGGCTAGGGTTGCGGGTTGTGGAACAAGCCGTAGGGGTGGCGCACTATGCTTTATAGTGCGCGGCGGTCCTCGATTTGTATGCGGGCGAGCATGACACGAGCGAAGCCAGAGTCCAGCTCGGTGTTTTCTCCATGAGGGAGACAACACTGTTGTTATGGGCCCCACCTGTCAGCGGCGGTGGCAGTGCCAAAATGGGCAGGCGTGGTCGCGTGGGCGAGCTGGCGCGGCCTACGGCTTGCTAGGCCGCGGTTGCTGGGCCGCTTAGCCCGCTGTGCGGTGGCGCACGCAAAGGCCAGGTGGCTGGCGGGCTGAGGCCTGGCGGGCTGCTGCGCGGCGCTAGCACCTGCTGGCTTGGTTGGCCGGCTACGCTGCTGCTTCCTAGGCCATGGCTGGCCAGTGCTGGCCATCTCAGGCTGGTGCGGGCCATGCCATGCTGGGGCTAGCCATGCCAGGCTGGGGCTGGCCATACTTGGCCAGTAGAGGTTGGGGGTGGCCAGGCCCCACTAGGGACCAGCCTAGGCTAGTTAGACTAGGTTTAGTTAGTCTAGAAATTAGAGGGGACAAGTTAGAGCATGTTAGGAACTAGAAAGCAAGGCAAAGATTAAACAACAAGCTCAATCAAGTCAACCAAAACTTATGCAGCAGCATGAATGCAACAATGCATGGTTTCTAACGTGCTACATATTTTAAAGTAATTCATAAAACATTTATAATTGGCCTATGAATGTAAAGCATCTATACAGAAATAAAATCAAATTCATTTAATATTTAAAATTTAAAATCAGGGTGTTATAAACCAATCCCCTTAAAAGAATCTCGTCCTTGAGATTAGAAGACATAGGAAACAATTCTGGATACTCTGCTCTTAGATCCTCTTCGTTTTCTCAAGTAGCCTCATCCTCTGAGTGTTACTTCCATTGTACTTTACACCACTTGATAACTTTACTTCTGGTGACTCTCTCGGCTATCTCCAAAATCCTGGATGGACTCTCATCATAAGTCAGATCTTTCTGCGAATCCACTTCTTCTGCAGGCAAATCTTCCCTTGCACATTGGATTGGTAAGCTGGCAACTCAAGTTGTTAAGCTACTTCTCCTTTCCTTTCTAAAATCTTGAAGGGACCAATGTACCTAGGAGCTAACTTTCCCTTGACCTTGAACCTCTTGAGATTCCTTATTGGAAACACTTTAAGATAGACATAGTCACCTACTTCAAACTCAAGCTCTCTTCGACAGACATCTGCATAACTCTTCTGCCTCGACTGAGCTGCTTTCAGATTACGCCGAACCACTTGAACTTGCTCTTCTGCTACCTTCAAAGCATATGGGCCAAAAACTTGTCTTTCTCCTGCTTGATTTCAAAACAAGGGTGTCCTACACTTTCGTCCATACAACGCTTCAAAAGGAGACATCTTGAGACTGGCCTAATAACTATTGTTGTACAAGAATTCAACATAAGGCAAATTGTTGTCCCAACTGTCACTAGATTCTAGGGTGCAGGCCCTTAACATATCTTCTAGAATCTGATTAACCCTTTTTGTCTGACCATATGATTGTGGATGATAAGCTAAACTAAACCTTAACTTAGTTCCCAAAGCTTCATGTACCTTCTCCCAAAATTTAGAAGTAAACTGTGTACCCCTGTCTGAGATAATCCTTTTAGGAACTCCATGAGCACACACAATTTGAGCCATATACTTCTCAGCTAATTGTGCTCCACTATAAGTAGTCTTGACAGGTATGAAATGATCAACCTTGGTCAAACGATCCACTATTACCTAAATAGAATCAAAACCTCTCTGAGTTCGAGGCAAACCCACAATAAAATCCATACTGATTTCATCCCACTTCCATTCAGGTATCTTCAATGGCTGCAACAATCCTGCTGGCCTTTGATGTTCTACCTTTACTCTATGATAAGTATCACACAAAGAAACATACTCCCCAATGTCTCTCTTCATACCCTTCCACCAATAGTGTTCCTTCAGATCCTGGTACGTCTTAGTACCTCCAGGGTGAATAGAGTAAGATGACTCATGACACTCCTTAAGAATAATATCTTTGATATTCTGAATATCAGGCACAACCAACTTGTGCTTATACCAGAGTGTTCCTTCTTCATCAGCACTGAATCCTGGGGCTTCATCTGCATTAACCAACTTGACAATCTCTTGAAGTTTCTCATTAGTTTTCTGACCCTTCCTGATCTCCTGTTCTAGTGTTGGTTCCACATCCATATAGGCTCCCTGAGTGTTAGCAACAAACCCCAAATTGAGATACTCAAATTTAGCTAGCAACTCTTGAGGTAACTCTATCACTTCTAACATGTTTAGCTGACTCTTCCAATTTAAAGCATCAGCTACAACATTAGCTTTGCCAGGATGGTAGAGAATCTCCACATCAAAATCATTAATTAATTCTAACCATCTTCTTTGCCTCAAGTTCAAGTCTTTCTGAGTGAATATATACTTCAAGATCTTGTGATTTGTATAAATGTTACACTTGTGACCGAGAACATAATGTCTCTAGATCTTCAATGAATGCACTATAGCAGCCAATTCTTGATCATGAGTTGGATAATTCAATTCATGTTTCTTCAACTGTCCAGAGGCATAAGCACTGACCTTACCCTCTTGCATCAACACACAACCCAAACCATGTCTAGAAGCATCACAATATATCTGGCAGAGATAACACTGGTGTTGTTGTCAACCTCTTCTTCAATTCCTCGAAGCTGGCCTGATACTGTTCAGTCCACTTGAATGGTTTATCCTTCTCTAGTAAAGCAGTCATAGGTTTAGCTATGGTAGCGAACCCATCAATAAACCTCCTGTAGTATCCAGCCATTCCCAAAAAACTCCTGATATCCTTGACATTCTGAGGTGGACTCCACTTAAGCATGTTTGCAACATTCTTAGGACAAACTATAATGCCATCCTTGGAAATAACAAGCCCAAGAAAAGAAACTTCCTTTAACCAGAATTCACACTTACTGAACTTGGCATAAAGCTGATGTTCCCTCAATTTTCGCAACACCAATCTGAGATGCTCTTCATGTTCTTCCTCATTCTTGGAAAAAATCAGAATATCGTCAATGAATACAACCACAAACTTATCAAGATACTCCATAAAAACTTTATTCATCAGTACATAAAGTAAGCTAGAGTGTTGGTCAACCCAAAAGACATCACTGTGTACTCATAAAGACCATATCTGGTGGTGAAAGCAATCTTTAGAATATCACTAGGTCTAATCCTCAACTGATGATAACCTAACCTCAAGTCTATTTTAGAAAAGACACTAGCTCCCTTTAACTGGTAAAATAGATCCTCAATTCTAGGTAAGGGGTACTTATTCTTAACAGTCACCTCATTCAATAATCTACACACATCCTCTGTGTTCCATCTTTCTTTTCTACAAAGATCACTAGGGCTCCCCATGGTGATGAACTAGGCCAAATGTAACCCTTAGACTGTAATTCACTAAGTTGTGACTTAAGTTCTTCTAGTTCATTAACAACCATTCTAAAGGTCTTTTAGCTATAGGTGCAGTACCAGGTATCAAATCAATGATAAACTCAATCTCTCCTTCAGGTGGCATACCTGGCAAATCCTCTGGAAAGACATTTGGGAACTCGTTGATAACTCTGATATTCTCCAATGGCTCACCGCTGAGATGATTCACTGTTCCCTGATTCTTGGACGGCAAAGAAACTACAACATCTACTACATCTTCATTAGGTGGAGTCAAGCTCACTATCCTTTCTAAAAATTTAATATTTGCCTTCCACTTGTTCAACCAACTCATTCCCAGAATAAGATCAAGACCTTCTGACTTGAGCACTATGGGTCTAGCAGGAAATTCTATCCCCCTTAAATTAACCTTCACATCAGGACACCAAACATTTGAAGCCATATTTCCCCAGGTGTTTTAACACTCATAGCACTAGGCATAAGTTGTGTGGCAATGCTATGTTTATGAACAAAATTACTACTAATGAATGAATGTGATGCGCCAATATCAAACAAAACTGAAGCTGGATGACAATCGATAAGAAATGTACCAAGCACCACATCTGTAGCTTCTTTCACACTCTCCACCTTGATGTGGTTCACCATCCCAAAGTTCTGGGACTTCTGTTTCTAGGGGGCAAGCATTAGCATAATGTCCCAGTTGCCCACACTTGAAGCAAGCATTGTTGGGAGTGTTGTGGGTCTTCACCGGTGCATTGTTGGGAGCATTCTGGCGAGGAGCCTGATTATTCTGACCAGGGGCTTGATTATTCTGGTGCTACACATGATTACTGCCATTGTTGGTGTTGTTGTAGCACTGACCTCCTTGTTGTCCCTGATTGTTCTTCCCATACTGATAAGAAGAATGCTGTCGGTAGTTCTGGGAGTTGTCGAAGCAAGGATGGCTGCTGCTTCCCTGACCTTGATACTTGTTGGCCTTCCTCTTCTTCTTTTTGTCCTCCATCTTGTTGTGCATGCTCTCAAGCACAATGGCCCTATGAACCATGTAACAACCCAAAAATCCGAGCTACAAAAACTTTTGATAAAACCCTGAGCGATGAGTGCAACATGCCATCATATACCCCTAATCATGTCTTAACCCTAAGCATGACATGCATTAGCATCATAACATAATCAATGTCTCATGTCATGATCAATGTTTCACATGTTATATTTTAATGTTGCAATAACTCTACTTCAATGCTTCATTAGTTCATATGACATGTTGCATTAAAGAGTGATTTGGGTTTTATTTGATTTATGTGATGTTTAATTAAAATGAGACCATAATAATTATTTTCACAAATAAATATCAAGGGAATAATACCCTAACAAAATAAAGGCCTAGTATACCCACTACTTTATCATGCAAAATTGGCACACCATATATATATAAAAGTATTTGGAAAAGGGAAAAAAGAAAAGAAAATAAAGAAGAGAAAAGGGAAGAAGCTTCTGGCCCGACCAGCAAACCGGCCCATATCCAGCCCACATCCGGCCCATTAACGGCCCATTAACGGCCTAGTGGGACCCACCAGACCATTGACCGTTGACTGCTGACGTCAGCCCGGACCCACCTGTCAGACCTCTGTTGACCCGGTCAATGCTTACGTCAGCATGACGTCAGCATGACGTCACCCGCCACATCAGCCGCTGTGCTGACCCTATTGACCCGCGTGTGACACGTGGCCCAATCACAGGCTGCCACGTATCAGCACCAGATAAATTAGCCCTTTTTTCTTTTTTAGAAAATGGTTAAACCTTTGAAAATTCATAACTAATTCATACGAGCTCCGAAAATTATGATCTACATATCCAACTTTTCTATAAATCGAGCCCTATCTACCTAAGCTATGTTTGAGTGCATTTGGATTTTCTATTTTGCATTTATTCTTTGTGCTAATCTATAGGGGTCGCTTCCATGACTATTAATTCTCATTACAGGCTCGAGTGAGGACAAGTCTGATGACAGTGACTACCAGGAGAAGTCCAACAGCAATGTCAGTGAAGGTGCCACACCTCACCCAACCTTGTAGATCCCATTACGCATGGCAAATGTAGTATGGCTAGTGCTTTAAATTCCTATTGCTATAATGATTTGCCTGTGCTAGGATTGCATGATAGATTATTACTTGATGAGCCCTACCTTGTTGTAAACTTTCACCTGCTTACCGCTATTATGTTAGCCACTTGCTTATCTGCTATAATTATATATACACTTCACTCGCTTACATTTTGATGTGACGTGATGAACCCCGGGAAGGCCTGGAGGGTGCCAGGCTGGAGATGTATGAGTTGATGCATCAGATGGGCATGTGAGCTGATGATGCTATATCTGGGTTTGGGGTGGAGCTTACGGCAGGGAGTAGGGTGAGGGTTGAGTCAATCGAGCCGGGATCTACGATGAGCTTTTGGAGCAAGTCTTGCCGGGGAATGGATCTGGACATTCTCGTGAGAGGAGCCTGTGGCAGGCTAATTGATATGTGATGGTGGTCTTTGGGTGTGATCCTCTGAGAGGTGGAGGCCGGGACGAAGGTGCCGTGGTAGCACGTTAAAGATAAAAACTGATGAAGATATCCTGGTTTGGTCACACTTAGGAACTGCTACGCTGGTATCCAGACCTTAGGAATCTCTTGCTTTCCACTTGCTCTCCATGGGGGGAGACGGTCGAACCGCTGGATAGATCGATGCCACTACTGCTAGGTGAGTAGTGCTAGGGAGGTATATGCATGATATGGAGCTAACACCCTACCGAGATGATCATGGCATCCCCTTCAGGAGTGGGTACATGGCATGGCATCCTCTATGGGAGTGGATACATGCTCTCTTCATAGATCCAGCCATCCAGAGCTGGATGGTAGAGTGGCAATCATTCTATGGCAGTAGGCGCCCAAAATCTGCCTAGGTGGTGATCAACACCGATGATGGTTATCTAGTGGATTAGTGAAACCTTTGCAGAGTGTATGGTTGATCGATCGATACATATGCCAATTTTTTGGCTATGGACCTTTTCTATGTTTCGCATGCACCGGACTAGTGAGTGGAGTGTTCTACCTTCCTCCTGAGTATGTTTTTCGACCGTGAGCCAGGTTAAGGGCTGCGGGCCATTGAGACATGCCGAGAGGGAGTTGGCTCATCGACTTAAGTCTGAGATGGTGTTGGAGGAGATGGGATGGTAAGTAAGAGAAGGATGGTGATGGATGTGTGGGATGAGAATGTGTTTAAAACTTGATTTTCTATGTTATCATTTATATACCTGAATAATTGCATAGGAAAAACCCTAGCCTTATAGGTTCCTTTTTGATATATCCAAGTTTTACATCCAATTGCACAAAGCAATGCATAGTATGGGAGTGTGGCAAGTACAAATTGTACTGAAAATTTGGTTTTAGGTTCAAGGAGTGAGTACTCTTCTGGGGAGTACAGCGATTGAGGGTTTCGTGCCTACGCTCAAGTTGGATCGAAGATGATAGTTTTTGCACCTCAAGCTTTTAATGTTATGCTGCATGAACTCTGATTCCACCAAGTGGTGATGTAATAAGTTAATGTAAATCTCTCTATTTGCACTCTTTTGTTTGATGTATGATTATGATATTTAACTGTTATCGGGTAATATGATTTAAATGGTCATATTACACTTCGACTCTATGGATTTCCCTTCGTGGAAATCAAGGTTGTTTCAAACCATCTCCTGGAAGTTGGCATACTTGATGTTTGCCATCATGTAAGCGAGTCCATCATTAAGCCCTCCCAGAAAATGATCTTTCTTATCCTGGTCTTGCTCAACATCCCTAGGTGAATAGCGAGACAAAGCAATGAACTTGTCATAGTACTCACAAACAGACATGGAGCCTTGCTTCAGATCAGCAAATTCCTTCTTCTTTCGCTTTGCCAGTCCAGCTAGAACATGGAACTCCTTGAATGCCTCAGTGAACTGCACCCAAGTGATGGTGTCCGGAGCTGAATGAGCAAAACGGTATGAATTCCACCAAGAAGCGGCTACTCCCTGTAGCTGACCAGATCCATAGAGGACTTTCTCCCTATCATTGCACTGAGGTATTTCTAACTATTTTTCCACATCCTTCACCTAATCCATAGCAACAAGAGGGTCAGGGGAATGAGAGAAGAAAGGTGGCCGCCCCTTCGAAAACTCACTACGCCTATCCCTGGTGCATTTTGATGCTGATGCAAGTTCTGAGCATGATTCATTGCCATGTTTTCCTGCATCATGGCCATCATGGTGGACATGCCTTGCATAACTAGGTCTGCATGGCCATCATCTGTTCCACGCAAGGTGGAGGAGGTGGTGGTGGAGGATTCTGGTTGTTGTTTTTGTTGTTGTTTTGGTTGTTCCCACCAGGACCACTAGCGCCACCAATGTCTGACTGGGTCCTGCTGGTGTTAACCATCTAATGCAAATAATAGCAGAGTATAAGGATATGTAGTCTTAGTATATACAACTATGCTGAATGTAAACTGTGAATATAACTGCAACAACATAATGCCTCCTCCTATCAATGAGCCTTCTGACACAACCCAAATATCACAATCACTGACAGATATCAACAATATGAACAAGTGACAGCAGGCTATGATAGAATAACTAATAGGATATAGCAGAAAAAAGAGATAGAACATAATATATAGAGACCCAAACCCTGAAATAACTAAACATAGTCTTAAACTTATATGAATACGATAGGTGTGAACATCACCCCACATCTTATCTCAATCATTACAAAGAAGCAAGTCATCCATGGTTCATAATGATAAACAAGTTCTCACACCAATAAAGCAAAGCACACTCTAAGCACACTCGCACTAGACTCACCACAGACTCTATAAGCTAAACGTTTAAACGTGCTAACATAGCATTATTTATTACATAAAAGGGAAGTCCTAGTCAATCCTAGTATGGCCTCTAGCTGCTCTGTAGGGGATGTGGTCACGTGCAGGGGACTGTCCTGGCCACTGTGGTGGAGGTGGCACCACCCCAGTGATCTGCACCTCAAGCTATGCCAACCTCCTGCTGTCTTCATCTGACTGTAGATGCACCTGACATAGCTCCAATAGAGTGAAGTTCAGCTTAGTGTTCAGCTGCGCCATGAGCTGAACTGTGGCACGTAACCTCTGGTCCTCCCTAGCAGTTGAAACGACCTTGATTTTCGCGAAGGGAAATCCACAGTGTCGGAG
>CM041628.1:58739398-58758539 GCA_023333625.1 Bothriochloa decipiens
AGGTTTTGTCGAAAAATTTTGTAGTTCGAATTTTCGGGTTGTTACAGCAGTAGAAGCAAGTATAGCAGAAATCTGACCACGGGTATAGCGAGGGTAGTAGCGACGTGCATCCTCACTGATTAGGTGAAAGTACTGATCCCTATAAGCAAATAGGGCTTGTCGTGCTGCATCTATGATGCCTACCAGCTGGGTAGCTCTGAATGCTGGTGCCTGATAGACTCAAGCAATTCGAAGAGCACGAAGTGTAGGGTTGGGGCGCCCAACATAGCACCCAACCCTCTAGAAGTTTGCGTAGACAGGGTGGCTCCAAAACTCGCTGTGGTACTCAACTCCGACCATCCCTTGGCCAAAGAGCTGGTGAAGCAACCTCATAAGGTGAGCATGGAAGAAGTCATCGCCACCGTCATGAACAGTGAGGCTGACGATCCAACCATTATGTGCTTGGTACACTCCCTTGACTCCAATGCCTCTAGAACCTCCAGGGCTACCAGGTCCTCCTGGCCCTCCTGGACCTGCTGGTCCTCCAGCACCTGGTGCTCCAGGGCCTCCTGCCCTGGACCTCCTCCTGGTGCACCATGGTTGGGCACCTGCTGCTCATCGTGGTCCTCTGCCTGCTGCTGCGGGACTAGAGCTAGCACTGTACATACTAACCCCCATGTCCGAGGATCACACCGTCGTTAGGGTGCTGGCTAGGTCGAAACTCATAGTGGTGCATGCGTTCGATCATCGGATACTCTATGGGACGCCAGGAACGACGGTAACTAGTGGAGCTCTTGCGACAGGTCAGAAGCTGGCGCACCATCTACTAGTATGTAGAGATCAAAGACATGCATAGATCATGATAAAGAAAATAAACATGTCTATGATCAAAGGATGAAATATATGGAGAGTGCATGCATAGATATCTAGAGATAAGGATGTAAAAGCAAGAAATAAATTGAAGTAAGAATAGCATGCATTCTGTGGTATTTGTAGTAAAACAAAAACAGCATAGAGACATGCATATAATGATCATAATGAAAAGCAATGTAATAATTCTAAGATAAGGTAATAAATGATAAATAAATGATAATAATAATAGCTGAAGTAAATGCATATCAAGGTAATGAATAGGATAGTAAATGAAACATGCTAACAATGATGAGATATGCAATAACTTATAAAAGGTCAACCTAAGACGGCCGTTTCTAACTAAGGCTTCGTGATCCTACGATCAACACGGCTCTGATACCACTTTGTCACACCCTGGTTTTGAAGGATTAAAACCAAGGCAAAAGCTCATGTGCGTCTGGATCAAATTACACACATGAACGACAAATTACATGGTCTAATAAGCACACTGTTCGAATAAAACGATAGTATAGCGTTTACATCGTACCATTATTACATAACTGTCATCAGAGTAAAGCGAAATATAAATAACGTCGTCCAAAGCGAAAGGCATCTAAACAACATAGACGTAGCGACTCCACCTCACCAAAGGATGGTCGACGGTAGCATTACGATGTCTAACATCCCAGATAGTTCTCAGGGAAGTCACCATCCGAGTCATCACTTGAGCATCCTTTATTTGAGAATTAGCAAGGGTGATTTCCATGTTGAAACTCAGCAAGTATAGACAGAAAGTAATGACATGCAAGGCTAAAACAAGGTACAGCTGAAAGGTAAACTACTGTAGCATTTTAAATATAACACTTAAGATTTAACTTATTGCAGCCTATTCACTAATCAACTTGGTTGAAACACCCAAAACATTATTAAGGTTCAAGTAGCAATCAATGTGTCATTTAACATCATAGATATAAGCATATATCATTAAACATGAGATAGCCATCCCAAAGGGAACACAGGATAGCCATCCCGATAAAACCCGAGGTAGCAACCTCAAACAACATCACCATGATTTAATAGCTTAAACCATTTGGCTAAGTCATTTGAGGATCTAGGCCACTCGTGACCGTGAGCATGGATGATATATCGATTTTAACTATGCGCAGAGGTGTACACTTTCACTCCATATTGTGATTACTCTTTATGCCCGAGGGGATCAGCCTCTTAGCCCATTACCGAGATAGGCTGGCAGTGGTCACAACAAGGCTTTTCATAGGGTCATAGGCAGTAGTAACCCGGTCCATGATGTCCCAAGCACATGAGAGACGTACTCATAGCCGCCGCCCCGATCTACGGATCAACCAGAACTCCCATGCTAGAACTTGTAACACCTTCACGCCATAGCTATGTTACCCGTCGGTAAGCTACCCAACTGCCTATGATTTTCCTACTAATAGACCAAGCCAGTGCCCATTAGCCTGGAGATGTACGGAAGTCCTAGGTTGCTGCTCCATGAATAGGACCACAAGGGGGAGGAGATACGGATACCCTTATCAACACGAGTCCCACTAGCATCCGTTTCCCCCGTCATTCTCCGCCAACCAACAATGCTGAACAACATCAACTTCTCTAACTGCTGAAGCCAAAAGCCCACAGCTCCAACATATTAAGAAGCAAGTTTTATCTTCATTAAACAAGTGAAAGGTGAGGTAAAGCACTTGCAACCTAATAACCTATCAACTAAAACCCCGATAGGTGATATATGGATAGAGTGGCTAGTCATTCCTATGGTTTGCCGATTTGAGACACATGCAATGTATTAATTAAAAGTGAATAGGCGTAATATGATCAAAGGTGTCTACACTTGCCTTGGTTGATGTCCTGCTGCACGTTGTCCTATTTTTAAATTTTTCAAAAGATTAATCTCCAGAACTCTAGTTTCACTAGGAACAAGATAAATAGTAGCTTAGACCTTCTCATATCATATCTGTTAATCACCTAGACTTAGATCAAGCATTCGCAACCCACAAGTTCAAGTTCAGAGCAAATCTTAGGTCAAAACAATCTTATCTAAAACTAGGGAGAATTCGAGGCTGAAAACTAGATACTTCAAAAGAAATTATGGCAGAGCAACTATTCATCATTTCCATACTAGAGATTATATCAGGTTCTTTTTATTTAAACAAAAAAGCAAACTTACTATTTTATTCCAATCTTAAGAATCACAGAACTAATATATAACTTAAAAGAAAATTTTTATTTAGCTTTTATGGTTATGCTTCTATTTATTTTATTTTTTTATATATAAATTATATATATCTGATAACAAAACAAAAAGGAGAAAAGATACTTACCTAGATACACATGAGGGTTCCTCTCCTGCAAGCTAGATGTTGACATTGTCTTTCAATCCAACGGGTTGCATTTTAGGTCTTCTCTTCTCAATCCTTAAAATCCTGTAAATCTCAAATAGACAACAAAACTCATGGAGCATGTTAATAGTTAGCCGTTCGAGCATTTAGATGTCTAGCGCTTAGGTTGATTGAGTTTTAAGCTAAGAATTGGATGAACTCGATTACATCAAGTTCCTCCACCGTGTTGTTTTCTGGCTCAAGATAAACTTTTAAGTGTTGACCATTTACCATAAAAGTATTACCTATATCATCTTGGATGGTAATGGCCCGTTGGGTTGAAGTTTCAATGACATTATATGGTCCATCCTAGTTAGTTCGTAATTTACCAGGTCCAAAGAGCTTAACCCTTGAATTGAATAGTAGAACCTTATCTCCAGGGTTAAACTCCTTGTGCTTGATTCTCTTATCATGCCATCTTTTTGTTCTCTCTTTGTAGATCTTGGAATTGTAGTAAGCCTTTTCTCTCAATTCTTCTCGCTCAGATAGTTGCATTTGACAATTCTTACTAGCTAGGTGGAGATCCATGTTCCATTTCTTGATTGCCCAATGGGCCTTGAACTCCACTTCCACAGGCAAATGACATGTTTTCCATATACAAGTTGATAGGGTGACATGCTATGGGTGTCTTGTATGCAGTTCGATAAGCCCAAAGTGCATCAGGGAGTTTGTCCTTCCATCCCTTGCCCATTTCATCTATGGTATTTTGCAGAATATTCTTGATTTGTTTGTTAGATATTTCTGCTTGACCGCTAGTTTGAGGATGGTATGCTGTTGCGATTATTACAAACTCCATGATCAGCTAGGTACTTTCGGAAGGTTTTATCAATGAAGTGGGAGCCTCCATCACTTATGACCATCCGTGGTATACCAAATTGAGGAAATATTACTTCGTGGAACATTATTTTGGCATGTTTAGAACGACATGGCAGCGCTTCTACCCATTTGCACACATAATCCATAGCCACTAAGATATACTCACAATTATCGGACATGGGGAAAGGCCCCATGAAATCAATGCCCCAAACATCAAAGAGTTCAACTTGGAGGTTGTTTGTGAGAGGCATTGCATTTTGTGAGTTGATATTCCCATGTTTTGACATCAGTGGCGTCTCTTGACAAACTCCTTTGTATCTTCATACATTGTTGGCCAGAAATAACCACTTTGCCAAATCTTAGCATGTGTCCAAAATGCTCCATAGTGTCCCCGATATGGGGAGGCATGGCATCTTTCCATGATTTGAGTGGCCTCAGCCATAGACACACATCTTCTCAACAATCCATTGGTGCAGACTCAAAAACAGATATGGCTCATCCCATAAGTGCAAATGACTATCGTGTATCAATTTTCTTTTGTTTGCACCAGGAGGGACAGCCTTTCACTATAAAGTTCATGATGTTAGCGTACCATGGATCAGAGTGTGATACTACCATGAGGAGTGTGTCATCCCTTAGGTATTCAATGATGGGAAGATCATCTGTTTCCTTGAAATGAAGCCTTGACAAGTGGTCGGCAACAAAATTCTCTACTCCTTTTCTATCTCGAATTTCTAAGTCAAACTCTTGGAGTAGAAAAATCCATCAAATTAGCCAAGGTTTAGCATCTTTCTTAGTGAGGAGGTATTTAAGAGTAGCATGATCTGAATAGACAATTACCTTTGCCCCTACTAAGTAAGATCTAAACTTGTCTATAGCAAAGACAACAGCCAATAGCTCTTTTTCAGTTGTATCATAATTGAGCTATGGTCCACTCAAGGTTTTACGAGTGTAGGATATGGCATAATGCATCTTATCCTTGGTTTGGCCTAAAACAACACCAACCGCAAAATCGCTAGCATCACACATGATCTCAAAAGGAAGACTCCAATCAGGTGGATGGATAATTGGAGCTGAGATGAGTGCTCTCTTAAGGATTGGAATCACACTCATCAGTGAAGATAAAAGGTGTATCCTTAGTTAAGAGACTAGTCAAGGGTCTAGTGATTTGAGAGAAGTTCTTGATGAAACGCCTGTAGAGCCCTATATGTCCTAGGAAGCTTCAGATTCCTTTCACATTCATGGGAGGTGGAAGTTTTTCAATAACTTCAATCTTTGCTCTATCCACCTCTATACCATGTTTAGACAATTTGTGTCCTAGCATTATTCCCTCCTGAACCGTAAAATTGCATTTTTCCTAGTTCAGGACTAAGTGCTTTCCTTCACATCGTTGTATGACTCTATCTAAATTCTCCAAGCAATCATCAAAGGTTTTCCATAGACGGTAAAATCATCCATGAACACCTCCATGATTTTCAAGATCATATCAGAGAAAATAGACATTATGCATCGTTGGAAGGTAGCTGGAGCATTGCACAATCCGAATGACATTCGTTAGTATGCATAAGTTCCATACGGGCATGTAAATGTGGTCTTACTTTGATCATCTAGGTGGATCAGGATTTGGTGATATCCAGAATAACCATCAAGGAAACATAAGAAAGAGTAATTTGCAAGCCATTTCAACATTTCATTAATGAAGGGTAACGAGAAGTGGTCTTTCTTTGTAGCCTTGTTGAGTTTTTGATGATCCATGCACATATGCCACCTAGTCACAATTCGTTGAGGGATGAGGTCATTCTTCTCATTCCTAACGACTGTCACTCCTCCTTTCTCTGGCACAACTTGGACAGGGCTGACCCACTCACTATGTGGCATAGGATAAATAATCCTAGCCTGATAGAGTTTAAGGACCTCTTTCTTAAAAACCTCTTGAATAGCGTTGTTAAGTCTTCGCGGTGGTTCCCTTGAAGGTGAAAAATTGGGATCGATAGGGGTACGATGGGTGCATAGAGCGGGATTAATTCCCCTGAGGTCTTTAAGTGAGTAGCCTATTGCTGGTCTATGTCTTTCAAGAATAGTGATAAGTTGTTGTGTTTCATATGCAGAAAGCTTATCACTGATGATAACAGGAGTATTTTGGGTGTTGTGAAGAAAGACATATCTAAGGCTAGGAGGAAGAGGTTTTAACTCTATTGATGGAGGTGGAGTTTCATTTATGTCGAGCTCAATGGGCTCAGCCAACTCTTCCTCTTTCTGAATGAAGTGTTCTTCATTGAAGATTGGTTGAACCATTTCTTCTTGAGACACCATTAATACTTCCTCAATAGGGTCTAGTTCAGGTTTGGGTTCCACTATTGTGTTAATTGATCAGACAAGAGGGACAACAATAGTGGAATTCCCATTGAAGTCTAGTTGACCTCATAGTGGTTGTTCCTATAGAAGTCTCATGATTGGTCTACCAATCAAGAGAGGAATCTCTGGGATGTCAAAAATGTGAAAATCTAAGCATATCCCAGAGTTCTTAATTCTAATAGAAACTGCCCTTAATACCCCATGGCTTTTAAGAATATATCTTGATGGACCTTGTAGAATTTTCTGAGATGGGGTTAAGGTTGCATTGGGATAAAGAGTATCAGCTAATTCTTTGGAAATAACATTTACCCCAACAGAAGGATCATAATGGACCCTTCTAGTGGACCATTTAATCTAGGGAGATAACTTTGCTTCTCTTAGCCATTCATAACTCATGATTGCCGAAAGGCTTTGAATGTGTTCTAAGGCCATTGATTCTTCATGTGGATTAGATGGAGTGGTCCTTGCTCGAGGTCTTGCTTGGATAGGAAAATTTGAGGTATTTCCATAATCTTCAAAGATATTTTCCTTGAATTTGAAGGGAGCTCTAAAGGAGATGGTTCATCATCCTCTAATTGGGTTTGCATTCCCTCACTAGAAAGTTTCTCAACAACCAAATTTTTAGAATGGTCTATAGGAATTTCCAACTCTTTTGTGAGTTCCTTCTCTTGTGGTTCAGGGCTAGGCTCGACTTCTTCTTCTTCAAGAAACTCATCAAAAATTTCAATGTAAGCAGTGTTTTCAAGAATTTTCTCAAGGATGGCTTTACCCTCATTTATGGTCTCATGTGAGAATGAACCTCTTGAAGTGATATCGAGATGTAGAGCAGCTTCCTTGTTAAGTCCCAGATAGAAGTGTTCAAGTTGAATATTTTTAGGCAAGGAAAGTTTTGGACCTGAGTTGATAAGGCTTATGAATCTAGCCCAGGCTACTCCCATCCTCTTCTCTTTTTGTTTAAATGTAAGAATTTCTATTCTAAGGGCTATGATTTTAGAAAGAGGAAGGAAAGCAAGAAAAAATTTGTCTCGAAGTTCATCCCAATTTCCATTTACGCCTCTTACGGAATGAGCATACCATTGTTTTGCTCTACCCAAAAGGGAGAACGAAAACAATGTCCATTTAAGGGTCTCTTGTGTCATGCCAGCAATTGTTAGGCAAGAACACAATAGCTCAAATTCCCTAATGTGGGTGTAAGGATTCTCGTCTTCTAACCCAGAGAAGGATTACTCCCGAACCATGGCTATGAAAGCAGGGCGAATCTCATAGCCATTTGTAAGAATGGGGTGTGACGATAGTGGAGGCTCCAACAAGTCGCCCTTTGGAGCAAAGTATTTACGAATAGGAGTGGAATCCATGTGGTAATATGGTGGTGGTAAAAAGGTGGTAAAAGAAAATGGATAACGGACGAACTTGGCTCGAAACTAGCATAGCTACCATTCCCCGACAACGGCGCCAGAAAGCTTATTAGGTATTTTAATGCAAACAGAATAATCCATAAGTGCACGGATACCAATGTAGCCTTCACCCAGGAGTATTCCAAGGTATCAATTTTCCACAGGGAACACGAAGTGTACTAATTGAGGATCAAGATTGCCCAAAGATATCTATATATTTGGGGGGAGAGAGGAATTTTCCTAAGAGTTCTATGGATTGATCTAGGAATCAGGGTTTTGGGACATCAGAACACTAACCATAGAAAGGGATGAGAAAGGGGCTAGGAAGCTCTGACTATAGTTCTACAAACACCAATCTGAATGTGGTGGAATACGTCGGCCGTTAGGACTGTCACAATCCTGGGGCTACCACAACAATCCATGGGATTGGGTGCAATTCCAGGTAATTGCAAGACTAAGCACCATGCTTAACCTATTAATTACTACACTAGCATATCAAAGAACTAGAGCACCTGATGCAAGCAGGGATCCAATAAATAACTTAAAAGTAAATATAGAAAGTAAAGTAATTAAATTAAGAACTCAGGAATTATAAATTGAAGAACTTGGAGATTGCTCAAAGATGAACCAGTTGCTGCAAATGTACAATGTTGAAGAAGATTCGTCAGATCTGACTCCTCCTTGACTCTCTCCTCTTCTCTATCCCTCTTCTCTAGTTTACAACTTGATGAACTAGAACTAGAACTAGAAGATGAACTAGAAGAACTAGAAGTAGCAGATGAACTAGAAGAACTAGAACTAGAAGATCTAGAGGGATCTCTACTTCTTCTACTTGGATGGAGGGATGAAACCCTAGCTTTGGCTCTAGATGTAGCCAATGAGAAGGAGAAGGAGTTGGGGGTGCCCTTGGCCTGCTCATATGATCCGAGGTGCAGTAGGGGGCAAGGAATTTCCACGACATCGATCCACGTCACATTTACAACTCTCCATTGGATCCATCCATCAATTTTTTTGCACCATCAGATCAAACCAGCCTATCTAGGTCAGTGGTGGACCTTACTTCATCGCCAAGTTGTTGCTGAACCGACCTGCGAAGAAAACCGGGCAAGAACCAGCTTCTAGTTGCCCGAACCAGAGGTAAACCGGTGGAACCAAACTCTGTCTATTGTTTCTAGAGTCTTCTAGGGGTTTCTGGCAGCTAGGCCGCTGGTTCGGCCAGTCTAACCATCAGTTGGGTGCCTGGATCGTGCCCATCCTGGCAAACTGGCCGTTGGCCTTGCCTGGAGCTGGCCGACCGAGCTGCTCCCACTCCCGCGCATGGGCGCGCGGTCGTGCGCGTGTTACCTGGTAGGTGACAGCGTCTGCTGCCATGGAGCCCACATGTCGGTCGTACTGCTGGCATTTACTTCCAAAGCTGACGTCATCATTTCATGTGATTTCTTCTTCTCTCAATATCTTTTTATTCTAGACTCCAAATATAGCAAGTAATATATCCGTTTCGATTAGCATGACGAGACCTTCACAACGGTGTACTCCAATTCATCATTTGAGATACTTTTATATAATGAAAGTTTGAGATTTCTGCAAAACAACTCAGAGCACCAAAACTTGTGGAACTCATTAGTTTCAAACCATACAACTATGTTTTGTTGGTTCATTTCATGTCATATCAGGCAATAGTTGATGGTTAAAAATTAACATAAAGGAGTGTCAACAATAATCAAGAAGATGCAAGCATTATCAACAAGTCTACATCAAAAGAGCAAGGATGGAATCAGAAGGAATCAACTTACCAAGATAAGTATTCAAGCAATTACAATTCTTCTAATTTTGAGCATTTACCCTTAAGGAATTTATCTTAGAATAGGCTAGACTCAATGACAATATTATCAAAAGGCTTGCTTCTAATGATAAAATCTTAGAGGTTATAAACGCTAAATTAGATGACTTTTCTTCTGCCATAAAGGATCAACTTAATTATAATAAACAAACTAAAACCAATTTGGCATAACTAGCCACTGCTTTGCCTTTTGCCACTAACCATGATCAGGTAGAAGCTGTAACCATAAGAGGTGGCAAATCTACTCGTGATCCTCCTTCTCCACAAGGAGCACCATGAAGGCAGGCTAGGCAGGTGAGCCTAATAAAAGCAACAGAATAAAAAGAGGATGATGAAATTGAAGAATTAGAAGGACCATTACCAGAGATGATGCAAGATTTCCATGATTCCAACATTTTGTCATTTCCACATAGAAGATGAAAAGCCAAAGCTGATGAGCAGTTGAGTAAGTTTGTTGAAGTAATTCAAAAGTTATACATCAATATTCCTTTTTTTACAGGTACCCACCTATACAAGATACATAAGGAATATTCTCAACAACAAATGACCTCTGCCCACTATTGAAGTGATCAAGTTGATGGAAGAATGTAGTGCAGCCATACTCAATCTAGCACCAATAAAGAAGGAAGATCCAAGACGTCCCACTATCGAGTGGTCTATTGGGAACCAACATTTTGATAATGCATTATGTGACCATGGAGCCAGTATTAGTGTGATGCCCAAGACAGTCTTTAACAAACTCCAACATACAAAGATTGTTCTTACTCACATGTGCCTACAATTAGCTGATCAATCAATCTGCTATCCACTAGGCATTGCTGCGGACATTCCAGTCAAGATTAGAGAATTTTGCATACCAGTTGACTTTGTGGTATTGGATATGCACCCAGAATCTCTGGTGTCAATCATCCTAGGAAGAACTTTCTTGAGTACCGTCAATGCTCACATTGTTGTTGGGAGTGGAGAAATAATGTTCAACATTAATGGGCAAGAAGAGTGTTTCCCATTCAAGCCTAATACTGCTCCAGCCAATAATGCCAATATGATAAATGAAGCAGAAGATGAAGAATCACTAGGGGTATTATCCCCAGGATTGACCGTCACCCCAGAAGATTAAAGTTATGGAAAGTCTGGTTCAATGGACTTAAAATTCTGAACCCTCATCAAAAGGTAACATGGTAATTATCCATATTTACCATCTTGCATTTACTTCATAATTTTTTGCATCCATAAAAATATAAAAACAAAAATTTATGCTCCATATAAATAATTTTTATGGAGTCCATCCAAAAGAATTTTTACCATGGTGGCTTAAAAATATTGTCGATGATTTTCTATGCATGTTTGTTTCATACAACTAATTTTAGATAGTAAAAATTTTTTCTCACCTTGGGCCCACAGATTTCATGGAATTTACATGGAATTCACTTTGTTCTCTTTATCTTGCCACCATTTCTGCATCGCATCAAGTTCTTGTGCAAAAGGAGGAAAAAAAAGCTTAAGAATGCAGTAGAATAGAAAAGGAATAAGGAAGACCCATGGGAGCCACAAATGGGGCTGGCTGGCCCCACACCATAGGCCGGCCGGCCTGTCTCTCCCTCCTCTATAAATTCCCATCTCCCGCTGCCTTCTCCTCTCACACCATAACTCTCCTGTCTTCCTTTTTCATTATATTGCAGCTCGAGTTGTTCTGCTAGACAAAATCCTTAGAGGAAAAGAGAGTTTTGAAGAAAGAAGAGCTGCTAAAATTATTAGAGTTTTGAGACTAGGCCTAAAAGAGACTTGAAAGAAGTGTTTAAAATCTATTTTAGAAAAACTCTAAGTAGGCTAACTCTCGAACGACTAATCCTTGGACAGCTAACCCCTCTATCCGCTTATTCTAATCAGTATTTGCAGTCCTTTTTATTGTGTTTTTCTGTTCCTTGTGCGATAGGATGTCGTTCTTCGGTCTTCAATGTTTAACAAGGAGCCAATCTAGGAGGGCTGGTTTTGACATGGACACTGACACACCTGCTTCATCATCAAGAGCTTCACCAGCCCATCCTTCCACCGATAACACCATCAACGAACTCATGGTGGAGAAGCATGTCCGGCTGCGTGGCCGAACGGAGAAGGACAAGTTTAGGAATATCCTGGACAGAGAGTACAAGTTGACACCAGCATACCATACTCAACTTCTACAAGACATAGGTATGGATGTTGAGTTTAATGAAATCTTTACTGCATTAGGTTAGAAAAATCTCGTTCCAGTTAATGAGCCGGGTATTAAGCTGCTCACAATGGAATTTTTGTGCACTTTGCAAATATTTGAAGCTGGGGCTGGGATGAGTTTCTGCCTATTTGATAGGCATTTTACTTGCACTTGGAGACAACTTAGTAATTTGCTGGGGTTTGATTCCGACTGCCTTCTTAATCTCGATGTTGTTGTTCTTGATTTTCAGAAAGAGCAGTTTTGGAAGGAAATTTCTGATAAGGACATCTGTTATAGACCCAGGAATAGTGAACTCCAACTTCCTACCCTTCGTTTTATCCACATATTTATTTCTTTGATTTTATTCCCTAGACTAGAATCGCAAACCATTAGGGAAGATGAGTTGAAAATACTTTTTGCAATTGTGAATAGGCAAAAGGTTTCTCCTGTTATAGCCATGATGTACCAATGGTTAGATGTTTTCGGACCAATCAAAGGACACATTGAATGTACATCCTTGGTTTTTCACATAGCCAATAGATTGGGGTTGACAAATAGCTATATTGTTTTTCATATTTCTAATCCTCGCCCCATTCTGGATCTAGATTTCTTTAGGCAAGCTCAAATTCTAAAGAAGGTTAATAATATCATTTTATATGAGGTATCATGGTATGATTACTGAGATCCGCTTCCTAACCCGGGGCTCAGAATCTATACCATCAGAAACTATCTAGTTGGTTTACAGCCTTTACCCCTAAATAGGAGTGCATCTGCTCGATTTGTGAATGTGCCACCTATGTACTACTATGGAGAAGATCCAGCACCTGAAGGACCGGCATACACTGCATACATGGATCAACTAGGCACATCAAGGGAACCTCATCCATGGGCACCATCTCCATCACGCCAGTCTAGAGGATCTTCTCAAGATTCCGAGGAGAGACACATAAGATCAAGATCATGAGATTCCTAGCCTAGACGATCTGTAGACCGTCCAGAACTTGCACACAGGCATCATGAACAACCAAGACATTCTATTTCTGGTATAGAAGGACAATGATGAATCTGAATCTTAGGATGGATACAATCAATGAAGAACAAGCTAATAATAGTCAAAGGCTTGTGGAACAACAATGGAATGCCTAGTTTGGTGTATCTATAGATAATACTCAACACGCATAGGCTAGAGATGGACAAAACTAGGAAGCTTTCTACTCCATCCCCCAGTTCTAACCTTACAGGCCACCTCCACAATAATACCCTTGGGAGGAGTTCCCAAGGCCTCTTCTTCGACCACATCTACAACAACAATGAGCTTGGGGGAGGAGCCCCTAAGATCCTTTTTCTACCCCACTTGAGATAGGAGATCTCAAGTTTTGCTGCATCACATTCCGGAAGGTAACTTGAGAGTCAGGTATCTTGAATACCCTTAATGAGTTATCTTATATATATTAGTTTTTTGGAATAATTTAGTATGAAATAATGAAAACCAAATAAGAAGAGTCTCTGCTTTGAATAATAAACTTGAAATAGAAGTGAATGCTTCAATTCCTTGAAAATACTTAGTGTTCATTTCTTTTATGTTTTGGGATATAAGAGTTCTGATTAAAAACCTTACTCTCAACCTAAAATTTGTGGGAAGCAACTGCTTTAATCTAAATCTAAGTGATTGGCAGATATCACCCCTTCGGTAGGCGACCCAGACTTTGTCTTCATGATGCGAGGGCCAGATGTCACCCCTTCAGTGGGCGGGCCACCCAATCTGTTGCCGCACGAGATGTACGGGACTCATCGCCCGTTCCCGTTCGGCCTGGACAACACCGCCAGGACGTACTCCACCACTGTACGCTCCCATCTTAGTGCTTGCGAAGATGATCCCGGGCATTTCCTGCATACCACTCTAGATGTGGAGGCACCCGAGCTAGTCCTAGCATGCCCGGGTCTTTCAAAGGACCCTAGCCTAAGACACTACACCCTTGGTATGCTCCGACAACAGCTGGAGGAGGAGCATCGTGGGCAGTTCCCCATCTTCTACTCCAGCAACTATGACCCCACGCGCGAGTGCTTCCATATCAATGGAGGCGTCGCGTTGAGCAGCGACACTGTCGACCCCACGGCCATGGGCGTAGCTGCGGTCGCAGTGGGAGGCACCAGCTATGCCAAACGACGCGCGGTTGCCCTAGGACGCCCATGATGCCTAGCTCACTCAAGTCCAGGAGATGCGAGCCAAGCTCGACGAGGACCGGTTGTGTCTGTGCCCGAGCTAAAGCCAGAGCTACAACCATGCCATAGCGGCAACCGCGGAAGGGCTCAAGCCAAAGTCCAAAAAGTCGACTGGCAAATCATCGGGGAGGGTGCGATCGAGCACCCCATCTTCAACCGTGCCAGCTAAAACATCATCGCTGCAACCATGCCAGCCCCCTTGAACCCTGAGGCCCGTGGCATCGAGCAGGAGGTTTTGGAACAACCCCCACAACCCTCCCGACATGAGAGGGAGGGCTCAGTCCATCAAGCGGATGCCCCCGACTAAAGAAGGCAATCCCCGTCCGTGAACATATCCGCGATGACCGTGAGCCTCGAGATGCATGCCATGACATCAATGAGAACCACAGATGCAAGAGAGGTGATGCCGAGGCACGAGGCTACAGCGCACATAGGGGCAGGCATTATGATAGCGATGAGGACTAGCATCGGTCACTGAGCCGTCGGGCCCTCGAGTCTTCAGCCGGGCGATTCGAAGGACATCACTGCCGAATCCCTTCCGTCCCCCCACAAGCCTTGTCAAGTACAATGGTGAGACCAAGCTCGAGCTATGGCTGGCTAACTTTAGGTTGGCATGCTAGTTGGGCAAGGCACACAATGATCATGCTATCATCTGTCAGCTCCCCTTGTTCCTATCAGACACTGCTCCAAGGTGGTCCGAGGAACTCCCCCTGATCAGATCCATGACTAGGCCGATCTTGTCAGGGTGTTCGAGGGGAACTTCAAGGTAACCTACATGTGCCCCGGCAACAAGTGGGACCTTTGAAGCTGCAAGCAGAAGTTCGGTGAGTCACTCCATGATTTTGCTTGAGGATTCTCCAAGCAGCACACCGAGCTCCCCCATATCCCAACAATAATGTGATCCTGGTGTTCATTGCTGGGACTACCTGCAAGGAGCTGAAGGGTTATGAGGTTGCAACGCTAGCCAGAAAACAAAAATTTTTGACATCATAAACCAGGATCTACTGCAAGTTACAGGTTACGGGATTACCACTAGACGCGCAGGTGCAGTGGAAGATGACTCGATGTAGTCGTACACGTTGCAGCAGGTAGTGCAGTTGTGTGGTCATTCGTCACCTCAATCCCCTCACGCAGTTTGTCCTAGTGCTCCAGATGCAGCACCTCCGAGGAATCCCACACGTGCAGGGAAGAACCGATGCACCTCCGGACTGCTAGGTTTGTGAAGAGCAGAAGGCGCGAGCATGGGGAGGGCGACAGCGGCTGCCAAAGGTGTGTCACATCCTGGCCGCGCCCCTACCCCTTGCTTATATAGGCGTCCCCAATGAGCTCATGAGTTGGAGGCCCATTAGTAAGCCTAAGCCATGTCTAATTCGGGTCCAGCATGATTTAAGCTTCTAGCCCCTTAAGCGTGCGACCCTATGGGTTCACACACACATTGACATGGGCCGAGTACTCCTACTCGCCCAATAGTTGAAAGCGCCCTCTAGCAAGACGTGACAACTCCTATGTGCACGCAAAGATCATATCAGACGAACCACTACGACCACATACAAGTTATTCCCTTTGCTACTCGATATATGGTTCAACTCATGGGTTAACACTTAACCCAAGCATGGCCATGCATTTGTTGATACAATCACTTGAGTGATCTAGTGATATCTCTCTTGTGTAGAGAGGGTCAAATTCCATCTTGATTGTCTATGTCTCAAAGCATGCTTTCCGATCACCCGAAGACCACCGTTATAACTACGCAGTCACAGAGCTGCGTTTGATAGTCCCTAAGTAGGCCGTTTCGCATCCCACAATCTTAGGTCTAAAGACATAATGTACATGATGTGAATAGAGACTTTCTCATGTCAGGTCAGTCCAGCCAACATGTCTCACATGTGCCCACATTATTAGTTTGACATCTCCATGTCCATGACTTTTGAAATATAGCCATCAACTAATACATGTGCTGGTCTAATATTCAAGTGTCTTCTCACAAGAACGCTGACCAGGGACAACTTTAGAATAACCATTCAAGTAATTGAGGTCCACAAACAATTCACATAATCGCCAATCAATACAAGTTGTTTATAATGGATATTCAATGAACACTTTATTAATCATGGATACAATCGGAATATCATCATCTACATGGTTAGCTCTAGGGCATATTCCCAATAGTCTCCCACTTGCACTAGAGTTAATCTCTTAGATGTCTAATCCCCATAGACCTCATGTGCGCCTCATGCTTAGGCTGTGGAAGAGCCTTTGTCAAAGGATCTGCAACATTTAAATCCATATGTATTTTGCACAATTTGATCTCTTCTCATTTCACAAACTCTCAAATGAGATGAAACTTCCAGAGTACATGTTTGTTCTTCTAGTGATCCCTAGGCTGCTTAGCCTGTGCAATTGCCCCATTGTTATCACAATGTAAATTCAATGGGTCTGATGCATTCAGAAACACACCAAGCTCAATGAGGAAACTCCTCAACCAAACACCTTCCTTTGCAGTGCCAGAAGCTGCAATGTACTCAGCTTCTGCTGTAGAATCGGACACCGTCTCCTGCTTGGAACTTTTCTAGCTAACTGCACCACCATTTATTGTGAACACAAAACCTGATTGAGATAGTGAGTCATCCTCGTCGTTTTGGAAGCTAGCATCGGTGTAACTGTTTACAACGAGCTCCTCCTCACCTCCATAGATGAGGAACACATCCGTAGTCCTTCGTAAATACTTTAGGATGTTCTTAACAAGCATCCAGTGAGGTTGTCGGTGTTCTGGCCCTCGAGGGGTTAACACCAACGAGTAATATCGTATCCGCGTGCTCCCTAATCCGGTGGGTGATGCAAGAATGACACAGTGATTTATCCTGGTTCGGGCAAAGAAGGCCCTACATCCAGCGGGGGGAGGATGATTCGTGTTATCTTGCACCGAAGTGCTAGTACAGGGGAAAGTACAAGCTGGTGTGAGGAGTGAAAGGTGGAGTTGGGGCGTTCGGACGCCTTGCTCTCGACCTTGCACAGGCTCACGGTGACGCTCTGTGATCTAGGGCCTAAATGTTTCTATGCTCTAGATCCTCTCCATTCGAGTTCGGTCCCTCTCTCTAACACCCTGGCGCCTCCTTTTATAGACGAAGGAGGGGCACAGGTGTACATGTATTTCGAGTTCACATGACGCTGACGACGCACGACGTTGAGGCCGATCATGTCGGTGCCGCTGTAGTGATGTACGTCAGTATGGGAGGCCCTGCAGCCATCGCATCGGGAGTTGTTGAAGTTTAGCTCGAGGGTACGCTCGGTGAAGTCGAGGGGCGATGGTCGAGGGTCCAACCCGGAGCCGAGGGGGTTGTACCGAGGAGGTTGAGCTTTGGGGGGAGTTGGTGGCCGAGGGGTGTACTGCCCTCGAGGGCCACCCATTCGCCTAGGCGAAGTTCCGTCCTCGAGGGGAGGCTCGTTCGCTGGGCGAAGTTACATCCTCGAGGGCAGGCTCGTTCGAAGGATGAAGTTTCGTCCTCGAGGGGTCGCTCGAATCATACCCTCGCGTATACAGTACTTGTCCGTTCGGTATCCTCTCGGTGATACAGTGCTAGTCCATTCGGTTGCCTCTCGAGCAGGCTTTGGCTCTGGGCCGTCGTTGTTTGTTCACAGGCCAGTCCGATACGTCTCAGCCTAGGGGCCTTAATATGTTAGCGCGGGAGTTTATCAGAGGGGTCAAGATGCTGATTTTGCGGGGCTTTAGTTTGTTAAGCAAGGGGTCTGGGATACCTGCTTCTAGGGTATCGACAGTAGCCCCCGAGCCCCTGCGCGAGTGATGTCACTCGGTGAGGGGGTCAGGAATTTAGGAATGAGACGTGATTCGGATTTTTTCGCGGGGGGCGCGCGAGCGACCCCTGCGGGGGTAGCCCCCGAGGCCTCGTAGGAGTCGAAAGACTCCTGTGAGGGCTTTATTTTATATTTAGTTGAAGGGCGCTCGTCCAGTCGGCTATAGGCCTGAACCGGAGTCGTAGCGTTTTACTGAGGGGAGCCCCCAGGGGATTTTTCGACCCTCTTTCGTCGAGGGGCGCCGGACACAGGCGAGCCCCCAAGCCTCATGCGGCTGGGGCATTGCTGGCCTCGGCATTCTTCTCACGAGTCCTTTTGATCGGATGTGAGGCGAGAAGCATCGGACTACCCCCGATAGGGCGAGCCGCGAAGTTCTCAGTGAGCTGGTAATGGGAAAATCCAAGCGAGAGCCCGTTCCTCGTTCGATAGAGGTCGGCAGGAGGCCCGGAGGCGGTCTCATTAAAGCAAAACGCAGTGGTCCTACGGATTCCAATTCCATTCGATAGGTCTCGGCGGCTCGATGCCTCCCTTCGGGGGGATTCCATAAAGTCCGTAGCGTTTCGCCTTGGATGCATCCAAAGGAGTCTCGAGAGTTCGTTCTCGAGCAAGGCCTCATGTTGGCTCCCCCTTGGTCACCACTGACTCGGGTGCTCGAGGGCGGCTGTCGAACCTCGTTCGTGGGGTCACCCTTCGCTCCTTCGAGACTTAGGGCCGGAGCCCGATTTTGGTGCTCAAGGGCGGCCGTTAAGCCCTCACTCGAGGACCGGCCTTCGCTCCCTCGAGACTTCGAGGCGGGGTCGGAACCCGCTCTGTTGCGGTGCTCAAGGGCGGCCGTTAAGCCCTCACACGAGGACCGGCCTTCGCTCCCTCAAGACTTTGAGATAGGGTCAGAGCCCGTTTTCTCCTCTCGTGGAAATCTCTGTCGACGAGTAATCATTCTCTTTTGGCGCTCAAGGCGGTCGTTAAGCCCTCACTCGAGGACCGGCCATCGCTCCCTCGAGACTTCGAGGCGGGGTCAGAGCCCGCTCTTTTATGGTGCTCGAGGGCGGTCGTTAAGCCCTCACACGAGGACCGGCCTTCGCTCCCTTGAGACTTCGAGGCGGGGTCAGAGCCCGCTCTTTTGCGGTGCTCAAGGGCGGCCGTTAAGCCCTCACACGAGGACTGCCCTTCGCTCCCTCGAGACTTCATGGCGGGGTCGGAGCCCGCTCTTTTGCGGTGCTCAAGGGCGGTCGTTAAGCCCTCACACGAGGACCGGCCTTCGCTCCCT
>CM041628.1:58758549-58808914 GCA_023333625.1 Bothriochloa decipiens
CAAGGGCGGTCGTTAAGCCCTCACACGAGGACCGGCCTTCGCTCCCTCGAGACTTCGAGGTACGTTTTACCTTATGTAGAAAACTCTGTCAGCGAGTGACGGTTCTTTTTTCTTACCGTTGGGCACGCCTTTTGAGGAGAAGGGCTTAGCAGTGCGATCGTGGCGGGCCCGAGCAGCAGCTCTCTGTCAGAGGCGTGACGCGTGCGTCCGGCCAAGGGGCGAGGGGGGAACGGTCAGGTAAACGCATTAATTGCAGGAAGTTACCTTTTCCCTGCCGTCGGGCGCCGCCCGTTGCTCTTCCCGAGTATAAAAGCGGAGGAGGACAGGCGTTCGCTCCCACCTTTGCCATTCTGCCGAGCTCCCGCTTTCCTGCGCGCGTGAGGAAAAAACTTAGAGTGACAAGTCACGATTGGGAACCTTCCTGGTCGACCGTCTGCCGAGGAGATTCGTGCTGTTGTTGCCGCCGCCGCCATGGCCCCAGTCCTCCAGCCCACCGAGCCCTGGCGCCCGTCGACCGTGACGCGACAGAGGCTGACCGAGCTGGTGAGAGAAGGACTTCTCCGCCCTGTCACGGACTCGAATTGGCCGGAGTGGATCGCGCCGCCCAGGGACCACGAGGAGCCAAATCCGCCGGTGGGGTATGTGGTGAGCTTCCTCAAGTTTCATCGGCACGGGTTCGGCGTTCCCCCAAGCGAGTTCATGCGAGGGCTGACGAACTACTATGGCATCGAGCTCCACCATTTCTCCCCCAACGCCTTCTCCAACGCCGCCATCTTCGCGGCCGTCTGTGAAGGCTATCTCAGGATGGAGCCACATTGGGAGCTATGGCTCCACCTCTACAAGGGGGAGTGGTTCGCCTCCCCGGTGTCGGTCGAAATAAGGCGGATCGTCAGAGCGGGATGCCTCAACTTCGCGTTGAAGACCGGGAGGTCGGAGGAGCCACGCGAGTACATCCCCACCGGGTTGGCAACTAACCACTCCCGGTGGGACGAGCAGTGGTTCTATCTTCGCAATGACGGCGGCTATCTCCCGCCGTACACCGGGCGGCTCATCGCCGAGCGTCCATACAATTGGCCGTTCGGTGTCGCGGGAGACCTTCAGCGTCGACTTCACCCCTCATCGTCGCAATGAGGACCCTTCGAGAAGCGGGCTTGACGGCGGGGATGGTCGCCTCTGCCTTTCACAGTCGACGGGTGCTCCCTCTGATGGAGCGCCCGTTGCGGTTGGACGAGATGCTCCCCTCGGCGGCGCCCGAGCTTCTCAGGAGGTGCCGGATGTCCGGCGAGAGGCCGTCCGCCTCGGAAGTCGTCGCGCGGGTAAAGGGGATGGTGTCTGGCTCGTTCAAGGTGGAAGACGTCAACCGCCTCCCCATGCGGCCGGAGGAGGGTTGCCTCGACCTGGTGAGTGCCCCGGCTCGTGCCCTTCGAGTTCTCCCCCTCCCCCCTCCTCCTCCTCCTCCCCTTTCTTATGTCCCTGTGACTGAATGTCTTTGCGCAGGGGAGAATCGATTACCAGAGATCGAGGCCTCCACTGAGGGAGGACGCTCCCGATCGTCAGGTAAGACGCTTCACCGCCCAGCAAGAGAAGCGGAGTAAGGACGAGGAGGAGAAAAAGAAAGCCAAGAAGCTCCGGGAGCGCGAAAGGCTCGCGAAGCGCCGCGCTGAGCAGAGGCGCGACGGGCTCCCGGAGGAGGAGTCTCCCTCGTCCGAGGGAGATGAAGATGATGACGATGACAGTGATGATGTCGAGGCGGTGGAGGGGCGCCTCGACCGCATCCTGCCGGAATCCTCCCATGCTGACCGCCCCTTCATGCAGGAGGAGGTGGCGGAGCAGTGCGCCCCTCAGCCGGTGGCGCGGCCTCATAGCGCCGACGTGGAAAAAGGGGGGCTGAGGCCTCGCCTCGAGGGGGATCACCCGCCTCGTGTCGTATTCGAGGCGGGAGCCCACCCACTTCGATCCGAGAGACCCGGTCCCGATCGTCGGCGCGCGCGGAGCAGAGGCGTGCCCAGGAGGCCCCGTCGAAGCAGGGAAGCGCGGTGACCCCATCGACGGCCCCGAGCAGCCCCAGCCCTGCGAAGAGCTCGGCTTCGAGAGGGGTCTCGAAATCCGTGGGCAGTTCGAGGGGTGCCCGAAAGGCCTCTATACCCTTCGAGTAAGTGCCGTTGAATCGTTTTCTTTTTGTTGCGTCATCTTTGTGCGCTTTAATAAACCCTTTGCCGTTCTGCTTTCCATTCAGGCCCAAGCGCCAGATCGAGGAGGCGTCTCTTGCACCGGCCAAGCGGCTCAAGATGGATGCAGCCTCGAAGACGGAGGCCCCGGCTATAGGTGCGTCGTCGAGGCCCTTGGCCCCGTGGGAAGCCAAGTGGTTGTCCTCCGCCCTTGGTGCTATGGCGCGCGGTAGGCTGACGGGTTCCACTCCTGCTACAGGGTCGAGCGTCCCGGGGGCCGCGGCGGGTGGCAACTCTGTGCCTGGGAGGACGCATGAGGGAGGGAGCGCCTCCTTGATGTCACCGCCTACGGCCCTCGAGCTCGATCCGGCACCAGGAGGCGGCGCCCCGACGTCGGGGGCTTCCGTTCCTAGTGGTTCGGAGGCTTCGATCCCCGCTCCCAAGGCAGGAGCCCCCGAGGGCCATGAGCCGGGAGAGGAGGTCGTCGTCGTGGACCTCGAGGGTGGGGAGACCTCGACCCATCCCCCCTTGACGGGAGAGCGGCGGCCCTGGCCGGCGGGGCTGCGCGAGCTTGAGGCCCGGAGGGAGCAGGAGCAGGGGGCCCTGCAAGAAGCGGAGCTGCCACGGCCGCAGCAGGAGGTGGAGAAAACCGGGGACCAGCCCCAGCATCAGCAGGCGCAGCAGACGCCACCGGGGGATGCGGCGCTGCTGGACCCGTCGGCACAGCAACCGCCCAAGACGTCTGAGGCGGAAGCGACTTCCGGACTACCCAAACAATGGGTGTCCGTGATTACTTTGGACGAGTTGCTGTCCGAACAAGAAACGGCGTCGTCGGCGTCGACGGTCCCGCAGCTGCCGGGGGCGCAACCGGAGGATGCTTTGGTATCGAGCCCGGCGGAAGACGCGTCGACGGAGGTCCCACCAGCGCTACAAGTCGTGGCGTCGGGCGAAGCGTCGGCCTCCACACCTTCGCTGCCTCCGACGACACCGGATGCAGCACCGGATCAGGCGCCGCAACCATCGACGGAGCAGCCGGAGGAGACGGCGGTTGTCGGCGTGCTGAGGAGGTCGACGTCCGACCCCGGGCTGAGGAGTGCCCGCGCCGCGTCAGAGTTCCGCATCCTGGGGGAGTTGACCATGGGCTACGGCGTTCCGGGCGATGTGGTGGAGGAGATCGATTCCTTGGCGCGAGCCAAGGTCAAGATGGTCCTTCCAGATTGGGGCAAGGAGCGCATCGTGCTCTGGGAACTCGGTGATTCCAGCGCTCCGAGGATCGAGATGAACGACCTGGCGGAGGTCGAGTGCTGGGAGGAGGCCGAGCGGTCCCGGGCGTGGCTGCGGCACTTGCTGAAACTAGGCGCCGAGCTCGCCGAAGGCCTTGACCGGAACCTCGCGGTGAGTCGCTGTGTTAGGCCATATGTAGTTTTTTAAGTTCTTTCATATGGGATGCCTTAACCCTTGATTTCCTGTCCCCAGGTGGCGCGGAGGCGGTCCTACTCCAAGTCAGTCTTCCTCCATGAAACGCACAACAGCCGGGAGGAAGTGCTTCGCCAAATCGAGGCCGGCCGCTCTGCGCAGGGCAGGGTGGCCGAGCTCAAGGGGGAGCTGAAGCCGACGAGGGAGGAGGCCGCCAAGGCCAAAGAGGAGGCCGCCTGGGCGAAGGCAGACTCCGACGCCACTCGAGGGGAAGCCGCCCGCCTCGAGGGGGAGCTCGTGCGTGCCAGGGTGGAGGCTGACGCGGCAAGGGCCGAATCGGAGAAGGCCAGGGTCGAGAGCGTCCGAGCCCGGGAGCGCGTCGAGCTGCTCATCGCGGAGGCTCAGAGCTCCATGGAGCGCATCCATTCACTCGAGGCCAGCTTCGCTGAAGTCTCCGCCACGCGCAACGCCCTCTCCGCCTTGGTCTAGGAGGAGAAGAGCCGTGCCGCCGACCTAGAAACCCAGCTCGGGGCAATGAAGGCCACCCTCCAGGACAAGGAGCAGGCCATCATCCTAGCTGGTGGCGCCCTCGAGACCCTCCGCTTCGAGAAGACAGAGGTGACCCGAGCCTTCAAAGAGGCCCAGCGGGAGCGGGATGAGGCTCGGGGGGAGCGCGACGCCGTGCTGGGGGATCGCAACGCCCTCGAGACTCGCTGTGCTGGTGAGTTCCTCAAAGGGTTTTTGATCTTTTTTCTTTCCGTATGGTTTATCAAATTCTTGCTTTGTGTTTCAGGCATCGAGTCCGAGCTGCTTGCGACCCAGACCGCCGCCAAGGCGCTGCAGGAGAGCCTTGCGGCGGAGGGGGCGCTTCCTGGTCGGCTCCGGGTTGCCCTCGACGGGCTCTGCGCCCTCTGGGAGGTCAGGCTCGTTGAGGGTGCCGAAGAAGACATCCCTGGTGCTGCGTTCGTGGACCGGATCTACTACCTCGACGCCACCTTCGCGATCGCGTGCGGGAGGCGCTTCACACTGGCGTGAAGCGGGCGCTTGCGGTGGTCTCCTCCGGCTTCATTTTTGATATGAACGTGGTGGCCCAAGGCTTTGTTCCTGACATCTCAAAGACCGACGCCGAGAATGAGGAGCGCTGCCGAGGGCTCATCAATGACGCCGAGAGGCCGGGGGGAGAGCTGGCGAAGTTATTCGAGGACGAAGTCCTCCCCTCGGCGGATGGAGGGTACCATGTCGAGGAGGGCGGTGACGGGGCAAGCCTGTAGGGCAAGACTGGGCGAGGGTGCCCATGTAACGAATTAATTTTTTGTAAATTATATTCAATGTGGCTTCGAAAGCCCTTTTTGAACATGAATGCATCTATCGTAATGCGATTTGTCGTTTTACTTTCGAACCTTTTCTGCTTTCTTCTCACCTAGACTTTGCTTTTTTGACTAAGTTTTAGACGCAAGCTCGTATCCCTCGAGGGGGGAGCGAGTGGAGGTACCGTAGCCCGGAGGCGTAGGAGAGCTCCGGCTCGACAGCCCTCACCCCCAAGGGAGTTCGAGGCGCTTTCTGCTTAGTCGCGAAGCGTATCGAGGTGTGAGAAAGAAGAAGCGCTCGAGTTTTGCTCGCCTTACTTTTGCTTTCCGACTGAGCGTTCGACGTGAACTCGTATCCCTCGAGGGGGAGCGAGTGGAGGTACCGTAGCCTGGAAGCGTAGGAGAGCTCCGGCTCGACAGCCCTCGACCCCTAGGGAGTCCGAGGCGTTGTCAACTTAGTTGGGAAGCAAAAAGAAGGGAGCGTGCGAAAAAATCATTCGTATTTTTAGGAACTTAGGGGGTTCCCCCCGTTAGCCCCCGAGGGAGGCTCGACTCTGGTGAGACAGGGTCGAGGCTACCTCTTGCATGTACAATAACAAGTTTGAACTTATAATTGAAAGTAGTCCTTATATTTGTCATTCGGAAATGTACAAGACATGCGAGAATGTACAAGGGCACTGGTGCCCTAAGGGTAGAAACGACGTAGCTGTTCGATGTTCCATGCGTTGGTGAGGATTTCGCCTTTGTCGTTAGCGAGCTTGTACGTCCTGGGCTTTAGCACCTCAGCTACGGCGAATGGACCTTCCCATGGCGGCGTCAGCTTGTGACATCCTTTGTTGTTCTGCCGTTGACGTAGGACGAGGTCTCCAACTTGGAGGTCCCTCGGGCGCACATGCTTGTCGTGGTAGCGTCGAAGTTTTTGCTGATACCTCACAGAGTGAAGCAGCGCCATGTCTCGAGCCTCCTCGACCTGGTCGACGGCGTTTGCGAGGGCTTCTTCGTTGGTTTGCTTGTTGTACGCCTTTAGTCGTGGGGAACCATACTCGAGGTCAGTGGGGAGGACGGCCTCGGACCCATAGACCAAGAAGAATGGGGTGAACCCCATGGCTCGACTAGGTGTTGTCCTTAAGCTCCATAGGACCGACGGCAACTCCGCGGCCCATTTTTCCCGTGCTTGCTGAGGCGTTTGAGGATCCTTGGCTTGAGGCCCTGCAAAATCATGCCGTTGGCGCGCTCGACCTGGCCGTTAGTTCGAGGATGTGCAACCGCGGACCAATTCACACGGATGTGATGGCGATCGCAAAAATCCAAGAACTTCTTGCTGGTGAATTGCGTGCCGTTGTCGGTGATGATGACGTTCGGGACCCCGAAGCGATGGATGATGTCGGTGAAGAACTCGACCGCCCGTGATTACATGTGGACCAACAGTTGCGCCCTCTGCTAGCTTGGTTTCTGCAAGCGCCTTAGAGACATTGAACCTTTCAGTCCGCGCTTGAGTTTGGAACATATCTTCAAGCACCACGATCATATCGTTTGCTAAATGATTGTTGTCAAACTGCATCTGCAAATCAGGTTCCATACAAGCAAGCATGAGGCAACTCACTTCAAGATCCGCATCACATGCTTTCTTGTAAGCATTTTCTCAGCAGCAGTTTCATTTTCATCAGGCTCATCTGGTAATGGGGTGTCTAGAATTTCTTCCCTTTTCTCAGCCCTGAGAACAATTCTCAGGTTGCAGATCCAATCCGCGTAATTTGTTCTATTCAACTTATCTTTCTCAAGAATTGTACGAAAAGAAAATGGTTGATTGCGAGCGGCCATTTATAACAAAAGTAACGCAAAATACTAAGACAATGTATCCATGAAAGAGTAAATTATATCAAAATAAAATCTACTCCAACTAAAATCAATATCCCTCAATTGATAGTTAGTGATTCAAGACCCACAACTAACAAGTCAACTAGTGAGCTTTAGCATCCCGCTAGATCGGTAAGCAACACCTTGCTAATCATATCACATATGACTCTCATTGTTGGGCAGCATCTCTATGCTACGCTCAACCTACCCAGGCTCCAAGGTCCCTAACCATTAGGATGACCTTGTTTAAATAACCAAACCTTCTTGCATTAAGTATCCGATACAAACCTGCCTAGTCGAGGAAAACCAGTGGCACCCTAATTTCATAGACCCACCACCGATTGCACAAGACTTATGATAGTGTAAGGTTTGGGGAAGCATTTAACTTAAACATTGCTGAGGGATCGTTCTACTTCACTACCGCACTCATGTAGACAAAAACATAATAGCATGTGAAAGTAGAACATAATAAGAATGGCATAACACAGGCATGACTTGGTATATCTCATTATTCCTTTGGGAATCTCCATCTCCTTCAATCTGTGCATCATGGTGATCTCCATCTCCATGATTTGAGTATGCCATCCTTCAGTGATGATTCTGCCAAGACTAGCTACTACTAGCGCAAGTAAAATGAAATTACATAGTCGCGGATAGATCATCACAGATTGGCACATAGGCCATTACATTAATTTTGACAATATGTATGTGGCTCCTGCCCATATTGTCCTAATGACATGCAAGCCATGAATTAAATACATACATGCATCACATACACATAAGGGCTATACCAGTCATCAATACCTGCAAAACAGAGATATCCGAATCTGACATCTAATCTTGCAAAGCAGAAAAGTCTATTTTCCAAGCCTTATTTCACAATTCTTATTTCTCTGAATGTGGCAGAGCGGTAGAGAACCACATGTAAAATTTTGTTCTCTACAATTTTCATTTAGAGTTTGTCTCAATCTGAGTTACGGTTCAAAAGTACCACTATTTTACCGAACAATACTTTTCTCAGAAAACTAGCGCCCGGTAGTAAATTCCATCTACCACCGCCGCGCATCATATGCACTTGGCACTTGACCTAGGGTTCAATTCGATCAATCTGATTGATCTCTAACTCACCATGACTAGATTTACATGAATCACTTAACTCGGATGGAGGAATTTCGACTGGTACTAGTAGATCATTTCAAGACCAACACGACAAGATGATGAACTAAGGTTAGAGACTCATCTCCAACCACGCATATCACCATATGCACAAAACTGAACCTATAATGAGGCAGTAACGGCTCTGATACCACTGAAGGGTTATGAGGTTGCTACGCTAGCCAGAAAACAAAAATTTTTGACCTCATAAACCAGGATCTACTACTAGTTACAGGTTACGGGACTACCACTAGACCCGCAGGTGTAGCGGAAGATGACTTGATGTAGTTGTACGCGTCTCAATAGGCAGTGCAATTGCATGGTCGTCCGTCACCTCAATCCCCTAATGCAGTTCATCCCAGTGCTCCAGATGCAACACCTCTGAGGAATCCCACATGTGCAGGAAAGAAGCAATGTGCCTCTAGACTGCTAGGTCCGCGAGGAGCAGAAGGCGCGAGCATGGGGAGGGCGATGGCGGCTGCCAAAAGTATGTCACACCCTGGCCACGCCCCTGCCCCTTGCTTATATAGGCATCCCCAATGAGCTCACGAGTTGGAGGCCCATTAGTAACCCTAAGCCATGTCTAATTCGGGTCCAACCCGAATTAGGCTTCCAGCCCCTTAAGCGTGCGACCCTATGGGTTCACGCACACATTGACATGGGCCGAGTACTCCTACTCGCCCAATAGTTGATAGCGGCCTCTAGCAAGGCGTGACAACTCCTATGTGCACACAAAGATCATATCAGATGAACCACTATGACCACATACAAGTTATTCCCATTGCCACTCGATATATGGTTCAACTTGTGGGTTAACACTTAACCCAAGCACGGCCATGCATTTGTTGATCCAATTACTTGAGTGATCCAGTGATATCTCTCTTGCATAGAGAGGGGAAAATTCCATCTTGATTGTCTATGTCTCAAAGCATGCTTCCTGACCACCCAAAGACCACCTTTATAACTATGCAGTTACAGAGCAGCATTTGATAGTCCCTAAGTAGGCCGTTTCATATCTTGAGTACATACCACAATCTTAGGTTTAAGGACATAACGTACATGACATGAATAGAGACTTTGTCATGCTGGGTCAGTCCAGCCTACATGTCTCACATGTGCCCACATTATTAGTTTGACATCTCCATGTCCATGACTTGTGAAATATGGCTATCAACTAATACATGTGCTGGTCTAATATTCAAGTGTGTTCTCACAAGAACGCCGACTAGGGACAACTTTAGAATAACCATTCAAGTAATTGAGTTCGACAAACAATTCACATAATCGCCAATCAATACAAGTTGTCTGTAATGGATATTTAATGAACACTTTATTAATCATAGATACAATCGGAATATCATCATCTACATGATTAGCTCTAGGGCATATTCCCAATAGAGCTAGTTCAAGAGCTGGGACGCAACCACCCTAAGACCGCTGACGAGCTGATGGACGTCGTCACCAGTTACGCCGCTGGAGACGAGGCTGTCGGCGCCTTCTTCGATGACGACCAGGCCAGGGGGAAGGCCAAACAAGGTGACCCTGAGAGCTCGAACCAGGGTGCCAAGAGGAACAAGAAGAAGAAGAAGAAGAAGAACCAGCGGGGAAAGCGTGAGGCCACCCCCAAAGAGCTCGTGGTCATCGCCGAGCGCAAGAAGCCCTGAGGTCCTCCCTAGAAGGGCCTCTTTGACGAGATGCTGAAAAAATCATGCCCCTATCACAAGGGGCCTGCCAACCACAACCTCAAGGACTGCCGAATGCTCAGGAAGTACTTCAAGAGCTTGGGCCTCAAGAAGGATGACAAGAAGGAGGATCCCAAGGACAAGGACGTCTTCCCCAAAGTCTATGACTGCTATATGATCTACAGGGGGCCCTCGACTTGGCTCTCCCCACATCAGCGTAAGAGGGAGCATCGAGAGGTCTTCTCCATATGGGTTGTGACCCCCTACTACCTCGACTGGTCTGATACAGCCATCACGTTTGGCCGTGAAGACCACCTAGACCACGTCCCCAAGCTAGGGGTGTACCCGCTCGTCATCGACCCTATCATCGTCAAAACCCACCTCACCAATGTGCTCATGGATGGAGGCACCAGCCTCAACATCATCTACGCAGAGACCCTCGACCTCCTGGGGGTCCTGAGAGAAAAGCTCAGCCCGAGTGCCGGGGCTTCCACAGTGTTATGCCAAGGAAGAAGGCTCTTCCCATCGGCTGCATCGACCTTCCCATCTACTTCGGCACTCCTGCCAACTTTAGGAAGGAGATGCTAACCTTCGAGGTGGTTGGGTTCCACAGCATGTACCACGCCATCATCGACCGACCCGGCTACGCCAAGTTCATGGTGGTCCCCAACTACACCTACCTCAAGCTCAAGATGCCGGGACCCAAAGGCGTCATCACCGTCGGCCCCTCCTTCGAGCACGCATACGACTGCGACGTTGAGTGCATCGAGAATGTGGAGGCCGTCGAGGAGTCTGTAATGCTGGCGGCAACCCTCGAGGGTCTCGCTGCCGAGGTTCCCGACCCCAAGCGCCACGCAGGCAACTTCAAGCCAGCCAAAGACACAAAGAAGATCCCCCTCGACCCAAGCAGGTCTGACAGGAAGGCGCTGACGATCAGCTCTACCCTCAATGACAAATAGGAAGCAGTGCTCGTCGACTTTCTCCATGCAAACACCGATATGTTTGCGTGGAGTCCCTCAGATATGATGGGCATACTGAGGGAAGTCGCCGAGCACGCCTTGGAAATCCGAGTCGGGTCCAAACCGATGAAGCAACGCTTGCACCGCTTCAATGAGGAGAAGTGCAAGATCATTGGGGAGGAAGTCAACAAGCTTTTGGTGGCTGGGTTCCTCAAGGAGGTTCATCAACTTGAGTGGTTAGCTAATCCTGTACTAGTTAAGAAAAAGAATGGGAAATATAGGATGTGTGTAGACTATACTAGTTTGAATAAAGCATGTCCTAAAGTTCGCTTTCCCTTACCACGTATTGATCAAATTGTTGATTCAACTGCGGTGACGTGAAACCCTCTCCTTTCTCGATGCTTACTCTGGCTACCACCAAATCAAGATGAAGGAGTCTGACCAGCTCGTTACTTCCTTTATCACTCCTTTTGGCATGTATTGTTACAGAACTATGCCCTTCGGCCTTTGAAATGCTGGGGCAACGTACCAACAATGCATGCTCCACGTCTTTGGCAAACTCATTGGGTCAACAATCAAGGCCTATGTCGATGACACCATGGTCAAAACTAAGAAGGACGACAACCTCATCAATGACCTCGAGATCGCATTCAAGTGCCTCCGAGCGAAGAACATCAAACTCAACACTGAGAAGTGTGTCTTCGATGTCCCCCGAGGCATGCTCTTGGGCTACATAGTCTCTCAGCATGGTATTGAGGCCAACCCCAAGAAGGTCTCTGTAGTCACCAGGAAGGGTCCAATCTGAGACCTCAAGTGTGTCCAGAAAATCACGGGTTGCCTTGGAGCCCTCAATCTCTTTATCTCACTACTCAGAGAAAAAGCACTGCCTCTGTACCACCTCTTGAAAAAATCAGAGTGCTTTGTGTGGACCCCTGAAGCAAAGGAAGCCCTCGCTAAGCTCAAAGACATGCTGACCTCGCCTCTGATTCTTGTACCTCCGAACCCAGCCGAGCCACTCTTGCTCTGTGTTGCCGCAACCACCCAGGTGGTCAGCATGGCCATAGTTGTTGAGAGAGAAGAAGAAGGGCATGTCTTGCCTGTCCAGCAGCTGGTCTACTTCATAAGCGAGGTACTCTTGAAAACCAAGGTTCGCTACTCGTAGATCCAGAAGCTGCTCTACGCCATCATGATCACGCAACGCAAGCTTCAGCACTACTTCGTCAGCTACCCGGTTACCGTGGTCTCGTGTTTCCCCCTCAGAGAGATAGTCAACAACCGGGAG
This sequence comes from Bothriochloa decipiens, assembly GCA_023333625.1. Taxonomy (NCBI): domain Eukaryota; kingdom Viridiplantae; phylum Streptophyta; class Magnoliopsida; order Poales; family Poaceae; genus Bothriochloa; species Bothriochloa decipiens. The sequence goes on from CM041628.1 coordinate 58,770,376, forward strand.
GCCGCCGGGAGGATAGCCAAATGGGTGGTCGAGCTCATGGGAGAAACTCTCTCCTACGCTCCATGCAAGGCCATCAAATCTCTGGTGCTGGTTGACTTCATCGCCGAATGGACCGATACCCAACTCCCTCCAGCTTAGATGCAAGCAGAGCTCTGGACGTTGTTCTTCGTTGGGTCACTGATGATGACGGGAGCCGGCACAGGCCTACTCTTCATCTCGCCCCATAGACTCCACTTCCTCGCCTTCAACAACATGGCCGAGTACAAAGCCCTCATCAACATCTTACGCATTGCCATTGAACTCGGGGTTTGATGCCTTGACGTTCGTGGTGACTCGCAACTCGTCATCAACCAAGTCATGAAGGCCTCGAGCTACCATGACCTGAGGATGGAGGCCTATTACAAGGAGGTCTGTAAGTTGGAGGACAAGTTCTACGGCCTCAAACTCAACCACATTACCCGTAGATACAACGAGGCCATAGAGGATCTGGCAAAGATCACGTCGACTCGAGGTACTGCCCACCTGATGTTTTCTCAAAGGACCTGTATGAACCCCTTGGTCGATTTAGGTGTAGGGGAAGGAGCCACAACATAGGCGGTTGACCCCCTCCTCCCACCTAGGCCTCCTCAACCAGGGCCGAGGTCATGGAGATCGAGGGGTCGCCTCTTCCGCCAACCCATAGCCACACTGGCGCACTTCCTTCCTCGTGGATTGAACTGAGGCCTGGTGTATCATTTGATGGGTCAAGACCTACGTCCTCAACGGCAATGACATGGAGCTTTATCGATGAAGCCCCACCAGGGTCCTTCAGCACTGCATCACCATCGAGAAGGGAAGGAAACTGCTCAAGGTCCTACACTTGGGGGCTTGCGGCCACCACGCTACTCCAAGGACCCTTGTTAGAAACACATTTAGGCAAGGTTTTTACTGGCCAACCACAGTCTTCGATGCCATTAGTCGAGTCCACTCTTGCGAGGGGTGCCAATTCTACGCCAAACAAATGCACCTCCCCGCTCACGCTCTACAGATGATCCCCATCATGTGGGCCTTTGCCGTGTGGGGGCTCGATCTTGTTAGGCCCCTGAAGAAGACAACTGGGGGCTACACTCACTTGCTTGTAGCCGTCAACAAGTTCACCAAGTGGATCAAGGCTCAGCCATCACCAACATCTATTCCGAGCAGGCGGTTCTATTCTTCACCGACATCATCCACCACTTCGGGGTCCCCAACATCATCATCACTGACAATGGCATGCAGTTTATCAGCAAGAAGTTCCTAGACTTCTATGACCATCATCACATCTGTGTAAATTGGTCTACGGTTGCCCACCCTCAAACTAATGGCCAGGTCAAGCATGCCAACGGCATGATTCTCTAGGGGCTCAATCCAAGGATCTTCAATCACCTCAAGAAGTACGGGAAGTAGTGGGCCGCTGAGCTACCCTCGGTCCTGTGGAGCCTAAGGACAATGCCTAGCTGAGCCACGGTGTTTACCCCATTCTTCATGGTCTACGATTCCGAGGCTGTCCTCCCCACGGATCTTGAATATGGGTTCCCTTGACTAAAGGCCTACAACAAACAAACGAACAAGGAAGCACTCGCAAACGTCATTGACCAACATGAGGAGGCTTGAGATATGGCTCTCCTCAACTCCATGAGGTATCAGCAAAAGCTCTAACGCTACCACGACAAGCACGTGCGCAAGAGGGACCTCTAGGTTGGTGACCTTGTCCTCCGTCGACAACAAAGCAACAAGGACCGCAACAAGCTGACTCCACCATGTGAGGGTCTCTACATCATCACCGAGGTGTTGAAGCCTGGAACATACAAGCTATCAAATGGCAAGGGAAAAACCTTCACCAACCCATGGAACATCACACAACTACGTCGCTTTTACCCCTAGGGCCTCGAGGCCTTATACATTTTCCATGTCATAAGTGAATAAGAAGTACTTTTGTTTACAAGTTCAACTTTTTGTTCATACGCATAAGGTAGCCTCAACTCTGCTTCATCAGAGTTGAGCCTCCCTCGAGGGCTATAAGGGGGAACCCCCTAAGTTCCTAAAAAACTCACATGTTTTTGCGAAACTCAAATGTCCTATTCTTTCTATGCCTCGATGCTTGCTACCACTCCGTCAAAAGTGCCACGCAACGCCCTGAGGGGTCAAGGGGCTTTGTGTCGCGAGACCACCCATGCCCCTAGGCTACCGTATCTCCACTCATTCCCTCCCTCGAGGTGCAAGCGTACGCGCCGAAAACTTTGTGAACGACCAACTCAGACAGAGCAAGAAATAGAACATTGAATATAAAACGTATATAAAGGGGGAACCCGCATGTTTTCTCAAAACTTGACATTCTCCTTCTTCTCCTGTGCTTTGATGGCCTACTTTTACTTAGTAAAAAATGCCTCAAATCCCTAAGGGTCGAGGGTCGTTGAGCCAGGAGCTCACCTATGCCTGTGTGCTATGGTACCTCCACTCACTCCCCTTGAGGGACTCAAGCACACTGTCATTACCCAGGGAATGGGTACCCTAAACCCTTGGTTTACTGGACTGAACCCCGCAACAACAACACAAACCCTCCAGTTACCTCCCTCGAATAACGTTTGAAGGCCCGCAGGCTAAAGCATACTGGGTTGACCCACGAACGGACTACGATGGCCCAAAGCCGAAGCCTGCTTGAGGGGCTACCGAACGGACTGGGACTGTACACTCGAGGGTACAATTCGGGCGACCCCTCGAGGATGGAACTTCACCTGGTGAACGAGCCTGCCCTCGAGAACGGAACTTCATTTGCACGAATGGGCGGCCCTCGAGGACAGTGCGCCCCTCGGCTACCAGCTCTCCCGTATGGATCAGGGCACATTTAATGCATTTTACCTACTCCCGCCTAACTGTATGGCTACAGTTACGGTAACAGTTGTGGGAGTGGCGATCAAATCTTGCTTTTACCGCCCATGCCCCGGAATCCCGCGGATCGTACTTCGCTGTTGTGCCATGCCGAGCACTGTGCCCCACCCAGCACCCCCTCGAGACGTATGAATCAGCGCGTTTCCCGCATTTCCCAGGATTCGACCTTATCCGGTGAGGCTCGACCCCTTCGACTCGACCCCCTCGACTCAAGCCAAGTCCTCGATCGCTGACCCTCGACTTCATCGGACGAACCCTTGAGCAGCACTTCAACAACTCCCGACGCGATGGCTGTAGGGCCTCCATAACGACGTACATCACTACAGCAGCACCGATGTGATCGGCCCCAACGCCTTGCGTCACCGGCCATGCGAACGCTAAATATATGTACTCCTGTGCCCCTCATTCACCTATAAAAGGAGGCACCAGGACGTTAGAAAGAGGGACCCGAACGAGAGGATCCAGAGCATAGAAACGCTAAGTCTTTAGATCATAGAACAATACCATGAGACAGTGTAAGGTCGAGAGCCAGGCGTCCAAAACGCCCAAGCTCCAACTCACGCTTCTCACACCTGCATGTATTTTCCCCTGTACTAGCACTTCGGTGCAAGATAACATGAACTATCCTCCCCCCGCTGGACGTAGGGCCTTCTTTGCCCGAACTAGGATAAATCACCGAGTCCTTCTTGCATCACCCACCGGATTAAGGGAGCATGCAATTAAAAATATTGCTCGTTGGAGTTAACCCCTCGAGGGGCAAAACACCGACAGTTGGCGCGCTAGGTAGGGGAGCCGCGTGTCACTAACGATTTCCCACCATTTTTTTGGATGGGCGACTTTGTTTCACCACTTCCGCACGCTACAGTGATCTGGTTTGGGAGCCTGGAGTTCATTTCCCTTCGGCCAGAGCTATGACATGACCCTGCTCTTGATCAGTGACCTGAACGGAGGTCGCGGTATGCCCCCACGCTCATGGGGGGCCGCTCGCTGGTCTCACCACCATGCTTCCATGTCCAGAAGGAGGCCCGATCGACACCGTAATCGCCATCAACCTGAGTCGAGGATGGTTTTCGCTGTTTTCTCCTCGCCCCTGACCGAAGACGAGGAACCCCTTGTTGAGGGATTGTCTAACCCGAGTTCAGAGGTAGAGGGCAAACCGGCAGGACCCCACCACAACCCCAACACCACCTTCATAGTACGCTCATCGAGGAAGCACGACGAAGTCCCCGCTCGATCGAGCCCGCTCCCACACGAGCTGTTCGAGCGTCATCAGCGGCCTTCGTTCGACTTCAACAATGCCACGATGACGATCTCGACAGCGACCCACTCCAACATGAGCACGTTAGAGGACCGCCCAGGTGCCCCTCTCCGTGCAATGACAGATGTGGGGACTGTCACACCAGCCTTCGAGGACTTGGCCTTCGCGAGAGCGCCCGGCCCCCGGAGGTACACCGTCGGTACACTCCGACGACAGCTGCAGGAGGAGGCGCGGGGACAATTCCCCGTTTTCTGCTGCGGCGACCCCGACTTTGACTCCGATCATTGGGATCCTACCCGCGAGTGCCTCCACATCGATGGCGATGTCGACTCCAATCAGGACACCATCGATCCAGTGGCCGCGGCAGCTACCGCTGCGGTGGGAGGTGCTCTCCCCAGAGCAGAGGACCAACAACCAGACGCACCCCGAGAGGCATGCCCCTGTCCTGGAGAGCAAGACGCATAGTTGGCACAAATTCAGGAGATGCAGGCGAAGCTCACCGACGAGAAGGAATGATTGCACCTGCTCGAGCTAACCCTCGAGCAAGAGCGGCGACCGCCCGGCGGTAGAGCCCGAGCCAGGGCCCGAGAGGTCAACCGGCAGATCAACGAGGCAGGGGCACCCGAGCAACCTGCCAACCGTTACCCCCGAGCGAGCCAAAACATTGTCGTGGCGGCTATGCTCCTTCGCAATATGCCCACGCCATCCAACTCGCAAGCTTGGCGGATACAACACGAGGTCGAGGTCCTCCGCCAAGTAGCTGCTGTTCAGAAAGCCGAGAGCTCAGCCTCGAGGTGTCGAGGGGCAGCCTCCGAACCTCAGGTCAAGCCCACCCGGCCCGAAAGGGAGAGCTTGGTCGATCAGGGGGCGGCCCCCCGACGGAAGAGGAAGCTGGCCTGAGAACATGTCAACGACGATCGCACTCCCCGTGACGCGCGCCTTGACATTGTCGAGAACCGCAGGCGCAAGCACGGGGATGCCGAGGATCGAGGGTATAGCGCCCATCATGGAGGGCATTACGACAGCGACGAAGACCAACGGGCCCCAGAGCCGCCGGGTCCCCGAGTCTTCAGCAGGACGATCCGCTGCGCCTAGCTGCCCGACAAGTTTCGACCCCCCACGAGCATCATCAAATACAACGGCGAAACCAATCCCGAGCTCTGGCTAGCCGACTTTAGGCTGGCTTGTCAGGCGAGCGAGGCACGTGATGATCACGCCATCATACGTCACCTTCCCCTATTCCTGTCCGACACCGCGTGTAGGTGGCTCGAGGAGCTTCCCCCTGACCAGATTCGCGGCTGGATCGACCTTGTTCGGATCTTCGAGGGGAACTTCAAAGGTACCTACGTGCGTCCTGGGAACTCCTGGGAACTGCACAACTGCAAGAAGAAACCAGGGGAGTCTCTCCGTGACTTTGCTCGATGATTCTCCAAGCTTCGCACTGAACTACCCCACATCTCTGATCTCGACGTCATTCTAGCGTTCGTTGCGAGTACAACCTGCAAGGACCTAGTTCGCGAGTTGGGCCTAACCGCCCCGACACCGTCGACGAGCTGATGGATGTGGTCGCCAACTACATGGCCGGCGAAGAGGCGGTCAGCGCCTTCTTCATCGACAGGAAGGACAAGGGAAAGGCGCCGGCAGCCGATGACGCCAGAGGCTCGAGCAAAGGGTCGAAGAGAAACAACAAGAAGAAGAAAAATCAGCAAGGCAAGCGTGAGGCTGCAGAAGATGATCTCATCGTAGCAACCGAACACAAAAGACCTCGAGGCCCCCCCAAATATGCCATCTTTGACAAAATGCTCGAGGAGCCTTGCCCTTATCACAAGGATGGGGCGAAGCACAAGCTCAAGGACTGCCGCATGCTTCGAAAGCACTTCGAGCAACTGGGCATGAAGAAAGGTGATGACAAGAAAGACCAAGGCGGCGGTGAGGGAGACAACGAGGAAGACAGAAAATTCCCCGAAGTCTATGACTGCTACATGAACTACGGGGGCCCCTCGACCCAGCTCACACCTCGACAGCGCAAGAGGGAGCATCGAGAAGTCTTCTCCGTCTGAGTCACGCACCTCACTACCTTGACTGGTCTGACGCGCCCATCATGTTCGACCGCGATGACCATCCGGATTGAGTCCCCAAACCCGGGGCCTATCCGCTCGTCGTTGAATCAATCATCATAAATACCCGCCTCTCGAAGGTCCTCATGGACAGCGGTAGCAGCCTGAACGTCATCTACCTCGAGACCCTCGACCTCCTGGGAGTCAAGAGGTGCCAACTCTGACCCAGCGCCGGGGGATTCCATGGCGTCGTGCCAGGGAAAAAGGCCCTTCCCGTCGGCCGTGTCGACCTTCCTATTTGCTTTGGCACCCCTGCCAACTTCAGGAAAGAGACCCTCACCTTCGAGGTGGTCGGGTTTCACAGAACGTATTATGCTATCATCGGCCGACCGGGCTACGCGCAGTTCATGGCGATCCCAAACTACACCTACCTCAAGCTCAAGATGCCAGGACCCAAGGGCGTCATCACCGTAGCCTCCTCCTACGAGCACGCATATGACTGCGACGTCGAATGTGTCGAGTATGGAGAGGCCGTCGAGCAAAATGCCACGATAGCCGTGACCCTCGAGCACCTTGCCGATGAGGTGCCAGATCCTAAACGACACGCCGACAACTTTGAGCCAGCACAAGACACCAAGAAAGTCCCCCTCGACCCGAGCTGCCCCGGTGAGAAGGTGATAACGATCAGCGCCGAACTCGAGGGCAAATAGGAAGCCGTGCTCATCGCCTTTCTCCACGCGAACACCGATATGTTTGCATGGAGTCCTTCGGATATGCCGGGCATATCGAGAGAAGTCACCGAGCACGCCTTGGAGATCCGGGCCAGGTCCAGACCTGTGAAGCAACGCCTGCGTCGCTTCGACGAGGAGAAGCGCAGGATCATCGGCGAGGAGGTTCACAAGCTTTTGGCGGCTAGATTCATCAAGGAGGTCCGTCACCCCGAATGGTTAGCTAATCCTGTGTTAGTTAAGAAAAAGAATGGAAAAATGCGGATGTGTATTGACTATACTAGTTTAAACAAAGCATGTCCCAAAGTTCCGTTTCCTTTACCACGCATTGATCAAATTGTTGACTCTACCGCGGGGTGTGAAACCCTCTCATTCCTCGATGCTTATTCTGGCTACCACCAAATCAAGATGAAAGAGTCCGACCAGCTCGCGACCTCCTTCATCACGCCTTTTGGCATGTACTGCTATGTCACCATGCCCTTCGGCCTTCGAAACATCGGGGTGACATATCAGCGGTGCATGCTCCAGGTCTTCGGTGAACACATAGGCGACACGGTCGAGGCCTATGTCGATGACATTGTAGTCAAGTCCAAAAAAGTGGACAACCTCATCCATGATCTCGAAATCGCATTCGGGTGCCTTCGAGCCAAAAACATAAAACTCAACCCCGAGAAATGTGTCTTTGGAGTGCCTCGGGGCATGCTCCTTGGATACATCATCTCCCAGCACGGGATCGAGGCCAACCCCGAGAAGGTGGCAGCCATCATGCGAATGGGGCCGATTCGGGACCTCAAGGGCGTGCAGAAGGTCATGGGCTGCCTCGCGGCTCTCAGCCGTTTCATCTCACGTTTAGGGGAGAAGGCCATGCCTCTGTACCGCCTCTTGAAAAAATTCGAGCGATTCACATGGACCGTGGAGGCCGAGGAGGCTCTTGATGAACTCAAAGGCATGCTGACATCCACCCCGATTCTCGTCCCTCCTCGACCAGCGACGTCGACTGAACCGCCCGAGCCCCTCCTCCTCTATGTCGCCACAACCACACAGGTGGTCAGCGTGGCCATAGTGGTTGAGAGGCAAGAGGAAGGGCGCGCCTTGCCCGTCCAGCAGCTGGTTTACTTCATTAGCGAAGTGCTTTCGAAAACAAAAATCCGCTACCCATAGGTGCAGAAGCTGCTCTACACCATCGTCCTTACACGTCACAAGCTCCAACACTATTTCCTCAGCCACCCGGTTACCATGGTATCTTCGTTCCCCTTGGGGAAGATCATCCATAACCGGGAGGCCACTGGAAGGATTGCCAAGTGGTCGGTCGACCTCATGGGCGAGACCATCACCTACGCACCGCGAAAGGCCATCAAGTCTCAAGTGCTGGCGGATTTTGTCGCTGAGTGGACCGACACGCAGTTGCCGCTGGTCCAAATCCAAGCCGAGCTGTGGACAATGTACTTCGATGGGTCGCTCATGAAGACAGGAGCAGGCATGGGCTTGCTCTTCATCTCACCCCTCGGAGTCCACATGCGCTACGTCATTCGCATCCACTTTGCCGGTTCTAATAACGTCATGGAGTACAAAGCACTTGTCACTGGATTACGAATTACCCTCGAACTCGGGGTCCGACGCCTTGACGTTCGAGGTGACTTGCAACTGATTGTCGACCATGTGATGAAGGCCTCGAGCTGCCACGACGCCAAGATGGAAGCCTACTGCAATGAAGTGCGCAAGTTGGAAGACAAGTTCCATGGCCTCGAGCTTATTCATGTTGCTCGATGATACAACGAAGCCGCGGATGAGCTTGCAAAAATCGCATCGACTCGAGGTACAGTCCCTCCGGACGTATTCTCGAGGGACCTCTTCGAGCCCTCCATCGACTTGGGCTCGGGGGCTTGCACTACACCCTCGAAACTCCACCCCACGACCTCGACTGGGGCCTCCTCGACCGGGGCCCAGCTTATGGAGATCCAGGGGACTCCTCCTTCGTCGAGCCCGCCGCCAGATTGGCGAGCCCCTTTCCTCGACTGCCTCATTCGGGGAGAGCTTCCGGAGGACCGGACCGAAGCTCGCCGGATCGTGCGACGGGCCAAGTCCTACGTCATCTACGGTGATGGCAAGGAACTCTATAGGCGAAGCCCCTCAGGCGTTCTTCAGCGCTGCTTACTATCGACGAAGGCAAGAGGCTCCTCGAAGACATACACTCGGGGCCTGAGGCCATCACGCAGCGCCAAGGACCCTCATAGGCAATGCCTTCCGACAGGGTTTCTACTGGCCAACCACCGTTTTCGACACCACAAACATTGTCCGCTCGTGCAAAGGGTGTCAATTTTATGCCAAGCAGACGCATCTCCCAGCTCACGCCCTACAAATGATCCCCATCACCTGGCCGTTCACGGTCTAGGGGCTCGATCTTGTGGGGCCTCTCAAGAGGACAACCAAAGGGTACACGCACCTGCTCGTTGTCATCGACAAGTTTTCCAAGTGGATCGAGGCCTGGCCTATCGGCAACATCGCTCCGAACGGGCGGTCGAGTTCTTCACCGATATCATCCATCACTTCGGGGTCCTGAACGTCATCATCACTGACAACGGCACACAGTTCACCGGCAAGAAGTTCTTGGATTTCTGCAATCGCCATCACATTCGTGTGAATTGGTCCGCGGTTGCACATCCTTGAACTAACGGCCAGGTCGAGCACGCCAATGGCATGATTTTGCAGGGCCTCAAGCCAAGGATCCTCAACCGCCTCAGCAAGCACGGAAAAAAATGGGCCGTGGAGCTGCCTTCAGTCCTATGGAGCTTAAGGACAACACCTAGTCGAGCCACGGGGTTCACCCCATTCTTCTTGGTCTATGGGTCCGAGGCCGTCCTCCCCACTGACCTCGAGTATGGTTCCCCTCGACTAAAGGCGTACAACGAGCAAAGCAATGAAGAAGCCCTCACAAATGCCATCGACCAGCTCGAGGAGGCTCGAGACATGGCACTAATTCATTCTGCGAGGTATCAGCAAAAACATCGACGCTACCACGACAAGCACGTGCGCCCGAGGGGCTTCCAAGTTGGAGACCTCGTCCTACATCGACGACAGAACAACAAAGGACGTCACAAGCTGACCCCGCCATGGGAAGGCCCATACGCCATAGCTGAGGTGCTAAAGCCCGGGATGTATAAGCTCGCTAACGACAAAGGTGAAATCCTCACAACGCATGGAACATCGAGCAGCTATGTCGTTTCTACCCTTAGGGCACCGATGCCCTCGTACATTCTCGCATATTTTGTACATTTTCGCATGATAAATATAAGGAGTACTTTCGATTATAAGTTCAAACTTGTTATTGTACATGCAAGAGGTAGCCTTGACCCTGTCTCGCCAGAGTTGAGCCTCCCTCGAGGGCTAACGGGGGTAACCCCCTAAGTTCCTAAAAATGCGAACGATTTTTTCGAGTGTCTCCTCTCGCTTCGCAACTAAGTTGAAAACGCCTCGAACTCCCTAGGGGTCGAGGGCTGTCAAGCCGGAGCTCTCCTTGAGGGATACGAGCCTGTGTTGAACACTTAGTCGAAAAGCAAAAGTAGGCGATCAGAACTCGAGCGCCTCTTCTTTCTCACGCCTCGATACGCTTCGCGATTAAGTAGAAAACGCCTAGAACTCCCTAGAGGGTCGAGGGCTGTCGAGCCGGGAGCTCACCTACGCCTCCGGGCTATGGTACCTCCACTCGCTCCTCTCTCGAAGGATACGAGCATGCCTCGAAAACTTAGTCAAAAAAGCAAAGTCTAGGTGAAAGAAAGCAGAGAAGGCTTGAAAGTAAACCGACAAATTGCATTACGATAGATGCATTCATGTTCAAAAAGGCTTTCGAAGCCACATTGAATACAAGTTACAAAAAACTAACTTATTACATGGGCGTCTTCGCCCAGCCTTGCCCTACAGGCCCGCTCTGTCACCGCCCTCCTTGACGCTGTACCCTTCATCCACGGGGGGAGGACTTCGTCCTCAAATAACTTCGCCAGCGCTCCCCCGGCCTCTCGGCGTCATTGATGAGCCCTCGGCATCGCTCCTCGTTCTCGGTGTTGGTCTTCGAGATATCAGGAATGAAGCCTTGGGCGACCACGTTCATGTCAAAGACGAAGCCGGAGGAGACCACTGCTAGCGCCCGCTTCACGCCAGTATGAAGCGCCTCCCGCACGCGATCACGAAGGGTGGCGTCGAGGTAGTAGATTCGATCGATGAGCGTGGCACCCAGGATGTCTTCTTCAGCACCCTCGATGGGCCCGACCTCCCAAGAGGCGCAGAGCCTATCGAGGGCAACCCGAAACCGACCGAGAAGCGCCCCCTCCACCATGAGGCTCTCCTGTAGCGCCTTGGCGGCGGTTTGGGTAGCGAGCAGCTCAGACTCGAGGCCTAAAACACAAAACAAGAGTTAGACAAACCATACGGGAAGAAAAAAAGAACAAAGGCTCTTTAAGGAACTCATCGGCACAGCGAGTCTTGAGGGTGCGGCAATCCCCCAGCACAGCGTCGCGCTCCCCCGGGCCTCGTCCCGCTCCCGATGGGCCTCCTTGAAGGCCCGGGTCACCTCCATCTTCTCGCAGCAGAGGGTCTCGAGGGCGCCACCGGCACAGATGATGGCTTGCTCCTTCTCTTGGAGGGTAGCCTTCATCACCCCGAGCTGGGTTTCTAGGCTAGCGGCCCGGTTCTTCTCCTCCTGGGCCAAGGCGGAGAGGGTGTTGCGTGCCATGGAGACTTCAGCGAAACTGGCCTCGAGCGAGCGGATGCGCTCCACAGAGCTTTGAGCCTCCCCATGAGTGGCTCCTGGGCTCGGATGCTCTCGCCCTTGGCCCTCCCCGTTTTGGCCTTGGCCGCATTAGCCTCTGCCCTGGCACGCTTGAGCTCCTCCTTGAGGTGGGCGGCTTCCCCTCAAGCAGCTTCGGTGGCCTCCTCTTTGGCTTTGGCGGCCTCCTCCATGGTCCGCTTCAGCTCCTCCTCGATCTCAGCCACCCTACCCTGCGTAGAGCGACCGGCTTCGAGTTGATGAAGCACTTTCTCTCGGCTGTTGTGCGTTTCATGGAGGAAGTCTGACTTGGAGTAGGAATGCCTCCGCACCTCCTGGGGATAGGAAATCGAGGGTTAAGGCATTTCATACGAAAGAACTCCAAAAAACCACATATGGTCTACACAGGGACTCACCGTGAGGTTCTGGTCGAGGCCTTCGACGAGCTCGACACCCAGCTTCAGCAAGTGCTGCAGCCACGCCCGAGACTACTCAGCATCCTCCCAGCACTTGACTTCCATCGGGTCGTCCATCTCGATCCCCGGAGCGCTGGAGTCACCGAGCTCCCGGAGTACGATGCGCTCCTTGCCCCAATGTGGAAGGACCGTCTTGAGCTTGGTTCATGCCAAGGACTCGATCTCGTCCACCACATCGTGTGGGACGCCGTAACGCACGGCCAACTCCGCCGGGGTGCGAAACTCCGACGCGGCGCTGGCATCCCTCAGCCCGGGGTCAGAAGTCGACCTCCTCAGCACGCCAGAAGCCGCTGTCTCCTCCGGCTGCTCCGTCGATGGTTGTGGCAGCTAGCTCGATGCTGCTTTTGGCACCTTCGGAGGCAGCGGAGGTGTCAAGGCCATCGGTTCCCCGAACACCACGACTTGTGGCGCCGGCAGGACCACCATCGATGCATCTTCCACGGGTTCGGTACCGAGGCCCCCTCAAGTTGCACCCCCGACAGCCGCGGGACCATCGACGCCTTCGACGTCATTTCTTCTTCAGCCAGTAGCTCGTCCAGGGTGATCACAGACACCCATTGCTTGGGCAGTCCCGAAGTCCCCTCTTCCTCGGACGTCTCGGGCGGCTGCTGCGCCGGCGGGTCCAGCGGTGCCCTGTCCCTCGGCGGCGTTTGCGGCGCCTGCTGATGCTAGGGCTGGCCCCCAGCTTCCTCCTCCTCTTCTTGCCGCTCTAGCGGCTCCTTCTCCCCTCCTGCTGTGACCGCGGTAGCTCCGCTTCTTGCAGGGCCCCCTGCTCCCGCTTCCTCTAGGCCACGAGCTCGCGTAGCCTCACCGGCCAAGGTCTCCGCTCTCTCGTCGAGGGGGGAAGAGGTGTGGTCTCCTCACCCTCGAGGTCAACGACGACTACCTCCTCTCCTGGTTGGTGGCCCTCGGGGGCTCCTGCCTGGGGTGCGGGGATCGAGGCCTCCGGTCGGCCAGGAGCGGAAGCTCCCGATGTCGGGGCTCCGCCCCCTGGCGCTGGGCCAAGCTCAAGGGCCGCAGATGACGATGTCAAGGAGGCGCTCCCTCCCTCTTGCGTCCTCCCTGGCTTGGAGTCACCACCCATCGTAGCCCCCGAGATGCTCGACCCTACAGCAAGAGCGAAACCCATCAGCCTACCGCGCGCCATAGCACCGAGGGCTGAGGACAACCACTTGGCTTCCCACGGAGCCAAGGGCCTCGACGTTGCACCTGTGACCGGGGCCTCCATCTTTGCAGCTGTGTCCACCTTGAGCCACTTAGCCGGGGCAAGAGACGCCTCCTCGATTCGGCGCTTGGGCCTGGATGAGAAGAGGACGGCAAAAAGCTTATTAAACTGCACAATGAGGATGCAATGAAAAAAAGAGTGAAATCAACAATACTTACCCAAAGGGGATAGAGGCCTTTCGGGTCCCCTTGAACCGCCAGCAGATCTCAAGACCCCTCCCGAAGCCGAGCTCTTCCCGGGGCTGAGGCTGCTTGGGGCCATCGGTGGGGTCGCCGCGCCTCCCTGCTCCGACAGGACCTCCTGAGCATGGCTCTGCTCCGCCCGTGTCGACGACCGGGACCGGTTTTCCTGGGTCAAAGTGGGTGGGGTCCCACCTCGAGTACGACGGGAGGGGGTGAACCCCCTCAAGTCGAGGCGTCGGCCCGCCTTTTCCCACACTGGCGCTCCAAGGCCGACACCGCCGGCTGGGGGGTGCGCTCCTCCACCGCCTCCTCCAGCACGAAGGGGCGATCAGCATGGGAGGAACCCGACAAGATGCGGTCGAGACGCCCCGCCACCCCCTCGACGTCATCGCTATCATCGTCAACATCATCTTCATCTCCCTCGAACAAGGGAGACTCCTCCTCTAGGAGCCTGTCGCGCCTCTGCTCAGCGCGGCGCCTCGCAAGCCTTGCGGGCTCCCAGAGCTTCTTAGCCTTCTTCTTCTCCTCTTCGTCCTTACACCGCTTTTCTTGCTGGGCGGTGAAGCGTCTTACCTGACAGTCGGGAGCGTCCTCCCTCAGTGGGGGCCTCGATCTCCGGTAGTCGATTCTCCCCTACACAAAAACGTTTAGTCACAGGGACGAGAGAAGGGGGCGGAATGAAAACGTGAAAGGCATGGGTCGGGGCACTCACCAGGTCGAGGCAACCCTCCTCCGGCCGCATGGGGAGGCAGTTGACGTCTTTCGCCCTGAATGAGCCCGCGACCATCCCCTTTACCCGCGCGACGACTTCCGCGGTGGATGGCTTCTTGCCGGACATCCGGCACCTCTCAAGAACCTCGGGCGCCGCCAAGGGGAGCATCTCGTCCAACCGCAGCATGCGCTCCATCAGAGGGAGCACCCATCAACTGTCGAAAGCCGAGACCACCACACCCGCCATCAGGCCTGCCTCTCGAAGGGTCTTCATCGCGGCGATGAGGAGACGAAGTCGACACTGAAGATCCCCCGCAACACCATGCGGCCAGTTGTATGGACGCTCGGTGATAAGCCGCCCGGTGTACGGCGGGAGATAGGCTCCGTCGTTGCGAAGGTAGAACCATTGCTCGTCCCACCGGGAGTGGTTGGACATCAACCCGGTGGGAATATACTCGCATGGCTCCTCTGACCTCCCGGTCTTCAACACGAAGTTGAGGCACCCCGCTCTAACAATTTGCCTTACTCCTAGCGCCACCGGGGAGGCGAACCACTCCCCCTTGTAAAGGTGGAGCCACAGCTCCCAATGTGGCGCCATCCCGAGGTAGCCCTCACAGACAGTCGCCAAGATGGCAGCGTTGGAGATGGCATTGGGGGAGAAATGCTGGAGCTCGACGCCATATAAGTTCATTAACCCCCGCATGAACTCGCTCAGGGGTACACCGAACCCATGCCAATGATATTTGAGGAAGCTCACCACATAGCCCTCCGGCGGGCTCAGCTTTTGGTGGCTCCTCAGCGGCGCAATCCACTCCGGTCGATTCGGGTCGGTGACGGGGTGGAGAAGTCCTTCTCCCACCAGCTCATTCAGCCTTTGCCGCGTCACGATCGACGGGCACCAGGGTTCGGCGGGCTGGGGGATGGGGGCCATGGCAGCAGCGGCAGCACAGATCTGCTCGGTGGACGCAGCGGCGGCAACAACAACACGAATCTCCTTGGCGGACGGATGACCGGGAAGGTTCCCAATCGCGACTTCTCGCTCTAAGTCTTTACCCTCACGCGCACAGGAAAGTACGAATTTGGGAGGATGGCAAAGGTGGGGGCGAACAGCGCCTGTCCCCCTTTGTTTTTATACCCAGGAAGAACGACGGGCGGAGTCCGGCGACAGGGAAAAGGTAACTTCCCGCAATTAATGCGCTTACCTAACCATTCACCCCCTCGATCCTCGACCGGACACACGCGTCACACCTAAGAGCCATTGCTCGGGCCCACCACATCTCCACTACCGCATCATTTTAGCTTCCTCCTCAAAAGGCGTGTCTAACGGTAAGAAAAATAAGCATCACTTACCGGTGGACTCTTCCAGGAGAAGATAAACGGGCTCTGGCCCCACCTTAAAGTCTCGAGGGAGCGAAGGCCGGTCCTCGAGTGAGGGCTCAACGATCGCCCTTGAGCATAAAAAAATCGGGCTCTAGCCCCACCTCAAAGTCTCGAGGGAGCGAAGGCCGGTCCTCGAGTGAGGGCTCAACGGCCACCCTTGAGCACCAAAAAAATTGGGCTCCGGCCCTAAGCCTCGAGGGAGCGAAGGCTGGCCCCACGATCAGGGTTCGACAGCCGCCCTCGAGCACCCGAGTCTGGGGTGACCAAGGGGGAGCCAACACGACGCCCCGCTCGAGAACAAACCCTCGAGACCCCTTTGGACACACCCACGGTGAAATGCTACGGACTTCAAGGAATCCCCCCGAAGGGAGGCATCGAGCCGCCGAGACCTATCGAATGGAATTGGTATTCGTAGGTCCATTGCATTTTGCTTTATGAGACCGCCTCCGGGCCTCCTGCCGACCTCTATCGAATGAGGAACAGGCTCTCACTTGGATTTTCCCATTACTAGCTCACTGAGAACTTCGCGGCTCACCCTATCGAGGGTAGTCCGACGCTTCTCACCTCACGTCTGATCGAAAGGACTCGTGAGATGAATGTCGAGGCCGGCAACACCCCAACCGCACGAGGCTAAAGCATACTGGGTTGACCCACGAACGGACTATGGTAGCCCAAAGCCAAAGCCTGCTCAAGGGGCTACCGAACGGACTGGGACTGTACACTCGAGGGTACAATTCGAGCGACCCCTCGAGGACGGAACTTCGCCCGGTGAACGAGCCTGCCCTCGAGGATGGAACTTTGTTCGCACGAATGGGCGGCCCTCAAGGACAGTGCACCCCTCGGCTACCAGCTCTCCTGTATGGATCCGGGCACATTTAATGCGTTTTACCTACTCCCGCCTAACCGTATGGCCACAGTTACGGTAACAGTTGTGGGAGTGGTGGTCAAATCTTGCTTTTACCGCCCATGCCCCAGAATCTCGTGGATCATACTTCACTGTTGCGCCATGCCGAGCACTGTGCCCCACCCAGCACCCCCTCGAGACGTATGAATCAGCGCGTTTCCCGCATTTCTCGGGATTCGACCTTATCCAATGAGGCTCGACCCCTTCGACTCGACCCCCTCGACTCAAGCCAAGTCCTCGATCGCTGACCCTCGACTTCATCGGACGAACCCTCGAGCGGCACTTCAACAACTCCCGACGCAACGGCTGTAGGGCCTCCATACTGACGTACATCACTACAGCAGCACCGACATGATCGGCCTCAACGCCATGTGTCATCGGCCATGCGAACGCTAAATATATGTACTCCTGTGCCCCTCCTTCACCTATAAAAGGAGGTGCCAGGACGTTAGAAAGAGGGACCCAAATGAGAGGATCTAGAGCATAGAAACGCTAAGTCTTTAGATCATAGAACAATACCATGAGACATTGTAAGGTCAAGAGCCAGGCATCCGAAACACCCAAGCTCCAACTCACGCTTCTCACACCTACTTGTATTTTCCTCTGTACTAGCACTTCGGTGCAAGATAACACAAACTATCCTCCCCTTGCTGGAGGTAGGGCCTTCTTTGCCCGAACCAGGATAAATCGCTGTGTCCTTCTTGCATCACCCACCGGATTAAGGGAGCATGCAATTAAAAATATTACTCATTGGAGTTAACCCCTCGAGGGTCGAAACACCGACACACACGTCAAAAACTTGGTAAAAGTGCGAGTCAAGCAACAGGAGATAAGAAACTCAAGCTAAAAAATACCCAAAAGCATCTGGCATGATGCACATCATTTTTAAGACCCTCAGGGCCACTATATCACCAAGTCACAAAATCTAACCTATTACATGGGCCTTCTTGCCCAGATTGGCTCACAGGCCGGCTTCTTCTTCTTCTTCGTCGATACTGGGAGGAAGGACCTTGGGCTCGAACAGCTTCGCTAGCCGACCACCGGGCTCCTCAGCAGCCTCGATCAAGGCCCTGTGCCTCTCCTTGTTTTCAACATTAGTTTTGGTGGGGTTGCAGACGAAGCCGTGGGAGACCACCCCCATGTCATAAGTGAAGCCGGAGCAGACCACCACCATCACTCGCTTCACATTAACATGGAGCGCATTTCGGACTTCCTCCCTCACGACCAGGCCATGCTTGTACAACTAGTTGGTGAGGGAGATCCCACACACTTCATCCTCGACCTTCGCTTCAGGGTCAACATCGTGGTGATCGAGGTGCGAAGTGTGTTGGTCAACTTCGTGTCGGCCCAGTAGGCGTCCTAGAGCATCTTGGCATTGCCCTGAGCCTTGATTAACTCCTCATCGAGATCTGAAATAGAAGACAAGGATCAACCCATGACAAGAGCGGCAGAGATAAAAATCCAAAACCTAAGGAGAAAAGACTCATCGGTGGCGTGGGTATCAAGGCAGCCTTGAGCTGGTCCCATAGCTCGGGGATCTGCCCCCATCCACCTTGTGTCATGTGGATGAACTAGGACTTGGCCTGGGAACACATTCTAAGGTCCTAAAATGAAAAGGCACAAAATACTAAGAAACCAAAAGGAAAAGACCAGGTCACATACCGCAAGGGCTCGGGGCATGTCCTCGACAGCGACATTGATGGCCAGCCGAAAAGCGTGCTGCAGCCACGCTCAGAACTCCTCGACGTTCTCCCAATGCTCGACCTCCACTGGGTCATCCATCTCGAAGAGGGGTGCATCAGGATTGATTGGGTCTTGGAGTCATAGTGCCTCACGACCCCAGCAGGGAAGGTCTCCCTCGACCCTCCCTTGAACAGCCATGGTAATGTGGCCCGCCATCTTGGCTGAGCCACCATGACAGACCACCCGGTCAGCCAAGGTTGGGAACAACGACCCGACCTCCCTCTCGGCTCTTGACGACTCGGCTTCTCCGGCCTTACGCTCCCCTGGACGATATAGCCAAAGGCATGCAGGCCAAGGTCATATAAGGATCCTCGGGCGGCCGATGCCCCAGTGGGCGGTGGGCAAGGCATCAATGCCATCGCTACCACCCCAGACTCTGATGCGTCTGTCGAGACCGCCCGGGCAATGGGCTTCCCGACCCTCCTCCACATTGGGACGTCCTCCTGCTCTGCGTTCGGCTAGGCCTCCACCTCCTCCTACTGCTATTGACACAATGGGCTCGAGGCCACCATCTCCCCCGGCTATGGCTGCTGCAGCAGGCTCGAGGCCGCTGGCTCGTCCTCTGGTAGTAGCAGTAGCGAGACCACGGTTGTTGGCGTCAGGACCCAAGGGTGCCCCAAGCCAACAAATGAACATGTACTGCATGCTCCCTAATCTGGATGGTGATGCAAGATGAACACACAATATTTATCTTGGTTTGAGCAAAGAAGGCCCTACGTCCAGCGGGGGGAGAAGACATGTATTATGTTGCATCGAAGTGCTTGTACAAGGGAGGATACAAGCGAATGAGTGAGAACAGAGACGTAGAGACTAAGCTAAGACTTGGGTGTTTTGGACTCTGGAAGCTCTCTCAGGCGTTTGAGCCTCCTTTCTCTCATACTCGATGCCCCTTTTATAGACCAAGAAGAGGCACAAGTGTATAGGAAAGCTAAAGCTGTCGTAGGAGATGATGTCAAGGGGGCAATGCCAATTATGTCGTAGCCGCTGTAGAGGCATGCACTGGGCATGGCTTGCCTTGTAGCGATGTCCTCAGAATTGATGACCGTCCTCCAGGCGCATCAGGATGACACCACAGGTGGTCAGTGAAGCACTTGTGCCCATGCGTGGTCATGTAGATCCCTGTGGACGTTGTGTTGGGAGTTGTTGGAGCGTTGACCGGAGGTGTTGAAGTCAGACTTGAGGAGTGGCCGATGACGTTTGTGGCCTAGTCGAGGGGAAGCCATGGGAGCAGTGGTTGGATGGATAAGATCGGACTTAGAGAATCCAAAGCTAGCGGCTGTCGCATAGCGTGACAAGAGGGTGTCGAAGGTGGAATAGTGCTAGGCATGGTGCAGCAGTACCGGGCAAATCACCACACATACATGGATGGGCGGTAAAAGTGGAGTCAACTGTTGTACTCAATCACTGTAATACTGCTGTAGCCATACGGTTAGGTGGGAGTTGGTGGGAGCATTAAATGCACTGACTCCCATATAAGGAGTAGGTGGGTCGATGGGTAGTGTCAGTCGACGGGGGGTTGTCTGCTCGGGCAGGCTTTCGTCACTCGATGGGGGGTCATCTGCTCGGGCATGCTTCTGTCACTCAATGGGGGGTCGTTCGCTTGGGCGGACTTCCATCACTCGAGGACCTTGTTGAGCGAGAGGCTATCTTGGTTTGAGCGATGCTGCTCATGGGCTAGCCCAGCGTAGCTCAGTGTACGCTGGTGGACCCGCATCTCTGTTTGTGGGCTTCTTGGATGATTTTCGGGTTTTTCCTGTTAGGGGATTAATTCTTCTGGTAAGAGGGTTTAGGGTACCCCCTTATTTAGGTACCCGACAGTAGCCCCCGAGTCCCTGCATGAGTGCTGGCACCCACGCAGAGGCTCATGAACTGGAGTTGTAGTAGCGATACTTTCCGATGGGTGCGCGCAGGCGCACTCATCGGTGTAGCCCCCGAGGCCTTGGGGGAGTAGAATACTCCCCCGAGGGTTTTATACGTTTCCTTGTTGATGAGTGGTCAAACGATTGAGCCCCCCGGTGGTGGGTTCCTCTTTCATCGAGGTCCCCCAGCTGCGAGCAAGCCCCCGAGCCTCTTTCGTCAAGACCGATAAGGGACAAACCCGTCTTTTTTACATTGAGACCGATCAGGGACAAAACCATCTTTTTCATTCAACCCTCATGATCCCTTTTGTCGGGAGGAGGGGTGAGGAGCGTCATGCTACATTGTTTGGGTGAGCTTCAACGTCCTCGGGTCAGCTGTTATCAGGTAATTCAAGCAAGAGCCGTGCCCCGTTTGATAGGGGTTAACTAGTAGCCATGGATGCACTCTTATTGAAGCAAATCAATGGGTCCCATGGATGCCGGTCCCTTTCGATCGGGCTCGATAGCTCAATGCCTCCCTCCGAGGGGATTCCAAAGTGGTCCCTTAGTTTTGCCTCGAATATGTCCGAGGGGGTCTCGAGAGTTTGTTCTCGAACAAGGGACTCATGTCAGCTCCCCTCGGTCATCCCTGACTCTAGCACTCGAGGGTGGCTGTCAAACCCTGGCCGAGGGCCAGCCTTCGCTCCCTTGAGATTTTTACGTGGGGCCAGGGCCCGCGTTCCTTACCATGGAAGGAATCATCTGTGAATAACTCTACCCATCCATTGGGTGCACCTTTTGAGGCAGGAGATGTAACAACACAGTCCTGGGGGTTGGGACAGTGGCTAGAGACTGAGCATTCAATGCATGTCCCTATACCTAAAAATCAAGGGAGCGGTTAGGAATGGGCATTAACTATGGGTTTTTACCTACCTACCTATAAATTCAAGGGGTAGGGTTCTGCCCAATCCCCGTCTTTTCTCCCTGCTTTCGTCACCGCCGCTGCCGAAGAGTAGAGTTTCCTGTTCATTAGTGCGAGACAGAAAAGAGAGAGATCTGAAAAGAGAGAGATTGGGGATCTTTCCTCCCGTCCATTTGGTGAGCGGGTCTGTGCTATCGCCATGGCATTGAAACTTCTCCCTCTGGAGGGTTAGCTTCCATCGACTGTGACGAAATGGAAGCTTGAGGATCTGGTGGATGAGGTGCTCCTTCACCCCGTTATCTCAGTTGATTGGCCAGAGTAGGTGGTGTCATCGAGCCTAGGAGTTGAATAGCGAGGCTGTTCGAGGACGAGGTGCACCTTCCTTCTGTTGGCGATGACGACGGAGGCCTCTGAGCAAGAGCTGGGCATGAAGGCCCATGTCATAAGTTAGGATTTTGACTCATGTCGATGTGGCCTTGAGGTCCTCAAAACAAGATGTTTATATGCATTTTGAACGCTTTCAAGTTTGAGTCTGTCATTCCTTTTTTGCTCGAGTTGAGTTTTTATGTAGTCTTCTTGGCACACGGTTATGCCCTGCGGTGTGGGGTGTGAGTGGAGGTACCGTAGCCCTGAGGCATAGGCGATCTCATGGCTCAACGGCCCCTCGGTCTTAGGGTTCCCTCATGGCCTTGTCGACTATGTAAGAACTTGCATCGAAGCATATAGGAATGTTAGGCATTGATTTTTTGAAATTGTGAGTTCTAGTCTGTCATTCCTATCTTGCTCGAGTTGAGTTTTTACACAGTCTTCTTGGTGCATGGTTGCACCCTTATGTGTGGGGTGCGAGTGGAGGTACCATAGCCTTGAGGCATAGGTGATCTCATGGCTCGACGGCCCCTTGGCCTTAGGGTGCTCTCATGGCCATGTCAACTCTGTAGGAACTCATATCGAGGCATATAGGAATGTTAGACATTGACTTTTTGAAATTGTGTACTTTTACTAAGTCTTCTTAGCACATGGTTGCACCCCTTGGCATGGAGGAGTGAGTGGAGGTACCATAGCATAGACGCATAGGCGATCTCACGGCTTGACAACCCCTTGAGCCTTAGGGTGCCCCGTGGCTTCATCGACTATGTAAAAGTTTTCAAAAAATGTAAGTTTTTAGGGATGCAGAGGGTACCCTTCTAGCCCCCAAGGGAGGCTCGACTCTATGAGGATAGGGTTGAGCCCACCTATTTTTTATGAAAGAAAGGTTTGAACATGGATGTACTCTTTATTCATGAATTGAGAATATGTATGAAGCCTCGAGGCTCTAAAGGTAACAGTGACAAAGTTGTTCGATGTTCCAGGCGTTGGTGAGGGTCCATGGTGGCTCACAGGAGGTGCTCCGGGAGATCCTCGTACACGCTCATGTTGGTCCTAGTCGTCCGATCCCGAGGTTTGTCCGTCAGCCAAGGCCACCCATCGAGGGGGTGTTAAGCGTATTGGAGTGCGGCCAACGCCAGGGGCGGTCAAGGCGGGGTCATCCGAACCCAAAGTCCATCCATCTACCGAGGCCACCCATCGAGGGGTGTCCAGTGCATTCAAGGCCAGGGGCAGACGAGGCATGGTTGTCCAAACTCGATCTCCATCCGTTAGCCGAGGCCTCCCCCGTCCTCGACGCCTACATCTCAGCGGAGTTGTTTAGGCCAAATGGGAATGGGCGCAGGCCTCGAACAACCCCTATGGGAGCAGGTTGGATGACATTGGATCCACACCCACAGAAGAGATCACACTCGATCCCCTCGATGAGTGCGTATCGAAGCTGAAGTCGGGGTCACCACCAAAACATCCTGGCTCTTCCTTCGAATCCCAGGCGTAGGTCTTCTAGGTTCCCATCCAGGGACCCTGCATCCTCAGCCGAGGGCGGGGAAGCTGAGGAAAATGTCGACTTGAAGCGGTGAAGAAGGTTGTGCCGGCCACGCCTCCTCCCGAGCGCGAAAGTGGGGTGATGAGACCGGCGAGGGGCCCATTGCAGGGACCCTGTATTGGAGCCGAGCCTGCAAAGGAGACCGCACTCGGTCCCCTGGTGAGTGCATAGCGAAGCTGAAGTTGGGGTCGCCGCCCATACCTCCCGGCTCTTCCTCCGATCCCAGGCATAGGTCTGCTAGGTTCCCAACCAGGGACCCTCCGTGTTTCAGCCAGGGGCAAGGAAGCTGAGGCAGATGTTTACTTGAAGCGGTGATGGCAGTCGCGCCAGCCACGCCTCCTCCCGAGCATGGAAGTGGGGTGATGAGACCGGCGAGAGGCCTATTGAACGTGCTCGAGAAATCCGCAAGTGAAGGGTGTTCTTGAAGGATGACCACACAACTGCACGGCACTGCTACGGTGCGTTCGACTACATCGAGTCTTCCGCTGCACCTGTGCGTCTAGTGGTAATCCTGTGACCTATATCTAGGAGTAGATCCTGGTTTATGAGGTAGAAAAGTTTTTGTTTTCTGGCTAGCGTAGCACCCTCATAACCCTTCAACCCGAGCAGAGGGTTTGAAGCTTCTGAAGGATATTCATGAGGGCACTTGTGGTAACCATAAAGCATCCCGGACGCTGGTTGGCAAAGCTTACCGAGCAGGGTTCTACTGGCCGACAGCTGTCTCTGACAGAGAAGAGTACATGCGCCGTGCAAAAATTGTCAGATGTTTGCCAAGTAAATACTTGTTCCTGCGCATGAACTCCAGACCATCCCAGTCACTTGACCATTCTCATGCTGGGGACTTGACATGATCGGTCTTTCAAGAAGGCTCCTGGCAGACACACATGTGTTTTCGTGCTCATCGATAAGTTTTCCTAATGGATCAAATACAAAGCCGTCAAGAAAGCTTCTATTGAGAAGGCGGTACAGTTCCTCGATGATGTTATCCACCGGTTTGGTATACCTAATACCGTCATTACCAATTTAGGCTCTCAGTTCACCAGTGATGAGTTCTTTGACTTTTGCAACAATAATGGCATCAAAGTCAAATACATGTCCATTGCTCATCCTCGGGCAAACGAACAGGTGGAACAAGCTAACGGTATGATTCTCGACGCTCTCCAGAAGAGGGTATATCAGGACGACAAAGATCTCAAACCTGGTTGGTGGCTCAAGGAATTACCTACCGTGGTCTGGGGACTCCGTACCCAGCCCAGTCGTAACACTGGAGTTTCCCCATACTTCATGGTGTTTGGATCCGAGGCTGTCTTACCAGCTGAGGTTGCACTCCTATCACCACGTGTCCAGCTGTACAACGAAGAAGCCTCAGATGAAGCTAGGGAAATTGACATCATCGCCAAAGAAGAGATGGCCCTCAAGTCCTGTGCTCGAATGACCAAGTACCTAGCGTCAGTGCGTCATTATTACAACTGCAAGTCAAAGCCAGGCTGTTCGTGGTCGACGACATGGTGTTATGATGAATCCAAAAGACAGATGGTCTGCACAAGCTGTCATCCAGATGGGAAGGGCCATTAAGGATTAAGGCTATCACATGCCCGACATCCTATTGGTTGGAGACAATGTAGGGTATCAAGGAGTCTAACTCCTGGCACATCGAGCACCTCATACGCTTCTACCCTTAGGAAAAAGATATGTACTTAGTTCTTTAATTATCTCAATTGTCTAATAAAGTTTCCTTTGTTGTTCTCTTTTCCTATCTCAATTCTGTTTTGTGCACACATCTGTTATACATGTGCCCTGCATAAGTCTCAGTTGAACATTGTTCTCTATCCATCGAGAATAGCTTGACAAGGCACTATCTTGAAGCCTCTTACGATGTGTTTCAACTTTGCACTACATGGCACTAGGAGATTCAGCAGTCGCTCTCTAATGGTACTAGGTACCTGGTGAACCCAGCGGTCCTATGCGGTTCACTTGCACATCCCTAGTCACCTGACAGAGTTAGCTTGCTTCGAGGGTGGGGGCAAAACTTAACTGGTGACACATTTTTTGAAAAAACGACCTATGCATAAATTTGCATCTAAAAAAGGGAAAACGACAAAATGTTTATCATCCGCTTAGACATGCCTACTTGTCTGCGTCAGTAGGCTTAACAAGTTACGAGCACCCAGTGCTCAGCACAACTAACAAAATAGTGTTTTTACATAATTACATTATTTTTACGGCCTACTGACCACCACCACCATCTTCTATAGGATCAAAGATCAGCATCATTGTAGTTGCAGTTTCTTCACCTATAGGGTCCATAGGGTGATCTTCCCCGGAAAGACGGCTCTAAGCACACGCTTAATGTGGTCAGTCATGACCTGCATCTTTCCTTGGATGCCTGCGATGGAGTCCTTGAGCACCCTGAACTGGCCATGTAGTGTTCCCGCAGGGCTACAATAATCAAGCAATGGTGGTTAGCATACTCTGGTCCGCCCAGTATGCTGTAGACTTCACACAACAATTCTACATCAATTGACTTACCAGTTAGCTCAGCAATCTGTGCCTAGTCTACCTTGGCCTGCTTCTCAGCAGTTTCTTTTTCCTCAAGCAGACCAGCCAGCTCTGGAGTCATGGCCTCATTCTAGCCACCCAGTCCTACAAGAAGCAGTCATAAACATATAAAAAGCATCAACATGCAATGGGCAAGAGAGGTTTACTTACTGTCCTTGGCTTGCTCCAAGGTTTCCACCTTGTGATGCAGGGCTGCCACCTCCTCCTTGTTGGCCCGTTCCAAGGCCTCCACCTTACGGCGCAGTGCATCCTCCTCTGCCGTGGTCTGTTCTAGAGCCTCCACCTTATGGCACAGGATGGCAACCTCCTCCTCCCGTCGAACCTTGCGCTCCTAGAATACTTTTGCCTGCACCTCTAGCTCGGCATTGGCTGCCTGAAGGGTTTTACAGTCCTCCTAGGTCACTGTAAATCAGCTTATGGTCCTCCCCCATTGCGTGCTTGTTTGCTGCAGCGACTGTATACACGCAGCTTGATCAATAAGTTAATGGTCGGATGTCAAAATAGCTAAATCAATCTTAGTCAGACCTTACCTTGACCCTGTCAAACAGCACCTCCATGGCATCCCGGATGCTCGCCTCAATGTCGTCATCTGATATTTCTTCGTGTGACACAACCTTCCCGTCCCCCAGCTTGCGTGATATGAAGACACGTTGGGTAGGCAGGTCAGTGTGTGGCATCCTCGGCACCCGCGGCACCTCCTCAACCACCTCGGGCAGCATCGATGTGCTTAGCTCTGCCTAGGCCAACGTGCGCCTTGGTGGACGACCCATCGTGGCGGTGATCGGCTGGAACAGTGTCACCCGCCTCTCCGGCTGAGGAGTTGGTGTCAAGATTAGCTGATCAGTCACTATGGCACCACTTGTTGCTTCCCCTGCTCTGTGGGTTGCGCTACGCTGCTGCCTGGCGCCTGCTCAATGGACGGTGCTTAGGTCTGGCTAGGCGGAGGAGTTGGTGTCATCGATGACCGAGCATGGCTGTAAATCACATTATGACCACAACAAGTCTAGAATCAAAATCAAGATCAGGCAAGAAGTATGAATGTCATCGACACTCACCTGGCTGATCACCCCTCCTCTAAACTCTGGGGCTGTTCCCCTACTCAGAGCACCTGGGGCCCCGCTTGTCACCCCACTACCGCGACCGAGGACTTGGTCCGATGTCCCACCCGACCGGCTCGATCCAGCAGGGCATACCGAAGAAGTTAGCTCCCTTGCCTTCTCTCGATGCCCGTTGGACGATGTCGCTCTGGTCGGTGAGCGGCTGCCCTGTGCAGTGTCGGTGGTGGCCATGGTGGTGGCGGTGCGGTCGCCCGGGCTTGCTCAGGCCAAGAGGTTGCAGTAGTGGTTCCTTGCTGAGGCAGAGGAGTTGGTGGTGGTGCGGTCTACACGGGCCTCCTGGGTATTGGTGCATGTGCCATCCTTGATGTCCTCTGCGTCAAAGGCATCATGGCTTGACATTTCCTCTGACGCTAAATCAGCATCAGTAGGTCGTCATCCGACCACTCTGGAGTGGCCGGGGCACCCCTCTTTTTGCTTCCCCCATCTCTGCCATCCAGGTTTAATTTTTCGCTGGACAGCAGAGTCGAGGGCCTTTTCTTCTTGGCAGCCTCCGCCATGGGTCGCTTCCCCGCTGCTCGGCTCCGTGTTTGAGTAGCAGGAAAGTCTTCTTCCTCTGAGCCGGAGATGTCTGCGATCTCCTTCTCTGCTTGGGTCTTCTCTGGCTTGCGCTGGCCAGTCTGCGCATCACCCTGAGGCCATGTCTCCACCGGCATAGCTGACAAGAACACCCCTCGGTCCTGTCCAAACAGTGTCTGACAGTCAGACAAATTCATGTTATACGAACATCATCACCCACCAGAGCACATAAGCTTGAGTCAAAGTACAAGGTTTGTCAGCTTACCGTTGGTGGTGGTCGGTCGAGCCCATATGGCTGAGCATGTGGCTTCGAAAAGCTGCTGAGCGGGTCATACCTTTCGAACAATGAGGCCATCCACTGATTGAAAGTGTCCAGCATCAACTTCTTTGGTGTCTCTCGAGAAGGGTCATTCCGTCTGGAATATTCAAACAAGCGGTTCACTCATTCTTTACACGGTTGGATTTGATGAACTATCCAGGCCTCGGCAACAAATACGCCATTGATGAATTTGTTATCAATCAATGGCAGCAGTTCTTTCACCTGGAACATCTCCTCTGGGGTGGGCAGCTCTGACCACCTGTCACACTCTAGTTTTTGAAGGACTAAAACTAGGGCAAAGGCTCATGTGCGCTAGGATCAAATTAAACACATGAACGACAAATTACATGGTCCACTAAGCACAGTGTTCGAATAAAACAATAGTCATACCATTATTACATAACTATTATCAGAGTAAAGCAGAATATAAATAACGTCATCCAAAGCGAAAGGCAACTAAAATGATGTAGATGTAGCGACTCCATCTCGCCACAGGAAAGCTGACAGCAGTATCACGACGCCTAACATCCTAGATAGTTCTCAGGGAAGTCACCATCCGAGTCATCACTTCAACATCCTTTGGTTGGGAAATAGCAAGAGTGAGTTCCATGTCGAAACTTAGCAAGTACAAGCAGAAAAGTAATGACATACAAGGCTAACATAGGGCACAGCTGAAAGGTAGACTGTGGTAGCATTTTAAAGTAACAATTAATACTTAACTTATTGCAACCTATTCTCTAATCCACTTGGTTGAAACACCCAACCCTTAATTAAGGTTCAAGTAGCATTTAATGTGTCATTTATCATCTCAGATATCAGCATATATCATTAAACATGAGACAACCATCTCGACGGGAACACAAGATAGCCATCCCAACAAAACCCGAGGTAGCAACCTCAAACATCATCACCATGATTCAACAGCTTATGCCATTTGGCTAAATCATGTGAGGATCTGGGCCGCTCCTGACCGTGAGCACAGAGGATATATCGATTTTAAATCTACGCAGAGGTGTACACTTTCACTCTAGATTGTGATTACTCTTTGTGCCCGAGGTGATCAGCCTCTTAGCCCATTACTGAGATAAGCGGGCAGAGGTCACAACAAGGTTCTTCACAGGGTCATAGGCTGTGACAACTCGCTAGCAATGACTGCAAGCATATGGGAGACTTCCTAGTAAGGTCGCCCCCTTCCCAGATCTACAGCCCCTCCCATACTAAATACTTGAAAACACCCTAGCGACCATAGCTATAGCCACCCGTCGATAAGCTGTCCCCCTGCCCATGATGGTCCTGCTAATAGCCCAAGCAAGAGCCCATTAGCCTGGAGATGTACAAAAGTCCCAGGTTGCTGCTCCATGAACAAGTCCACAAGGGGGAGGAGATACGGATACCCTAGTCAACATGAGTCCCACTAGCATTCGTTTCCCCCGTCATTCACCGCCAACCAACGATACGGAATAGCATCAACATCTCCAACGGCCGAAGCCAAGAGGCCATGGCTCCAACATCTTTAAGAAGCAAGTTTTATCTTCATTAGGTAGGTGAAAGTGAGGTAGAGCACTAGCAACCCAATAACCTATCAACTAAAAACCCCCATAGGTGATATATGGATAGAGTGGCTAGTCATCCCTATGGTTTACCGATTTAAGACACATGTAGTGTATTAATTAAAAGTGAATAGGCGCAATATGAACAAAGGTGCCTGCACTTGCCTTGGTTGATGTCCTGCTGCACGTAGTCCTTCGGGTCCTACTGATCCTCGTTCACCCACGTCTCGTTCACTATACGCCACAATCATCACACACGCACAATACATGCAAGCAAACAATAGTATAGAACTAATCTACTCGTCAAGACAATTCCAAAAAGTTTGCTAAAATCAGAGTTAAAACATAAAAGTTATGGCTAAAACAAGACTAGGGGCTAATCTATAGAAAATAGGACTAAAATCTAAATACTTTTGAACTACGAAGGACTAAATCATATATAGATAAAAACAAGGGCTTTTCTACAAAAGTGCCATGGCTGTCGGCGGTGTAACCGCGCTGACGCGGTCAGCGCAATGTGATGCTTACGTGCACCTACATGGCTGCCACATCAGCCAACCGGGAGGTCGGGTTGACCCTCGGTTGACCGGGAGGTCATCCTTGGATCTGGGTCGTTGGATCCCAATCCAACGGCCAGGATTGGGCCGGCAGGGTTGGGTCGGCCGAAGTTGTGCCACCGGCGGCGTCGGCTCACCGGCGAGCAGCGGCGCAACACTTGCAGTGCTCGGCGGGTTGCATGGAATAGTCAGGGAGGCATGGCGCGACCTCACGAACCCAGACATGGGGTCCGTGGCGGCGGCCGGTGCTCGGCTGTCGGAGGCAGTGGCCCGAGCGGGGGGCGCCATGGCCGGCGGCGGGGTCTTGGCGGGGAGACACTGTGGGGCATGGGGAGGCATGCCGAAGGCCTCCAACGGTGCCTCACCTCACTGCGAAGCTTGTGGGGGAGTCCTTGTCGATGGAGGCGAAGCGACGGCGGAGATCGACGGCGGTGGCGCGAGCTCGGGAGGACAGCGGCGGCAAGGGTTTTGCGAGGGCAAGGGTGAGGGTGGCAGCTAGGGCTTTGGAAAAGCGGCACAGGGAGGCGGCGGATACCCTTTATAGGGCGGCGATGATCCTCAGGTCACGTGCACGGGCGGGCAACTTGGGCGGTGCATGGACACCGGCTCGGTGTCGTCTCCGTGAGGGAGACGACACTATAGCGGTGGGCCCTACTTAGGTGGGCCCCACCCATCAGCGGCGGTGGGTGATGACACGGGCACTGATGCCAGCGGCTGGCGCAGTGGTGACACACGCGGCGCACGGCATCGTGCGGGTGCGTTACGCGGCGTGGCACTGGGCTGCTGGCTGGGCTGCTGCAGGCGGCCTGCTGGCTCATGGCCTGGGGCAGTTGAGCGGGCCACGGTGCGGTGCGCGGTGCCTGCTGGCCGGCCTGGCTGGCCGCGGCTGGCTGTGGGTGCTACTGGCTGGCCTTGCCGTTGCTATTTTGGACATGGCTGGCCATAGTTGGCCATGGCTAGGGTTGGCCAGGGCCCACTAGGGACTGGCCTAGGCTAGTTAGACTAGGCTAGGTTAGTCTGAGGTTAGTGGGGACAAGTTAGAGCATGTTAGAAGCTAGAAAGCAAAGCAAGAATTAAACAACAAGCTTAAACAAGTCAACCAAAACTTATGCAGCAGTGTGAATGCGACAATGCATGGTTTCTAACATGCTACAAGTTTTAAAATATTTCATAAAACTTTTATAGTTGGCCTATGAATGTAAACACCTATTTGAAATAAATCAAATTCACCTAATGTTTTTCAAGGTTCGAAATCAGAGTGTCATAGACCTACCCCCCTTAAAAGAATCTCGTCCTCGAGATTAGAAGACTCAGGAAACAATTCTGGATATTCTGCTCTTAGATCCTCTTCCTTTTCTGAAGTAGCCTCATCCTCTGAGTGGTACTTCCATTGTACTTTACACCACTTGACCACTTTACTTTGAGTGACTCTCTCAACTGTCTCCAAAATCCTGGATGGACTCTCATCATAAGTCAGATCCTTCTGCAAATCCACTTCCTCTACAGGCAACTCTTCCCTTGCAACTCTCAAACACTTCGTGAATTGAGAGACATGAAACACATCATGCACATTGGATAGGTAAGCTGGCAACTCAAGTTGATAAGCCAGTTCACCTTTCATTGCCAAAATCTTGAAAGGACCAATGTACCTAGGAGCTAACTTCCCCTTGACCTTGAACCTCTTGAGGTTCCTCATTGGAGACACATTAAGATAGACATAGTCACCCACTTCAAACTCAAGCATTCTTTGACGGACATCAGCATAACTCTTTTGCCTCGATTGAGCTACTTTCAGATTACGTCCAACCACATGCAATTGCTCCTCTGCTACTTTCAAAGAATCAGGACCAAAAACTTGTCTTTCTCTTGCTTGATTCCAGAACAAGGGTGTCCTACACTTTCGTTAATGCAGTGCTTCAAAAGGAGATATCTTAAGACTGGCCTGATAACTATTGTTGTAAGAGAATTCAGGATAAGGCAAATTATTGTCCCAACTATCACTAGATTCTAGGGCACAGGCCCTCAACATATCCTCTAGAATCTGGTTAACCCTTTCTGTCTGTCCATCTGATTGCGGATGATAGGCTGAACTAAATCTTAACTCAGTCCCCAAAGCTTCATGTACCTTCTCCTAGAATTTAGAAGTAAATTGTGTACCTCTGTCTGAAACAATCCTCTTGGGAACTCCATGAGCACACACAATTCGAGTCATAAACTTCTCAACTAATTGTGCTCCACTATAAGTAGTCTTGACAGGTATGAAATGAGCAACCTTGGTTAAACGATCCACTATTACCCAAATAGAATCAAAACCTCTCTGAGTTCAAGGCAATCCCACAATAAAGTCCATACTGATTTCATCTTGCTTCTATTCAGGTATCTTCAATGGCTGCAACAATCCTGCTAGCCTTTGATGTTTTGCTTTTACTCTATGACAAGTATCGCATAAGGCAACATACTCCCCAATGTCTCTCTTCATACCCTTCCACCAATAGTGTTCCTTCAGATCCTAGTACATCTTAGTACCTGCAGGCTGAATAGAGTAAGATGACTCATGACACTCCTTAAGAATAGTATCCTTGATCTTCTGAATATCAAGTACAACCAACTTGTGCTTATACCAGAGTGTTCCCTCTTCATCGACACTAAATCCTGGGGCTCCATCTTCATTAACCAACTTGACAATCTCTTGAAGTTTCTCATTAGTTTTCTGACCCTTCCTGATCTCCTGTTCGATTGTTGGTTCCACATCCACATAGGCTCCCTGAGTGTTGGCCACGAACCCCAAATTGAGATACTCAAATTCAGCTAACAACTCTTGAGGTAAGTCTAGCACTTCTAACATGTTCAGCTGACTCTTCCGACTCAAGGCATCCGCTACAACATTAGCTTTACCAGGATGGTAGAGAATCTCTAGATCGAAATCATTAATCAATTCTAACCATCTTCTTTGTCTCAGGTTCAAGTCCTTCTGAGTGAATATATACTTCAAGCTCTTGTGCTCTATATAAATGTTACACTTGTGACCAAGAACATAATGTCTCCAAATCTTTAGTGAATGCACTACAGCTGCCAACTCTAGATCATGAGTTGGATAATTCAATTCATGTTTCTTCAACTGTGGAGAGGCATAAGCAATGACCTTACCCTCTTGCATCAACACACAACCCAAACCATTTCTAGAAGCATCACAATAAATAAAGAAGTCCTTTGTCATATCTGGCAGAGCTAGCACTGGTGCTATTGTCAATCTCTTCTTTAATTCCTCAAAACTGGCCTGACATTGTTCAATCCACTTGAATAGTTTGTACTTCTCTAGCAAAGCAGTCATAGGTTTAGCCATCGATAAACCTCCTGTAGTATCCATCCGTTCCTAGAAAACTCCACTTAAGCACATCTGCAACATTCTAAGGACTAACTGTAACCCCATCATTGGAAATAACATGCCTAAGAAATGAAACTTCCTTCAACCAGAATTCACACTTGCAAAACTTGGCATAAAGCTGATGTTCCCTCAACTTTCGCAACACCAATCTGAGATGCTCTTCATGTTCTTCCTTATTCTTGGAATAAATCAGAATATGATCAAGGAAGACAACAACAAACTTGTCAAGATACTCCATGAAAACTTTGTTCATCATGTACATAAAGTAAATTGGAGCATTGGCCAACCCAAAAGACATCATTGTGTAATCATACAAACCATATCTGGTGGTGAAAGCAGTCTTCAGAATATCACTAGGTCTAATCCTCAACTGATGGTAACGTGACCTCAAATCTATCTTAGAAAATACACTGGCTCCCTTCAACTAGTCAAATAGATCCTCAATTCTAGGTAAGGGGTACTTATTCTTAACAGTCACCTCATTCAAAGATCTATAATCTACACACATCCTCTGTTTCCATATTTATTTTCTACAAAGATTACTACCATTGTTGGTGTTGTTGTAGCGCTAACCACCTTGCTGTCCCTGATTGTTCCTTCCATACTGATAAGAAGGATGCTGCTGGTAGTTCTGGGAATTGTTGAAGCGAGGACGGCTACTGTTTCCCTGATCTTGGCATTTGTTGGCCTTCCTCTTCTTCTTCTTGTCCTCCATCTTGCTGCGCATGCTTCAAGCACAATGGCCCTATCAACCATCTCTAGGAAGTTAGCATACTTGAAGTTTGCCATCATGTAAGCGAGTCCATCATTAAGCCCTCCTAGGAAGTGATCTTGCTCATCCTGGTCTTGCTCAACATCCCTAGGTGAATAGCGATACAAAGCAATGAACTTGTCACGGTACTCACAAATAGACATGGAGCTTTGCTTCAGATCAGCAAACTCCTTCTTCAGCTTCATTAGTCCGGCTAGAACATGGAATTCCTTGAATGCCTCAGCGAACTACGCCTAAGTGATGGTGTTAGGAGCTAAATGAGAGAAACGGTAGGAATCCCACCAAGAAGCGACTGCTCCCTGTAGCTGACCAGATCCATAAAGAACCTTCTCCCTATCATTGCACTGAGCGATCTCCAACTATTTCTCCACATCCTTCACCCAATCCATAGCAACAAGAGGGTCAGGGGAATGAGAGAAGAAAGGTGGGTGTCCCTTCAAAAACTCACTACGCCTGTACTTCACCCAATCTATAGCAACAAGAGGGTGGTGGTGGAGAATTTTGATTCTGGTGCTGGTTCTGGACTTGGTTCATTGCCATATTTTGCTGCATCATAGCCATCATGGTGGACATGCCCTGCATGAACTGGGTCTACATGGCCATCATCTACTCCATGGTAAGTGGAGGAGGTGGTGGCAGGGGATTCTGGTTGTTGTTCTGGTTGCTCCCACCAGGACCACTAGTGCCCCAAGTGTCTGACTGGGTCCTCATGGTGTTAACCATCTGATGCAAATAACAGCAGGGTATAAGGATATGTAGTCTTAATATATATATCTGTGCTGAATGTAAACTATAAATATGACTGCAATGACATAATGCCTCCTCATATCAATGAACTTTCTGACATAACCCAATTATCACAATCACTGACAGATAGTAACGACATGATCTCAAAACAGATAGCTGATATGAACAAGTGACAATAGGCTATGGCAAAAAACTCATAGAATATAGTGAGAAGAGAGATAGAGCATAATATATAGAGACAAAAACCCCGAATTAACTAAACATAGTCTTAAACTTATATAAATATGATAACTGTGGACATCACCCCACATCTTATCTCAATCATTACAAAGAAGCATATAATGATAAACAAGTTCTCACACCAATAAAACAAAACACGCTTTAAGCACACTCGCACTAGACTCACCACAGACTCTATAAGTTAAACGTTTAGATGTTCTAACGTAGCATTATTTAATACATAAAAGAGATGTCCTAGTTAATCCTAGTACGGCCTCCAGCTGCTCCGTAGGGGATGTGGTCATGTGCTGGTGACAGTGCTAGCCACAGTGGTGGTGGTGGTGCTACTCCAGTGAGCTGCATCTCCAGCTGAGCAATCCTCCTCCAATCCTCATCTACCTGTAGATGCACCTAACGTAGCTCCAACAGTGTGAAGTTTAGCTCAGTGTTCAGATGTGCCATGAGCTGAACTGTGGCATGCAACCTCGGGTTCTCTCCAGTAGTGGAAGCAACTCTAGCAGAAATTTGACCATGGGTATGGCGAGGGAAGTAGCGACGTGTGTCCTCACTGGTCAGGTGGAAGTACTGATCCCTATAAGCAAATAGGGCCTGTCTTGCAGCATCCATGATGCTTGCCAGCTGGGTAGCTCTGTCTGTTGGTGCCGCATGAATTGAAACCACTCAAAGAGCACGAAGGGTAGGGTTGGGGTGCCCAACATAGCGCCTGAACCTCTAGAAGCCTACGTAGACTGGGTGGCTCCAAAACTCGTTGCGGTACTCAACTCTGACCATCCCATTGACGACGGGCTGACGAAGAAGCCTTGTAACAACCCAAAAATTCGAACTACAAAATTTTTCGACAAAACCTCGAGTGATGTGGTGCGACATGTCATCATCTACCCCTTACATATGCATCAACCCTAGCATGTCATGCATGGCATTCACATGTTGCAAGTTAATTAACATCTCATAACAATGCTCTATGTTCGCTTGTTACATTTTAATGTTTCATTTGTTCACTCATCATGTTGCATTAAAAAGAGTGATTTGGATTCTTATTTGGTTTATGTGCTGGTTATTAAAAATAACAACATAATATTTATTTTGACAAATAAATATTAAGGGAATAATACCCTAGAAGTATTTGAGCCATGTATGCTCACTATTCTGTTGCACAAAATAAGCACACCGCATATATATATATAAGTATATATATAAATATATTTGAAAAAGAAAAAGAAAAAGAAAAGAAGGAGACCGGCCCGAGCAGCCCCGTCGACCCGGCCTGCATGCGCTCGACCCTCCGCTCGACCCTGCTCACCGCTCGACCCTGCTCGCCGCTCGACCCTCCGCTCGCCGCTCGACCCCTGCACGCCGCTCGACCCCCTGCTCGCCGCTCGACCCCGCGCTGCGCGGCCCAACCAGGCCGACGGCCCAGCAAGAGCCGCGCGCGTCCGCGCGCCGCACCGAGCCTCCGTTGCCGAGGAGTCGCTGACGATGGGGCCTCGAAGTGGAACCCACGTGTCATCGCGCCCGCTGAGGTCACCCGACCGGCCGTGCGTGCTCGCGTCAGCACTGTTCCCCGGCGTCGCTCCTAAGCAACCTCCCTCGACCGCTCGATCCAGTGTCGCCCCGCATCGACGCGCGCCCGCAAGCCACCTGGACCGACCAGCCCGCGTAAAGTTCCCACGGCCGCAGGCAATATTCTCTGCGCGCGCGCGCACCTACGCTGTCGCCGCAGTGGAACGCTGCCGCCATAAAGAACTTCGACACCCAGTGTTCCCTAGGCCTCTCTCGCTATTCTCTGGACCCCATTCGAGCCCCAGCTGCTGACTTGGACATCCCTTGACCGCTCGATCAAGCAAAGCTGTGATCGGCCGTCCGTCTGCTACCTACCACCGTGACCGCCCTATAAAGCAAGCACCCCGGCACCCTAGGGTTCCCAGGCCACCGCCGTCGCTCTGGTGGAGCCCCATTCCTCTTTGCCAGCCTCGAGTGGAGAAGAGCTGAAGGGAGGAGGAGGGAAGGAGTCGGGGAAGAAGAAGAAGCCGCCGCCGGAGTTGGGGAGGAAGACCGTCGACTCGGAGCCACCGCTGTTGCGTTGGGGGCAGGAAGGAGGAGCAGTACCGCGAGCCAGAGCCGCTTGGACTTGTACCGCACCTCCATCCTCTTCGACCGTCGGTGAGCACCGCCATCGCCGTCCTCTCGAACCCTCCGCCGTGCTGTTGGCCATGGCGCTCCGCCATGAGCGCGTAGGCCCAGGTCACTACCGACCTCACTGGACACACCCGCACACACACACGAGACTAGCCGAGCCCCTCGGACCACGGCATCGGGAGGATGCCGGAATGGAAGCCGCCCAGTTCATCGCCGCGCGCCAAGCTCCGCCGTGGCAAGATCACCCAGTCGCCTTTCTGTTGAGCCTCGACCTCCGTTGTTTCCGGATCCGCGCTCGCCTTGAAGAGACGGACCCCGTGCACCCTAGCTCTCCGTTTGCCTCACCAGAGCATCGACCCGAACCACCTTGTCGTCGACGTGTCAGTACGTTGCCGCTCCAGAACGCCGTCGTTCACCATTGTTCCTGCCACCGTCGATCACCCTCGAGGAGCAGGAAGAAGCCGGGAAGCTCCGCCGTGACGAGCTGCATCGAGTGGGCAAGATGGAGACCGTGGACCCTCTCGGAGTGCCGTTGCCGTGCACCGAGGACCTGTCGAAGCTCCGCCGTGGGAGTTGCTGCCCGCGCGGACTCCGCCGTGTGTTTTGGTCACCGCCGACACCTCGAGCAGGCGTTGCGTGACTCCAACCGTCCGTCGACGCCACCAATTGGAGCTGTGGTGACTCGGTGCGAAGTGTACATCGGGCACCGTCACCATCGAGCCACCGTCTGCCGTCGAGCTCGACACAGAAGTGAAGCTGTCGCCCTGAAGCCCATCGACGTGACCGTCGTGAAGTCCCGAAGCCGATGGGCGGGTTAATGGCACCGGAGATCCTTTGTGGCACCAGGAATCGAGGGTACTTCCGCCGTCGATCACCGAGGAGGAACTCCGCGTTCGAGCCAATCTCGTCCGAGACGGATCACGCGCTTGACCCTCGAGTTTCACCCTTTGACAAACCAACCCTCGAGTTCGACTCTTCAAAGAACCGACCCTCGAGTTTGACCCGTCGGAGGACAGACCCTCGAGTTTGACACCTCGACCCTCGAGTTCTACACCTCGAGCACCATCACCCTCGAGCCGCTGTCCGCCATAAAGCACGTCACCGGAACCAAGCTCCTGACTCGATGACCGCCTACGTGTTCGCCTTGACAACCCGAGGACGATGCACGAGTTAGCGAAGTCTTGGAGCAGCCCCTCGCCGGACGTTTAACCTCGCCATCACCGCCCGAGCTCCGCTGTGGGAGCAGAGCAGTTTCTCCGCCTTCGAGAGTACCCTCGAGAGCAGTAACCTCGAGAGCATACCCTCGAAACCGTAACCTGAGGCCGTGCCCTCGAGACAGTACACCTCGAGACCGTACACCTCGAGACAGTGTCCTCGAGACAGTACCCCTCGAGAGTATACCCCCTCGAGACCGTGTCCTCGAGACAGTACCCCTCGAGACCTAAACCCCGAGACCGTGTACTCGAGACAGTACCCTCGAGACCGCATCCTCGCAATCGTGACCTCGAGACAGTACCCTCGAGACCGCATCCCTGAGACCGTACCCTCGAGACCGTAACCTGAGACCGTAACCTTGAGGTCGTAACCCCTCGAGCCCTTTCTCTTTTCAGAAAATGGTTAAATCTTTGAAAATTGATATCT
>CM041628.1:58818914-58851000 GCA_023333625.1 Bothriochloa decipiens
CTCCGACACTGTGGATTTCCCTTCGCGGAAATCAAGGTCGTTTCAAGCCTCATCAGGTGAACATGGAAAAAGTCATCACCACAATCACAAACCATGAGAGTGACGATCCAACCATCGTGTGTCTGGTACACTCCCTGGACTCCCTGGTCTCCAGGATCTCTAGGGCCTCCTAGTCCTCCTGGTCCTCTTGGACCTCCTGGACCTCCACCTGGTGCTCCAGGGCCTCCTGCACCTGGACCTCCAGCGTCAGGTCCTCCTCCTAGTGCACCATGGTCGGGCGCCTGCTGCTCATCCTGGTCCTCTGCCTGCTGCTATGGAACTAGAGCCTGGCACTGTACGTAATGACCCCCAACTCCGAGGATCACACCATTGTCAGGGTGCTGGCTAGCTTAAAACTCGTAGTGGGGCACGCGTCCGGTCATCGGGTACTCTATGGGATGCCAAGAACGACGTAACTAGTGGAGCTCTTGCAACAGGCTAGAAGTTAGCGCACCATCTACTAGTATGCAGAGATCAAAGACATGCAGCAAACAGTTAATAGATCATGGTAAAGGAAATAAACATGTCTACTATCAAAGGATGATTTATATACAGTGCATGCATAAATATCCAAAGGTAATGTTACAAAACTTAGAAATAAATTGTAGTAAGAACAACATGCATTCTGTGGTATTTGTAGTAAAACAAAAATAGCATAGAGACATGCATATAATGATCATAATGACAAAAGCAAGGTAATAATTCTAAGATAAGGCAATAAATGATCGGTAAATGATAATAAATATAGCTAAAGTAGATGCATATCAAGGTAATGAATAGGTTAGTAAATGAACATGCTAACAATGATGAGATATGCAATAACTTATAAAGGTCAACC
The DNA here is from genome assembly GCA_023333625.1 of Bothriochloa decipiens. Classification (NCBI taxonomy): domain Eukaryota; kingdom Viridiplantae; phylum Streptophyta; class Magnoliopsida; order Poales; family Poaceae; genus Bothriochloa; species Bothriochloa decipiens. The sequence goes on from CM041628.1 coordinate 58,819,792, forward strand.
TAAGACGGTAAGAAGATGACTGTTTCTAGCTAAGGCTTCAGGATCCTACGGTCAACACGGCTCTAATACCACTTTGTCACACCCTGGTTTTTGAAGGACTAAAACTAGGGCAAAGGCTGCGCTAGGATCAAATTACACACATGAACGACAAATTACATGGTCCACTAAGCATAGTGTTCGAATAAAATAAAAGTATAATGTTTACATCATACCATTATTACATAACTGTTATCAGAGTAAAGCAGAATATAAATAACATCGTCCAAAGCGAAAGGAAACTAAAACGACGTAGACGTAGTGACTTCATCTCGCCATAAGAAAGTCGACGGCAGCATCACGATGCCTAACATCCCGGATAGTTCTCAGGGAAGTCACCATCAGAGTCATCACTTGAGCATCCTTTGGTTGGGAAATAGCAAGAGTGAGTTCCATGTCGAAACTCAGCAAGCACAGCTAAAAAGTAATGACATGCAATACTTATTGCAACCTATTCTCTAATCCACTTGGTTGAAACACCAAACCCTTAATTAAGGTTCAAGTAGCATTTAATGTGTCATTTATTATCGGTGTTTCAACCCCGGGGGTCAACACCAACGAGTAAATTCATAATTGCGTGCTCCCTTAATCTGGTGGGTGATGCAAGAAGGACACAGCAATTTATCCTGATTCAGACAAAGAAGGCCCTACGTCCAGCGGGGGACGATAGTTCGTGTTATCTTGCACCGAAGCACTAGTACAAGGGTGAATACAAGTGGGTGTGAGAAGTGTGGGCTTGAGCTCGAGCGTTTCAGGCACTTAGCTCTCTACACTGTCTCACGGTGTTGTTCTATGATCTAAGCCTTAGCGTATGAAGCTCTAGGATCTCTCCTCTAGCTAAAGTCCTGGCTCCTCCTTTTATAGACGAAGGAGGGGCACAGGAGTACATGTTTTTGGGGCTCACGTGGTTGGTGATGTATGACATTGATGCTGATCATGTCGGTGCCGCTGTAGAGGTGTACGTCGGTATGGGAAGCCCTGCGGACGTCGCGTCGGTAGTTGTTGAAGTGTTGACTGAAGTTGTTGAAGTCTCGCTCGAGGGTCAGTGTTACGGTGTCGAGGGGCGATGGTCGAGGCCTTGGGTCGAGGCTCATCGGATAAGGTTGAATCTCGGGATATGCGGGGAATATGCGTCTTGAGGGGGTGCCGGACAGGGCACAGTGCTCAGTATGGCGTGGCAGTGAGGTATGATCCACGAGATTCCAGGGTATGGGCGGTAAAAGCAGGATTTGACTGCCATACTCACAGCTGTTTCGGTAACTGTGGCCATACGGTTAGGTGGGAGCAGGTAAAATGCATTGAATGTGCTTGGATCCATACTGGGAGTAGGTAGCCGAGGGTTTTACCACGCTCGAGGCTGCCCATTCATACGGGCAAAGTTTCGTCCTCGAGGCCGGCCCGTTCTGTAACACCTCTGGTGTTATATTAACTAAAACCTGCCATGTCATCATATGCACTACAAAGCATTCATGATTAGGTCAACCTTGATGTGCATTAACTTAAACAAGTTTACATTTCATAGGTTGTTTGTTTTTCTGGAATGTGTTGTCACATGAAATAATAAAACCCTACTTTTGAATGTCATCTCGAATGCTTAGTTTATATTCTATGTACTTGAGGTGTAAACCGTGTTTACACTAGTGTCAAGCATAGTGTATAAATTTAAGTCCAACCCTAAAAATGATATCCATATTTGAAGTTAAATTTGGATTTCAAAGCTTATTCCCAAGTCTTGCAATTCAAATTTAAATTCAAATTGGAAAGCTATAAAATGTTTTTCAAAAGTCAACTTGGTCAACCAAGGGTGTCATTGGTTCATTGACCTAAAAATATCCTTGGATGATGTATGTGATCACTAATAACCAACCAATTAAATAAGAAACCAAATCGAGTTTGAATTCAGTTTCAAAAACCCTTTATTTTAAAACCTAGTTTTATCCCTATTTCTGTAATTCAAAATCTATAAGGAATTTGGGGAAACTCTAAAAGATAGTTTTTAGATCTTGACTAGAGCTACAAAGTTGGTATATAAAGTTTTTCAAGTTTCCACAAAGAATTTCAAATAAATTTGAAAATATAGTTTTCTAGCATTTGACCCCCTTTGATTTTAAAACCATAATTCAAAAATTATGCATAATTTGGAAAAACTTTGTATATGAAAAAGGTTTGGTTTCAAAAGTTAAACATTTCATAGTTTTGAAGATTTTCAAATTTTATTGAAAAATCAAAAGTAATTTCAAATGTTTATTTCTAGGGTTTTGTTCCCCTTTTTAATTTGAATTCATATTTCAAAATCTAGATAGAATTTGAGGATGCTAGTTAAATGAAAAGTGTAGCTTTTGAAAAGTTATGCAAATTCTATTTTTGGAGATTTTTAAGTTCTTATATAAATTTTTGAGTAATTTATAATTTCAAACGAGTGGCATTTCTATAAATTACTTGAACAGCATCGACACCTATGGGTGGCCGCCATGGCCGGCTTCTCAAGCCGCACCGCCGTCCATCGCCGTACATGCCTCGGCCGCCAACTCACCCCCGACACCCAAAACTTCGCCGTTGTCATGTCATCCATCTGTGCGTCACCATTGGCCTATAAATAGGTCGACCGCTGTCTCTTTTCTTCTTCTTTTCTCCCCTACCGCCACCGTCGACGACCGTCCTCCGCCGTCAAAATTCATCACCGTCGATTCACTGCCATCCAATTGCTTTTGCCAGAAGCTCCACCTTTACCTTGCGCTTCCTCTGAGCCAGTTCATGCCTGCTCTCACCGTCTGAGCTGCCCGCACGACGTCGTCTTTCTCGCGACCGGTCCCCGAGCCACCGCGAGCTTCCTCGCCGTCCACTGCCACCAAGGTGGAAAACATATTTCTTTTAACCCTCTCATCATGCTCTTCATGCTATCCTGCTCCTTATGTGCACCTTGGTCCGCTCTTTGGTGGACAGGACACGCGTTGACACCGTTCTTGCCACCGGAGCGCCGCCGCCGCTATCAGCGCCGCCGTCCACAGCTCGCCTCAGCCACTCCTAGCCTTCATCAACGTGTGCACCGTGCCTGTGGTGAGCTCCTGTATCTGTTGCTGCCTTCAATTTCTTCTATACTGCAACGTAGACGCCGGTCACCGTGGCTCACCGTCGGCGCGACCTTGCCAGCGCCGCCGCGCGCGTAGCCGTCTGAGTTAGAAGCCAGGGATAGCTTCATTTTCTGTCCCAGCGTGTTCGCGTTGATGTCTTGCACATTCTCGTGCGCTCACCGCCACCGAAAATCGCTTCGGTGAGCTTTGCCGCTGCGCCCGAGCTCCGCCGTGCCACCATGGCCGCCGGCAAGCCTGCTGCCCCTGCTCCACCGCTTCATTAACTAGCTTATCTTGCTCCCCGTGCTAAGTTGAGTCCGTAGGTGCCAAGCTCGTCGCCTGAGACCTCGCCGTCGGTGAGAAATCGCCGGTCAACCATCACGCCGCCGTCGGTAAGCGCGGTGACACTGTGCTTATTTTCTTTTTTCTATTTCCAAAAAATGATTTAAATGCTATTTTCTTTAGAAAATCATAGCAATTCAATTATAGCTTCAAAAATTCTAAAACTTTTTGTGTATGTTCTTTATGATGTCATCTACCTAGGAAAAATATGAAACACTAAATTTGAATAATTTTTGCATATGTTAAAATTAGTCCTTTTAATTGAAAAATGCATCTTCTATGATTTTTAATAAATAAAATAATTGGCTTTTATTTTTGAAACAAATAATTGGCTTTTATTTTTGAAATTTATTTTGCCATCTAATTAGACCAAGAGCTTTTCAAAATAAAATTTTGAGCTTAATTAGAGAACTGTAATTTTTATGCCTTTATTTTATGCTTTTAAATAATTAATTAATTCCCTTTAATTAAGGTTAATCATTATAAGATTTGTTTGACCTTGGGATTGATTGATGACCTTGGGTCATTAACCCTAATGACCTTTGGCACTTAAATTAATTGTTTGTGCTTATGTTAATCATGTCATTAGGTCTTAATCAACATTATTTTATGTGTATAATGAATTTCTTCAATGACGTAGTTAACCTTAATGATCTTAGTAAGTAAGTTTTGGGTGGCTTGCAACTTTATCGTGAAGAAAAGTGGTACTCAGGTCCTTAATCTAATCATGCATCCATCGAGCATCATGTTTACTATTCCCTCATGTTGAAGCATATGCTTTTATCGTATAGTTTTCGTTAACGGAGAGTTTAACGTTGACGCACCAGATCCCAAGGAAGAGCAGACTCAAGAGTTGGGAGTTGGTCCAGAACTCGAGACCATCTACCCCGACCACCAAGGCAAGCCCCAGATGCATTCAAACCCTATTCTATTTTATAAAAGTTTTATCGCTTCAGTTATGATATGTTGCATTAAGTAATAGGAGTTGAGTGAAAACCCACCAACTGCATTACCTGTCTTACTTCCATATTCCTTGTTACCTTTTCTAGAAGATGCGTAGTAATGCTTAGCCCTGCTTAATTAATTAAGTGTTCAAAAGTAAAAGAATGAAAAAGATGAGTTTGGCTTTATCTGTTGAAATCATGATGATAGTTAATAAATCAAGTCCGGACGGCTAACTTGCAATGGGAAAGGAGTCCCTCTGTAGTGTTTCCGTTTGTTGATGCCCTAGGTCTCGTGTCGATGGTGAACTGGTGATATCAAGAAACTAGAAATCCACATGCATGAGTGTCATACAGTGGGCCAGAGTCCCCACGTATGTCATGGAGTGACTTATAGTGGGCCAGAGTCCCCACATATGTCATAGTGTGTTATACTGTGGGTTTAAGTTCCCATGTATATCGGTACACTGGGTCGAAGTGCTCACGTGTATCATGTGGTGATATATGGCTGCGGTTGTTACCCCGGTATATCGGTTCATCTAATATGCTTTGGAGTTAGAGTCTCCTATATATCAGTGACCTAGGCCCTAGCTGGGTATATGAAAATGGATTCAAATCGCCGTTGCTTCTCGGAGAAGAAGACTCGATCGATATTCATCATCGTAGTAACAACTTGAATAATGAGTAAGGTTTAAGAAGGAAGTTGGTTGGTAATTTTGATCTTGACCAAGACCACTTTTCTTTCTTTCAAGCTTTTCTACACAATTTCTTATCTCCTGCAAGCCTTACCTTGTCCCTCTAGCCTGCATTTCCTGAGTCTTCACCCCTCTTTTTTGTCGGGTCAGTCTTGTTGAGTACTTTTGTACTCAAGGTTTGTTGAACCCTTGTTGCAGGTGAGCCTCATGGACAGGAATGCTTCGCATCCTGCTGCATGACAGTCATCGAGGAAAGTGACGACGAATAGGATATCTCGCTCTTGGGCAGAGCATATAATCAAGGTTGATGTAATAAGTTATATTGTTATTCCACTGCTACTATGGTTTGTAATAATTCAACTTATGATTTGTGAGTTGAAACTAAATGGTTTGTAAATTTATGTTATTGTAATCCTTCCACTCTTTTACTCCGATGTATATTATTTGTATAAAACTATTGTAATACTGCAATGTCTCTTTGTAATGATTGATCCTGCTCGAAGAATTGTGGATGATTTGGGATTTACCTGACAGACCTTTTAAGTTTTATGGAACACATTCATGGTTATTTGGAGTCTGTTTAGACAATAATCATGCATGTGAGCCATATGCTTTAGAAGGTTCTGCCACACGTTTGCCCGGGCGGAGTTCCGTCCTCGAGGGGTCGCCAGAGTCGCACCCTCGAGAGTACAGTCTCAGTTCGTACAGTGGTTCGTCGAGCAGGTTGTGGCTTTGTGCTGTCGACGCCCATTCGTGGGCCGGTCTAGCATGCTTTAGTTTGTGGATTTCCGAGAAGTAATGAGGGATGTCATTGGAGGGCTTGCACTGCTGACTTCGGGGATTTGCCCAGTTAAACGAGGGCTTAGGGTACCCCTTTCCTAGGTAACTGATAGTAGCCCCTGAGCCTCTGCGTGAGTGCTGGCACTCCGGCAGGGGGTCAGGAACCAGGAGCGAAGTGTGGCTCGGATTTTCTATGGGGGACTCCCGAGGGGGTAGCCCCCGAGGCCTCGGAGGAGTTGGAGGACTCCTTCGAGGGCTTTATTTGTCTTCGGTCGAGGGGTGCTCATCTAGTCAGGTGCGGACCTGAACTGGAGTCGTGGTGCTTTCACGAGGGGTACGTAGGAACGTCAAGCCCCCTGGGGATTTTTGACTCTCTTTCACCGAGGGGTGCCGGGCACGGTCGAGCCTCCAAGCCTCGTGCGGCTAGGGCGGTGCCGGCCTCGGCGTTCATCTCATGAGTCCTTTCGATCGGACATGAGGTGAGAAGCATCAGACTACCCTCGATAGGGTGAGCCTTGAAGTTCTCAGTGAGCTAGTAACAGGAGAATCCAAGTGAGAGCCCGATCCTCATTCGATAGAGGTCGGCAGGAGGCCCAGAGGCGGTCTCATTAAAGAAAAACGCATGGACCTATGGATATCGATTCCATTCGATAGGTCTCAGCGGCTCGATGCGTCCCTTGAGGGGGATTCCATAAAAGTCTGTAGCATTTCACCTTGGATATGTCCAAAGGGGTCTCAAGAATTCGTTCTCGAGTGGGGCCTTGTGTTGGCTCCCCCTTGGTCAGCTCGAGGGCGGCTATCAAACCCTGGTCGAGGGTCAGCCTTCGCTCCCTCGAGGCTTGTTGTGGAGCCGGAGCTCGTTTACCTCTTCGGGGGATTTCCATCCCTCTTTCATCGAGGGGTACCAGGCACGGTCGAGCTCTCGAGCCTCGTGCGGCTGGGGCGTTGCTGGCCTCGGCGTTCATCTCACGAATCCTTTCGATTAGACCTGAGGCGAGAAGCATCAGACTACCCTCGATAGGGTGAGCCTCGAAGTTCTCAGTGAGCTGATAATGGGAAAATCCAAGTAAGAGCCCGATCCTCGTTCGATAGAGGTTGGTAGGAGGCCCGAAGGTGGTCTCATTAAAGCAAAATGCAATGGACCTACGGATACCGATTCCATTTGATAGGTCTCGGCGGCTCGATGCCTCCCTTCGGGGGATTCCATAAAAGTCCTAGCAATTCACCTTGGGTGTGTCCAAAGGGGTCTCGAGGGTTTGTTCTCGAGCGGGGCCTCGTGTTGGCTCCCCCTTGGACACCCCTAACTCAGGTGCTTGAGGGCGGCTATTGAACCCTGGTCGAAGGCCAGCCTTCGCTCCCTTGAGGCTTGTTGTGGGGCCGGAGCCTCTTTACCTTCTCCTAGAGGAATCCGCCGATAAGTAACGTTTGTTTTCTTACCATCAGATGCGTCTTTTGAGGATGAAGGTTAAACGGTGTGGTGGTGGAGATCGTGGCGGGGCCAGGCAATGGCTAATTGCCTGAGGTGTGACACATGTATCCGGCCGAGAATCGAGGGGGAATGGTTAGGTAAACGCATTAACTGCGGGGAGTTACCTTTTTCTTCCACCGGGTTCCACCCGTTGCTGTTCCTGGGTATAAGATCAGAGGGGACAGGCGCTGTTCGCCCCTACCTTTGCCACATTGCCTTCACCACTGCTAGTGCTCCAGAGTCCCTGCTTTCCTACGTGCGACGGTAGGAATTTAGAGCAAGAAATCACAATTGGGAACCTTCCTGGTTGCCCGTCCACCGAGGAGATCCGTGTCGTCGCCGCCGCCGCCACACCCATCAAACAGATCTGTGCCGCTACTGCTACCATGGCCCCCATCTTCCAGCCTGCCAAACCTTGGCACCCATCAACCGTGATGCGACAGAGGCTGACGAGTTGGTGAGGGAAGGACTCCTCCGCCCCGTCACCAATTTGACTCAGCCGGAGTGGATCGCACCGCCATAGAGCCACCCTGAGCCTAACCCGTCGGAGGGCTATGTGGTGAGCTTCCTCAAGTACCACCGACATGGGCTCAGAGTGCCCCCGAGCGAGTTCATGTTGGGGCTGACGAACTTTTACGGCATCGAGCTCCAACACTTCTCCCCCAACGCCATCTCCAATGCCGCCATCTTAGCAGCCGTCTGCGAGGGCTACTTGGGGATGGCACCCCATTGGGAGTTATGGCTCCATCTCTACAAGGGGGAGTGGTTCACCTCTCTGGTGGGGTCAGGCGTGAGGCGGATTGTTAGAGCGGGCTACCTCAACTTCATGTTGAAGACAGGCAAGTCGGAGGTGCCGCACGAGTACATCCCCACTGGGTTGATGTCCAACCACTCTCGGTGGGATGAGCAATGGTTCTACCTCCGCAATGATGGAGGCTACTTCCCGCCGTACACCGGGCGGCTCATCACCGAGCGACCATTCAACTGGCCACACGGTGTGACGGGGGATCTCCAACGTCGACTTTGACCCCTCGCCACCGCAATGAGGACACTTCGAGAGGCAGGCCTGACAGTGAGCGTGGTGGTCTCGGCCTTCCACAGTCGATGGGTGCTCCCCTTGATGGAGCTCCCGTTGCAGTTGGACGAGATGCTCCCCGCGGTGGCGCCCGAAGTGCTCGAGAGGTGCCGGATGTCCAGCGAGGAGATACCCACCGCGTAGATCGTCACGCAGGTGACAAGGATGGTTGCGGGTTCATTCAGGGCAGAGGACGTCAAGCGCCTCCCCATGCGGCTAGAGGAGGGGTGCCTCGACCTGGTGAGTGCCTCGACCCATGCCTTTCGCGTTTATGTTTTGTCCCCTTTTTTCCTTACTCTTGTCTTCGTGACCGAATGTTTTCATGCAGGGGAGAATCGACTACTGGAGATCGAGGCCCCCGTTGAGGGAGGATGCTCCCGATCATCAGGTGAGATGCTTTGATGCCCAGCAAGAAAAGATGCGCAAGGACGAGGAGAGAAGGAAAAGGACAAGAAGCACCAGGAGGCGAAAAGCACGAGAAGCGCCGTGCGCAGCAGAGGCGCGACGGGCTCCCAGAGGAGGAGTCTCCCTTCGAGGATGAGGGAGACGAGGATGATGATGATGTTGAAGGGGTGGTGGGACATCTCAAGCCCCTTCTGTCTGGTCCCTCCTGTACTAACCGTCTTCCGGTGCAGGAAGGTGCGTCGGAGCAGCGCGCCCCTCAGCCGACGACTACGGCCTCAGAGCGCCAGCGAGGGGAAAGGTCGGCCACTCCCTCAACTCAGGGGGTTCATCCTCCTCCTGTCGTGCTCATGGTGGGACCCCACCCACTTCGAGCCGGAAGACCCGATCCTGATCATTGGCGCGGGTAGAGCAGGGTCGTGCCTAGGAGGCCTCGTCAGAGCAGGGAGGCACAGCGACCTCATCGACAGCCCTAGCAGCCCCAGCCCTGGGAAGTGCTCAGCCTCGAGTGGGGCCTCGAGGTCTGCTGGCGGCTCGAGGGGGACCCAAAAGGCCTCTATCCCCTTTGGGTAAGTGTTGTCGATTTAAGTCTCTTCTCGCTGCTTCCCCATTTTGTGGTTCATTAAGTTTTCTACTATCTTGCTTTTCGTCTAGGCCAAAGCGTCGCATCGAGGAGGCGACCTTGCACCGGCTAGGTGGCTTAGGGTGGATGCGGCCATGAGGATGGGGGCCTCGGCCATAGGTCCGATGTCGAGGCCCTTGGCACCATGGGAGGCGAGGTGGCTGTCCTTAGCCCTCGGGGCTATGGCTCACTGTAGGCTGACGGGTTCTGCTCTTGCTACAGGGTCGAGTGACTTGGGGGCCGTGACGGGCGGTGACTCCGAGCCGAGGAAGACGCAGGAGGGGTAGCGCCTCCCTCATGTCAATGTTCATTGTCCCCGAGCTTGGCCCAGTGCCAGAGAGCAGAACCCCGACGTCGGGAGCCTCTGACCTGTGCCAACCCAAGGTCTCTGCTTCCATGCCAGAGGCAGGAGCCCCCGAGGGCCATGAGCCAGGAACTGAGGTAGCCCCCATCGACCTCGAGGGTGAGGAGGCCATCACCCCTCCCCCTTCGACGGGGGAGTGGAAGCCGTGGCCGATAGGGCTACGCGAGTTGGAGGCTCAGCGGAAGTAGGAGCTGCCGTGGGCGCAGCAGGAGGAGAAGGAGCCGCAAGAGCGGCAGGAGGAGGAGGTGACCGAGGAATGGCCCCAGCACCATTAGGAGCAGCAGATGCCACCGGGGGACATGATGCCGCCGAACCTATCAACGCAGCAGCCGCCCAAGCCGTCGGAGGGGAGGAGACCTCGGGACTCCCAAAATAGTGGGTGTCTGTGATCACCCTCAATGAGCTACTACAAGAAGTGGCGCTGAAACCCTCGACGTAGCTCAAGGAGGAGACCTCGGCATCGAGCCCACCGGCAGACGTGTCGATGGTGGACCTGCCAGCGTCACAGGACATGGCATTGGAGGAAGCGACAGCCTCGTCCCCTCTGCCACCTCAGGAGTCACCTGAGCCAATGTCGAGCCAGCCACTGTAGCCGTCAGCCACACCATCGCAGGAGCCAGTGGTTTCTGGTCCGTAGGAGAAGCGGTCGGAGTAGACGGTGGCCGCCATCGCATTGGGGGCTCGTGGCCTGTTGAGGAGGAGGTCGACGTCCGACCCCGGGCTAAGAGGCATCGGCACCGCGTCAGAGTTCCCTACCTCAGCCGAGTTGGCAGGGCACCATGGTGCCCCACGCGACGTGGCAGAGGAGATCGAGTCCTTGGTGTGAACCACGGTCAAGACACTCTTCTCTCATTGGGGCAAGGAGTGTGTCTTGCTCCAGGAGCTCAGCGACTCCAGCGCTCCCAGGATCGAGATGGATGACCCGGTGGAGGTCGAGCACTGGGAGGGCGTGGAGCAGTCCTGGGCATGGCTGCAGCACTTCCTCAAGCTGGGTGTCGAGCTCATCGGGGATCTTGACCAGAGTCTCACGGTAAGTCCCCGTTTGGATCACCTATGATTTTTGGCTTTTCCTGTATGGATCGCCTTAACCCTTGATTTCCTATTTTCAGGACTTGCGGAGGCATTCCCACTCTAAGTCATACTTCCTTCATGAAATGCGTAACAACCGGGAGGAAGTGCTTCGCCAACTCGAGGCCGGCCGTTCTGCGCAGAGCAGGGTGGCCGAGGTCGAGGAGGAGGTGAAGCGGGCCAGAGAGGAGGCAGCCAGGGGCAAGGAGGAGGCCGCCCAGGCGAAGGAGGACACTGAGGCAGCTCAAGGTGAAGCCGCCTGAGTCAAGGAGGAGCTCCAGCAGGTCAAGGAGGAGGTCGACGCGGCTAGGGGCGAAGCGGAGGAGGCCAAGAGCGATGCGCTCGTGCTCAAGAGCACGTCAAGCTGCTCACGGAGGAGGCCCGAGGCTTCGTGGAGCATATCTGCTCGCTCGAGGCCAGTCTGGCTCAGATCTCCATGGCACGTGACACCTCTCCACCTTGGTCAAGGAGCAGAAGGGTCAAGCCGATAGCCTGGACGCCAAGCTCGAGGTGATGAAGGCTACCCTTCGAGAGAAGGAGCAAGCCATCATCTTGGCTGGTGGTGCCCTCGAGACCCTCTAGTGTGAGAAGATCGACTTGACTCAGGCTTTCAAGGAGGCCCAGCGGAAGCGAGACGAGGCTTGGGAGGAGCGCGACGCCATGCTGGAGGACTGCAGCGCCCTCCAGACCCGCTGTGCCAGTAAGTTCCTTGGTGGGCTTTGACCTTTTTCTTTTCGTGTGACTTGTTTAACTCTTGTTTTGTCTTTCAGGCCTTGAGTCTGAGCTGCTCTCCACTCAGACCACTGCCAAGGCACTACAGGAGGGCCTCGTGGTGGAGGGGGTGCTTCTCGGCAGGTTTCGGGTTGCCATCAACAGGCTCTGTACCTCCTGGGAGGTCAAGCCCGTCGTGGTGGCTAAAGAAGATGTCCCAGGGGCCGTGCTCATCGACTGGCTCTACCAGCTCGATGCCAACCTTCAGGATCGTGTGCGGGAGGCACTCCACACCTGTGTGAAGCGCGTGCTGGCGGTGGTTTCCTCCAGCTTCGTCTTCGACATGGACATCGTTGCCCAAGGCTTCGTCCCTGACATCTCGAAGACCGATGCCGAGAATGAGGAGCAGTGCCGGGGGCTGATTCGGGATGCCGAGAGGCCGGGGGAAGCGCTGGTGAAGCTGTTCAAGGATGAAGTCCTCCCCCCAAAGATGAAGGGTATACCGTAGAGGAAGGCGGCGACGGAGACGGCGGAGGGGGCCTGTAGGGCAAAACTGGGCGAAGGTACCAATGTAAATAAGTTAGTTTTTGTAACTTATATTCAGTATGGCCTCGGGGGCCCTTAAAACATCTATGCATCTATCGTAATGCATTTGGATATTTCAAGTTCGAGTCTTCTCTGTTTTCTTTCGCCTAGATTTTGCTTTTTTGACCAAGTCTTTGATGCGTGCTCGTATCCCTTGAGGGGGAGCGAGGTACCATAGCCCAGAGGTGTAGGAGAGCTCCCGGCTCGACAGCCCTCGACCCTTAGGGAATTCGAGGTGTTTTCTTCTTAGTCGTGAAGCGCGTCAAAGCGAAGGAAAGAAGAGATGCTTGAGCTTCGATCATCTGACCTTTGCTTTTCGACTAAGTGTTCGACGCATGCTTGTATCCCTCGAGGGGGGAGTGAGTGGAGGTACCGTAGCCCTGGGGCGTAGGAGAGCTCCCAGCTCGACAGCCCTCATCGACCTTGAGGGAGTTCGAGGTGTTTTCTACTTAGTTATGAAGCAAAACGAGACGCTCGATTTTTTTGAAAAAATCATTCATATTTTTAGGAACTTAGGGGGTTCCCCCCGTTAGCCCCCGAGGGAGGCTCGACTCTGGCGAGACAGGGTTGAGGCCACCTCTTGCATGTATAATAATGAGTTTGAACTTATAATCGAAAGTACTTCTTATATTTGTCATGCGAAAATGTACGAAACATGTGAGAATGTACAAGGGCATCGATGCCCTAGGGGTAGAAACGACATAGCTGTTCGATGTTCCATGCGTTGGTGAACGTTTTGCCCTTGTTGTTTGCTAGCTTGTCATAGTCTCCATACTCGATGCATTCGATGTCGCAGTCGTACTCATGCTCATAGGAGGAGCTGATGCTAATGATGCCCCTGGGTCCCAGCATCTTGAGCTTGAGGTAGGTGTAGTTTGGGATCGCCATGAATTGCGCATAGCCTGGTTGGCCAATGATGGTGTGATAGGTTCCGTGAAACCCAACCACCTCAAAGGTGAGGGTTTCTTTCCTGAAGTTGGCGGGGGTGCCAAAGCAGACGGGAAGGTCAATGCGGCCGATGGGAAGAGCCTTCTTCCCTGGTACAACGCCATGGAAGCCCCCGACGCTGGGTTGGAGTTGGCACCTCTTGACCCCCACGAGGTTGAAGGTCTCGAGGTAGATGATGTTCAGGCTACTACCACCGTCCATGAGGACCTTCGTGAGGCGGGTGTTGACGATGATTGGGTCAACGATGAGTGGATAGGCCCCAGGGTTGGGGACACGATCCGGGTGGTCAACGCGGTTGAACATGATGGGCGCATTAGACCAGTCGAGGTAGTGGGGTGTCACGACTCGGGTGAGAAGACTTCTCGATGCTCCCTCTTGCGCTGTTGAGGCGTGAGCTGGGTCGAGGGGCTCTGTAGATCATGCTCCCTCTTCCCCATTGTCTCCCTCATTGTCGTGCTGGTCTTTCTTGTCGTCACCCTTCTTGACGCCCAGTTGCTTGAAGTGCTTTCAAAGCATCCGGCAGTCCTTGATTTTGTGTTTCGCCCCGTCCTTGTGATAAGGGCAAGGCTCCTTGAGCATCTTGTCGAAGATGGCCCCTTCGGGGGGACCTCAAGTTTTTTTGCGTTTGGCTATTGCTTGCCTTGCTGATCCTTCTTCTTCTTCTTCTTGTTCTTCTTTGAACCTTTGTTCGAGCCTCCGGCATCGACTACTGGTGCCTTTCTCTTGTCTTTTTAGTTGTCAAAGAAGGCTCCGACCGCCTTCTCGCCAGCCATGTAGTTGGCGACCACATCCATGAGCTCGTCAATGGTGTTAGGGCGGTTGCACCCCAACTCGCTAACTAGGTCCTTGCAGGTTGTACCTGCAACAAACGCTAGAATTATATCAAGATCAGAGATGTGGAGGAGTTCAGTTCAGAGCTTGGAGAAACACCGAGCAAAATCACGCAGAGACTCCCCTGGTTTCTGCTTGTAGTTGCGCAGTTCCTAGGAGTTTCTAGGCCGCACGTAGGTGCCCTTGAAGTTCCCCTCGAAGATCCAGACCAGGTCGACCCAGTCGTGAATCTGGTCAGGGGGAAGCTCCTCGGGCCACCTACGCGCGGTGTCGGATAGGAACAGGGGAAGGTGATGTATGATCGCACGGTCGTCACGTGCCCCGCCTGCCTAAAAAGCCAGTCAAAAATTGGCTAGCCAGAGCTCAGGTTTGGTTTCGCCATTGTACTTGACGATGCTTGTGGGGGGTCAAAACTTGTCGGGCAGCCGGGCATTGCGGATCGCCCTGCTAAAAACTTGGGGACCCGGTGACTCCGGGGCCCGTCGGTCTTCATCGCTGTCATAACGTCCCCCACGATGGGCACTGTACCCTTGATCCTCGGCGTCCCCGTGTTTGCGCTTGTGGTTTTTGATGATATCGAGGCGCGCGTCACATGGGGCGCTGTTGTCTATGATATGATCTCGGGCTGGTGTCTTCTTCACTCGGGGGGCCGCCTCTTGATCGATCGAGCCCTCCCTTTTGGGCTGGGAGGGCTCATCCTATGGTTTAGGAGCTGCCCCTCGATGCCTCGAGGCTGAGCTCTTGGCTTGCTGAATAGCAGCAACTTGGAGGAGACCCTCGATCTCGCGTTGTACCCGTAGAGCTTGCGAGTTGGATGGTGCGAGCATATTGTGAAGAAGCATAGCCGCCGCCACAATGTTTTGGCTTGCTTGAGGGTAACGGTTGATGGGATGTTCAAGTGCCCCACCCTCGTTGATCTGCCGGTTGACCTCTCGGGCCCTGGCTCAGGCTCTTCCACCGGGTGGTGGTTGCTCCTGCTCGAGGGTTCACTCGAGCTGACGTAGTCGTTCCTGGTCATCAGTGAGTTTAGCCTGCAACTCCTGAATTTGTGCCAGCTATGCGTCCTGCTCGTCAGGACGGGGGCACACCTCTTGGGGTGCAACTGGTTGTCAAACCTCTACTCTGGGGTTGCCCCTCCCGCCGCAGCGGCAGCCACATCGGTCATCGGATCGACAGTGTCCTCACTGGAGGCAACGTCACCATCGATGTGGAGACACTCGTGGGTAGGGTCCCAATGGTCAGAGCTGGAGTCGTGGTCACCATAGTAGAAGATGGGGAACTGTCCCCGTGCCTCCTCCTGCAGCTGCTGTCAGAGTGTGCCGACGGTGTACCTTCGGGGGCCGGGTGCTCTCGCGAAGCCCAAGTCCATGGAGGCCGGCATGACCATCCCCACGTCCATCATTACTTGAAGGAGGGCGCCTGGGCGGTCCCCTATCATGCTCATGTTGGCACAGGTCAAGGTCGAGAACACCTTTGCAACATTGTTGAGGCCGAATGGGAACTGCCGACGATGCTCGAACAGCTCGTGCGGAAGTAGGCTTGATGTAGTGGGGGTTGCACGCATCGGGGGAGCTCTACCGGGCTCCCTCAATGAGTGCATTGTGAAGGTGAAGTTGAGGTTGTCGTGGCGCCCTGCTGGTCTATCCTCTGCTCCTGAACTCAGGTCAGATAATCCCCCAACAAGGGGCTCCTCATCACCGGTCAGGAGCGAGGGTAATGCAGCGGACATCAATCTCGACTCAGGTTGATGGCAATGATGGCGCCGATCACGCCTCCTAGTTGTGGCCGCATGGTGGCGAGACCGATGAGTGCCCCTTCGTGAGTGTGGGGCCACACTATGACCTCTGCTTGGGTCACTGATCGAGAGCAGGGTCATGTCATAGCCCTGTCCAAGGGACATGAACTCTAGGGTCCTGAACCAGATCACCGTAGCACGAGGAAGTGGTGAAACAGAGTTGCCCATCCAGAAAGAATGGTGGGAAATTGTTGGTAACACACAGGACCCGTACCTGGCGCGCCAACTATAGGTGTTTCGACCCCGGGGGTCAACACCAATGAGTAAATTCATAATTGTGTGCTCCCTTAATCTGGTGGGTGATGCAAGAAGGACACAGTGATTTATCCTGGTTCGGGCAAAGAATGCCCTACTTCCAGCGGGGGGAGGATAGTTCATGTTATCTTTCACTGAAGCGCTAGTACAGGGGTGAATACAAGCGGGTGTGAGAAGTGTGGGCTTGAGCTCGAGCGTTTCAGGCGCTTAGCTCTCTACACTGTCTCACGGTGTTGTTTTGTGATCTAAGCCTTAGCGTATGAAGCTCTAGGATCTCTCCTCTAGCTAAAGTCCTGGCTCCTCCTTTCATAGATGAAGGAGGGGCACAGGAGTACATGTTTTTGGGGCTCACGTGGTTGGTGATGTATGACGTTGATGCCGATCATGTCGGTGCCGCTGTAGAGGCATATGTCGATATGGGAAGCCCTGCGGCCGTCGCATCGGTAGTTGTTGAAGTGTTGACCAAAGTTGTTGAAGTTCAGCTCGAGGGTCGGCGTGACGGTGTCGAGGGGTGATGGTCGAGGCCTTGGGTCGAGGCTCACCGGATAAGGTTGAATCTCGGGATATGCAGGGAATATGCGTCTCGAGGGGGTGCTCGGTATGGCACAGCAGTGGTACGATCCACGGGATTCCAGGGTATGGGCGGTAAAAGCAGGATTTGACTGCCATACCCATAGCTGTTTTGGTAACTGTGGCCATATGGTTAGGCGGGAGCAGGCAAAATGCATTGAATGCGCTTGGATCCGTACTGGGAGTAGGTAGCCAAGGGTTTTACCACGCTCGAGGGCTGCCCATTCGCACGGGCAAAGTTCCATCCTCGAGGCCGGCCCGTTCGCCCGGGCAGAGTTCCGTCCTCTAGGGGTCGCCCGAGTTGCACCCTCGAGAGTACAGTCTCGGTCCGTGTGGTGGTTCGTCGAGCAGGTTGTGGCTTTGGGCTGTCGATGCCCGCTCATGGGCTGGTCCAGCATGCTTTAGTTTGTGGATTTCCGAGCTGTAATGAGGGATGTCATTGGAGGGCTTGCGTTGCTGACTTTGGGGATCCACCAAGTTAAACAAGGGCTTAGGGTACCCCTTTCCTAGGTAACCGACATTTATCATCTCAGATATGAGCATATATCATTAAACATGAGAGAACCATCTCGAAGGGAACACAGGATAGCCATCCCGATGAAACCAGAGGTAGCAACCTCAAACATCATCACCATGATTTAACAACTTATACCATTTGGCTAAATCATGTGAGGATCCGGGCCACTCGTGACTGTGAGCATGGACGATATATCAATTTTAACTCTATGCAGAGGTGTACACTTTCACTCTAGATTGTGATTACTCTTTGAGCCCAAGGTGATTAGCCTCTTTGCCCATTACCAAGATAAGCTGGCAGAGGTCACAACAAGGTTCTTCATAGGGTAATAGGCAGTGACAACTCGATAGCAATGAGTGCAAGCATAGGGGAGACTTCCCCGTAAGGTAGCCCCTTCCCGGACTACAGCCCCTCCAATACTAAATACTTGAAAACACCCCAGCGACCACAGCTATAGCCACCCGTCGGTAAGCTGTCCCCCTGCGCATGATGGTCCTGCTAATAGACTAAGACAGAGCCCATTAGCCTGGAGATGTATGAAAGTCCTAGGTTGCCGCTCCACGAACAGGTCCACAAGTGGGAGGAGATACGGATACCCTTGTCAACATGAGTCCCACTAGCATCCGTTTCCCCCGTCATTCTCCGCCAACCAATGATGCGAAACAGCATCAACTTCTCCAACGGCCAAAGCCAAGAGCCCATGGCTCCAACATCTTTAAGAAGCAACTTTTATCTTCATTAGGCAGGTGAAAGGTGAGGTAGAGCACTAGCAACCTAATAATCGATCAACTAAAAATCCCCATAGGTGATATATGGATAGAGTGGCTAGTCATCCCTATGGTTTGCCGATTTAAGACACATGCAGTGTATTAATTAAAAGTGAATAGGTGCAATATGATCAAAGGTGCCTGCACTTGCCTTGGTTGATGTCCGGCTGCACGTAGTCCTCCGGGTCCTGCTGATCCCCGTTCACTATAACACCCTGATTTTTGAAATTTAAATCTTAAATGAATTTGAGTTTATATCTGCATAGATGCTTTACATTCATATGCTAACTATAAAAATTTTATGAATTACTTTAAAATATGTAGCACGTTAGAAACCATACGTTGTTGCATTCATGCTGCTGCACAGTTTTGGTTGAATTGTTTGAGGCTGTTGTTTAATTCTTGCCTTGCCTTCTACTTTTAAACATGCTCTAACTTGTCTCCTCTAACCCGTAGACTAACCTATCTACTCTAACTAGCCTAGGCCAGTCTCTAGTGGACCCTGGCCAACCACAGCCCTTACTGGCCAAATATGGCCAGCCCTAGCCGGCCATGGCGAGCACTGGCCAGCCATGGCCAAGGCAACAGAAGCAGCAGCCGGCCAGCGGTGGCCAGGCTTGGCCACAGCTGGCCAGGCCAGCCACCAGCGGCCAAGGCCAGCCAGCGCAGCCCAGCTAGCTTGGCCCGGCTAGCCCGCAGCGCAGCAGGCCGCAAGCCAGCCCAGCAGCCGTGGCCCGCTTAGTAGCCCGCGTGCGTGCAGTGGGCCGGCCCAGCAAGCCGCGCGCCATGCCCGCCCCCTCGACGCCTGCATTAGCGCTGCGTCAGCCGCTGGCATCAGCAATGCGCCAGCGCCGTGCCGCTCACACACAGCAGCTGACAGGTGGGGCCCACCCGAGCGGGGCCCACCGCTACAGTGTTGTCTCCCTCACGGAGATGACACCGAGTCGGTGTCCGCGCGCCGCCCGATTCGCCCGCCCACGCGTGTGACCCGAGGATCCTCGCCGCTCTATAAAGGGCATCCGCTGCCTCCCTGCGTCGCTTTTCCAAAGCCCTAGCCACCACCCTCGCCGTCGCCCTCGCGAAAACCCTAGCCGTCATCGTCCTACGCCGTTCGTCCGCTGTCGTCGATCTCGCCTCCGCCGCCGTCCGCCGCTGAGGTGGGCCATCCCTGAGCTCTGCAAGACCCTGAAGGCCATCTTGCCACCATCTGAGGTTGCCCTAGCCCTCTCCATGTGCCATCGTAGGTCCATCGGTCGCCGGTTATGGCGCCGCCGCCATCGGGCCCTGCCACCGGCCATCACCCGCTATCATGGGACCCATAATCGAGTCCGTGGGGTCGCGAAACGCCTTTCCATGTCCTTCGCCTTGTCAGTCGAGTGCCAGAGCACCATTTCAGCCAGCTCCAGTGAGCACGCGCCGACTTGGACGTCGCTCCGATGACTTGGACCGCTGGACATCCGCCCACCGTTGGATCTGAGCCGGGCGGCTCAGATCTGCACTTGACCGCCGATCAACCATGGGTCAATAGGGCCCGCGCCTGCTAACATGTCAGCTGACGTGGCTGCCACGTAGGCGCCATGCCAGCGCCACGTGTACGATGACCGCGTCAACGCAGTCAAGACGCCGACAGCCTTAGCACTTTTATAGGTAGGCCCTTGTCCTTTTCTTTAATTATGATTTAGTCCTTCACAGTTCAAAAGTATTTAGGTTTTAGTCCTGTTTTCTGCAGATTAGCCCCTAGTCTTGTATAGGCCATAACTTTCACATTTTAACTCTGATTTTAGCAAACTTAAATTTTTTGGAATTGTCTCGACGAGTAGAATAGTTCTATGCTATTGTTTGCTACTGTTGAGATGTTTTTGTGTACTGCCCTAATTAAAGTATGTTTGCTTGCATGTATTGCTCGTGTGTGATGATTGTGGCGTATAGAGAACAACATGTGGGTGTACGAGGATCAGCAGGACCCGGAGGACTATTTGCAGCAGGACATCAACCAAGGCAAGTACAGGCACCTTTGATCATTTTGCGCCCATTCATGTTTAAGTAAATACATTGCATGTGTTTTAAATTGGCAAACCATATGGGGGTATTAGTTGTTAGGTTTTAGGTTGCTATTGCTCTGTGTCACCTTTCACCATTTAATGAAGATAAAACTTGCTTCTTAACTTGTTGAGCCTTGGGCTCTTAGCTTCGGTCGTTGGAGAAGTTGATGCATGTCTGCATCGTTGGTTGGCGGTGAAAGAAGGGGGAACAGATGTCAGTGGGCTCGTAGCAACGGGGGCATCTGTATCTCCTCCCCATTGTGGTCCTTGGCAACCTATTACTTCCATACATCTCTAGGCTAATGGTCTCTGGCTTGGTCTATTAGCAGGACCATCATGGGCAGGGTGGACAGCTTACCGACGGGTTGCCATAGCCATGGTCACTGGGGTTTGTTTACAAGTATTTAGTATGGAGGGGCTAGGGATCCGTGTAGGGGGCGGCCTCACGGGGAAGTCACCCATATGCTTGGACTCAAGGCTAGCGAGTTGTTACTGCCTATGACCCTGTGAAAAGCCTCGTTGTGACCTCTGTCGGCCTATCTCGGTAATGGGCTAAGAGGTTGGCCGCCTCGGGCAAAAGAAGAATCATAACCTAGAGTGAAAGTGTACACCTCTGCATAGAGTTAAAATCGATATATCATTTGTGCTCATGGTCATGAGCAGCCCAGATCCTTGCATGATTAGCCAAATGGTTTAAGCTGTTAAATCATGGTGATGTTGTGAGGTTGCTACCTCAGGTTTTATTGGGATGGCTATCCTGTGTTCCCTTGAGATGGCTATCTCATGTTTAATGTTGTTAACGATATATGTTTATATCTACGATGCTAAATGACACATTAATTGCTACTTGAACCTTAATAAAGGGTTGGGTGTTTCAACCAAGTTGATTAGAGAATAGGTTGCAATAAGTTAAATCTTAATTGTTACATTAAAATGCTACCGCAGTCCACCTTTCAGCTGTACCTTGTGTTAGCCTTGCATGTCATTATTTTTTGCCTGTACTTGCTGAGTTTTGACATGGAACTCACTCTTGCTATTTCCCAACCGAATGATGCTCAAGTGATGACTCGGATGGTGACTTTCCTAAGAACTATCTGGGATACTAGGCGTCGTGATGCTGCCACCGACCTTCCTGTGGCGAGATGGAGTCACTACGTCTACGTCATCTTAGTAGCTTTTTGTATTGGACGATGTTATTTATATTCCGTTTTACTCTGATGACAGTAATGTAATAATGGTACGATGTAATCATTATACTATATTTTATTCAAACACTGTGCTTTTGGACCATGTAATTTGTTGTTCATCTGTGTAATTGTTTTGGGCGCACATGAGCTTTTGCCTTGATTTTATTCCTTCGAAACCAGGTTGTGACAAGGTGGTATCAGAGCCGTGTTGACCGTAGGATCACGAAGCCTTAGCTAGAAATGGTCATTTTCTAACCGTCTTAGGTTGACCTTTATAAGTTATTGCATATCCCATCATTTATTAGCATGTTTCATTTATTATCTTATTCATTATCTTGATATGCATTTACTACAGCTATTGCTACTATCATTTATTGATCATTTATTACCTTATCTTATAGTTACTACCATGCTTTTGTCATTATGGTCATGTCACTTTGTTGTTTTGTTTTACTACAAATACCACAGATTGCATGCTACTCCTGCTTCAATTTATTTATAGCTTTCATATCACTATCTCCAGATATTTATGCATGCACTCTTTATACATATTATCCTTTGATCATAGACATGTTTATTTCTTCTATCATGATCTATTAACTGTTTTCTGCATGTCTTTGATCTTTGGATACGAGTAGATGGTGCGCCAACTTCTGCTTTGTCGCCTCCACGTGGCCACATCCCCTATGGAGCAGCTAGAGGACATACTAGGATTGACTAGGATGTCCCTTTCATGTAATAAATAATGCTATGTTAGCACATTTAAACGCTTAGCTTATCGAGTCTAGTGCGAGTGGATTAAAGTGTGCTTTGCTTTATTGGGGTGAGAACTTGTTTATCATTATGAACTATGAATGATTTGCATCTTTGTAATGATTGAGATAAGTTGTGGGGTGATGTCCAAACTTATCATATTTATATAAGTTTAAGACTATGTTTAGTTAATTCAGGGTTTTGGGTCTCTATATATGTTGTACTCTATCTCTTTTTCTGCTTCATCCTATTAGTTATTCTGTCATAGCCTATTTTCACCTATTCATGTCAGCTATCAGTTTGGAGATCATATATATGTGTTATTTGCAAGAGATTACATATTTGCTATTCTGTCAGTGATAATTTTGCTAGAGTTTATGTCAGCTGGTTTATTGTTATAAAGAGATAGTATATTATGTTGCAGTTACATTCACCGTTTATATTCAGCACAGATATATACGTTGAGACTGCATATCCTTATACCTCGCTATTCATTTGCATCAGATGGTGAACACCAGGAGGAATAATAACACTGGTAGCACCGGTGGTGCTGGTGGGAGTAACCAGAACCCTCCACCACCACCTCCTCTGACTGTGGAGCAGATGATGGCCATGCAGACCTAGTTCATGCAGGGCATGAACGTCATGATGACCATGCTGTAGCAGAACATGGCAATGAACCAAGTCTAGAATTTGCACCACAATCAGAACCCTCCACCACCACCACCCAGGGACAGGTGCCGTGAGTTTTTGAAGGGGAGTCCTCCTTTCTTCTCTCATTCCCCTGAACCTCTTGTTGCTATGGATTGGGTGTAGGATGTGGAGAAACAGTTGGAGATCGCTCAGTGCAATGATAGAGAGAAAGTTCTCTATGGATCTGGTCAGCTACAAGGAGCAGCCGCTTCTTGGTGGGATTCATACCGTTTTGGTCATGCAGCTCCCGACACCATCACTTGGGCAGAGTTCACTAAGGCGTTCAAGGAGTTACATGTTCCCACAGGACTGGTGAAACTAAAGAAGAAGGAGTTTGCTGATCTGAAGCAAGGCTCCATGTCTGTTTGTGAGTACAGTGACAAGTTCATTGCTTTGTCTTGCTATTCACCTAGGGATGTCGAGCAAGACTAGGACAAGCAAGATCATTTCCTGGGAGGGTTGAATGATGGACTCGCTTACATGATGGCAAACTTCAACTATGCCAATTTCTAGGAAATGGTTGATAGGGCCATTGTGCTTGAGAGCATGCGCAACAAGATGGAGGACAAGAAGAAGAAGAGGAACGCCAGCAAGTACTAGGATCAGGGAAACAACAGCGGTCCTCGCTTTGACAACTTCCTAAACTACCAGCAGCATTCTTCTTTCTAGTATGGAACGAATTAGGCACAATAGGGAGGTCAGCGCAACAACTCTAGCAATGGCAGTAATCAAGTGCAGCACCAGAATGGTCAAGCCCCTTGTCAGAATAATCAGACTCCATGCTAGAATGCTCCCCATAGTGCTCCTATGAAGACCAATAGCACCCCAGCAATGCTACTTCAAGTGTGGCAAGGTGGGACACTATGCTAATGCTTGCCCTCAAAATCAGAAGCCACAGAACTTTGGGAAGGTGAACCACATTAAGGTGGAGACCGCTGAGGAAGCTATAGATGTGGTGCTAGGTATGTTTCTTGTTGATTCTCATCCAACTTCAGTTTTATTTGATACTGGTGCATCACACTCTTTCATTGGTAATCATTTTGTACTAAGCATAGCATACCAACTCGACTTATGCCTAGTCCTATGAAAGTAAGAACACCGAGAAGGACCATGGACTCTAATGTCTGGTGTCCAGACATAAAGATTAATTTAAGGGGGGTAGATTTTTTTGCTAGACCTATAGTGCTTGAGTCAAATGGTTTGGATCTTATTTTGGGAATGAGTTGGTTAAACAAGTGAAAAGCAAATATTAAATATTCAGAAAGGACAGTGAGCTTGACTGCACCTGATGGAGATGTGGTTGATGTGGTGATTCCTCTGCCATCCAAGAATCAGGGAATAGTTAATCATGTCAGTGGTGAGCCCTTAGAGAACATCAGAGTTTTCAATGAGTTTATAGATGTTTTTCCTGAGGATTTGCCAGGTATGCCACCTGAACGAGAAATTGAGTTTATCATTGATTTGTTACCTGGTACTGCACCCATAGCTAAAAGACCTTTATAGAATGGCTGTGAATGAACTAGAAGAACTTAAGTCACAACTTAGAGAATTATAGTCTAAGGGTTACATTCGACCTAGTTCATCACCTTGGGGAGCCCTAGTAATCTTTGTAGAAAAGAAAGATGGAACACAGAGGATGTGTGTAGATTACAGATCCTTGAATGAGGTGATTGTTAAGAATAAGTACCCTTTACCTAGGATTGAGGATCTATTTGACCAGTTGAAGGGAGCTAGTGTCTTTTCTAAGATAGACTTGTGGTCAGGTTACCATCAGTTGAGGATTAGACCTAGTGATATACCAAAGACTGCTTTTACCACCAGATATGGTTTGTATGAGTCTACAGTGATGTCTTTTGTGTTGACCAATGCTCCAGCTTACTTTATGTACATGATGAATAAAGTTTTTATGGAGTATCTTGATAAGTTTGTGGTTGTCTTCCTTGATGATATTCTAATTTATTCCAAGAATGAGGAAGAACATGAAGAGCATCTCAGATTGGTGTTGTAGAAGCTGAGGGAACATCAGCTTTATGCCAAGTTTAGTAAGTGTGACTTCTGGTTGAGTGAAGATTCTTTTCTTGGGCATGTTATTTCCAAGGATGGAGTTATAGTTAGTCCTAAGAATGTTGCAGATGTGCTCAAGTGGAGTCCACCTAAGAATGTAAAGGACATCAGGAGTTTTCTAGGAATGGCTAGATACTACAGGAGGTTCATTGATCGGTTCTCTACCATAGCTAAACCTATGACTACTTTGCTTGAGAAGGATAAACCATTCAAATGGATAGAATAGTGTCAGGCCAGTTTTGAGGAATTGAAGAAGAGGTTGACAACAGCACCAGTGCTAGCTCTGCTAGATATGACAAAGGACTTCTCTATTTATTGTGATGCTTCTAGACATGGTTTGGGTTGTGTGTTGATGCAAGAGGGTAAGGTCATTGCTTATGCCTCTCGACAGTTGAAGAAACATGAATTGAATTATCCAACTCATGATCTGGAATTAGCAGCTATAGTGCATTCATTGAAGATTTGGAGGCATTATGTCCTTGGTCACAGGTGTAACATTTACACTGATCATAAGAGCTTGAAGTATATATTCACTCAGTAGGACTTGAACTTGAGGCAGAGAAGGTGGTTAGAATTGATTAATGATTTTGACCTAGAGATTCTCTACCATCCTGGTAAAGCTAATGTTGTAGCTGATGCTTTAAGTCGGAAGAGTCAGCTGAACATGTTAGAAGTGATGGAGTTACCTAAAGAGTTACTAGCTGAGTTTGAGTATCTCAATTTGGGGTTTGTTGCTTACACTTAGGGAGTTTCTATGGATGTGGAACCGACACTTGATCAGGAGATCAAGAAGGGTCAAAAAACTAATGCGGAACTTCAGGAGATTGTCAAGATGGTTAGTCAAGACGGAGCCCTAGGATTTAGTGTTGATGAAGAAGGGACACTCTGGTATAAGCACAAGTTGGTTGTGCCGATAATCAGAAAATCAAGGATACTATTCTTAAGGAGTGTTATGAGTCTTCTTACTCTATTCATCCAGGAGGTACTAAGATGTACCAGGATCTAAAGGAACACTATTGGTGGAAAGGTATGAAGAGGGACATTGGGGAGTATGTGGCCTTGTGTGACACTTGTTAGAGAGTAAAGGCAGAACATCAAAGACCAGCAGGATTGTTGCAGACGTTGAAGATACCCAAATGGAAGTGGGATGAAATCAGCATGGATTTTATTGTGGGTTTACCTTGAACTCAGAGAGGTTATGATTTTGTTTGGGTCATTGTGGATCGATTAACCAAGGTTGCTCATTTCATACATATCAAGACCACTTACACTGGAGCACAGTTGGCTGAGAAGTATTTGGCTCGAATTATGTGTGCTCAGGGAGTTCCTAAGAGAATCATTTCGGATAGAGCTACACAGTTCACTTCCAAGTTTTGGTAGAAGGTACATGAAGCTTTGGGAACTGAGCTAAGGTTTAGTTCAGCTTATCATCCCCAATCAGATGGTCAGATAGAAAGGGTTAATCAGATTTTGGAAGATATGTTGAGGGCCTGTGCCCTGCAGTCTAATGATAGTTGGGACAACAATTTGCCTTATGCTGAATTCTCTTACAATAATAGTTATCAAGCTAGTCTTAAGATGTCTCCCTTTGAAGCATTGTATGGATGAAAGTGTAGAACACCTTTGTTCTAGAATCAAGCTAGAGAGACAAGTATTTGGTCCTAATGTCTTGAAGATAGCAAAAGAGCAGGTCCAAGTGATTCGGCGTAATTTGAAAGTAGCCCAGTCTAGATAGAAGAGTTATGTAGATGTTTGTCGAAGAGAGCTTGAGTTTGAAGTGGGTGACTATGTTTATCTTAAGGTGTCTCCAATGAGGAATCTCAAGAGGTTCAAGGTCAAAGGGAAGTTAGCCCCGGGTACTTTTGTCGTTTCAAAATTTTGGAAAGTAGAGGAGAGGTAGCTTATCAGCTTGAGTTGCCAGCTTACTTGTCCAGTGTGCATTATGTTCCATGTCTCTCAATTCAAGAAATGTTTGAGGTCAAGGAAGAGGAGTTGCCTGTAGAGGAAATAGACTTGCAGAAAGATTTGACTTATGAGGAGAGCCCGTCTAAGATTTTGGAGATAGCTGAGAGAGTCACAAGAAGTAAGGTTGTCAAGTGATGCAAAGTGCAATGGAAGTACCACTCAGAGGATGAGGCTACTTGGGAAAAGGAAGAGGATTTAAGGGCAGAATATCCAGAGTTGTTTCCTAAGTCTTCTAATCTCGAGGACGAGATTCTTTTAATGGGGGTAGGTTTATAACACCGTGATTTTTAAAATTTAAATCTTAAATGAATTTGAGTTTATATCTGCATAGATGCTTCACATTCATAGGCTAACTATAAAACTTTTATGAATTACTTTAAAATAAGTAGCACGTTAGAAACCATGCATTGTTGCAATCATGCAGCTGCACAGTTTTTGGTTGACTTGTTTGAGCCTGTTGTTTAATTCTTGCCTTGCCTTCTAGTTTCTAACATGCTCTAATTTGTCCCCTCTAACCCGTAGACTAACCTATCTACTCTAACTAGCCTAGGCCAGTCCCTAGTGGACCCTGGCCAACCACAGCCCTTACTGGCCAAATATGGCCAGCCCTAGCTGGTCATGGCCAGCACTAGCCAGCCATGGCCAAGGCGGCAGTAGCAGCAGCCGGCCAGCGGCGACGAGGCTTGGCCACAGCCAGCCAGCCAGCCACCAGCGGCCAAGGCCCGCCAGCGTAGCCCAGCTAGCTTGGCCCGGCCAGCCAGCAGCGCAACAGGCCGCATGCCAGCCTAGCAGCTGCGGCCCGCTCAGCAGCCCGCGTGCATGCAGTGGGCCGGCCCAGCAAGCCGCGCGCCGCACCCGCCAGCTCTATGCCTTCAGCAGCGCCACATCAGGCGCTGGTGTCAGCAACACGCCAGCGCCGAGCCGCTCACCCACAGCAGCTGACAGGTGGGGCCTACCTGAGTGGGCCAACTGCTACAGTGTTGTCTCCCTCACGGAGACGACACCGAGTTAGTGTGCGCGCGCTACCCGAGTCACCCGCCCACGTGCGTGACCAGAGGATCCCCGCCGCTCTATAAAGGTCATCCACCGCCTCCCTGTGTTGCTTTTCTGAAGCCCTAGCCATCACCCTCGCCCTCGCCCTTGCGAAAACCCTAGCTACCGCCGTCCTCTGCCGTTCGTCCGCCGCCGTTGATCTCTCCTCCGCCGCCGTCCGCCGCCGAGGTGAGCCATCCTCGAGCTCCGGAAGACCCCAAAGGCCATCTTGCCACCCTCCGAGGTCACCCTAGCCCTCTCTATGCGCCGCCATAGGTCCATCAGCCGTCGGTTATGGCGGCGCCGCTGTCCGGCCCAGCCACCGACCATCACCCGCCGCCATGGGACCCGTAATTGAGTCCGTGGGGTTGCGAAATGCCTTCCCGTGCCCTTCGCCTTGTCAACCGAGCGCCGGAGTGCCGTTTCGGCCAACTCCGATGAGCACACTGCCGTCTCGACCATCGCTCCAATGACCCAGACCGCCGGACCTCCGCTCGCCATTGGATCTGAGCTGGGCAGCTCAGATCTGCACTTGACCACCTGTCAACCTTGGGTCAATAGGGCCCGCGCCTGCTGACGTGTCAGCTGACGTGGCTGCCACGCAGGCGCCACGCCAGCGCCACGTGTACGCTGACCGCGTCAATGTGGTCGGCCACCGATAGCCTTGGCACTTTTGCAGAAAGGCCCTTTCCCTTTTCTTTAATTATGATTTTCCTTCACAGTTTAAAACTATTTAGGTTTTAATCCTATTTTCTGCAGATTAACCCCTAGTCTTGTATAGGCCATGACTTTCACATTTTAGCTTCGATTTTAGCAAACTTATACTTTTTGGAATCGTCTCGACGAGCAGAATAGCCTATTCTATTATTTGATACTGTTGAGATGCTTTGGTGTACTGCCCTAATTAAAGTACGTTTGCTTGCATGTATTGCTCATGTCAGATGATTGTGGCGTATAGAGAATGAGGCATGGCTAAACGAGGATCAGCAGGACCTAGAGGACTACGTGCAGTAGGACATCAACCAAGGCAAGTGCAGGCACCTTTGATCATTTTCCACCTATTCATGTTTAAGTAAATATATTGCATGTGTTTTAAATCGGCAAACCATAGGACTTACTAGCCACTTTACCCAAAGATATCCTATGGGGGTATTAGTTGTTAGGTTTTAGGTTGCTAATGCTCTACCTCAACTTTCACCATTTAATGAAGATAAAACTTGCTTCATAAGTTGTTGAGCCTTGGGCTCTTGGCTTCGGCCGTTGGAGAATTTGATGCATGTCCACATCGTTGGTTGGCGGTGAAAGAAGGGGGCATCCGTATCTCCTCCCCCGTGTGGTCCTTTTGTGGAGCGGCAACCTAGGACTTCTGTACATCTCCAGGCTAATGGGCACTGGCTTGGTCTATTAGCAGGACCATCATGGGCAGGGTGGACAGCTTACCAATGGGTGGCCATAGCCATGGTTGCTGGGGTTTGTTTACAAGTATTTAGAATGGGAGGGGCTAGGGATCCGTGTAGGGGGAAGCTTCATGGGAAACCACCCATATGCTTGGACTCAAGGCTAGTGAGTTGTTACTACCTATGACCTTGTGAAAAAGCCTCGTTGTGACCTCTGTTGGCCTGTCTCGGTAATGGGCTAAGAGATTGGCCGCCTCAGGCAAAAGGAGAATCACAACCTGGAGTGAAAGTGTACACCTCTGCATAGAGTTAAAATCAATATATCGTCCATGCTCATGGTCACGAGCGGCCCAAATCCTCACATGACTAGCTAAATGGTTTAAGCTGTTAAATCATGGTGATGTTGTGAGGTTGCTACCTCGGGTTTTATTGGGATGGCTATCCTGTGTTCCCTTGAGATGGCTATCTCATGTTTAATGTTGTTAACGATATATGTTTATATCTATGATGCTAAATGACACATTAATTGCTACTTGAACCTTAATAAAGGGTTTGGTGTTTCAACCAAGTTGATTAGAGAATAGGTTGCAATAAGTTAAATCTTAATTGTGACATTAAAATGCTACCGCAGTCTACCTTTCAGCTGTACGTTGTGTTAGCCTAGCATGTCATTATTTTCCACCTGTACTTGTTGAGTTTCGACATGGAACTCACTCTTGCCATTTCCCAACCAAAGGATGCTCAAGTGATGACTCGGATGGTGACTTTCCTGAGAACTATCCGGGATACTAGGCGTCGTGATGCTGCCGTCGACCTTCCTGTGGCGAGATGGAGTCACTACGTCTTCATCGTCTTAGTTGCTTTTCGTTTTGGATGATGTTATTTATATTCCGCTTTACTCTAATGACAGTTATGTAATAATGGTATGATGTAATCGTTATACTATATTTTATTCAAACACTGTGCTTTTGGACCATGTAATTTGTCATTCATGTGTGTAATTGTTCTGTGCGCACATGAGTTTTTGCCTTGGTTTCATTCCTTCAAAACCAGGGTGTGACATTCACCCACGTCCCGTTCTCTATATGCCATAGTCATTACACACGCACAATACATGCAAGCAAATGGATTCTAATTAGAACATTACACCAAAACATCATAACAGTAGCAAACAATAGCATAGAACTATTCTACTTATCAAGACAATTCCAAAAAGTATAAGTTTGCTAAAATTGGAGTTAAAACATGAAAGTTATGGCTAAAACAAGACATGGGGCTAATCTGCAGAAAGCAGAACCAAAATCTAAATACTATTGAACTATGAAGGAATAAATTGTAAATAGATAAAAAATAAGGGCTTTTCTGCAAAAGTGCCAAGGCTGTCGGTGTTCTGACCGCGCTAACGCGGTCAGCGCACATGTGGTGCTTACATGGCACCTATGTGGCTGTCACATCAGCCAACCGGGAGGCCAGGTTGACCCTCAGTTGACCGAGGGGTCATCCTAGGAGCTGGGTCGTTGGATTTCGAACCCGGACATGGGGTCCGTGGCGGTGGCCGACGGCTGGAGGCGGTGGCCCACGTCGGCGGCGCCATGGCCGGTGGCGGGGTCTCGGCGGGGAGACGCTGCAGGGCATTAGGAGGCGTGCCGAAGGGCTCCAATGGTGGCTCACCTCATCGCGAAGCTTGTGGGGGAGTCCTAGTCAGCGAAGGCGAAGCGACGGCGGAGATCGACGGCGGCGGCGTGAGCTTGGGAGGACGGCGGTGGCTAGGGTTTGATGAGGGCAAGGGCGAGGGTGGCGCTAGGGCTTCAGAAAAGTGGCGCAGGGAGGCGGCGGACACCCTTTATAGGGCAACAAGGATCCTCGGGTCACGCGCGCGGGCGGGCGACTCGGGCGGCGTGCGGACACCAGCTCGGTGTTGTCTCCGTGAGGGAGATGACACTGTAGCAGTGGGCCCCACTCCGGTAGGCCTCACCCGTCAGTGGCAGTGGGTGATGACGCGGGCGCTAACGCCAGCGGCTGGCCCAGTGCTTACGCATGCAGCGCACGGCGTCGTGCGGGTACGGATGGCGCTACGGCCTGCTGGGCCGCTCGGCCCGTTACCTATCATGGCACGGCTGAGCGGGCCACGGCACGGTGCGTGGAGCCTGCTCGCTGGCCTGGCTGGCTATGGCCGGCTGTGCTCGTGTCGGCGTTCGGAACCCGGGGGCGTCCTAAGCCAACGAGTAATCGT
>CM041628.1:58866000-59032881 GCA_023333625.1 Bothriochloa decipiens
GAAGTTCCGTCCTCGAGGGGTAGGTCGAATCGTACCCTCGCGTATACAGTACCTGTCCGTTCGGTATCCTCTCAAGCGAGCGTTGGTTTCGGGCCGCCGTTGTTCGTTCGCGGGCCGGTCCGATACATCTCAGCCTTTGGGCCTTCGTACGTTAGCGCGGGAGATTATCGGAGGGTTCACGATGCTGATTTTGCGGGGCTTTAGTTTGTTAAGCAAGGGGTCTGGGATACCTGTTTCCAGGGTATCGACACGCGGGGACAATTCCTCATTTTCTGCTGCGGTGACCCCGAATCTGACTCTGATCATTGGGATCCTACCTGCGAGTGCCTCCACATCGATGGTGATGTCGACTCCAATCAGGACACCATCGATCTAGCGGCCGGGGCAGCTACCGCTATGGTGGGAGGTGCTCTCCCCAGAGCAGAGGACCAACAACCAGACACACCCTAAGAGGCGTGCCCCCATCCTAGCAAGCAGGACGCATAGCTGGCACAAATTCGGGAGTTGCAGGCAAAGCTCGCCGATGAGCAGGAACGATTGCGCCTGCTCGAGCTAACCCTCGAGCAAGAGCGACGACCGCCCGACGGTAGAGCCCGAGCCAGGGCCCGAGAGGTCAACCGGCAGATCAATGAGGCTGGGGCACCCGAGCAACCCGCCAACCGTTATCCCCGAGCAAGCTAGAACATTGTCGTGGCGGCTATGCTCCTTCGCAATATGCCTGCGCCATCCAACTCGCAAGCTCGGCGGATACAACACGAGGTCGAGGATCTCCTCCAAGTTGCTGCTGTTTAGCAAGCCAAGAGCTCAGCCTCGAGGCGTCAAGGGGCAGCCTCCGAACCTCAAGTCGAGCCCTCCTGGCCCGAAAGGGAGAGCTCGGTCGATCAGGGGGCGGCCCCCTGACCGAAGAAGAAGCCGGCCCGAGAACGTATCAACGATGGCCGCACTCCCCGCGACGCGCGCCTTGACATTGTCGAGAACCGCAGACGCAAGTACAGGGATGCCGAGGATCGAGGGTACAGCGCCCATCGTGGAGGGCGTTATGACAGCGACGAAGACCGATGGGCCCCGGAGCCACCGGGTCCCCGAGTCTTCAGCAGGACGATCCGCTGCGCCAGCTGCCCGACAAGTTTCGACCCCCCACGAGCATCGTCAAATACAACGGCGAAACCAATCCCGAGCTCTGGCTAGCCGACTTTCGGCTGGCTTGTCAGGCGAGCGGGGCATGTGATGATCACATCATCATACATCACCTTCCCCTGTTCCTGTCTGGCATCGCGCATAGGTGGCTCGAGGAGCTTCCCCTGACCAGATTCGTGGCTGGGTCGACCTTGTCCGGATCTTCGAGGGGAACTTCAAAGGTACCTACGTGTGTCCTGGGAACTCCTGGGAACTGCGCAACTGCAAGCAGAAACCAGGGGAGTCTCTCCACGACTTTGCTCGATGATTCTCCAAGCTCCACACCAAACTACCCCACATCTCTGATCTCGACGTCATTCTAGCATTCGTTGCGGGTACAACCTACAAGGACCTAGTTCGCGAGTTGGGGCGTAACCACCCCAACACCGTCGACGAGCTCATGGATGTGGTCGCCAACTACGTGGCCGGCGAAGAGGCGGTCGGTGCCTTCTTCAACGATGGGAAGGACAAGGGAAAGGTGCCAGCAGCGATGACGCTGAAGGCTCGAGCAAAGGGCCGAAGAGAGACAACAAGAAGAAAAATCAGCAAGGCAAGCGTGAGGCTGCAGAAGATGATCTCGTCGCAGCAACCGAACGCAAAAGACCTCGAGGTCCCCCTCGAGGAGCCCTGCCCATATCATAAGGACGGGGCAAAACACAAGCTTAAGGACTGCCGCATGCTTCATAAGCACTTTGAGCAAGTGGGCGTGAAGAAAGGTGACAACAAGAAAGACCAAGGCGGCGGTGAGGGAGACAACGGGGAAGACGGAAAATTCCCCGAGGTCTATGACTGCTACATGATCTACGGGGGCCCCTCGACCCAGCTCATGCCTCGACAGCACAAGCGGGAGGGTCAAGAAGTCTTCTCCATCTGAGTTGCGACACCTCACTACCTTGACTAGTCTAACGCGCCCATCACGTTCGACCGCGATGACCATCCGGATCATGTCCCCAACCCTGGGGCCTATCCGCTCGTCATCGACCCAATCATCATGAACACCCGCCTCTCAAAGGTCCTCATGGACGGCAGCAGCAGCCTGCACATCATCTACCTTGAGACCCTCGACCTCCTGGGAGTCAAGAGGTGCCAACTTTGACCCAGCGCTGAGGGATTCCATGGCGTCGTGCCAGGGAAAAAGGCCCTCCCCGTCGGTTGTATCGACCTTCCTGTCTGCTTTGGCACCCCTGCCAACTTCAGGAAAGAGACCCTAACCTTCGAGGTGGTTGGGTTTCACGGAACGTACCATGCTATCATCGGCCGACCGGGCTATGCGCAGTTCATGGCGATCCTGAACTACACCTACCTCAAGCTCAAGATGCCAGGACCCAAGGGCGTCATCACCGTCGCCTCCTCCTACGAGCACGCGTACGACTGCGACGTTAAATGCGTCGAGTATGGAGAGGCCATCGAGCAAAATGCCATGATAGCCGCGACCCTCGAGCGCCTCGCCGAGGTGCCAGATCCCAAGAGGCACGCCAGCAACTTTGAGCCGGCACAAGACACCAAGAAAGTCCCCCTCGACCCGAGCTTCCCCGGTGAGAAGGTGCTAATGATTAGTGCCAACCTCGAGGGCAAATAGGAAGCCGTGCTCATCGACTTTCTCTGCGCAAATGCTGGTATGTTTGCGTGGAGTCCTTCAGATATGCCGGGCATACCGAGGGAAGTCACCGAGCACGCCTTGGAGATCCAGGCCGGATCCAGACCGGTGAAGCAACGCCTGCGTCGCTTCGACGAGGAGAAGCGCAGGATCATCGGCGAGGAAGTGCACAAGCTTTTGGCGGCTGGATTCATCAAGGAGGTCCATCACCCTGAATGGTTAGCTAATCCCATGCTAGTTGAGAAAAAGAATGGAAAAATGCGGATGTATTGACTATACTAGTTTAAACAAAGCATGTCCCAAAGTTCCATTTCCTTTACCATGCATTGATCAAATTGTTGACTCTACCGCGGGATGTGAAACCCTCTCGTTCCTCGATGCTTATTCCGGCTACCACCAAATCAAGATGAAAGAGTCCGACCAGCTCGCGACTTCCTTCAGCACGCCTTTTGGCATGTACTGCTACGTCACCATGCCCTTCGGCCTTCGAAACGCCGGGGTGACGTATCAGCGGTGCATGCTCCACGTCTTCAGTGAACACATAGGCGACACGGTCAAGGCCTATGTCGATGACATCATGGTCAAGTCCAGAAAAGTGGACAACCTCATCCATGACCTCGAAATCGCGTTCGGGTGCCTTCGAGCCAAAAACATAAAACTCAACCCCGAGAAATGTGTCTTCGGAGTGCCTCGAGGCATGCTCCTCGGATACATCATCTCCAAGCACGGGATCGAGGCCAACCCCGAGAAGGTGGCGGCCATCATGCGAATGGGGCTGATTTGGGATCTCAAGGGAGTGCAGAAGGTCATGGGCTGCCTCGCGGCCCTCAGCCGTTTCATCTCATGTTTAGGGGAGAAGGCCATGCCTCTGTACCGCCTCTTGAAAAAATCCGAGCGATTCACATGGACCGCGGAGGCCGAGGAGGCTCTCGATGAACTCAAAGGCATGCTGACATCCACCCCGATTCTCGTCCCTCCTCGACTAGCGACGTCGACTGAACCGCCCGAGCCCCTCCTCCTCTATGTCACCGCAACCACTCAGGTGGTCAGCGTGGCCATAGTGGTTGAGAGGCAAGAGGAAGGGCGCGCCTTGCCTATCCAGCGGCCGGTTTACTTCGTCAGCATAGTGCTTTCAAAAACAAAAATCTGCTACCCACAGGTGCAGAAGCTGCTCTACGCCATCGTCCTTACATGTCGCAAGCTCCAGCACTACTTCCTCAGCCACCCGATTACCATGGTATCTTTGTTCCCCTTGGGGGAGGTCATCCATAACCAGGAGGCCGCTGGAAGGATGGCTAAGTGGTCGGTCGAGCTCATGGGCGAGACCATCACCTACGCACCACGGAAGGCCATCAAGTCCCAAGCGCTGGTGGATTTCGTCACTGAGTGGACCGACACTCAGTTGTCGCCAGTTCAAATCCAAGCCGAGCTGTGGACAATGTACTTCAACGGGTCGCTCATGAAGACAGGAGCAGGCGTGGGATTGCTCTTCATCTCAGCTCTCGGAGTCCACATGCGCTACGTCATTCGCATCCACTTTGCCGCTTCTAATAACGTCGCGGAGTACGAAGCTCTCGTCACTGGATTACGAGTTGCCCTTGAACTCGGGGTCCGACGCCATGACGTTCGAGGCGACTCGCAACTAATCATCGACCAAGTGATGAAGGCCTAGAACTGCCATGACGCCAAGATGGAAGCCTACTGCAACGAAGTGCGCAAGTTGGAAGACAAGTTCCACGGCCTCGAGCTTAGTCATATTGCTCGACGATACAACGAAGCCGCGGATGAGCTTGCAAAAATCGCATCGACTCGAGGTACAGTCCCTCCGGACGTATTCTCGAGGGACCTCTTCGAGCCCTCCATCGATTTGGGCTCGGGGGCTTGCACTACGCCCTCGAAGCTCCACCCCATGACCTCGACTGGGGCCCCCTCGACCGGGGCCCAGGTTATGGAGATCCAGGGGACTCCTCCTCCGTCGAGCCCGCCGCCGGATTGGCGAGCCCCTTTCCTCGACTGCCTCATTCGGGGAGAGCTTCCGGAGGACCGGACCGAAGCTCGCCGGATCACGCGACGGGCCAAGTCCTACGTCATCTACGGTGATGGCAAGGAACTCTACAGGCGAAGCCCTTCAGGTGTTCTTCAGCGCTGCATTACTATCGAGGAAGGCAGGAGGCTCCTCGAGGACATACACTCGGGGGCCTGTGGCCATCACACAGCACCAAGGACCCTCGTAGGCAATGCCTTCCAACAGGGTTTCTACTGGCCGACCGCCGTTTCTGATGCCACGAACTGATGAGGACATGACACCTATGGATATACCCGTGGAGGCTAAAGATAAGGTGAGCTCATTCTTACATGTGCATAGTGATTTTTGGTACAACTCATTTGGTTCCACATGTATATGGTTTTATTTGAGTGTAGGTACA
This sequence comes from Bothriochloa decipiens, assembly GCA_023333625.1. Taxonomy (NCBI): domain Eukaryota; kingdom Viridiplantae; phylum Streptophyta; class Magnoliopsida; order Poales; family Poaceae; genus Bothriochloa; species Bothriochloa decipiens. The sequence continues at coordinate 58,871,200 of CM041628.1, forward strand.
AATGTGTCTCAAAGTGCAAACTCATCAAAATCCAACAGTAGGTTCGTCGGCAGGGATTAGCCTTCTTGGCGAGGTCAGCTGGTTGGTGACACGGTTGATAACCAGAGGATTCGTGGTGCTAAGATTGTAGGGTTCGGGTCTTTGTGATCTGAAGCCGGATCGGTGTGTCGCTTCCACCCAAATCGTTGTTTATCTTGAACCTGACGAAAGATCGGGACCCCCGTCCCCATTAAGTGGTATAAAAGTAAAGAAACAAAAAAAAGAGAATAAAAAGGTAAAAAAAGAGTGAAAAAAATTCAGAAGTGCTTGCATCCTTTTGAGTCCTTGTGCTGAGTTGTATTGTGCTTGCTTAAACTAGGTCCAGTACAAGTTTAGGCCAGTGACACAGACTAGCTTAGGACTACTTTTCAATCTTGCGATTTCTGAATTAAATTATTGCTATTCCTTGCTACCATATTTTAAGCCTCCCAAAGCTCCACATATACTTCAGATTGGTATAGAAAAAGATCCTTCCAATCTTGGTGCCACTTCCTCACAGGTATCACAACCAAGCCACCGATTGCCATCCTCTGCTAGCGTTGGTAAGAACTTGGTAAGAATTTGGTAAGACGTGTGTGAGGGTGTGACTCCACCAACCCATAAATAGTTGATAGGGCATTTATTGTGCTAACAATGTCAAACAACAAGTTTCTTTTTAAAAGTGAATTGCAGGACATCGCACAACGAGTGCTCAGTTCTCAAATGGAGAATGCGGAGCAAAACCAGTTCAACAACTTGTTCCAAATCTACTTTGTCATAAAGGAATGGCATTGTCGAGTTATGATTGATGGTGAGACTTGTAGCAACCTTGCAAGTTTAGAGTTGGTTGAGAAGCTTGGTCTAACCACAAGGCCACATCCACATCCATACCACATCCACTAGGTAATTTCTTGGGAGAAGATAAAGGTAACTAAAATTGCACGCATTGAGTTTTCAATTGGTTCTTATACGGATAGCGCTGAATTTGATATTGTACCTATGCAATCATGCCAATTATTATTTAGCAAGGCTTGGATATCTGAAAATAATGTTATGCATAATATGATTACTAATCAATATTCGTTCAAATTCAATGGTAGAAAAATTACTCTTGTACCTATGACTACTGCTGAAATTTTAAGAGAAGATCTCTTGAGAGTAGAGAGAAGAAAGAACGAACCTTTTAGAAAAGAATGGGCTATTTCAGATGTTACAATGCATTCATCTAAATCTATTTTTTTGCACAAAGATCATGTTGCTCAGCCTCTTGTTGGAACTAATATTTTGCAGCACATACATAATAAAGTGGAAAATGGAACAAAAAGAGAACAGGTAATTGTCTCAGGTAAGAGCTCTCTTGGCATGCTGAATTTGGCCGCCGATGATGCTAATAATGCTATACTAGAACCTTCAATTGAATTAACTTTGTCACATGATGAATGTTCTAATGATTTTTGTGATAAAGAAGAGTTGTGTGGTAATGCTATGCTTATTCCTGTGCCACAACTTGAGAAAGAAACTAATTCCTTTGTTTTGGGATAGCAATCCTCTGCTAAAAATAAGAAATTGCTTCCCATTAACAATGAAAAAGATGAGCTAAAATTATTGTCTTCTCTAAATACTTTGGGCTATATTGAGTTTGATACTTTGTGTGCTCTTAGTAGTTTGGAAGAGAAACTTAAATATTTTGAATTGCCATGGATGTCTACCTATACATATTATTTTATTGGCAAATATAATTATAAAGGAGAGTATATAGTGCATCGTGTTTATATTTATTCAAATCTGAAATCTCCTTTGACTATGCATAAATATGATCAACTAGAGGGCTGCAATAGCTATAACCATGTTATATCGAGATCCCCAAGTTTTGTTATAAAGAAACAGGTTAAATTTCAAGAAGGAGAGCATTGTTGGCTGCTACCTACAACATGTCCTCCAACTAAATTCAAACCGAGGACGGTATGTTGTCAAGAAGGGGAGAATGATGAGGACATGACACCTATGGATATACCCGTGGAGGATAAAGATAAGGTGAGCTCATTCTTACATGTGCATAGTGATTTTTGGTATGACTCATTTGGTTCCACATGTATATGGTTTTATTTGAGTGTAGGTACAAATGTGTCTCAAAGTGCAAACTCATCAAAATCCAACAGTCGGTTCGTCGGCAGCACGATAGTGCTTCATTGGGAAGGCCATAACTCATCCGTCCGGAGTGCGAATGAGGTCAATGAGCACTTGATGAAAAGCTTGTTTGATAGGCTTTCAAATAGGTCTGGTCCCATCTCCATATCATGTTGGCAAGACTATCAGAAGAACAAGACACTCCATCACTATTTCTATAGGGAGCTACGTCGTTGTGATGGGCTTGTTATCCATCATTGGGACCCTGGCCCAAGTGGAAGCATGCCCCAAAAAGTTGAAGAACACATCAAGGAAGCCCTTAGACGTCCTCCACCTTGGCCACCACCTTTGGAGGTCAGCATGGGCGTCCAAGCCAAGTTGGAGGCCCAATACATGTCAAGTTCGAGTCCATCTCGGGCTCCAGGACCAGTCAGCACTAAAACGGTCGCCCAGGCCACATACGGACTCAAAATTAGACGTTCTTGTACTCTAAAGAAAGATAACAAGAAGACCTTTTTAATGAATCTTGTTGGAGGCCCAAATTCATCCAGAGTCATCAGGAATCGTCGAAACAGTTTGACATCCAGAATCTGTCAGGGCGCTATGTCGCCGTCTTTTGGGCCGTTTGGGCCTTGTATTGTGTCGGGGCTGCGTATGGACATGAGTAGGGGTCCTTGGATGCCCCTTAGGCTATATTATGAACAGCCGCCACCTACGTTAGGGTTTGGGTTTTGCTTTAGATCAATCTGTCTTTGAACAGTCGCCGTTATCGGTTTGCAAGACCCCAACTTTGAGTGCTTAATCATTTATCTGCAATTGTCACTTCAGTTGAGTTGCGCTTTATCTTGTTCTTGCTTGTGTTGTTCGATTCATAGCAGGGATTAGCCTTCTTGGCGAGGTCAGCTGGTTGGTGACACGATTGATAACCAGAGGATTCGTGGTGCTAAGATTGCAGGGTTTGGGTCTTTGTGATCTGAAGCCGGATCGGTGTGTCGCTTCCGCCCAAATCGTTGTTTATCTTGAACCTGACGGAAGATCGGGACCCCCGTCCCCATTACGAACATTGTCCGCTCGTGCAAAGGGTGTCAATTTTACACCAAGCAGACGCACCTCCCAGCTCACGCCCTATAAATGATCCCCATCACCTGGCCGTTCGCGGTCTGGGGGCTCGACCTCGTTGGTCCTCTCAAGAGGACAACCAAAGGGTACACGCACCTGCTTGTTGCCATCGACAAGTTTACCAAATGGATCAAAGCCCGGCCTATCGGCAACATCCGCTCCGAATGGGCGGTCAAGTTCTTCACTGACATCATCCGTCGCTTTGGGTCCCAAACATCATCATCACGGACAACGGCACACAGTTCACCGATAAGAAGTTCTTGGATTTTTGCGATCGCCATCACATCCATGTGAATTGGTCCGCAGTTGCACATCCTCGAACTAACGGCCAGGTCGAGCGCGCCAATGGCATGATTTTGCAGGGCCTCAAGCCAAGGATCCTCAACCGCCTTAGCAAGCACAGAAAAAATGGGCCGCGGAGCTGCCTTCGGTCCTATGGAGCTTAAGGACAACACCTAGTCGAGCCATGGGGTTCATCCCATTCTTCCTGGTCTATGGGTCCGAGGCCGTCCTCCCCACTGACCTCGAGTATGGTTCCCCTCGACTAAAGGCATACAACGAGCAAAGAAACAAAGAAGCCCTCGCAAACGCCGTCGACCAGCTCGAGGAGGCTCGAGACATGGCACTAATTCACTCCGCGAGGTATCAGCAGAAACTTTGACGCTACCATGACAAGCACGTGTGCCCAAGGGACTTCCAAGTTGGAGACCTCGTCCTACATCAACGACAGAGCAGCAAGGGACGTCACAAGCTGACCCCGCCATGGGAAGGCCCATACACCATAGCTAAGGTGCTAAAGCCTGGGACGTACAAGCTCGCTAATGACAAAGGCAAAATCCTCACCAACGCATGGAACATCGAACAGCTATGTCGTTTCTACCCTTAGGGCACCAATGCCCTCGTACATTCTCGCATGTTTTGTACATTTTCGCATGGCAAATATAAGGAGTACTTTCGATTATAAGTTCAAACTTGTTATTGTACATGCAAGAGGTAGCCTCGACCCTGTCTCGCTAGAGTCGAGCCTCCCTCGGGGGCTAACGGGAGGGAACCCCCTAAGTTCCTAAAAATACAAATGATTTTTTTAAAATAAAATTCGAGCGTCTCCTTTCGCTTCGCAACTAAGTTGAGAACGCCTCGAACTCCTAAGGGGTCGAGGGCTGTCAAGCCAGGAGCTCTCCTACAGCTCTAGGCTACTGTACATCCACTCAGTCCCCCTCGAGGGATACGAGCCTGCGCCGAACACTTAGTCGAAAAGCAAAAGTCAGGCAATCAAAACTCGAGCGCCTCTTCTTTCTCACGCCTCGATACGCTTTGCGACTAAGTAGAAAACGCCTCGAACTCCCTAGAGGGTCGAGGGCTGTCGAGCCGGGAGCTCTCCTACGCCCCCGGGCAATGGTACCTCCACTCGCTCCCCCTCGAGGGATACGAGCATGCGTCAAAAACTTAGTCAAAAAAACAAAGTCTAGGTGAAAGAAAGCAGAGAAGGCTTGAAAGTAAAATGACAAATTGCATTACGATAGATGCATTAATGCTCAAAAAGGCTTTCAAAGCCACATTGAATATAAGTTACAAAAAACTAACTTATTACATGGGCATCTTCGCCCAGCCTCACAGGCCCGCTCCGTCGCCGCCCTCCTCGATGAGGTACCCTTCATCCGCGGGGGGAGGACTTTGTCCTCGAACAACTTCGCCAGTGCTCCCCCCGGCCTCTCGGCGTCATTGATGAGCCCTCGGCATCGCTCCTCGTTCTCGGCGTTGGTCTTCGAGATATCGAGAATGAAGCCTTGGGCGACCACGTCCATGTCGAAGATGAAGCTGGAGGAGACCACTGCCAGTGCCTGCTTCACGCCGGTATGAAGCGCCTCCCGCACGCGATCACAAAGGGTGACGTCAAGGTAGTAGATCTGGTCGATGAGCGCAGCACCCGGGATGTCTTCTTCAGCACCCTCGACGGGCCTGACCTCCCAGGAGGCGTAGAGCCAGTCGAGGGCAACCCGGAGCCGGCCGAGAAGCGCCCCCTCCGCCACGAGGCTCTCCTACAGCGCCTTGGCGGCGGTTTGGGTAGCGCACAGCTTGGTCTCGAGGCCTAAAACACAAAACAAGAGTTAGACAAACCATACGGGAATAAAAAAGATCAAAAGCTCTTCAAGGAACTCACCAGTACAGCGAGTCTCGAGGGCGCAGCGATCCCCCAGCATGGCATCACGCTCCCCCCGAGCCTCGTCTCGCTCCCACTGGGCCTCCTTGAAGGCCCGGGTCACCTCTGTCTTCTCGCACCGGAGGGTCTCGAGGGCGCCACTAGCCAAGATGATGGCCTGCTCCTTCTCTTGGAGGGTAGCCTTCATCGCCTCGAGCTAGGTTTCCAGGCAAGCGGCTCGGTTTTTCTCGTCCTGGGCCAAGGTGGAGAGGGTGTTGCGCGCCGTGGAGACTTTAGCGAGATTGGCCTCGAGCGAGCGAATGCACTCCATGGAGCCTTGAGCCTCCCCCATGAGTAGCTCGACACGCTCCTAGGCTCGGATGCTCTCGCCCTTGGCCCTCTCCGTTTCAGCCTTGGCCGCGTCAGCTTCCTCCTTGGCACACCTAAGCTCCTCCTTGAGTTGGGCGGCTTCCCCTCGAGCAGCCTCAGCGTCCTCCTTCACCCGGGCGGCCTCCTCTTTTGCTTTGGCAGCCTCCCCCTGGTCCGCTTCAGCTCCTCCTCGATCTCGGCCACCCTGCCCTGCGCAGAGCGATCGGCTTTGAGTTGGTGAAGCACTTCCTCCCGGCTGTTGAGCGTTTCATGGAGGAAGTCTGACTTGGAGTAGGAACGCCTCCGCACCTCCTGGGGACAAGAAATCGAGGGCTAAGGCATTCCATATGAAAGAACTCAAAAAACTACATATGGTCTACACAGGGACTCACCGCGAGATTTTGGTCAAGGCCTTCGGCGAGCTCGACGCCCAGCTTCAGCAAGTGCTGCAGCCACGCCTGGGACCGCTCCGCGTCCTCCCAGCACTTGACTTCCGCCGGGTCGTCCATCTCGATCCTCGGAGCGCTGGAGTCGCCAAGCTCCCGGAGTATGATGCGCTCCTTGCCCTAATGTGGAAGGACCGTCTTGACCTTGGTTTCGCGCCAAGAACTCAATGTCGTCCACCACATCGCGTGGGACACCGTAACGCTCGGCCAACTCTGCCGGGGTGCGGAACTCCGATGCGGCACCGGCATCCCCGAGGTCAGAAGTCGGCCTCCTCGGCAGGCCAGAAGCCGCTGTCTCCTCTGGCTGCTCCATCGACGGTTGCGGCGGCTGGCTCGACGCTGCTTCTGGCACCTTCGGAGGTAGCGGATGTGTCGAGGCCATCGCTTCCCCCAACACTACGTCCTATGGCACCGACAGGTCCACCATCGACGCATCTTCTGGTGGGTTCGGTACCGAGGCCTCCTCTAATTGCACCCTCGACAGCCGCGGGACCATCGACACCTTCGACGCCGTTTCTTGTTCGGACAGCAGCTTGTCCAGAGTGATCACGGACACCCATTGCTTGGGTAGTCCCGAAGTGCCCTCTATCTAAGACGTCTCAGGCGACTGCTGCGTTGGCGGGTCCAGGGGTGCCGTGTCCCCCGACGGCGTCTGCTGTGCCTATTGATGCTGGGACTGGCCCCCAGTTTTCTCCTCCTCTTCCCGCCGCTCCTGCGGCTATTTCTCTCCCTCCCGCTGCGACCGCGGCAGCTCTGCTTCTTACAGGGCCCCCTGCTCCTGCTTCCTCTGGGCCTCGAGCTCGCGTAGCCCCGCCGGCCAGGGTCTCCGCTCTCCCATTGAGGGGGGAAGGGCTGTGGTCTCCTTACCCTCGAGGTCGATGACAGCTACCTCCTCTCCCGGCTCGTGGCCCTCGGAGGCTCCTGCCTTGGGTGCGGGGATCGAGGCCTCCGGTCGGCCAGGAGCGGAAGCTCCCAACATCGGGGCTCCGCCCCCTGGCGCCGGGCCGAGCTCGAGGACCGCAGACAACGACGTCAAGGAGGCACTCCCTCCCTCTTGCGTCCTCCCTAGCTCAGAGTCGCCGCCCGTCGCGGCCCCCGAGACGCTCGACCCTGCAGCAAGAGTGGAACCCGTCAGCCTACCACGGCCACGGAGCCAAGGGCCTCAACGTCACACCTGTGACTGGGGCCTCCATCTTCGCAGCTGCGTCCACCTTGAGCTGCTTAGCCAGCACAAGAGATGCCTCCTCGATTTGGCGCTTGGGCCTGGATGGGAAGCAGGACGGCAAAAAGCTTATTAAAACTGCACGAGGAGGATACAACGAAAAAGAATTGAATCAACAACACTTACCCAAAGGGGATAGAGGCCTTTTGGGTCCCCCTTGAACTGCCAGCAGATCTCGAGACCCCTCCTGAAGCGGAGCTCTTCCCGGGGCTGAGGCTGCTCGAGGCCATCGGTGGGGTCGCCGTGCCTCCCTGCTCCGACGGGGCCTCCTGAGCACGGCTCTGCTTTGCCCGCGTCGACGACTGGGACCGGGTTTCCTAGGTCGAAATGGGTGGGGTCCCACCTCAAGTATGATAGGAGGGGGGTGATCCCCCTTGAGTCGAGGCGTCGGCCCACCTTTTCCCACGCCGGCACTCTGAGGCCGACGTTACCGGCTGGGGGGCGCGCTGCTCCACTGCCTCCTCCAGCACGAAGGGGCAGTCAGCATGGGAGGAACCCAACAAGATGAGCTCAAGATGCCTTGCCACCCCCTTGGCATCATCACTGTCATTGTCAACATCATCTTCATCTCCCTCGGACGAGGGAGACTTCTCCTCCGGGAGCCCGTCATGCCTCTGCTGAGCGCGGTGCCTCGCAAGCCTTTTGCGCTCCCGGAGCTTCTTAGCCTTCTTCTTCTCCTCTTCTTCCTTACGCCGCTTTTCTTGCTGGGCATTGAAGCGTCTTACCTGATGATCGGGAGCGTCCTCCCTCAGCGGGGGCCTCGATCTCCGGTAGTCGATTCTCCCCTACACAAAAACGTTTAGTCACAGGGACAAGAGAAGGGGGCGGAATGAAAACACGAAAGGCACACGTCAGGGCACTCACCAAGTCAAGGCAAACCTCCTCTGGCCACATGGGGAGGTGGTTGACGTCTTCTGCCCTGAACGAGCCCACGACCATCCCCTTTACCCGCGCAACGACTTCCACGGCGGACGGCTTCTCACCGGACATCCGGCACCTCTCGAGAACCTCGGGTGCCACCGAGGGGAGCATCTCGTCCAACCGCAGTGGGCGCTCCATCAAAGGGAGCACCCGTCGACTGTGGAAGGCCGAGACCACCACACCTGCCGTCAGGCCCACCTCTCGAAGGGCCTTCATCGTGGCGACGAGGGGACAAAGTCGACGCTGAAGATCTCCCACGACACCGTGCGACCAGTTGAATGGACGCTCGGTGATAAGCCGCCCGGTGTACGGCGAGAGGTAGCCTCTGTCGTTGCGAAGGTAGAACCATTGCTCGTCCCACTGGGAGTGGTTGGACATCAACCCGGTGGGGATATACTCGCGCGGCTCCTCCGACTTTCCGGTCTTCAACACGAAGTCGAGGCAGCCCACTCTGATGACTCGCCTTATTCCTAGTGCCACCGGGGACGCGAACCACTCCCCCTTGTAAAGATGGAGCCAGAGCTCCCAATGTGGCGCCATCCCAATATAGCCCTCGTAAACGGCCGCAAAGATGGCGGCGTTGGAGATGGCGTTGGGAGAGAAATGTTGGAGCTCGACGCCGTAGAAGTTCGTCAACCCCCGCATGAACTCGCTCGGGGGTACACCGAACAAGTCCTTCTCCCACCAGCTCGTTCAGCCTTTGCTGTGTCACGATCGACGGGCGCCATGGTTCGGCAGGCTAGAGGACGGGGGCCATGGCAGCAGCGGCGGCACGGATCCGCTCAGTGGACGCGGCGGCGGCAGCAACAACATGAATCTCCTCGGCGGACGGACGACTGGGAAGGTTCCCAATTGTGATTTCTTGCTCTAAGTTTCTACCCTCACGTGCACAGGAAAGCAGGAATTCGAGAGAATGGCAAAGGTGGGGGCGAACAGCGCCTGTCCCCCTCCGTTTTTATACCCGGGAAGAGCAACGGGCGGAGTCTGGCGGCAGGGAAAAGGTAACTTCCCACAATTAATGCGCTTACCTGATCGTCCCCCCTTGATCCTCAACCAGATGTGCGCGTCACACCTCTGGCAAAGAGCCATTGCTCAGGCCCACCACGATCACACCGCTAAGGCCTTCTCCTCAAAAGGCATGTCCAACGATAAGAAAAAAGAGCCGTCACTCGCCAACGAAGATTTCTATGAAAGGTAAAATGGGCTCTGGCCCCACCTCAATGTCTCGAGGGAGTGAAGGTCGGCCCTCGAGTGAGGGCTCAACGGCCACCCTTGAGCACCAAAAAAATCGGGCTCTGGCCCTAAGCCATGAGGGAGCGATGGCTGGCCCCACGATCAGGGTTCGACAGCTACCCTCGAGCACCCGAGTCAGGGGTGACCAAGGGGGAACCAACACGAGGCCCTGCTCGAGAATGAACTCTTGAGATCCCTTTGGACACATCCAAGGTGAAATGCTATGAACTTTATGGAATCCCCCTGAAGGGAGGCATCGAGCCGCCGAGACCTATCGAATGGAATCGGTATCCGTAAGACCACGCGTTTTGCCCTAATGAGACCGCCTCTGGGCCACCAGCCGACCTCTATCGAATGAGGAACGGGCTCTCACTTGGATTTTCCCGTTACTAGCTCACTGAGAACTTCACGGCTCGCCCTATCGAGGGTAGTCTGACGCTTCTCGCCTCACGTCCGATCGAAAGGACTCGTGAGATGAATGCCGAGGCCGGCAACGCCCCAGCCGCACGAGGCTCGGGAGCTCGACTGTGCCCGGCACCCCTCGATGAAAGAGGGTCAAAAATCCCCCAGGGGCTCGACGTCCCGACGCACCCCTCGATAAAGCACTGCTACTCCAGTTCAGGCCTGTACCCGACTGGACAAGCACCCCTCGACCAAAGACAAATGAAACCCTCACAGGAGTCTTCTGACTCCTACAAGGCCTCGGGGGCTACCCCCGTGGGGTTCGCTCGTGCGCCCCCCACGGAAAGATCCGAATCACACCCTGTTTCCGATTCTTGACCCCCTGCCCGAGTGCCATCACTCACGCAGGGGCTCAGGGGCTACTGTCGTTAACCAGGAAATGGGTACCCCAAACCCTTGGTTTACCATGCTAAACCCCACAAAATTAGCAACACAAACCCTCTAGTGACCTCCCACATTAACGTTCGAAGGCACACAGGCTAAGGCATATTGGGCTGACCCACGGACGGGCTACGATGGCCCAAAGCTAAAGCCTGCTCGAGGGGCTACCGCGCGGACTGGGATTGTACACTCGAGGGTACAATTCGGGCGACCCCTCGAGGACGGAACTTTGCCCGGCGAACAAGCCTGCCCTCGAGGATGAAACTTCACCCGGCGAATGAGCCTGCCCTCGAGGATGGAACTTCATTCGCGTGAATGGGCAGTCCTCGAGGACAGTGCACCCCTCGACTGCCGACTCTCCCGTACGGATTTGGGCGCATTTAATGCATTTTACCTACCCCCGCCTAACCGTATGGCCACAGTTACGGTAACAGTTGTGGCTATGGCAGTCAAATCTTGCTTTTACCGCCCATGCCCTAGAATCTCATGGGTCGTACTTCGCTGTTGCGTCATGCCGAGCACTGTGTCCCGTCTAGCATCCCCTCGAGACGCATAAATCAGCACGTTTCCCGCATTTTCTAGGATTCGACCTTATCCGGTGAGGCTCGACCCTCTCGACTTGAGCTAGACCCTCGACCGCCGCCCCTTGACTTCGTCGGACGAACCCTCGAGAGGGACTCCTACGACTCCGGGCTACACTTCAACAACTCCCGATGCGACGACTGCAGAACCTCCCATGCCGACGTACATCTCTACAGCAGCACCGATGTGATCGGCCTCAACGACATACGTCACCAGCCATGTAAACTCTAAATATATGTACTCCTGTGCCACTCCTTCACCTATGAAAGGAGGCGCCAGGACGTAAGGAGGGAGGGGAGAGAACGAACGAGAGGATCTAGAGCATAGAAACGTTAAGGCTTTAGATCACAAAACAATACCGTGAGACAGTGTAAAGTAGAGAGCAAGGCGTCCGAACGCCCAAGCTCTAGCTCATGCTCCTCACACCTTCTTGTATTTTCCCCTGTACTAGCACTTTGGTGCAAGATAACACGAACTATCCTCCCCCACTGGACGTAGGGCCTTCTTTGCCCGAACCAGGATAAATCACCGTGTCCTTCTTGCATCACCCACCGGATTAAGGGAGCACGCAATTACAAATATTACTCATTGGTGTTAACCCCCGAGGATGAGAACACCGACACCATGTCCTCAAAAACAACAAATTCCCCTTCCTAGGGACAAGGATAGTCCTTACCTCGTGGCTCATGCCATGCCCCCATCTCTGTCGGTGGCAGGAGCTCTTCCCTGATGAGCACCTCTAGCGACTCCTATGTGGATGTTGATTGCTGCCATTGCAGCCCAAGCGCCCCAGCATCGACTACCTTCCCCGTCTTCCTCATTCCCTTCCTCACCATCTTCTTCGAGGTTGGTGGGTCAATTTAGGGAACGGAGGGCGTGGGCGGTGCTAATACACAGAATGGCTAGATTGAATCATGGCGGCAGTGGAGTTAACTTGGTAGATTGAGATGGCAGTGGGTGTGTGGGCTTCGAGTATGAACCTCTCGAAAAGGTGGGGAGACTGGGCAGTGGGGAACAATTGTGCTTCAGATACCGTTTCCCTTCAGTGTGCCGATTTGACTTCTAGGGTTGGGCCGTCTGACTTGTGTGGATTCTAGCTTAATGGGCCATTTTAAGTCCCGAGTCCATGTGTGGGCCGGAGTGGTTTTCCTCCCTCACGCCTATAGGTTGCGTTCCCAATCCATGTTTGTTACACATGTGCACAGGAATTATTTGTACATCATGTACTACCGATTTCCATGTTTATTTTTCAGGACAAGGCCCAGTTGTCGAGTACACTTCGTATGCTCAGGGACTGGATCAAGGATTGTCATTCAGTTGGGCTGCTCAATGCTTATCACCCAGTTGGTCCGGCTCAGTGTTATGCGCTGCATGCCTCGTTCTCGACCACCTATTGCTTGGGGACCTGTCGCTATCGATACACGACTCGGTATTGTGCACTTCACAACTTTGTTTCTGGCTTTATACTGCTTGGGGACTCATCATCACTACTTAGGCTAGGTGTTATGCACCATACAGCCTCATTCTCTGCTTCATACTTGGGAACTCGTCATTGCCAAGCATCTTTGGATTAGCGGTTCTCGGTGTCTCTTGACCTGACCGAGCCTGCTTGGTCTAGGATTTACCTAGGGGCTGCGCATTCGACTTGTTGCTCAGCAGTGTCTATGGACAAGTGGATCTCGGTGTCCCTTGACCCAGTCGAGTCTGATTTCTGTTTCCTAAGCAGAAGGTCATAGGTTCATACCTAGGACTTTGCATCAACTCTTCAATTGGCATTGACTGCGCACCAGTTAGTGTTGTGTTGAGTTTTTTCTTAAAAGCTCAATACAACATATTCTATCTTCTATCGAGCTTGGGGACTACATGGGCCCATGTCATCTCGTGGTGACTTAGGGCTATCTTCTATTCCTAGTTCGGTACCGCTACCTCCATGGCTTGTTCATGTTAGCATCTCAGTGATACTACGTGTGACGTGTTAACGTGGGCCCATGTCTCAAGACGTGGAAATATTTTTTATTTTTCTTGGAGCACCATGCATCTTTCGATAGATCACCTTCCTTGATGGGAGCCGTGGTCAGGAGCAGACATACGAACTGCTCAGGAGCAGCCCGGACGGCACTGACTGGTCAGCGTCAGTGCTGGTCGGTGTCACATGGTCGGCAGCTTCACTGGTCGGCACTACATGGTTAGCATCTTCACTACTCTACGCTACGTGGTCTGCATCTTCACTCCTCAGCACAGGTCAAGATAGCAATTCCCTCAAGATACATGGTGCTCGGGGACTAGCCATGGGGGTATAGACCCCATATACCCTTACGGCTAGACTTTGGGCTGCTCGGTACAAGATGGCCTAGACTAGAAGACGAAGGCTGGTCCATCATCATCGTGATCGGTGGGCCAGACAACAAGACTAAGCCCGTGGTCCACTACCTACCAGGTCGGTGGGCTGCGTGGGCTCTGAAGGCTACTTGGCATGCAAGGAGTCTTATCGGTTAGATCTAGTCGTGTACTCCAAGGATATGGCTCAATGTAACCGACCACATCGGGAAACCTTAGATATGTAACCTTGCCCCCCACTATATAAGATGGGCAAGGACCCCCTAGAACACATCTTGATCTGTAAACACCTCATCAATACAGCAACAGAGATGCAGGATGTATGGTATTATGCCTCTGAGCGGCCTGAACCTGGATAAACCCCGGTGTTCATCTTGAGTCTCACATCTCGATCGTAGGTCTTAGCGCGCCCTTCACCGCAATCTACTACCTCGGGGTATCCCGTGGTAGACTGCCGATGAGGTTTCATCGACAGACTTGTAGTCTGTTGAGGACTGGAACCACGGACCCCTTCATGCACACCACTCGCCCCAGATGAACTAGGGACAGATGTTCGACTAGCTAGGGCGGTGCCACTACTACTAGGCACAAATAGTGTAGGAAGGTATGGGAGGATCTCACAAATAGTGCAGCCCCATCCAAGAGCAGGTGCATGACTCACAGTTCAGCCACTCCAGACTAGACTTGGGGTGTTCCAAGGCTGAGAGGTAGGGTGGCATCATTCTTAGTCGGGAGCTCATTCGGCATCAGCCTAGGCATTCATGAGCACCAATGATGGTTATCTTGTGGATGGTCAGCACTAGCCGGTTACAGGTGTACACGCTCTATAGAGTTGCTTGAATCTATCTATAGTCCGTAGCCTCGATATGGCTATTCTGTGACCCACACTTCTCTTGAATAGTGAGATGAGTCCCTTCTACCTCCCCCCTGAGTACATTGGAATCAGGTTTGGATGATGGTTCCACCGACGCCCCAGGACGATGAAAGGATTAGATGGTCTCATGCCTATGCTCAAGATGGTGCAAAACATTGCTTTCGTGATATCCCTTCTACTTCCATAGCTATTCAGGATGCTAGTTACTCTGATGATTTCATTGTGTGGCGATGTAATAATTATGTAATCCCCTCTATTGTACTCTTTTATTTGATGTATGGCCTTGTAATCAACTGATATTGGATAAGTTGATGGTTGGACCTCCTAGGCTATCATTTTATCCTTCATTCTATGTATTTTTCCTTCATGGAAAATTGAAGATGTTTTAGTTGGTACCAAAGCCATGCTTGACCCTAGTGATGAGGACATCAACACCAACCATACATCCACGCCGTCCACGCCAACACCAGAACCTATTGCTGGTCCTCTTACTCGTGCTCGTGCTCGTCAACTCAACCATCAAGTAAGTTCATTCTTAAACTCTCATCCATCATATTTAGACAATGGAGACAACTGCACTTTTGTGTTGCTCAGGAATGATATAGAGGATCAACAAGGGAAGGTGCGACTGCATTCACAATGCGAGGCAACACCAGCTCAAGGGTTGATTGCATATGGGAAGCATGGTACCTTAACAAAGGTGATTGGGGATCAAGTCCATGTGTCCACAACGTCCTCCATCAGGCTACCATGTCGCTTCTAGAGCAAGAAAAGCAAGAGTCCAAACCCAACATGATTTGGGAGTTGGATTCGGACTACAGAACATTTGTGTGGGTCACCATGGCTTCATACGGACTCCAATTGGGACATTTTGATACTTGATGGAAAGCTTATCAAGTCTACTTTCATATGGATCCAGTCTCATGTTGATATCTTCCTAGAGTCAGAGGCAATGATACAAATAATGCTGAGAGGTTTTTCTGTCCTCGTGTCACCTGATTGTTGCCCGATGGGCCATGTATCAAGTGGGGCCCAATAGGGGCATGTCCTAGGGTTGTGGGACGACTCCTGCCAGGACAAGGTCACCCTCTACCCTCTCTTATACCTCCACAGCCACTACAAACAGATTGGGTTTTGTTTACATCAAGTTTAGCCATCGCTACTTGCTTGTAGGTGCGCGTGCTGATCCAGCCGCCCATCTCCTTGTCTTCGGAGCCCCACTCATAATAAGATTCAGTTTGAAACCTTCAATTTGATCTTGCCAATTCAGTGCTTGTTTCCTCGTTCTTGCTAGTTCTTCGATTGCTTGTAGGACGGGAGCCCTAGTGGCTGGTTGTCGCGCTCCACAAGATCGTGACGGCCTTTGGAAGTGGTGTATCAGTCGTTAAGGCACATTCTTGAAGGCTGTAGTCAGGCCATGAACGTCATCTCTATCCATCAATCAAGTTATCTCATGACTCTCATCGAAAGATCATCCCCAAACCCTAGCGGGTTCACATTAGTTGGTATCAGAGCAAGGTTTACCAGTGAGAGATTTTCGATCATTGTTTTATTTTTCCTATAGTCCAGAAAAGCCAAAAAAATAGTAGATTAGTTTTCCATATTCCTACAAAACCTTTGTGCCATGGCTAGTACTAGTTAGTTAGGGCTTGTTGAGTTTGCGTTTGCTTCGGTTCTGTCCAGTGCTGGCTTTAGTTCTAGTCTTTTAGAGTTTTGAGTTCTTATCATGTTTTGTTCACTATCGGTCTTCTACATCTCCGCTGCCATCGCTAGTGCAAATATTACTACCATATCCATCCTCGCTATTCTCAATCAATTTTCGTTCACATATAAAAAAATTCTGAGTTGCTAGTTGCATTCTTGTCACCCCTGAAAAGAAAGAGAAATACATACTAAGAGTTTTTTTTCTAAAATCTGATTTGCCAAGATTCAGATTTGTTCTAGTTGTGCAAAGTGAAAAAAAAGAAGAAAAAAACAGCAAAGAAAAAAGGGAGAAAGAAAAGAAGAGTTGAGGAAAAGAAGGGGAGTGATTCCTTGCTATTTGAGCAAAAGAAGGCGAGTCATTCCTTGCTGTTACGTGTCTTTTTTCTTGTTGTATCGTGACTTCGTTTGTGTCCAGGCTCGCATCTCTAGCACAGTCTAGCCTAGGACCAGCATAGCACCACCGTTGAACGTTTATTCAGCTAGCTTTTATAACTAACGTGGTGCTAGTTCGTTCCTTGTTTTAGCCACCTATAGCTCCACATATTCTACAGCTTGACAGGTCTTGTTGCTGCAGCACCGATACAGTTCATTCCATTGCTGCGGACTTGTTGGTAGTCGATTTCTCCTGTTGAGCAAGGTAAGAATTGGTAAGAACTTGTCTAACAGGTTGAGATGGAGCGCCTTGCTGTAGCCATGTCCTAATAGATATAGGGCTTTTATTTCTTCACCTATTTTCTTATCTCCACTTTGTTTTGTTGAACCATGATAGGATCAGAGGACGGTGATGAGATTCCATGATCTCCTCGTACCAAGGGCATCATTCAACATTTTACAAGGCAAGTGCAGCTGCATACAGACGGACTTGATAACGATTTACAAGTAACCAATGACAAGATTGGGCAATTGGAGATAGCCCAACTTACCACCTCCAACAAGCTTAAAGGGTTGGAGGCATCTGTGGCTCATATGGACAAAAGCCTTGCTGCCCTTTTGCACCGTTTTGATGACTTCCACACAAAAGACAAAGAGCGGCATAAGGACGACAAGAAGGATGAAGAGCAAGTTGAAGATAATTATGATGAAGATTATACTGGTGATATCAAACATGATGATCGGGATGCTTGTGATCGACGTCGTCTACGCTATAATCGTAGAGGTATGGGTGGTCACCGTCGACGTGAGGTACCTAATAATAATGATGCTTTTAGCAAGATTAAATTTAAAATACCTTCTTTTGATGGTAAGTATGATCCTGATGCATACATTACTTGGGAAATTATCGTTGACCAAAAGTTTGCATGTCACAATTTTCCTGAGGATACTCGTGTTAGAGCTGCTACTAGTGAGTTTACCGATTTTGCTTCAGTTTGGTGGATAGAACATGTAACAAAAATCCTAATAACGTACCTCGAACTTGGGAAGCGTTGAAACGAGTCATGAGGGCTAGATTTGTTCCTTCTTACTATGCATGTGATATGTTCAATAAGATGCAGTGATTAAGACAAGGTGCTAAAAGTGTAGAAGAATATTATCAGGAATTACAAATGGGAATGCTGCGTTGTAACTTACATGAGGAAGAGGAATCTGCTATGGCTAGATTTTTGGGCGGGCTAAATTGTGAAATCCAGGACATCATTGAATATAAAGACTATACTAACATAACCTGTTTGTTTCATCTTGCTTGTAAAGCTGAAAGGGAAGTGCAGGGATGACGTGCTAGCGCAAGGAATAATATTTCTGCAGGGAAAACTAACTCATGGCAGCAACGCACGTCTACAACTCTGTCTACATGTACCCCTACACCATCATCCAGTGACAAGAGTCAAGCTGCCCCCACCAATTCGGTTGTGAAGACAATGCAAA
Organism: Bothriochloa decipiens; assembly: GCA_023333625.1. NCBI lineage: Eukaryota > Viridiplantae > Streptophyta > Magnoliopsida > Poales > Poaceae > Bothriochloa > Bothriochloa decipiens. Next base: position 58,888,998 of record CM041628.1, read on the forward strand.
AGCCAGCTGTGAGTACTTCATCCGTGGCATCGACAGGTAGAACAAGCAAGATACAATGTCATCGGTGCAAGGGATATGGGCATGTGATGCGTGACTGTCCAAACAAGTGTGTTATGATTGTCAAAGAAGATGGTGAGTGTTCGTCTGCTAGTGATTATGATGAAGATACACTTGCGTTGCTTGCGGCTGACCATGCAGGTAGTGAGGAACACATAGAAGAACATATTACTGCAGGTGACGCGGACCACTATGAGAGCTTGATTGTACAACGAGTGCTTAGTGCACAAATGGAGAAGGCAGAGCAAAATCAGCGACACACTTTATTTCAAACCAAATGTGTCATCAAGGAGCATTCATGCCGCATGATCATTGATGGAGGTAGCTGCAACAACTTGGCAAGCAGCGATATGGTGCAGAAGCTTGCCCTCACCACCAAACCACACCCGCATCCCTACTACATTTAGTGGCTGAACAACAGTGGTAAGGCAAAGGTAACTAGACTAGTGCGACTTAATTTTTTCGTCGGATCATACAAAGATATTGTTGAATGTGATGTTGTGCCTATGCAAGCTTGCAATATTCTGTTAGGTAGACCTTGGCAATTTGATATAGATTCTATGCATAATGGCAGAACAAATCAATATTCTTTTCTATACCATGATCGAAATATTGTGTTGTATCCTATGTCTCCTGAAACCATTATGCAAAATGATGTTGCAAAGGCTGTAAAAGCGATGAGTGAGAGCAGTAAAAATACCAAATCTGTTGTTTATGACAAAGATGAGGAAAAACTAAAAGGACGTTGTATGCTTGCTACAAAATCTGATATTAATGAGTTTAATGCATCCACCTCTATTGCTTATGCTTTGGTATGCAAGGATGCTTTGATTTCAATTGAGGATATGCAATGTTCTTTGCCCCCTGCTGTTGCTAACATTTTGCAGGACTATTCTGATGTGTTTCCAAGTGAGATACCAGTGGGGCTGCCACCAATACGCGGGATTGAGCACCAAATTGATCTTATTCCTGGTACATCTTTGCCAAACCGTGCACCATACAGAACAAATCCGAAAGAAACAAAGGAAATTCAGTGACAAGTGCAAGAACTACTAGATAAAGGTTATGTGCATGAATCTCTTAGTCCTTGTGTAGTTCCCGTAATTTTAGTGCCCAAGAATGATGGAACATGGCGTATGTGTGTTGATTGTAGGGCTATTAATAATATCACTATTCGATATCGACACCCTATTCCATGATTAGATGATATGCTTGATGAATTAAGTGGTGCTGTTGTGTTTTCAAAAGTTGATTTGCATAGTGGGTACCACCAGATTTGTATGAAATTGGGAGATGAATGGAAAACTGCTTTCAAAACTAAGTTTGATTTATATGAGTGGTTAGTCTTGCCTTTTGGGTTAACTAATGCACCTAGTACTTTCATGAGATTAATGAATGAGGTTTTGCGTGCTTTCATTGGGAAATTTGTTGTCGTCTACTTTGATGATATATTGATTTATAGCAAATCCATGGATGAACACCTTGAACACTTACGTGCTAGTTTTAATGCTCTATGTGATGTCCGTTTATTTGGTAACCTAGAGAAGTGCACTTTTTGCACCGATCGAGTATCGTTTCTTGGCTATGTTATCACTCCACAGGGAATTGAGGTTGATAAATCCAAGGTGGAAGCTATACAAGGATGGCCTGTACCCATGACGGTCACACAAGTGTGGAGTTTCCTAGGTCTTGCTGGTTTCTATCGCTGTTTTGTGAAGGACTCCAGCACCATTGCTGCACCGTTGAATGAGCTTACGAAGAAGGGAGTGCCTTTTTCTTAGGGCAAAGCACAAGAGCACTCCTTCCACATGCTTAAAGATAAGTTAATACATGCACCTTTGCTCCAACTCCCTGATTTTAATAAGACTTTTGAGCTAGAATGTGATGCCAGTGGAATTGGATTGGGTGGTGTTTTGTTACAAGAGGGTAAACCTGTTGCCTATTTTAGTGAGAAATTGAGCGGGCCTGTTCTGAACTATTCCACTTATGATAAAGAATTGTATGCTCTTGTTCGAACTTTAGAAACATGGCAACATTATTTGTGGCCCAAAGAGTTTGTTATTCACTCTGATCATGAATCTTTGAAACATATTCGTAGTCAAGGAAAACTGAATCGACGGCATGCTAAGTGGGTAGAATTTATTGAATCCTTTCCTTATGTTATTAATCACAAGAAAGGGAAGGAGAATATCATTGCTGATGCTTTGTCAAGGAGATATGCTTTGCTGAATCAACTTGATTACAAGATCTTTGGGTTAGACACAATTAAAGACCAATATGCTCATGATGCTGATTTTAAAGATATCTTGTTGCATTGTAAAGGTGGGAAGTCATGGAATAAATTCATCGTCAATGATGGGTTTGTGTTTAGAGCTAAAAAGCTATGCATTCCAGCTAGCTCCATTCGCTCGTTGTTGCTACAGGAAGCACATGAAGGTGGCTTGATGGGACATTTTGGAGCGAAGAAGACGGAGGACATTCTTGCTTGTCATTTCTTTTGGCCAAAGATGCAACGAGACGTGGAGAGGTTCGTTGCTCGCTGCACAACATGTCAAAAGGCTAAGTCATGATTAAATCCACATGGTTTGGGAAGATATTTCTATGGATTTTGTGTTGGGATTGCCACGGACTAGGAATGGGCGAGATAGTGTTTTTGTGGTTGTGGATAGATTCTCTAAAATGGCACATTTCATACCATGTCATAAAACTGATGCTGCTACACATATTGCTGATTTGTTCTTTCGAGAAGTTGTTCGCTTGCATGGTGTGCCAAATACAATTATTTCTGATCATGATGCTAAATTTCTTAGCCATTTCTGGAGAACTTTATGGGCTAAATTGGGGACTAAGCTTTTATTTTCCACCACTTGTCATCCACAAACCGATGGTCAAACTGAAGTTGTGAATAGAACTTTATCTACTATGTTAAGGGCTGTTTTAAAGAAGAATATTAAGATGTGGGAAGATTGTTTGCCTCATATTGAGTTTGCTTATAATCGTTCGTTGCATTCTATGACAAAGATGTCTCCCTTTGAGATTGTTTATGGTTTCTTACCATGTGCTCCTATTGATTTAATTCCTTTGCCAAGTTCTAAAAAATTGAATTTTGATGCTAAGCAACGTGCTGACTTGATGCTAAAATTGCATGAAACCACTAAAGAAAACATAGAGCGCATGAATGCTAAGTAAAAATTTGCTAGAGATAAAGGTAGAAGGTAGTTGATTCTTGAACCTGGAGATTTGGTTTGGTTGCATTTGCGAAAGGATAGATTTCCTGAATTCAGAAAATCTAAATTGATGCCTAGAGCTGATGGTCCTTTTAAAGTGCTCCAACGAATTAATGAGAATGCATATAAGCTTGATCTTCCTACAGAGTTTGGGATTAGTCCCACATTTAACATTGCAGATTTGAAGCCTTATTTGGGTGAGGAAGATGATCTTGAGTCGAGGACGACTCAAATTCAAGAAAGGGAGGATGATGAGGACATCAACACCAACCATACATCCATGCCATCCATGCCAACACCAGTACCTATTGCTGGTCCTCTTACTCATGCTCGTGCTCGTCAACTCAACCATCAAGTAAGTTCATTCTTAAACTCTCGTCCATCATATTTAGACAACGGAGACAAGTGCACTTTTGTGTCGCTCAGGAATGATGGAGAGGATCAACAAGGGAAGGTGCGACTGCATTCAGAATGCGAGGCAACACCAGCTCAAGGGTTGATTGCATATGGGAAGCATGGTACCTTAACAAAGGTGATTGGGGATCAAGTCCATGTGTTCACAACGTCCTCCATTAGGCTACCACGTCGCTTCTAGAGCAAGGAAAGCAAGAGTCCAAACCCAACACGATTTGGGAGTTGGATTCAGACTGCAGAACAACCCTGAATTGTGTGGGTCACTATGGCTTCATACGGACTTCAATTGGGACGTTTTGATACTTGATGGAAAGCTTATCAAGTCTACTTTCATATGGATCCAGTCTCATGTTGATATCTTCTAAGAGTCAGAGGCAATGATGCAAATAATGCCAAGAGGTTTTTCTGTCCTCGTGTCACCTGATTGTTGCCCGATGGGCCATGTATCAAGTGGGGCCCAATAGGGGCGTGTCCTAGGGTTGTGGGACAACTCCTGCCAGGACAAGGTTGCCCTCTACCCTATCTTATACCTCCATAGCCGCTACAAACAGATTGGGTTTGGTTTACATCAAGTTTAGCCGTCGCTACTTGCTTGTAGGTGCGCGTGCTGATCCAGCCGCCCATCTCCTTGTCTTCGAAACCCCACTCATAATAAGATTTAGTTTGAAACCTTCAATTTGATCTTGCCAATTCAGTACTTGTTTCCTCATTCTTGCTAGTTCTTTGATTGCTTGCAGGAAAGGAGCCCTAGTGGCTGGTTGTCGCGCTCCACAAGATTGTGATGGCCTTTAGAAGTGGTGTATCAGTCGCTAAGGCACAGTCTTGAAGGCTGTAGTCGGGCCATGAACGTCATCTCCATCCATCAATCAAGTTATCTCACGCCTCTCATCGAAAGATCATCCCCAAAACCTAGCAGGTTCACATCACCTAGTACGAGACCCATAGGATTGGACGATAGAATAGGAAGATCTTGAACTACTTTCAGTTATATACTATGGGGGTATAGACCCCATATATAACCTTACCCGCCTTATATAGTGGGGGGCAAGGTTACACATCTATGGTTTCCCGACGTGGTTGGTTACATTGAGCCGTATCCTTGGAGTACATGACTAGATCTAACCAGCTAAGACTCCTTGCATGCCAAGTAGCCTTTAGCGCCCGCGCGGCCCACCGACTTGGTCAGTAGCGGACCACGGGCTCAATCTTGTCGTCCAGCCCACCGATCACGATGATGATGGACCAGCCTTCGTCTTCTGGTCTGGGCCGTCTTGTACCGAGTAGCCCAAAGTCTAGCCGTAAGGGTATATGGGGTCTATACCCCATAGCTAGTCCCCGAGCACCATGTATCTTGAGGGAATCGCTGTCTTGACCTGTGCCAAGAAGTGAAGATGCAGACCACATAGCACCGAGCAATGAAGACGTCGATCACATAGTACCAAGCAGTGAAGATGCCAACCACGTAGTGCCGAGCAGTGAAGCTGCCGACCACGTGACACTGACCAGCACTGACGCTGACCAGTCAACACCATTCGAGCTCCTCCCAAGTAGTTCGTATGTCTGCTCCTGACCACGGCTTCCATCAAGGAAGGTGATCTGTCGAAAGATGCATGGTGTTCCAAGAAAAAGAAAACATATTTCCACGTCCTGAGACATGGGCCCACGTTAACATGTGACACGAAGTATCACCAAGATGCTAACATGAACAAACCATGGAGGTAGGGGTACCAAACTAGGAACAGAAAATAGCCCTAATTCACCATGAGGTGAGATGGGCCCATGTAGTCCCTAAGCTCGATAGAAGATAGAATATGTTGTATTGAGATTTTTAAGAAAAAGTCTAATAAAACACTAGCTAGACATAGAAAATGATGAATACCCACTCTAGAACCGAGAACAAAAAATAAGCCTATGCCACCGTGAGGTGACATGGGCCCATGTAGTCCCCAACCTCGATAGAAGATAGGATATGTTGTATTGAGCTTTTAATAAAAAAACTCAACACAACATTAACTAGTCGCAGTCAATGCCAATTGACACGTTGATGCAAAGTCCTAGGTATGAACCTATGATCTTCTGCTTAGGAATCAGAGCTCAGGTTCGATCGGGTCGAGCGATGCCAAGAACCACTGGTCCATAAACATTGCTGAGTGACAAGTCAAATGCACAGTCCCCATGTAAATCTTAGATGAAGCAGGCTCGATCAGGTCAAGAGACACTGAGAACCGCTAATGCAAAGATGAATGTCAGACATTGACTCAAGCTTATGTGCTCTGATGGGTGATAATGTTCGTATAACATGAATTTGTCTGACTGTCAGACATTATTTGGACAGGACTGAGGGGTGTTCTTCTCAGCTATGCCGGTAGAGGCATGGCCTTAGGGTGATGCGTAGATCGGCCAGCGCAGGCCAGAGAAGACCCAAGCAGAGCAGGGGACGGCGGACGTCTCTGACTCAGAGGAAGAAGACTTCCCTCTGCTCAAACATGGAGCCGAGCAGCGGGGAAGCGACCCATGGCAGAGGCTGCCAAGAAGAAAAGGCCCTCAACTCTGTTGTCTGGGGGAAAATTAAACCTGGACGGCAGAGATGGGGGAAGCAAAAAGAGGGGCGCCCTGACCACTCCGGAGTCGTCAAACGCTAACCTACTAACAATAAATCAGCGTTAGAGGAAATGTCAAGCCATGACGCCTCCAACAGAGAGGACATCAAGGACAGCACCAACACCTAGGAGGCCCATTGAGACTGCACCACCACCAACTCCTCCACCTCAGCAAGGAACCGATGATTCAACCTGTCGGCTAGAACAAGCTAGGGCGACAACACCGCCACCACCATCACCAGCACCAGCACCAGCACCGCACAGGGTGGCAGCATCACCGACTAGAGCGGTATCACCCGCCAGGCACCGAGAGGAGGCAAGGGAGCCAACTTCTCCAGTACGCCCTGCTGGATCAAGCTGGTCGGTTGGGACGATGGACCAAGTCCCTGGGCATAGTAGTGGGGTGACAAGCGAGGCCCTAGGTGCTCTGAGCAGGGGAGAAGTCCTCGAGTTCAGAGGAGGGTTTCGGCAGTCAGCCAGGTGAGTGCCGATGATGTTCATACTTCTTGCCTAATCTTGATTTTTATTCTAGACTTGTTGTGGTCATATTGTAATTTACAGTCGTGCTCGGTCGTCGGCGACACCAACTCCACTGTGCAACAGCACAGCGTAGCCCGTGGAGTAGGGGGAAGCAACGAGCAATGCCATAGCGACTGCTCAGCCAACCCCAACACCAACTCCTCAACCGAAGAGGCGGGTGACGCCATTCCAGTCGGTCACTGCCATGACGGGTTATCTGCTAAGGTGCACGCTGGCCCAGGCAGAGCCGAGCACATAAGTGCCCCCTGAGGAGATTGAAGAGGTGCCGCGGGTGCCGAGAATGCCTTGCATCGACCTGCCCACGCAGTGTGTATTTATATCACGAAAGCTTGGGAACGGGAAGGTCATGTCACATGAAGAACTATCAGATAACGACATGGAGGCGAGCATCCGGGATGCCATGGAGGTGCTGTTTGACAGGGTCAAGGTAAGATCCAACCAAGATCTATTCGGCTATTTTGACATCTGACCATTGATTTTTTGATCAAGCTGTGTGTATATAGTCACTACAGCAAACAAGCACACAACAGGGCAGGACCATAAGCTGGTTTGCGGCAACCTAGGAGGAGTGTAAAACCCTCCAGATAGCCAATGCCAAGCTAGAGGCGCAGGTGAAAGTCTTCCAAGAGTACGAGGTCCAACGAGAGGAGGAGGTTGCCATCCTGCGCCGTAAGGTGGAGGCTCTGGAATAGACTATGGCAGAGGAGGATGCACTGCACCATAAGGTGGAGGCCTTGGAATGGGCCAACAAGGAGGAGGTGGCAGCCCTGCATCACAAGGTGGAAACCTTGGAGCAAGCCAACGATAGTAAGTAAACCTCTCTTGTCCCTTGCATGTTGATGCTTGCTATATGCTTATGACTGCTTCTTGTAGGACTAGGTGGCCAGAACGAGGCCATGACTCGAGAGCCGGCTGTTCTACTAGAGCAAAAAGAAACTGCTGAGAAATAGGCCAAGGCAGACCAGGCATAGATTGTCGAGCTGACTGGTAAGTCAATTGATGTAGTATTGTTGTGTGAAGTCTACAGCATACTAGGCGGACAAGAGTATGCTAACCACCATTGCTTGATTGTTGTAGCCCTGCGGGAACGCTACATGGCCTAGTTCAGGGTGCTTGAGGACTCCATTGCAGGCATCTGAGGAAAGATGTAGGTCATGACTAACCACATCAAGCCTATGCTAAGAGCCATCTTTCTGGGAGAAGAGCACCCTACGAACCCTGTAGGTGAAGAAACTGCAATTGCCGACTAGTGCTGGAGGCTATGGCCAGCACTATAGGGTTTCGTCATGAGAACTAGGCACTTTGTGGCCTCCACCATGCTCGCCATGGTCCATGCCAATTACCAAAATGTGGATCCGGCGACCATCGAGCAAAGGATTCCTCCAGAGGTCTCAGATGAAAATGCTGAAGAGCTCTGAGCCTCATCTGGCCCAACTGCCACTGCCATTGTTGATGATATGACGATGATCTTTGATCCTACAAAAGATGGTGGTGGTGGTTAGTTGGCTGTAAAAACAATGTTATTATGTAAAAACACTATTTTGTAAGTTGTGCCGAGCACTGGGTGCTCATAACTTGTTAAGCCTATTGACACAAACAAGTAGGCATGTCTAAGCGGGTCATAAACATTTTGCCGTTTTCCCTTTTTTAGATAAAAATTTATGCATAGGTCATTTTTTTCCAAAAATGTGTCGCCAGTTAAGTTTTTCCCCACCCTCGAAGCAAGCTAACTCTGTCGGGTGACTAGGGATGCACAAGTGAACTGCATAGGACCGCTGGGTTCACCAGGTACCTAGTACCGTTAGAGAGTGACTGCTAAATCTCCTAGTGCCATGTAGCGCGAAGCTGTAACACATCGTAAGAGCCTCCGAGACAGTGCCTTGTCAAGCCATTCTCGATGAGCAGAGAACAAAGTTTAACTGAGACTTATGCAGGGTGCATGTATAATAGATGTGTGCACAAAAACAAAATTGAGATAGGAAAAGAGAACAACAAAGGAAACTTTATTAGACAATTGAGATAATCAAAGAACTGAGTACATATCTTTTTTCTATGGGTAGATGCGTATGAGGTGCTCGATGTGCCAGGAGTTGGACTCCTCGACACCATCCAATGTCTCCAACTGATAGGATGTCGAGCGTGTAATAGCCTTAATCCTAAACGGACCTTCCCATCTAGATGACAGCTTGTGCAGACCATCTGTCTTCTAGATTCGTCATAACACCATGTCGCCAACCACGACTAGCCTACCTTTGATGTTGCGGTTGTAGTAATGACGCACTGATGCTAGGTACTTAGCTATCCGAGCACAGGACTCGAGCGCTATCTCTTCTTTGGTTATGATGTCAACTTCCCTAGCTTCATCTGAGACTTCTTCGTTGTAAAGCTAGACACGCGGTGAGAGGAGTGCAACCTCAGCTGGTAGGATAGCTTTGGATCCAAACACCATGAAGTATGGGGAAACTCCAGTGTTACGACTGGGCTGGGTACGGAGTCCCCAGACCACAGCAGGTAATTCCTTGAGCCACCGACCAGGTTTGAGATCTTTATCATCCCAATATACCCGCTTGCAGAGAGCATCGAGAATCATACCGTTAGCTCATTCCACCTGTCCATTTGCCCGAGGATGAGCGATGGACACGTATTTGACTTTGATGCCATTATCATCGTAGAAGTCAAAAAACTCGTCGCTGGTGAACTGAGAGCCTAAATCGGTAATGACAGTGTTAGGAATACCAAATCGGTGGATAACATCATCAAGGAACTGTACTTCCTTCTCAGCAGAGGCTTTCTTGATGGCTTTGTACTCGATCGATTTAGAAAACTTATCGATGAGCATAAAAACACATGTGTGTTCGCCAGGAGCCTTCTTAAAAGGACCGATCATGTCAAGTCCCCAACATGAGAATGGCCAAGCGACCGGGACAATCTGGAGTTCATGCGTAGGGACATGAATCTGATTGGCAAACATCTGATAGTTTTTGCACTGGCACACGTACTCTTCTGCATCAGAGACGGCTATCAGCCAGTAGAACCCTGCTCGGTAAGCTTTGCCGACCAGCGTCCGGGATGCGGCATGGTTACCACAAGTGCCCTCATGAATATCCTTCAGAAGCATCAAACCCTCTGCTCGGGTGATGCATTTTTGTTAAATCAGGGACCTTGGGGCCTTGCATATCAGCTCGCCATTAACCATGAGATAGGCACGGGCTCTGCGGACTAGCTATTGGGCTTCAATGTTGTCCTTCGGAATAAGGTGGTCATTCAGGTACCTGACAGAGGGCTCCCTCCAGTCAGGCTAGGGAGGCGCTGCCTGCTCGGCTGGTTCATCACCACGTGGCTACTCATTACCATCATCAGATGCCTGCTGGCTGGGATAGCTATCTTCTACCTTCGCTGCTTTGCCTCTGAACATTGCTATGAGCTAGTCGGTAGTAGTGCTAGGCACGGGTGCTTCGTAAGCCTGATCGGGGATTGAAGGCTTAAGCAAGTCTTGAATGAAAACACCAGGTGGTACCTTGGCTCAGGATGATTCGAGTTTGGATAGCTCGTCGGCACCTATGTTCTCGGCACGTGGAATGTGCGTGAATTCCAATCCATCGAACTTGTTCTCCAGCTTGCGAATTTCAGTGACATAAGCATCCATCTTCTCGTTGACCACATCCCAGTCTTTATTGACCTAATGGATGACAAGAGCAGAATCTTCGTACACCAAGAGCCGTTTAATGCCTAGCTTGACTGCGATGCGGAGGCCACGTAGGGTGGCTTCATACTCGGCCACGTTGTTGGACACCTTAAAATGTATGCACAAGATGTAGCAGAGCGTGTCCTTGGACAGAGAGATGAAATACACTCCTGCCCCAGTGCCATCGATGTTCAAGGAACCATCAAAATACATCTTCCAGTGGTCAGGAGACGTATCGGCCAAGGGCAAGCTGAGGTCTGACCACACAATGAAATCAACTAGGGCCTGAGACTTCACAGTATTGCGACTGCGGAAGTTTAGCGTGAACTCAGAGAGCTCTAACACGTATTTGACAATATGGCCACTAGCATTTCTATTACGGAGTATGTCTCCAAGTGCAGCTTCTGTAACCACCATGATCTTTTGGCTTAGAAGTAATGAAGGAGCTTCTGTTTGGTGGTCAAGAGTGCGTATAGCAGTTTCTACACATGGTTGTATCACTGCTTGGTCTCGATAAGAACCTCGCTGACATAGTATACTGGCCGCTGCACCCCATAGACCTGCCCCAGTTCCTGGCGCTCGACCACCACCAAAGTGCTGACCACGTTGGTTGTGGCAAAAATGTGGAGGAGAAGCTCCTTTCCTTCTTGCAGCACCATGAGTACTGGGGGAGTTGCCAGGTACTCCTTGAACTGTCTAAAAGCCTTGCAGGCCTTTTTCGTCCACTCAAATTTCTCCTTAGCTTTGAGTAGCTTGAAGAAGAGGAGCCCTTTTTCGCCCATATGGGACATGTAGTGGCTCAGGGCCGCCAGGCATCCGATGAGTTCCTGGATACCTTTGACGTTTCGTGGTGGTTGTAGGTCCAGCACAATCTGAACCTTCTCAGGATTTAGGCGTATGCTGTAACACCTCTGGTGTTATATTAACTAAAACCTGCCATGTCATCATATGCACTGCAAAGCATTCATGATTAGGTCAACCTTGATGTGCATTAACTAAAACAAGTTTACATTTCATAGGTTGATTGTGTTTCTGGGATGTGTTGTCACATGAAATAATAAAACCCTACTTTCGAATGTCATCCCAAATACTTAGTTTATATTCTATGTACTTGAGGTGTAAACCATGTTTACACTAGTATCAAGCATAGTGTATAAATTTAAGTCCAACCCTAAAAATGATTTCCATATTTGAAGTTGAATTTGGATTTCAAAGCTTATTCCCAAATATGGAATTTAAATTTAAATTCAAATTGGAAAGCTATAAAATGTTTTTCAAAAGTCAACTTGGTCAACCAAGGGTGTCATTGGGTCATTGACTGAAAAATGTCCTTGGATGATGTATGTGATCACTAATAACCAACCAATTAAATTAGAAACCAAATCGAGTTTGAATTCGGTTTCAAAAACCCTTTATTTCAAAACCTAGTTTTATCCCCTTTTCTGTAATTCAAAATCTATAAGGAATTTGGGGATACTCTAAAAAGATAGTTTGTAGATCTTGATAAGAGCTACAAAGTTGGTATATAAAGTTTTTCAAGTTTCCACAAAGAATTTCAAATAAATTTGAAAATATAGTTTTCCAACATTTGTCCCATTTGATTTTAAAACCATAATTCAAAAATTATGCATAATTTGGGAAAACGTTGTATAAGAAAAAGGTTTGGTTTGAAAAGTTAAACATTTCATAGTTTTGAAGATTTTCAAATTTTACTGAAAAATCAAAAGTAATTTCAAATGTTTGTTTCTAGGGTTTTATTCCCCTTTTGAATTTGAATTCATATTTCAAAATCCAGACAGAATTTGTGGGTGCTAGTTAAATGAAAAGTGTAGCCCTTGAAAAGTTATGCAAATGATATTTTTGGAGATTTTCAAGTTCTTATATAAATTTTGGAGTAATCTGTAATTTCAAACGAGTGGCAATTCTGTAATTTTCTTTAATAGCACCGAGACCTATCGTCGGCCGCCATCGCCGGCTTCTCAAGCCGCGCCGCCATCCACTACCGCACATGCCATGGCCGCTAGCATGCTCCTGGACGCACGAAGCTTCATCGTCGTCGTGTCGCCCATCCACACCTCGCCTCTGGCCTATAAATAACAAGCCGGCCGCCACTTCCCTTCTTCTTTTCTTCTCTGCCGCTGACGCCGATGACCTCGCTCCACCGCTTCAATTCACCGCCGTCGATCCACCGTTGCTCAATTGCACTTGCCATAAGCTCCGCCTTCGCCTTGCGCTTCCTCTGAGCCAGTTCGTGCCTGCTCTCGTCGTCCGAGTTGCCCGCACGACGTCGTCCTCCTCGCGACCGGTCGTCGAGCCGCCGTGAGCTTCCTCGCCGTCCACCGCCGCCAAGGTGGAAAACATTTTTCCTTTAACACTCTTATCATGTTCTCCATGCTTTGCTGCCCCTCATGCGCACCTTTAACCATTTGTTGGTGCACAGAACTCGCCGTGACGCGGACCTTGCCGCAGGAGTACCGCCGCCGCCATTAGCGCCGCCGCCATTAGCGCCGCCGACTACAGCTCGCCTCAGCCACTCCGAGCTTTCATTAGCGTGCGCACTAGACCCGTGGTGACCTCCTGTGTCCCTCCATGCCCTCAATTTCACCTCTCTTGTGCCGTAGGGTCCGGCCGTCGTGGCTCGCCGCCGGCATGGCTTTGCCAGCGTCGCCGCGCGCGTAGCCGTTTGAGCTAGGGCCAGGAATAGCTTCATCTTCTATCCCAACGCATTTGAGTTGATGTCCTGCACCTGCCCATGCACTCGCCGTCGCCAAAAATCGCTCCGGTGAGCGTTACCGCCACCCTCGAGCTCCATCGCGCCGCCATGGGCACCGGCGTGGGTGCCGCCGTCGTCCCACCGCTCCATTAGCTAGCCCAGGAGCTTTGTGTTGTTGTGTTGAGCCTGTAGGACCAAGCCCCGACGCCGGAGACCTCACCGTCGGCGAGATAGCCGCCGGTCAAGCGCCGTCGCCGTCGGGTCAACGCGGGAAGAGAAAAAGGATTTTCTTTTTCTTTTTCCAGAAAATGATTTAAATGCTGTTTTTTTAGAAATTCATAATAATTCATGTATAGCTCCAAAAATTTTGAACATTTTTGTGTATGTTCTTTATGATGTCATCTACCTAGGAAAAATATGAAATGTCAAATTTGAGTAATTTTTTAATAAATTAAAATTAGCTCTTTTAATTAAAAAATAGACCTTCAACGATTTTTAATATACAAAATATTTGGCTTTTAATTCTGAAATTTGTTTTGCCATCTAATTAGATGAAGAGCATTTTAAAATAAAATTTTGAGCTCAATTAGACAACTTAAGTTTTTATGCCTTTATTTTATACTTTTAAATAATTAATTAACCCCTTTAATTAAGGTTAATCATTATAGGATTTGTTTGACTTTGGGATTGATTGATGACCTTGGGTCATTAACCTTAATGAACTTTGGCACTTTAATTAATTGTTTGTGCTTACCTGGATCATGTCATTAGGGCTTAATTAACGTTATTTCATGTGTTTAATAACTTTCTTAAATAATGTAGTTAACCCTAATGAACTTAGTAAGTATTTTTTGGGAGGCTTGCAACTTTATCGTGAAGGAAAGTTGTACTCAAGCCATTAATCTGATCAAGTATCCATCGAGCATCATGTTAACCATTCCATCATGTTGAAGCATATCATTGTATCGTATAGTTTTTGTTAACGGAGAGTTTAACGTTATCACACCAGATCCCAAGGAAGAGCAGACTCAGGAGTTGGGAGTTGATCCAGAACTCGAGACCGTCTACCCCAACCATCAAGGCAAGCCCTGGATGCATTCAAACCCTATTCTATTTTATAAAAGTTTTACCGTTTCAGTTATGATATGTTGCATTAAGTAATAGGAGTTGAGTGAAAACCCACCAACTGCATTACCTGTCTTACTTCCATAATTTCTTGTTACCTGTTCTAAAAGATGCATAGTAATGCTTAGCCCTGCTTAATTAATTAAGTGTTCAAAGGTAAAAGAATGAAAAAGACGAGATTGGTTTTATCTGTTGGAATCATGATGATAGTTAATAAATCGAGTCTGGACGGCTAACTTGCATTGGGAACGGAGTCCCTCTGTAGTGTTTCCGTCTGTTGATGCCCTAGGTCCCGTGTCGATGGTGAACTGGTGATATCGAGCAACTAGAAATCCACATGCATGAAGTGTCATATAGTGGGCTAGAGTCCCCATGTACGCCATGGAGTGACTTATAGTGGGCCAGAGTCCCCACATATGTCATAGTGTGTTATACAGTGGGTTTAGGTTCCCATGTATATCGGTACACTGGGTCGAAGTGCTCACATGTATCATGTGGTGATATATGGTTGCAGTTGTTATCCCGGTATATCGGTTCATCTAAAATGCTTAGGAGTTAGAGTCTCCTGTATATCAATGACCTAGGTCCCAGCTGGGTATATGAAAATGGATTTAAATCGTCGTTGCTTCTCGGAGAAGAAGACTCGATCGGTGTTCATCATTGTAGTAACAACTTGAATGATGAGTAAGGTTTAAGAAGGAAGTTGGTTGGTAATTTTGATCTTGAGCAAGACAGCTTTTCTTTCTTTCAAGCTTTTCTGCAAAATTTCTTATCTCCTACAAGCCTTACCTTGTCCCTCTAGCCTGCATTTCCTGAGTCTTCACCCCTCTTTTTTGTCGGGTCAGTCTTGTTGAGTACTTTTGTACTCAGGGTTTGTTGAACCCTTGTTGCAGGTGAGCCTCATGGGCAGGAATGCTTCGCATCCTGCTGCATGACAGTCGTCGAGGAAAGTGACGACGAATAGGATATCTCGGTCTTGGGCAGAGCATATAATCAAGGTTGATGTAATAAGTTATATTGTGTTCCACTGCTACTATGGTTTGTAATAATTCAACTTATGATCTGTAAGTTGAATTTAAACAGTTTGTAAATTTATGTTATTGTAATCCTTCCACTCTTTTACTCTAATGTATATAATTTGTATAAAACTGTCGTAATACTGCAATGTCTCTTTGTAATGATTGATCCTGCTCGGAGAATTATGGATGATTTAGGATTTACCCGACAGACCTTTTAAGTTTTATGGAACACATTCATGGTCATTTGGAGTCTGTTTAGACAATAATCATGCATGTGGGCCATAGGATTTGGGAGGTTCTGCCACAGCTGGTATCGGAGCTGGCTCGTTATTAAAAAGAGTTGTTGTAGTATTCTTTTGTGAAAACTTCAATAGTTTTGAGTCAAATAATTTTAACTTGACTATTTTGGGTCCAAATTGCTTAATTCCTTATCAATGATTCTTTCTATTGACCCTTATTCTTATTGAAAGTGTGATGGTGGAATAGCATATTATATTGCTCTATGTTATAAAAGTTATTTATATACATGTATTGCTTAAAAACCTTATATGCTTGGATCGTAAGTTCGTTCATGCATCATGTTTAATTAACTTGTTTAATTACCTTACCCTTTAAAGTGGTTTGGGTTAAGTAGTATCAATCCTTTTCATGCTAACCTTCAGAGTCCTATCTATCTATCCTCATTCTTTATGACCTACCTTTCTTCAGGATGGCCCTTACCAAGCAAACTCCTCGTAAGAGTACTGCACCAAAGGGAGTACCTCGACATCAACTAGCCCCCAGATACGAGATTGGCGAAAGTAGTAACAATCCCAATTCAGATCCGTAAGCTAAAATAGCAAGACTTAGGGCCGAGTTGGAGAGGGCTGAAGCTGATAGGATCGAAGAGGCCGCTGAGATTACTCAGTTAAGATGATCTCGGAGGTATATGAAGCATCATAGGAATAATGCTTGGGCACGAGAAGATGCAGCGAATGGTCGTGTGCAAGAACTTGAGGATTACGTAGAAGAGTTGGAGGAGTATGCTGAGGAAGCTGATGATGAGTGTGTAAGGCTAAATAACCTGTTGGATCCTGAATATCAACGATAGGCAGCCCAAGATGATCTTGGTCTTGTGATGGGTGAAGATGAGGAAGAGGAAGACCCTGAAGAAATAGAGTCCGTTGATGATGATGTCATTGATGAGGAAGAAGAAACCTAGATGGGTGTAGCAAATGAAAATAAAGAGGATCTTATCAAAGAAGAAGATCCAGAGATAGTGGAGGAAGAGCCTAAAGAGGAAGAAGATTGTGAAAAGGAAGAGGATCCCGAAGAGGAGTAAAGAGTTTGGAAAGTGAGATGTGTAATATATCTTTTCCCTACTTTTTGAAACCTAGTAGGTGTGGGAAGTCTTGCCGGAGTGCGGATGGTTGTCACAAAAATAATGTATTATAAGTGTGTTGCATATCTGTAATATCTACTTATGAAATCCAATAAGGTTTTGTGAGTAAAGTATAGTTTGTTTATCAACAGATGCCTGCTCACACTCGATCCTGTGATGCTGTTGGTCCATCTCATGATGGAGGTGATATCCCAAATTCTCCACCAGTTCCACCAACTCTGGCTGATGCAGTTGCGGCCTTAGTCAATGCAACCACCATGATGGCCCAGAATCAGAATCAAAATGCACATCAGGGAATCATGGCCGGAATAATAGGAATGAGACCACCTATGTGGATTTTACCGACACACGTCCTCCTTTCATCACTAGAGTGGATGAACCCATGGAGGTAGATGATTGGCTCCGTACTATGGAGCAAAAGTTTGGACTAATTGAGTGCACCGAATACCAGAAGCCCATGTTTGTAGCCCAGTAGTTGAGAGGTACTGCAGGAGCCTGGTGGGTAAATTTTGTTGCTACTCAGCCTGAAGGTCATCGTATTACTTGGACTGAGTTTCATGAAGCTTTTTGTGCACATTTTATTCCTGAGGGAATCATGACCATAAAGCTTGAAGAGTTTCTTTCCCTGCGATAAGGTGATATGTCAGTGATGCAATATTTTGGCAAATTTAATCACTTGACCCAATATGCCTCTGACCATGTTAGTACTGACCGCAAGAAGAAGGAGTGTTTCCTCAGGGGTCTGAATAGCAAGATTTAGAGAATGATGACTGGAAACCCAAATGCTACCTTCCATGAGACGGTAAATATTTCCATATCTTACGAAGAAAAGAACCATCAACACACGGAAGCTAAGAAGAAGAAAACAGTAACATCAGGATTTTCTGGTGGCAATCAAAAGCGCCAGAAAATAATTTATCATCCCCAAAACCATTTCCGTCCTTCTTATCGTTCACCACAATACCAAGCCCAGCAACAGGCATTCATTTGTCCTGCTGCTGCTCTTCCTTATCCAAGACAGCTGAATGCCCCTGGTATTCGTAACCCTACTTCTCAGCCACAAAGTTACCCATGTTACAATTGTGGGAAGACTAGTCATTTTGCAAGATACTGCCCGTATCCAAGGCAGTACAATTCCTATGTTCCTAGGGCTTTTGCACCAAAACAGCAACCACAGAATCAGAATAAGAAAGGAAATCAGAAGGTGCAAAATAATAAGAATGAGAAGAAGGTTGGTAAGGTGTTCTACACTCAGGTTGGAGAAATTTTAGAAGGAGAACCGGTTATGATGGGTATGTTCCCTGTTGCTGATCATCCTGCAATTCTGCTTTTTGATTCTGGTGCATCTCATATATTCATCAATGGTACATTTGTTAAGACACATGAAATACCAACAATGGGGACAAAAGAACAATTCTTTATACAATCGCCTGGGGGGCTTATGTGTACTAAAGAAATGGTACACGATGTGCCTATAAGTTTGGGTGGGTATATTTTTCTCACTGATATTATAATATTAAAGGATCAAGATATAGATGTGATCCTAGGTATGAATTGGATGAAACGGCATGGTGCTGTGATAGACATCCTGAATAGAACTGTAAAAGTGAACATACCTAATTGCAAATCTCAACTTCTTATTCAACTTCCAACACCTAAGAGAACTGTTGAAAAGGTATGTGCAACTTCTGTGAAAGAAATCCAAGATATACCAGTGGTATGTGAGTTTCCGGATGTGTTTCCTGATGAGTTACCGGGTTTACCTCCTGATAGAAAAGTGGAGTTTAAAATTGATTTGAAACCTGGTACTACTCTAATATCTAGAAGAGCTTATCAGATGGCACCACCTGAGTTAGGAGAACTCAAAACTCAATTACAAGAATTACGGGATAAAGGTTTTATCTGACCTAGCTCGTCACCTTGGGGATGTCCTGTCCTCTTTGTGAAAAAGAAAGATAAAAGCTTGAGGTTATGTGTGGATTATCGTCCCTTGAATGAAGTAACCATCAAGAATAAGTACCCTCTACCCCGCATTGATCTGCTTTTTGATCAATTAGCGGAGGCAAAGGTGTTTTCCATGATTGATCTTCGATCCGGGTATCATCAGATTAAGATTTGCCTAGAAGACATTCCAAAGACTGTCTTTACTACTCGATATGGTCTGTATGAGTATTTGGTTATGTCTTTTGGACTTACCAATGCACCAGCTTATTTCATGTATTTGATGAACTCAGTGTTCATGCCAGAACTTGATAAGTTTGTGGTAGTCTTCATCGATGATATTTTAATATATTCCAAGAGTGAAGAAGAACATGCTGAACACCTTAGAATTGTTTTGCAGCGTCTAAGAGAACATCAATTATATGCCAAGTTTAGCAAGTGTGAGTTTTGGCTGAAAGAAGTGAAA
This sequence comes from Bothriochloa decipiens, assembly GCA_023333625.1. NCBI lineage: Eukaryota > Viridiplantae > Streptophyta > Magnoliopsida > Poales > Poaceae > Bothriochloa > Bothriochloa decipiens. The sequence goes on from CM041628.1 coordinate 58,908,166, forward strand.
TTTCTTGGACATGTTTCATCAGACAAAGGTGTTGCTGTTGACCCTAGCAAGGTACAAGATATACTCGAGTGGGAACCACCAAAAATAGTGCATCAAGTTTGAAGTTTTCTGGGAATGGTGGATTATTACCGTCATTTCATACTGGATTTCTCAAAGATTTCCAAGCCCAAAACTAAGTTGTTAAAGAATGATGTCAAGTTTGTTTGGTCACATGAATGTGAAGAGGCATTTCAGACATTGAAGAAATTAATGACCACTGCTCCAGTCTTAGCACAACCAAATATTGAGAAACTTTTTGTTGTTTATTGTGATGCTTCTGGCATTGGTATTGGATGTGTGTTGATGCAAGAAGGAAGAGTTGTTGCTTATGCTTCTCGACAGTTGAAGAAACATGAGGAGCATTATCAAACACATGATTTGGAATTAGCAGCTATTGTGCATGCATTGAAGATATGGCGACATTATCTGTGGGGTAATAAATATAATATTTACAGTAATCACAAGAGTTTGAAATACATTTTTACTCAAGATGAGTTGAATATGAGACAGAGGAGGTGGTTAGAACTAATCAATGATTATGATTTGGAAATATATTACCATCCTGGTAAAGCAAATGTAGTTGCTGATGCTCTTAGTCGAAAGAGTCATTGCCATTGCTTGACAGTAAAACCTCTAGATATTTCTCTATGTCATGAAATAGAAAAGTTGGGTATAGTAATGGTGCAACATGGTAGCTTGTCCAACATTACGATTGAATCAACACTCAAAGATCAAAATTATTGCTGCTTAGAGAAGTAATAAGGGAATTAAACATATCAAAAAGAAAGTTAGAAAAGAGAAGGTTTCTTATTTCACAATTGATGAAGCAGATGTCTTATGGTATAAGGATCGGCTGGTCATACCAAAAGTTCTTGAGTTACGTCAAAGGATCCTTGATGAAGCACATAATTCAAAATTTTCTATTCATCCAGAAAGTAATAAGATGTATCATGATTTGAAATAGAAATTTTGGTGGTCTAAGATGAAGATAGAAATTGCTAAGTATGTGGCTCAATGTGATACCTGTCGAAAAGTTAAAGCTATACATTTGAAGACAACAGGAGAACTTTAGCCATTGCCTATTCCAGCTTGGAAGTGGGAAGATATCAGTATGGACTTTATAGTGGGTCTACCCAGGACTACAAGAGGTTTGGATTCCATTTGGGTCATAGTAGATCGACTTACAAAGTCCGCACATTTCCTTCCAGTTCAAAGTACAAATTCAGCCTCGCAATATGCCAAATTGTATTTTGAGCGTATCATTAATCTTCATGGTGTACCGAAGACTATTGTGTCGGACCGAGGCACGTAGTTCATCAACAAATTCTAGAAACGATTGCATAATTCACTAGGTACTGATCTTCTGCACAGTACAACTTACCATCCACAAATAGGAGGTCAGACTAAAAGAGTGAACCAAATACTTGAAGATATATTCAGAGCATGTGTTCTTAATTTTCTAGAAAAATGGGATGAGTGTTTGCCTTTAGCAGAGTTTTCTTATAACAATAGTTATCAAGAAAGTATCAAAATGGCACCATTTGAAGCGCTATATGGTCACAGATGTAGAACTCCGTTAAGTTGGTCTGAACCTAGAGAAAGAAGGTTCTTCGAAGTTGATCTAGTGAAAGAAACAGAAGAAAGGGTTAAACAGATACAACAAAACTTGAATGTGGCACAGTCTCGTTAAAAGAGTTATGCCGACAAAAGGCGTCGACCATTGCGTTTCAATCAGGGAGATTATGTGTATCTAAAGGTGTCACCCATGAAGGGAGTTACTCAATTTGGAGCTAAAGGCAAGTTAGCACGTCGTTACATTGGACCATTTTAGATCTTGGCACAAATTAGAAAGGTATCATATCGTCTGCAACTGCCTGAACAGTTGTCGGCTGTACACAATGTGTTCCATGTGTCCCAACTTAAGAAGTGTCTTCGAGTGCCGGATAAGATTGTTGATGTGGAAGGAATTGAACTTGAGCCTGATTTGACTTACTCTGAGTATCCAATTCAAGTTTTGGATCAGAAAGACCGTGTTACTTGAAGCAGGACAATCAAGTGGTACAAGATACAATGGGATCAACATTCAGAAGAAGAAGCTACTTGGGCATCAGAAGATTACCTGTTGGAGAACTTCCCAGAATTCTATGCTTCTATCTAAGTTATAATTCCCTCTATGAGTTGTAACTTCATTAGTGTGAGTTGTAAAGACCCTTTTCTCTTATATAATTAGTTGAAGTGTGTTTTCCTGACACATTTCCTTTTCCATTACTTTACCTACATCTTTAAATCTCAGGACGAGATTTCTTTAAGGGGGAAAGGCTGTAACACCTCTGGTGTTATATTAACTAAAACCTGCCATGTCATCATATGCACTGCAAAGCATTCATGATTAGGTCAACCTTGATGTGCATTAACTAAAACAAGTTTATATTTCATAGGTTGATTGTGTTTCTAGGATGTGTTGTCACATGAAATAATAAAACCCTACTTTCGAATGTCATCCCAAATACTTAGTTTATATTCTATGTACTTGAGGTGTAAACCGTGTTTACACTAGTGTCAAGCATAGTGTATAAATTTAAGTCCAAACCTAAAAATGATTTCCATATTTGAAGTTGAATTTGGATTTCAAAGCTTATTCCCAAGTCTTGCAATTCAAATTTAAATTCAAATTAGAAACCTATAAAATGTTTTTCAAAAGTTAACTTGGTCAACCAAGGGTGTCATTGGGTCATTGACCTAAAAATGTCATTGTATGATGTATGTGATCACTAATAACCAACCAATTAAATTAGAAACCAAATCGAGTTTGAATTGAGTTTCAAAAACCCTTTATTTCAAAACCTAGTTTTATCCCCTTTTCTATAATTCAAAATCTATAAGAAATTTGGGGATACTCTAAAAAGATAGTTTGTAGATCTTGACAAGAGACACAAAGTTGGTATATAAAGTTTTTCAAGTTTCCACAAAGAATTTCAAATAAATTTGAAAATATAGTTTTCTATCATTTGTCCCCTTTTGATTTTAAAACCATAATTCAAAAATTATGCATAAGTTGGGAAAACTTTGTATATGAAAATGGTTTGGTTTGAAAAGTTAAACATTTAATAGTTTTGAAGATTTTCAAATTTTATTAAAAAATCAAAAGTAATTTCAAATGTTTGTTTCTAGGGTTTTATTCCCCTTTTGAATTTGAATTCATATTTCAAAATCCATATAGAATTGGAGGGTGCCAGTTAAATGGAAAGTGTAGCCCTTGAAAAGTTATGCAAATGATATTTTTGGAGATTTTCATGTTCTTATATAAATTTTGGAGTAATTTGTAATTTCAAACGAGTATCAATTCTGTAATTTTCTTAAACAGCACTGAGACCTATCGTCGGCCGCCATCGTCGGCTTCTCAAGCCGCGCCGCCGTCCGCCACCGCACATGCCATGGCCGCCAGCGTGCTCCTGGACGTGTGAAGCTTCATCGTTGTCATGTCGCCCATCCACACCTCGCCTCTGGCCTATAAATAACAAGCCGGCTGCGACTTCCCTTCTTTTCTTCTCTGCCGCCGCCGCCGATGACCTCACTCCGCCGCTTCAATTCACCGCTATCGATCCACCATTGCTCAATTGCTCTTGCCATAAGCTCCACCTTCGCCTTGCGCTTCCTCTGAGCCAGTTCGTGCCCGCTCTCGCCGTCTGAGTTGCTCGCACGACGTCGTCTTCCTCGCAATCGGTCGCCGAGCTGCCGCGAGCTTCCTCGCCGTCCACCGCCGCCAAGGTGGAAAACATTTTTCCTTTAACACTCTTATCATGTTCTCTGTGCTTCGCTACCCCTCATGCGCACCTTTTCCCATTCGTAGGTGCACAGAACTCGCCGTGACGCGGACCTTGCCGCTGGAGTATCGCCGCCACCATTAGCGCCGCCGACTATAGCTCGCCTCAGCCACTCCGAGCTTTCATTAGCGTGCACACTAGACCCGTGGTGAGCTCCTGCGTCCCTCCATGCCCTCAATTTCACCTCTCTTGCGCCGTAGGGTCCGACCGCCGTGGCTCGCCGTCGGCATGGCTTTGCCAGCGCCGCCACACGCGTAGCCGTTTGAGCTAGCCAGGAATAGCTTCATCTTCTGGCCCAACACATTCGAGTTGATGTCCTGCACCAGCCCATGCAGTCGCCATCGTCGAAAATTGCTCTGATGAGCATTACCACCGCGCCCGAGCTCCGCCGCGCCGCCATGGCCGCCGGCGTGGGTGCCGCCGTCGTCCCACCGCTCCATTAGCTAGCCCAGGAGCTTTGTCTTGTTGTGCTGAGCCTGTAGGACCAAGCCCCGATGCCGGAGACCTCACCGCGGGCGAGATAGCCGTCGGTCAAACGCCGTCGCCGTCGGGTCAACGTGGGGAGAGAAAAAGGATTTTCTTTTCTTTTTTCAAAAAATGATTTAAATGCTGTTTTTTAGTAATTCATAATAATTCATGTATAGCTCCAAAAATTCTAAACATTTTTGTGTATGTTCTTTATGATGTCATCTACCTAGGAAAAATATGAAATATCAAATTTGAGTAAGTTTTGAATAAATTAAAATTAGCTCTTTTAATTGAAAAATGGACATTCAATGATTTTTAATAAATAAAATAATTGGCTTTTAATTCTGAAATTTGTTTTTCCATCTAATTAGACAAAGATCTTTCCAAAATAAAATTTTGAGCTCAATTTGACAACTTTAGTTTTTATGCCTTTATTTTATGCTTTTAAATAATTAATTGACCCCTTTAATTTAGTTTAGTCATTATATGATTTGTTTGACTTAGGGATTGATTGATGACCTTGGATCATTAATCTTAATTACCTTTGGCACTTTAATTAATTGTTTGCGCTTACCTAGATCATGTCATTAGGGCTTAATTAACGTTATTTCATGTGTTTAATAACTTTCTTAAATAATGTAGTTAACCCTAATGAACTTAGTAAGTATGTTTTGGGAGGCTTGCAACTTTATCATGAAGGAAAGTTGTACTCAAGCCATTAATCTGATCAAGTATCCATCGAGCATCATGTTTACCATTCCATCATGTTGAAGCATTTCATTGTATCGTATAGTTTCCGTTAACGGAGAGTTTAACGTTATCACATCAAATCCCAAGGAAGAGCAGACTCAGGAGTTGGGAGTTGATCCAGAACTCAAGACAGTCTACCCCGACCATCAAGGCAAGCCCCGGATGCATTCAAACCCTATTCTATTTTATAAAAGTTTTACCGCTTCAGTTATGATATGTTGCATTAAGTAATAGGAGTTGAGTGAAAACCCACCAACTGCATTACCTGTCTTACTTCCATAATTCCTTGTTACCTGTTCTAAAAGATGTGTAGTAATGCTTAGCCCTACTTAATTAATTAAGTGTTCAGAGGTAAAAGAATGAAAAAGATGAGATTGGTTTTATCTGTTGGAATCATGATAATAGTTAATAAATCAAGTCTGAACGGCTAACTTGCATTGGGAACGAAGTCCCTCTGTAGTGTTTCCGTCTGTTGATGCCCTAGGTCCCATGTCGATGGTGAACTGGTGATATTGAGCAACTAGAAATCCACATGCATGAAGTGTCATACAGTGGGCCAGAGTCCCCACGTATGCCATGGAGTGACTTATAGTGGGCCAGAGTCCCCACATATGTCATAGTGTGTTATACTGTGGGTTTAGGTTCCCATGCATATCGGTACACTGGGTCGAAGTGCTCACGTGTATCATGTGGTGATATATGGTTGCGGTTGTTATCCTGGTATATCGGTTCATCTGATATGCTTAGGAGTTAGAGTCTCCTGTATATCAATGACCTAGGTCCCAGCTGGGTATATGAAAATGGATTTGAATCGTCGTTGCTTCTCGGAGAAGAAGACTCGATCGGTGTTCATCATCGTAGTAACAACTTGAATGATGAGTAAGGTTTAAGAAGGAAGTTGGTTGGTAATTTTGATCTTGAGCAAGACAGCTTTTCTTTCTTTCAAGCTTTTCTGCAAAATTTCCTATCTCTTGCAAGCCTTACCTTGTCCCTCTAGCCTGCATTTCCTGAGTCTTCACCCCTCTTTTTCGTTGGGTCAGTCTTGTTGAGTACTTTTGTACTCAGGGTTTGTTGAACCCTTGTTGTAGGTGAGCCTCATGGGCAGGAATGCTTCGCATCCGGCTGCATGACAGTGGTCGAGAAAAGTGACGACGAATAGGATATCTCACTCTTGGGCAGAGCATATAATCAAGGTTGATGTAATAAGTTATATTGTATTCCACTGCTACTATGGTTTGTAATAATTCAACTTATGATCTGTAAGTTGAATTTAAGCGGCTTGTAAATTTATGTTATTGTAATCCTTCCGCTCTTTTACTCTAATGTATATAATTTGTATAAAACTGTTGTAATACTGTAATGTCTCTTTGTAATGATTGATCTTGCTTTGAGAATTGTGGATTATTCGAGATTTACCTGACAGGCCTTTTAAGTTTTATGGAACACATTCATGGTTATTTGGAGTCTGTTTAGACAATAATCATGCGTGTGGGCCATAGGATTTAGGAGGTTCTGCCACATATGTTGTCTTGGCTGACGACATTGCCAAGCAGGATCCTAGAAGGGACACCAAAGATACACTTGTTGGTGTTCAACTTCTACCAAAAATTGTTGAGGGCCAAAAAAGTCTGCTGGAGATTGTCAACCAATGTATGGGACTATCTGGTCTTCACTAGCACATCATCGACATACGCCTCGACAAGGTCAGCGATGATTTTGTGCTTAAGACAGGCTTGGATGGCCCGTTGGTAAGTAGCTCGGGCATTCTTGAGGCCAAACGACATGGTCGTGTAGCAGAAAGCACCGAAGGGGTGATAAAGGCGGTCTTTTCCTGGTCCTCCAACTGGAGAGCTATTTGATGTTAGCCCGAATAGCAATCTAAGAAGGACAGCAGCTCGCAACCTACAGTAGAATCTATGACCTCGTCAATTTGAGGGAGATTGAAAGCCTGTTCAGGGTAGTGTTTATTGAGATCAGTGTAATCAACACACATTCTCCATTCCTTATTCTTTTTGAGTACAAGAACCGGGTTGGCTAACAACTCTGAGTGATACACTTCTTTGATGAAGCCAGCTGCTAGGAGCTTGGAGACTTCTACCCTAATGACTTCCTTGTGGTCACGAGCAAACCAACGCATTGTCTGCTTGTTGGGCTTAGCAGTCTTTGAGACATCAAGGTAGTGCTCGGCCTTTTCCCTCAGGACACCTGGCATGTCGGCGGGTTTCCACGCGAACACGCTGATGTGCTCTAGAAGGAATCAGACGAGTGCGTCTTCCTATTTGGGGGGAAGGGTAGCCTCAATCTTGGTGGTCTTTGAGGGATCGTCTAGGTCGAGCTGGATTAGCTTATGCTACTTGGCCTTGTTGAAAGGCCGCTGCACAGAGCCGGCTGGAACCTCAAGCTTCGCGGGGGGCGTCTCCTTGATACCAGGTCGGTGTGCTCCATGGCGTGCTTCAACTCCTTGACTTCCATGGTCGTGTAGGCATCAGACTTGCATCCACGTGCCGTGAAGATGTTGTCGCGCAGGGACAGGATGCCCTGCTTAGTTAGGATCTTCAGCACAAGGTACCCATAGTGAGGAACCACCATGAACTTGTCAATCCTGGGTCAGCTAAGGATAGCGTGGTATATGCCCTTGAAGTTGGCCATGATGAAGGTGATCTGGTCGATGTGGAAGTGCTGCTTGGTCCCAAAGTGGACGAGCAGCGTGACTTGCCCGAGGGGGTATGAAGGTTTCCCTGGCATGATGCCCCAGAATGGACAATTGTATGACTTGAGGTCTTTGAATCCCAACCCTAGCTCCTTGAAGGCTAGGAAGAACAGGATGTTTAGGGAGTTACCACCGTCGATGAGCACTCTCTCAAACCGGACACTGTCTATCACCGAGTCGAGGACCAGCAGGAATCGATCAGCATCATGGATTTTAGCCCACATATCGCTGCTACTGAACATTATGGGCTGATCAGACCAGGCGGGCACCTTCACATCTGCAACAGAACCATCAACCTCCTGGATAGCCATGATGGCTCGTGTCAGCAGCTTCTTCTTGCGGGTGTTCTCCAGCCCAACTTTGCCACCAAAGATGATGGCAGTGATGTTTTTCACAGGATCCCTATAGGTGTGCCATGGGTTGGTGTCTTGAGCTTCCTCTTCATTGACATCTTCTTGCTGGGCGAGACTCTTGCCCTTGGCTTTGGGGGCCGGACACGGCTTCTTGTTGGCTGTCCTATCCAGCGCCTCCTTCAGGACTCTGCATTCGCTCAACATGTGGCCCTTGCCAGGATGACGGGGACAATCCTAACTAAGGACCTTGTCAAGTTTGTTATCGTTCATCCTCTTCTAGCCCTTTATTGCATTGATGAAGAGGTCATCATGGTTACGCCGACCACTGTTGTAGCTGTCCTGACAATGTCACTTGAACGGGCAATCATCACTGCAGTGATCGGGCTCACGGTTGTCCCGATGGTTGCGGTGATCTGGTCAGCGATCTTGGCTGCTATCGTGGTTGTGGTCGTTGTTGTGGCGGTAGTTGTAGTTTGGAGGAGTGGGGTCCCCCTCGTTCAGCACGTCGTTGAGATGAGTGAACTTGTGGGTGGTGGAGAGGAAATCTTTGATGGTTCTCGGTCACTCGAGGAGCAACTCCTTCTTGAGGTCCAGGCCATGTGGTTGAACTAAACCGGTGATGAAAAGGTCGATCCCTTCCGTCGAGGTAACGTCGACCACATGGTTCCATGAGTTGGAGAACCGTCGGATGTACTGTCGCAGTGATTTCCGTGGACGATGCCACACTTGCACCAATGTGTACATGGTATTTGGCTGCATGTGGGCTTGAAATTGTCGATGAACATCTGCCTGAGCTGGGGCCAGCTGTGGATGCTGCTGACGCGCTGATGGAGTAGCCAGGAGGTAGTGATGTTGCTCAGGACCACCGGGAGGTAGTTTGCCATGACATACTGGTCGCCTCTAGCTGCTCGGACCGCTAATTCATACAACATGATCCAGTGCTTAGGATAGTCTTACCGATCATACATCTTGACGTCTCCAATCTAGAAGTTCTTTGGCCAGAGGATGGCCTTGAGTTCCTCCGAGAATGGGGCTAGTTCATCAAAATGATCTCGGAGGTCGCAATCATGGGGTTGTTTGACTTCCTGATGGAGCTCGACACGTCGGTTGGCCTGCTACCTATTGGCTCACTGGCAATTGCCACATTGGTGCTTATCGTTGCGTGGCCCGACGGAGCGGAGCTGAACCACCTATGCTTCGACGGCGATCAGAATGTCCCAAATTGCCCCGACCCTGGGTGTGTTTGGGGGAAGGTTGTTGAGCCGATCCATGGTTATAGCGATGTTGGCTGTGGGAATCTCGTCAATAATCTGGTTGCCAACAATGTTGAACTCGCCATTGAGATTGCATTGAAGGCGGCGTGGTGGAGGAGCTGGCCCATTGCCCCTGTTGCCTCTGTTCTTGGCAGCATTCACATCTTGTGCCTCCTAGAGGCGTCGATGCTCTCGATCATTGTTGCGGTCTGCTCTTACTTTCCTCTCCTGGTCTGCTTCGTTTGAGACGGGAGGCTCATCCACGCTAACGGCGAAGATGGCACCGTCGAAACCAGGCAGAGTCCTTGGGGTGCCTGGCACCATGTCGATGAAATAGGGTTGATCGTCTAGCATGGTCCCTTCCTTCTCCTCAACGTATTCCCGACTCCAGACCTTAGGACCCTCTTCGTCAGAGAGGAGGTACTTAGTACGGTTGAAAGAAATGGAGGGTGTCCCGCTGAGCCAAGAGGGCGAGTCAGACGTGGCATTGTCTTCGAGGATGCTGCTGTAGGGACACCATGCCAAAGATGGGCCTTGGATCATCCAGGACTAGAACCAGATTGGGATCTAGGTCCAACAAGTAATTATCACATCGCCGGGGAGCATCCTGTAGGTTCCTCGCGTGAGACGCAGCTGCGTTGCTCAACCCGAGCGGGAAGATGGCTTCACAACTCTGGTCGGGGGTGATGGGATCTGTCTGCCTTGGGGTAGGTTGCGTGTACTGTGCCCGGCACCACTGCCTCCTCTCTGCTCAGGCCTGTCGAGTGGCATGGGTAAGTGCTTGTCGGCACTGGTGTACGTCAATGAACTCATCCAGCCTAACCGGAGGTGGAGCTCGAGTGGCGGCCAGAGCTGGATCTAGTTGGCATGGGTGACTGTGCATAGGGTGCTGCTGGCGGTGCCCCTAGTCAGGCGCTGGTGGCTATTGACAGCGCTGCTCCATAGTTGGGGCCTGCCACGACGTGTGGCCAGTGGCCCTTTTCTGTGGTCGACAGGCGGTGCTTGGGCTGGAGCCAGATTTGGATCTAGTCGGTGTGGGCCACTAGCTTGGCTCGTACGTGCTTTCTAGTGTCGAGCATTGCCGACCTGATGGACAGGTGGCAGCCCATGGACCACAGGCAGATTAGGATCTGCACGACGTGGCTGGTTGGTGTGATTGCACAGGCGTGTTCAGACAGGGGTGAACCCCAAGTACTCTTCACAGAGCCACGTAGGAGCGGACTCCATGTACTCGAGGAGCTTAGCCAGACCTGCCCTGTGTCAGTCGATTGCGTTGATGAGGTCACAGTTGTCGACGTGCCTCCTCTGGTAGCATGGAAGCTACCAGTTCTTCACTGGCATGGCCATCATCTCCGCCCTTGTCATGGGCGGCTCGAATGACCCCAGGGGCGGCCCCGAGATCTAGGTTATCAAAGAAGTGGTCGGTGCGGTTGGTGCTGGGGCTAACTGCGTCGCAACCAGAGCTGGGACCGGCTACGCTGCTCCCATGAATGTGAGGGACATCGTTCCACCGGTAGTCCATGTGAATGAACCAATGGTGTGGGAGACGCCCGCCTTGAAGTCCATGGAAGCCAGGAACAAAACCATCTGGATTGCCTAAAGATCTGACTGCGCACCCCTACCTAGCGCGCCACTGTTGATGAAACCTCATCGGCAGTCTACCACGGGATAGCCCGAGGTAGTAGATTGTGGTGGAGGGCGCACTAAGACCTACAATCTGGATGTGAGACACAAGATGAACACCAAGGTTTATACAGGTTCAGGCCGCTCAGAGGCGTAAAACCCTACATCCTATGGCTCTGTTGCTGTATTGATGAGTACCGGAGTACAATGAGATGAATCGATGCCCTCTAGGGGGGTCCTTACCCGCCTTATATAGTGGGGGCAAGGTTACACATCTAAGGTTTCCCAATGTGGTCGGTTACATTGAGCCGTATCCTTGGAGTACACAACTAGATATAGCCAACTAAGACTCCTTGCATGCCAAGTAGCCTTGAGCACCCGTGTGGCCCACCGACCTGGTCAGTAGCAGACCATGGGCTCGGTCTTCTTGTCTGACCCACTGATCACAATGATGATGGACCAGCCTTTGTCTTCTAGTCTAGGCCGTCTTATACCAAGCAGCCCAAAGTCTAGCCATAAGGGTATATGGGGTCTATACCCCCACACCGACCACGCTGGACCACCAAACCTGTTCTGCCAACACGGCACCAGGCACCCCGAGGAATCCGTGTGGCTTCAATGGCATGGTATTTGCGGTCAGCATGGAAGAACCTCCCATTCCGAATGAAGCAGACCAGGAGAGGCAAGCAAGGGAAGATCACAATAATGATGGAGAGCGACGACACCTGCAAGAGGCACAAGACGCGAATGCCGTCAATGACTGAGGCAACGGGGGCAACAGCTTAGGCCCTCCACCGTGCCGCCTTCAATGCAACCTCGATGGCAAGTTCAACATGGTCAGAAACCAGATTGTCCACGAGACTCCCATGGCCAACATCATCGTGGCCATAGATCGGCTCAACAACCTTCCCCCAAACACACCTGGGGTTGAAGCAATTCAGGACTTTTTGATCACCGTTGAAGCACAGGTGGTTCAGCTCTGCTCTGCCGGGTCACTGACCACTTCGCATCGGTCGCGGTGGTCCCAGCGCAGCCGTCACCGCCAACCCACAGAAAGCAACGCCGACAACGCTCCACAAGAGATGTCATGCAACAACGAGCGCTAACGCAGCAATCACCAACGTGCCAACAGGTAGCAGGCCAACCAACATGTCGAGCGCAACCAGGAAGTCGAGGAGCCCCAAGATCGTGACCTTCATGATCACCTTGATGAACGGTACCTTGCTCGGCGACACTTGAATGGACCAGCCCCGTTCTCAGAGGAACTTAAGGCCGTCCTTTAGCCAAAGAACTTGCAGATCTGGGACATCAAGATGTACAATGGGCAAGAAGATCCAGAGCACTAGATCATGCTGTACAAAGTAGTGGTCTGTGCAGTAGGAGGCGACCAGTACGTCATGGCAAACTACCTCCCGGTAGTCCTGAGCAATGTCGCTACCTCTTGGCTGCTCCGTCAGCGCACTGGCAGCTGGCCCCAGCTCAGGCAGATGTTCATCGACAACTTCAAGCCCACTTGTGTGCAGCCAAACACCAGTACACTTTGGCGCAAGTCTGGCATCGTCCAAGGAAATTGCTACGACAATACATCCAGTGGTTCTCCAACACGTGGAACCATGTGGTCGACGTCACCCCAGTGGAAGGGATCGACCTTTTTATCGCCGGCTTGGTTCAACCACGTGCCCTGGACCTCAAGAAGTAGTGGCTCCTCGAGTGACCGAGAACCATGGAAGATCTCCTCTCCACCACCTACAAGTTCACTCATCTCGACAATGGGCTAAACGAGAGGGATCCCATTCCCCCAACCACAACTACACCGCGATGACGGCCACGACCATGATAGCAACCAAGACCACTAGCTAAATTGGTGAAAGGATCACTGCAACCATCAGGACAATCACAAACTCGACCATTATGGTGATGAGCGTCCATTCAAGCATCATGGTCAGGACGGCTACAAGGCTAGTCAGTGTAACAGCAATGACCCCTCTGTCAATGCGGTAAAGGGCCAGAAGAGGACAAACTCGACAAGGTCCTTAGTCAGGATTGCCCCCGTCATCCTGGCAAGGGCCACACACTGGGTGAGTGCAGGGTCCTGAAGGAGGCGCTGGATAGGACGACCAACGAGAAGCCACGTCTGACCCACAAAGCCAAGGGTAAAAGTCTTATCCAGCAAGAAGATGTCGACGAAGAAGAAGCTCAAGATGCCAACCCATGGCACACCTATAGGGATCCTGTGAAGAACATGACTACCGTCATCTTTGGCACCAAAGTCAGGCTAGAGAATGCCCATGACAAGAAGCTACTAACGCGAGCCATCATGGCTATCTAGGAGGCTGACGGTTCCATTGCAGATGTGAAGGTGCCCGCCAGGTCCGAGCAGCCCATATCATTTAGCCGCAATGATATGTGGGCTAAATCCCCAAGGCTGGTCGGTTCCCGCTGGTCCTTGACCTAGTGATAGATGGTGTCTGGTTTGAGAAGGTGCTGATTGACGGCAGCAGCTCCCTAAACATCCTATTCTACCCAGCCTTCAAGGAGCTAGGGCTAAAGTATGAAGACCTAAAGCTATACAATGCTCTATTCTGGGGCATTATGTCAGGCAAACCTTCGTACCCCCTCAAGCAAGTCACGCTACCTGTCTAGTTTAGGACCAAGAAGCACTTCCACAATGTCTTCATGGCATGTGCGTGCGAGTCTAATGCCTATGCAGCTATGGAGGTTGAAGAGTTTAAGCACGCCATGGAGCACACTGACCTGGGTGTCAAGAAGGCGCCTCCTGTGGAGCTTGAGGTTCCAGCCAGGTCTACGCGGCGGCCTTCCAACAAAGCCAAGCAGCACAAGCTGATCCAACTTGATCTGAATGATCCCTCAAAGACTACCAAGATCGGGGCTACCCTTCCCCCCAAATAGGAAGACACGCTCGTCCAATTCCTTCGAGAGCAAATCAGCGTGTTCGCGTGGAAACCCACCGACATGCCAGGTGTCCCGAGGGAAAAGGCCGAGCACTACCTTGATGTCTCTAAGACTGCTAAGCCCATCAATCAGAAGATGCGTCAGTTTGCTCGTGACCGCAAGGAAGTCATTAGGGTAGAAGTGGCCAAGCTCTTAGCAGCTGGCTTCATCAAAGAGGTGTATCACCAGAGTGGTTAGCAAACCCGGTCCTTGTACTCAAAAAGAATAAAGAATAGAGAATGTGCGTTGATTACACCGATCTCATATGACACCCTGATTTTGAACCTTGAAAACATTAGGTGAATTTGATTTATTTCAAATAGGTGTTTTACATTCATAGGCCAACTATAAAAGTTTTATGAAATACTTAAAACATGTAGCACGTTAGAAACCATGCAGTGTTGCATTCATGCTACCGCATAAGTTTTGGTTGACTTATTTGAGCTTAGTCTAACTAGCCTAGGCCAGTCCCTAGTGGGCCCTGGCCAACCCTAGCCTCTCCTGGCCAAGTGTGGCCAGCCACAGCCGGCCATGGCCAACCTTGGCCAGCCAAGGCCAAAGCAGCAGCAGCATGGCCAACTAGCAGCGGCCACGGCCGGCCACGGTCAGCCAGGCCGACCACCAACATAGCAGGCCACTGCAAGGCAGCCCTGCTAGCCAGGCTGCCTAGCGCCGTGTAGCAGGCCGCAGCCCGCCAACTGCTAGGCCAGCCGCGTGCCCGGCCGCACCGCTTGATGGGCCGAACGGCCCAGCAGGCCGCCCGCGCGCCGCGTCATCTGTGAACGCCTTGTGTTAGCAACGCGCCAGCCACTGGCGTCAGCATCACGCCAGCGTGACATCATCGTCCTCCGCCGCCGACATGTGGGACCCACCTAGGTGGGGCCCACAGCAACAGTGTCTTCTCCCTCATGGAGACTACACTGAGCCGGAGGCGGCCTCCGCCCGCGTCGTGCCGCTCGCACGTAGGCCTAGGACCGCCGGGCCCTATAAAGCCTATCACCAGCCTCCCCACGCCGCCTTCCGAAACCCTAGCCGCCAAGCGATGCCCTAGCCCTTGCCTTCGCAAAACACTAGCCGCCACCGTTCTCCCGAGCTCACGCCGCCGCCATCGATCGATCTCCGTCGTCGACACGCCTCCGCCGAGAAGGACTCCTCCACAGGCTTCACAGAGAGGTGAGCAACCGTTGGTGCCTTTTGTGCACCTCTCCGTGCCCCGCAGTGCCCTGCCGTCGAGAACCCGCCACCGGTCATGGCGCTGCCATGCGGACCACCGCATCCGGCCATCGGCCACCGCTACGAACCCCACATCCGGGTCCACGAGGTCGAGCCGTGCCATCCTGACCACTCTGCATAGCTCACCATGCACCGAAGCCCCCGCACCGCCGCACGCCGGTGAGCCTCCGCCGCCGGCCGCTTGACTCTGGTCGGCCAACCACCGTCGGTCCACCGTAGACCCGTGGACTCGGTCCATGGGGACGGTCCACGGCCGGTCCATGAACCTTGTCGGGTACCTGAATAAAGGGATACCCTAAACCCACTACTGAAAGAATTAATCCCCCAACAATAAAACCCCAAAAACATCCAAGAAGCCCACAAACAGAGATGTGGGCCCACCAATGTACATCGAGCTACACCGGGCCAGCCCATGAGCAGCATTGCACAAGCCAAGACAGCCACTCATTGGACGGGACCCCCGAGTGACAGAACTCGCCCATGCGGATGACCCCCCTTGAGGTGACAGAACTACGCCCGTGCGGATGACCCCCCGTCGATTACTACTACCACTCCTTAATCTACCTACTCCACGCACGGGAGTTAGTGTATTTAATGCGTCCACCAACTCTAGTCTAATCGTGTGGCTATAGTAGTGTTGCAGTGGTTGGTACAGCGATCGAGTCTTGCTTTTTACCACCCATCCCTGGACGTGCGGTGAATAGCTTGGTACTGCTGCACCATACCGAGCACTGTTTTGCCTCTGACACCCCCTTGACACGCTACGCGATAGCCGCCAGCTTCGGATTCCCTAAGTCCGATCTTATCCATCCAACCACTACTTTCATGGCTACCCCTCGATTGGGCCTCGAGCATCATCAAGCCACCCCTCGATTCTGACTTTGACGCCTCCAGTCAATGCTCCAACAACCCCCGACGTGACGTACACAGGGATCCACATGCCCGCGTATGGGCGCAGGTCTTTCACCCACCATCTGCAGGCATCATCGTGACATCCTTGAAGGACGTCCATCGACTCTAAGCATGTCACTACAGAGCAGGCCATGCCCGATGCATGCCTCTATAGCATCTTTGACTTGATCGGCATCACCCCCTCGATGTCATCACCGACGACCGCGTAGGCTTCTTATATACCTGTGCCTCTCCTTACTCTATAAAAGGGGATGCCAGGCATGTTAGAAGGGGGCAAAAGAAGAATGTTCGAACACCCAAGAAAGCTTCTAGAGCCTAGAACACTCAAGTCTCAGCTCACCCTGTAAACCCCTTGATTCTCACTCGCTCACTTGTATCCTCCCCTATACAAGCACTTTGGTGCAAGATAATACAAATCTCCTACCCCTGTTGGACGTAGGGCCTCCTTTGCCCAAACTAGGATAAATCTTTGTGTCCATCTTGTATCATGATCTAGATTAGGGAGCACATAGAACATGTTTACTCATTGGCTTAGGGCACCCCAGGTCCTGACGTCGATAGTTGGCGGCCAGGTAGGGGAGTCTGCGTGTCAACAATGTTTCCCGTCACTTTTCTGGATGGCAAACTCCATGCCATCGCTTCCGTTCGCTACGGTGATTTGGTTTGGGAGTTTAGAGTTCATGTCTATAGGCCACGGCTATGATATGATCCTGATATCGATCGGAAACCCAAGCGGAAGCAGTTTCGGGTCCCCACAATGGGCCCCTCGCTGGTCTCGTCACCACACTTCCCCGCCGGGGCAACCATCATCGCCGCTCTAAGATGACACCCGCTCTGACCTCCTTGTTCTAGTTGTAGATGCAGGGTCCCTGGTTGGGAACCTGGCAGATCTATGCCTCAGATCAGAGGAGAAGATAGGAGGTCTCAGTAGCGACGCCAACTACATCTTCACCACTCGTTAGCCGAAGAGATCGAGTATGATCGCTCTGGCGGGCACAACCTTACCGCCACTTGACTTTCTTCCTCATGGGCTATTCGCAGCTCACCGCTCTTTCCCGTTTGGCCTGGACAACACCGCCAGGGCATACTCCACTATGGTATGCTCCAGTCTCGGCATTCACGGGGATCATCCCAGGCACCTCCTGTGCACTACGATGCGTTTGGTGATACCCGCACCGATCCTGGAGTGTCCAAGGCCATCGAAGGATCGTGGCCTGAGGTGCTACACCCTCAGCACAATGCAATGATAGCTAGAGGAAGAGCAGCGAGGGCAGTTCCCCATCTTCTACTTTGGCTGCCCCGACTTTGACTCTGACCACTATGACCCCACGCGGGAGTGCTACCACATCGACGAAGGAGTCGCATCAAGTGACCCCATTGCCAAACCCATAGCCACACCCACAGCAACGGCCGCGGTGGGCGGCGCCCTTGTCATAGCGAGATAGGACGAGCAGCCACCTGCTGCACCAAACAATGTGCAAGTGCCCTAGGATGCACACGACACCCAGCTCGTGCAAGTCTGCGAGTTACGAGCAAAGCTCAGTGAAGACCAAGAGCGTCTATGCCAACTCGAGCAGACCTTGAGCAGAAGCATAGACATCCACAAGGCGGAGGGGCTTGTGCTAGTGCTCGAGATGTCCAACGGCAGATTGTCAGGGGGACGCGATCGAGCCCTCCGTCTTTGACCGTGCCAGCCAAAACATCGCCGCAGCCACTATGCTTCTCCGCAACAAGCCGGCACCCTCAAACCCTGAGGCCCATCGCGTCCAGCATGAGGTCCAGGGACTCCTTGAGGTGGCCGCTGCACAACAGGCCAAAAGCTCTACCTCACGACACCGAGGGGTGGCTTCGGGGCAACACCCTAAACCCTCCTGACACGAGAGGTACTGCTCGGTCCATCAGGTGGACTCTCCCCGACCAAGGAGGGCGGTCCCCATCTATGAACGCATCCATGATGACCGCGAGCCTCAAGACGCATGCCACTACATCAACGAGAACCGCAGGTGCAAGAGCAGGGATGCCAAGGCGCGAGGCTACAGCGCACAACGGGGTGGACGCTACAATAATGACGAGTACTGGTGATGGTCCCCTAACCCACCGGGACCTTAAGTCTTCAGCTGAGTGATTCAGAGGACGCCACTGCCAAGCCCTTTCTATCCCCCCACAAGCCTCGTCAAGTACAACAGCGAGACTAAACTCGAGTTATGGCTAGCCGATTTTAGGTTGGCATGCCAGTTGGGCAGGGCACACGATGACCACATGATCATCCGGCAACTCCCCCTCTTCTTATTAGACACCGCTCAAAGGTGGCTTGAGGAGCTCCCCTCCGATCAAATCCATGACTGGTCTGACCTGGTCAGGGTGTTCGAGGGGAACTTCAAGGGGACCTACGTGCGACCCGGCAATAGGTGGGATCTCCGAAGCTACAAGCAGAAGCCCAGAGAATCACTTCCTGACTTCACCCGACGCTTGTCCTAGCAACGTACCGAGCTTCCCCACATCGCTGACGAAGATGTGACCCTGGCTTTTATCGCCGGGACCACATGCAAGGACCTGGTATGAGAGCTGGGATGGACTCCCCCCAAGACCACCGACGAGTTGATGGACGTCATTGCCAACTATGCCGCCAGCGAGGAGGCAGTCAGTGCCTTCTTTGACAACCCCCAAGGCAAGCATAAGGCCAAGCTAGGCGACCCCGAAAGCTTGAATCGGGGTGCCAAGAAAGGAAGCAAGAAGAAGAACCAGTGAGGCAAGCGCGAGGACGGCCCTGCCAATCTCGTGGCTGCCACCAAGCACAAGAAGCCCCGAGGTCCTCTCGAGAAAGGCCTCTTTGATGAAATGCTAAAAAAGTCGTGCCCCTATAACAAGGGTCCCACCAAACACAACCTTGAAGATTGCCAAATGATCAAGAAGTACTTCGAGAGCGTGGGCCTTAGGAAGGACGATGGCTTCCCCGAGGTCTACGACTGCTACATGATCTACGGGGGACCCTCGACCTAGCTCTCACCCCAACAACGCAAGAAGGAGCATCATGAAGTCTTCTCCATGTGGGTTGCCACTCCCCACTACCTCGACTGGTCCGAGATGGTCATCACATTCAACCATGAGGACCACCTGGACCATGTCCCTCGGCCGGGGGTATACCTGCTCGTCGTTGACTCAGTCATCATCAACACTCGTCTCCCCAAGGTGCTCATGGATGGGGGCAGCAGCCTCAACATTATCTACATAGAGACCCTCAACCTCAAGGGGGTCCTAAGAGAAAAGCTCAACCCGAGTGCCGGAGGCTTTCATGGCATCGTGCCAGGGAGGAAGGCTCTCCCCGTTGGCTGCATCGACCTCCCTGTCTGCTTAGGCACTGCCACAAACTTTAGGAAGGAGAAGCTCACCTTCGAGGTGGTTGGGTTCCACGGCACATACCATGACATCATTGGACGACCTAGCTATGCTAAGTTCATGGCAATCCCCAACTACACCTACCTCAAGCTCAAGATGCCGGGACCGAAAGGCGTGATCACCGTCAGCCCCTCCTTCAAGCATGCATACGACTGCGATGTGAAGTGTGTCAAGAATGGGGAGGCCATCGAGGAGTCCGTTATGTTAGCAGCAACCATCGAGGCGTTCACTGCCGAGCTCCCCAACCCCAAGCGCCATGCCGGCAACTTTGAGCCTATCGAAGACACAAAGAAGGTCCTCCTCGACCCGAGCAGCTCTGATGAGAGGGCGCTGATCATCTGCGCCACCCTCAGTGACAAATAGGAAATAGTGCTTGTTGACTTTCTCTATGCAAACACTGACATGTTTGCGTGGAGTATTTTGGATATGCCGGGCATACCGAGGAAGGTCGCCGAGCACGCCTTGGAGATCCGAGCCGGGTCTAAATCGGTCAAGCAAGCTTTTGGCGGCCAGTTTCATCAAGGAGGTTCATCATCCCGAGTGGTTAGCTAATCCTATACTAGTTAAGAAAAAGAATGGGAAATATAGGATGTGTGTAGACTATACCAGTTTGAATAAAGCATGCCCTAAAGTTCACTTCCTCTTACCACATATTGATCAAATCGTCAATTCGACTGTGGGATGTGAAACTCTCTTCTTTCTCGATGCCTATTCTGGCTACCACCAAATCAAGATGAAGGAGTCCAACCAGCTCGTGACTTCCTTCATCACCCCATTTGGCATGTATTGTTACGTTACCATGCCCTTCGGCCTTCGAAACGCCGAGGCAATGTACCAACGATGCATGCACCATGTCTTTGACGAATACATCAGGCCAACAGTTGAGGTAGACAACTTCATCAATGACCTCAAGATCATGTTCAAGTGCCTCCGAGCAAAGAACATCAAGCTCAACCCGGCGTCCCCCGAGGCATGCTGTTGGGGTACATAGTTTCCCAGCGCGGCATCGAGGCCAACCCCGAGAAAGTTTTCACTATCACTAGGATGGGCCTGATCCAAGACCTCAAGGGTGTCTAGAGGGTCATGGGCTACCTCACAGACCTCAGTCACTATATCTCACGACTTGGAGAAAAAGCACTACCTCTGTACCATCTCTTGAAAAAATCCGAGCACTTTTGTATGAAGCCCCGAAGCTGAGGAGGCCTTCGCCAAGCTTAAGGCCATGCTTACCTCACCTCTGATTCTTGTGCCTCCAAACCCAGCCGAGCCACTCTTGCTCTATGTTGCCACGACCACCCAGGTGGCCAGTGCGGCCATGGTTCTCGAGAGAAAAGAGGAAGGGCACATCTTGCCTGTCCAGCGGCCTGTAGACATCATCACGGTGCTCTTGGAGACCAAAGTTCACTACACATAGATCCAGAAGCTGCTTTACGCCATCGTGATCACTCGACGCAAGCTCCAACACTATTTTCTTGGTCACCCAGTGAATGTGGTCTCTTTTTTCCCCCTCGAAGAATTGCCAAATGGGCAGTCGAGCTCATGGGCGAAGCTCTCACGTATGCGCCATAGAAAGTCATCAAGTCCCAGGTGTTAGCTGACTTCATTGCCGAGTGGACCGATACCCAACTCCCTCTAGCTCAAATCCAAGTAGAGCTCTAGACGATGTACTTCGACAGGTCACTGACAAAGACCGGAACAGGCATAGGCCTACTCTTCATCTCGCCCCTCGAAGTCCACATGCATTACGTGATCCGACTCCACTTTGCTGCCTCTAACAACATTGCATAATACAAGGCCCTCGTCAACGGCTTGTGCATCGCCATCAAGATTGGGGTTCAATGCCTCGATGTTCATGGTGACTCGTAGCTTATGATTGACCAAGTCATGAAGGCCTCGAGCTGCCATGACCCTAATATGGAGGCCTACTATAAGGAGGTTTGCAGTTTGGAGGACAAGTTCTACGACCTCGAGCTTAACCACATCGCCAGAAGATTCAATGAGGCCGCAGATGAGCTAGCAAGGATTGCGTCAACTCGAGGCACAGTCCCACCTGATGTTTTCTCCACAGATCTATACAAACCCTCTGTTGATCTAGGTGTAGGGGAAGAAGCTGCAACCCAAGCAGTCAACCCCCCTCTTCCTACCGAGGCCCCCTCGACTGGGACCGAGGTCATGGAAATTGAGGGGTCACCTCCTCAGCAAAACCCTGAGCCAGACTGGCGTATTCCCTTCATCGAATACCTTATTTGAGGGGAGCTCCCAAAGGATCGAACCAAGTCTCGGTGCATCACTCGATGGGTCAAGACCTACGTACTCTACAGTGATGACAGGGAACTCTATCGGCGGAGCCCCACGGGGTTCTTTAGCGCTGCATCACGATCGAGGAAGGAAGGAAGCTGCTCAGAGATCTACACTCGAGGGCTTGCGATCACCACGCTGCCCCAAGAACCCTCATTGGGAACACTTTCTAGCAGGGCTTCTACTGGCCGACTGCCATCTTTGATGCCATCAACATCGTTCGCTCATGCGAGGGGTGCTAATTCTACGCCAAGCAAACGCACCTCCCCACTCATGCTCTACAGATGATCCCCATCATGTGGCCCTTCACCATGTGGGGGGCTCGATCTCATCGGGCCCCTGAAGAAGACAATGGGGGCCACACTCATCTAATCATAGCTGTCGACAAGTTCACCAAGTGGATCGAGGCTCACCCCGTCACCAACATCCGCTCCGAGCAGGCGGTCTCATTCTTCACTGACATAATCAACAGCTTCAGAGTCCCCAACGTAATCATCACCGACAACGGCACGCAGTTCACCTACAAGAAGTTCTTGGACTTCTACGACCATCATCACATCCACGTGTGTTGGTCCACGGTTGCTTACCCTCAAACTAACGGCCAGTTCGAGCGTGCCAATGACATGATCCTCCAGGGACTCAAACCAAGGATCTACAATCGTCTCAAGAAGTATGGGAAAAAGTGGGCTGTGGAGCTACCCTTGGTCCTATGGAGTTTGAGGACAACGCCAAGTCGAGCCACAGGGTTCACCCCGTTCTTCATGGTCTACGGGTCCGAGGCCATCCTCCCCACTGACCCCGAGTATGGGTCCCCTCGACTAAAGGCCTACAACGAGCAGACGAACAAGGAAGCACTTGCCAATGCCATCGACCAGCTTGAGGAGGCTCGAGATGTGGCTGTCCTCAACTCCGCGAGGTACCAGCAAAAACTACGATGCTACCACGATAAGCACGTACGCAAGAGGGACCTCCACGTCAGCGACCTTGTCTTACGCCGACGACAGAGCAACAAGGGCCGCCACAAGTTGACTCCTCCATGGGAAGGCCCCTTCATCGTAGCTGAGGTGTTGAAGCTGGGAACCTACAAGCTAGCCAACAGCAAGGGCGAGACATTCGCCAACGCGTGGAATATTGAATAGCTACATCGCATCTACCCATTGGGCCTCGATGCCTTTGTACATTTCCCATATCATGAATAAGAAGTACTTTCGTATACAAGTTCAAACTTTTTATTCACATGTACAATGTAGGCTCGACTCTGCTTCATTAGAGCCAAGCCTCCCTTGGGGGCTACAAGTGGGGAACCCCCCAAAGTCCCTAAAAAACTTGCATGTTTTTTTGAAATTCAACGCCTACTCTTTCTCGCACACCTCGATATGTGTTAGTCCTTAGTCAAAAACATCACGGGGATGACCTAAGGGTCGAGGGCTGTCGAGCCACAAGAACGCCTATGCCTCCAGGCTATGGTACCTCCACTCGCTCCCCCCTTCGATGGTCACAACCAAGTGCCAATTTTGCTAAGTGAAAATACAGTCAGGAAGGCAAGAAAGAAAAGGACGTAAAACTCATGAAATTATGTATATACATATGCATATTGTTTTTAAGGCCACCAAGGCTGCACCATCATAAATTACAAAAGTTAATCTATTATATGGGCCTTTTTGCCCAGATTGGCTCATAGGCCATCATCTTCGACCGATGGGAGGACTTTGGGCTCGAATAGCTTCGCCAGACGACCGCTAGGCTCCTCAGCGGCCTCGACCAAGGCCAGGTGCACCTCCTCATCCTCGGCTTCGGTCTTCGAGGGGTCGCTGATGAAACCGTGCGAGACTACCTCCATGTCGTATATGAAGTTGGAGCATACGACTGCCATCGCCTGCTTCACACCATCATGGAGTGCATTCCAGACCTGCTCCCTCATGACGCAGCTGAGCTTGTACAGCCGAATGAGGAGGGAGTTCCAACATCTGTCGCCCTCGATCTGATGTCATTGCAAATCGAGGTAATTGTGGAGCTGAGGGTGCTGGTCAGCTTCGTCTCAGCCAAGTAGGCCTCCCAGAGTGTCTCGATGCTGCCCTGAGTCTTGGCCAGCTCCTCCTCGAGGGCTAAAATGAAAGACAAGGGTCAGCCGCTATAAAAGCGACAAAAGCGAAACCTAAGGGCCAAAGAAGAAGACTCACCAATGGCATGTGTCTCGAGGGTCATGTACCCTTCCCACAGCTCGGTGCACTCCTTCTTGGCCACCTTCAGGGCACGGACCGCCTCCGTCCTCTCCATGCACAGGTCCTCGATCGCCTTGCCTGCCGATATGATGTCCTACCTCTACTCCTATAGGGTTTTCTTCAGCACGGCGTTCTCGGCAGCCAAGGCATCGAGGGCCTTCTCCGCTTCCTCTTGGGCCTTGACGGCGTCGGCCCTGGCTTTCCCTGTCTCCTTCTTGGCCTCAGCTTCCACCTCCTTGGCCTGGGCCACCTCCCCTCAAGCCGAAGAGGCATCCTCCTTCACCTTCTCTGCCTTCTCCCAGGCCTTGGCCGCATCCTCCTTCCCCTTCTCTGCCTTGGCCCGAGCAGCCTCAACTACTGCCTGCAGCTCTAGGACCTACTCCCACTTGTCCTTCGCATGATGGATCAAGTAAGACTTGGTATGAGAGCACCTCTTCAGGGCTCGAGAGCAAAGAAACACAACAAAAAAGAGGGGAAGATCAAATAAGCAAGTGAACTAACCCCCACACCATGAAAGAAGGTCACATACCCCGTAGCATTCTGGCAAGCAGTTGGAGACAACATCGAATGCCATCTTCAGGGAGTGCTGCAACCAGGTGTGCTACTCCTTGACGCGCTGCCAGCGCTCAACCTCCGCGGGGTAGTTCACCTTGAACATGGGGGCAGCGGGGACGCTGGGTCCCGGACGTGGATGGCCCCTGAACCCCAGTCCGGGAGCTCCGCCTCGATGCGCTCCTGCACCTCCTCCATGATGGCGTCCCCCATCTCGACTATGCCGCTGCTCTCGAGCACTCGGCCGGCCAGTGTGGGGAATAGCAACCTCGCCCTCTCAACGACCATCAATGGCGCAGCCTCCTCTGCCTCCTATTTCCCTTGGACAAGAAAGCTAGGACCGCTTGATGCATGATCGCCTGACGCCCCAACGAACATCTCCACCGGGGTCATTTGCATGGTCGGCCGCCTGACCTCCCCCGCATTGGGACATCTTCGAGCCACTCTTCCTGATGCTGTGGTGGTGGCAACTCCACCTTCCGCTGTTCCTCTAGCTTGTGCAGCCCGAGTGGCCACGACAGCCTTGGCAGTTGCTGCAGAGGGATCGCAGCTGTCTCTTTTGCGCCCCCGGCAGAAGGACCCGCCTCCTCGCCCTTGAGGATAATCGGGGACGACTCCGACACCCCCGGTTGCCAGCCACCAGAGGCATCCCCGGGCACGGCGGTGCTAGGAGGCGCGTTGGTTCAGTCCCAGTTAGGGTTTGCTCTCCCTTCCACCGTGAGCTCTGAGGCGACCGAACCCACGGCAGAAGCAGCACCTCGAGCCAGGTCCATGTGGGCCTTCTCGACCTAGGCAACCTCTGCCGCCTTTGGGGATGCCGAACTGACGCTGGAGCCGTGGTCACTATTCCCACCACGGCGTCGGTCTTGAGGCACTTAGCAGGGGAAGGGCCCATCGAATCACGCGCACGCTTGAACCTAAACCTCACACGAAGCAGAGGGGCTTCGAGCCTCGCTTTGAGGGCCCTTGTCCAAGCCCGAGCCACTCAGAGCCACCGTCGATGACGCCTTTGGTGTATCATGCCTGTCCGAAGCCGACTGGCTCTGGGTCTGCGCACCAGCTACCGAGGACCTGGCCCAGGATGGGGGCATGCTCAACTTCTCCCGCAAAGGAGTCAGAGGTGTCCCGCCGTGCATGCGGCAAGATGACGTCCTCCCTCGAGCGAAAGGGCCGCTAGAGCCCTGCCCCCGAGGCTGCTCCAAAGCCCTTGATGCCAGGCCCTCCGCAGATACCAAGGACGCGATCGAGGCCGGCGTCGATGACCTGACTCCGATGGCTCCCTGTGTATCACAGAGGCCCTCCGTAGGCCCCCTCTATGCTGCTTGACTTCGGTGGCGCCCTGCGTTGAAGTGGCCTCAACCGGAGCCATTCGGGGCAGCAAGGCGTCGAGACGCGCCTGCACCCCCTTGTCATCGCTGTCCCCCACCTCCTCCTCCTCGTCTTCTGAGGGGGACTCCTCGACGGGGAGCCCTTCTCGCCTCTGCCTCGCCCGACGCTGCTCACGCGCCAGGCGCTCGAGGCTCTTCGCCTTTGTAACATCCCAGATGTTAATAAGCAATTAAAATTATAATCAAGTGCATTATCAAGCATAATCATTGAACATCATGTCATAAATGTATTCATGTTCTAATTATGTCTTTTATGTGGTGCTTTGTTTTATACATGAAATGATGAGTTAATTGCTAATTCAAAAACTATTTTCAAAACCCTGTTTTATCTCTTTTTCTATATTTTAAAATATATAAAGAATTTGGAGATACTCTAAAAAGTAAGTTTGTAGATTTTGACAAGAGCTACAAAGTTGGAATTCAAAGTTTTCAAGTTTCCAAAAGGAATTTCAAATGAATTTGAAAATACAGTTTTCCAGCATTTGTCCCCTTTTGATTTTAAAACCATAATTCAAAAATTATGTAGAATTTAAGAAAACTTTGTATATGAAAAAGGTTTGGTTTGAAAAGTTGAGGATTTCCTAGTTTTGAAGATTTTCAAGTTTTATTGAAAAATCAAAAGTAATTTCAAATATTTATTTCTAGGGTTTTGCTCCCTTTTTGAATTTGAATTCATATTTCAAAAACTAGGTAGAATTTCAAAATGTTTGTAAAATGAAATGTGTAGCTCTTGGAAAGTTATAGAAATTCTATTTTTAGAGATTTTTAAGTTCCTATATAAATTTTGGAGTAATTTGTTATTTTTGGTGAATGACATTTTTGTAATTTGTTTGAACAGCGCTGAAGCCTATGGGCGGCCGCCATGGCCGGCTTCTCAAGCCGCGCCACCGTCCACCGTCGCCCTGCCACGGCCGCCAGCTCGCCCTTGGACGCAGGAAGCTTCATCGTCGTCATGTCGCCCGTCCATACCTCGCCTTTGGCCTATAAATAGCAAGCCGGCCACCACCTTCCTTCTTCTTTTTCCTTAGCCGCCATGGCCGCCGGCCAGTGCACCGCTGTTGCCCCGCCGCTCCATTAGCTAGTCCAATCGACTCGCCGTGTCAAGTTGAGCTTGTAGGATCAAACCTCGTCACCGGAGACCTCGCCGCCGGCGAGAAATCGCTGGTCAACCGTCGCGCCACCGTCGGTCAGCGCGGGGATACTGTGCTTATTTTCTTTTTTCTATTTCCAAAAAATGATTTAAATGCCATTTTATTTGAAAAATCATAGTAACTCATATATAACTCCAAAAATTATAAAATTTTTTGTGTATCATCTTTATAATATTCTCTACCTAGGAAAATATGAAATGTCAAATTCGAGTAATTTTTGCATAAGTTAAAATTAGCTCTTTTAATTGAAAAATGCACATTCAATGATTTTTAATAACTAAAATAATTGGCTTTTATTTCTAAAAATTGTTTTGCCATCTAATTAGACCAAGAGCTTTTTAAAATAAAATTTTAAGCTTAATTAGACAACTTTAATTTTTTATGCCTTTATTTTACGCTTTTAAATAATTAATTAACCCCTTTAATTATGCTTAATCATTATAGGCTTGATTGACTTTGGGATTGCTTGATGACCTTGGGTCATTAACCCTAATGACCTTGAGCACTTTAATTAATTGTTTGCGCTTACCTGGATCATGTCATTAGGGCTTAATCAACGTTATTTCATGTGCTTAAATAATTTCTTTAATGACGTAGTTAACTCTAACGAACTTAGTAAGTTTTGTTAGCTTGCAACCTTATTGTGATGGAAAGTTATACTCAACCTTATCGTGATGGAAAGTTATACTCAACCTTATAACGTGTATCATGTGGTGATATATGGTTGCGGTTGTTATCCCGGTATATCGGTTCATCTGGGGTGCATCGGAGTTAAAGTCTCCTGTATTCCAGTAACCTAGGTCCCAGCTGGGTATGAAAATGGATTCAAATCGCCGTTGCTTCTCGGAGAAGAAGACTCGATCGGTGTTCATCATCGTAGTAACAACTTGAATGATGATAAGGTATCAAAATAAAGTTGGCTGGTAATCTAGATCTAGAGCAAGACAACTTTACTTTCTGTCAATGCTTTTCCACAAAAAAAATCCTTATCTCCTGCAAGCCTTACCTTGTCCCTCTAGCCTGCATTTCCTAAGTCTTCACCCCTTTTCTTTTTTGTTGGGTCAGTCTTGTTGAGTACTTTTGTACTCAGGGTTTGTTGAACCCCTGTTGCAGGTGCTAATTGGTGTTCAAATTAAGTTCATGTCGGTGGGCTCGACGTGATCTAGATGTCCCCTCCCGACTTAGGTGCTCTACCTAAGTTGTCTTTTGTAGTTCTTGTCTACTTCCGCAATTGAAGTTAAGTTTGTAAAAATTTAACTTATTCATATATTTTGTAAATTTAATTTTATTATTCTTTCGCACTCTGATATATATTTTATAATAAATGTTGTAATGTTGTAATTACTCCTTTGTTGATCCTGGTATGAGTTATCAAATGTGGTTTAATCGAGGTCCTTTAAAGGTACCCGACAGGGCTTTCTAAATTATCTGGAACACATGCATGGCTGTCAGAGGTTTTGGGGACAATGATAGGTGTGTGTGGGCCATATAATTTAGGAGGTTCTACCACAGCCTTCCTCTTCTTCTTCTCCTCGCTCTTGGTCTTCTTCTGCTGTTAGGCGGAGAGATGCCTCGCCTGACGGTTGGCTTAGTCTTCCTTGACCGGGGGCACCGACGCCCTGAAGTCAATAGGAGGTTGCTCCTAGACCCATGATAAAAAGCATGAGGATGAGTCGAAGGGATAAAGAAAGATAGTGTCCAATGGACAATATGACAACATACTCACCAGCTCGATGTGGCCGTTGTCAGGCAGCATCGGGATGCTGTTGACTTCATACGGCGCAAAAGAGCCGGCCACTGCACCCCGCAACCTGCCTCACGATCTCCTCGAGGGGAAGCGCCTTGGACGACATCTGGCACCCCTCGAGCGGCGCCCCAGAGACCATTTCGTCCAAGCGCAGAGGACGCTGCATCAAGGGGAGGACCCTCCAGCTATGGAACGCTAAAACAATGATCTCGGCGATCAGGCCTCACTCGCGCAAGGTCCTCAGCGCGTCGAGGAGGGGGTTCAGACTCCCTTGCTGCTCCTTCACCACGCTGTGAGACCAGTGCTCCGGGCACGCCTCGATGGTATGACTGGTGAAACAGGGCAGCCAACCCTTGTCATTGCGGATGTAGAACCATCAAGCATGCCACAAGCCATGGCTGGACGACAGTCCCGTCGGGATGAACAGCTCCGACCGCTTCAAGGAGAGGTTGCAGCAGCCGACGCGAATGGTTCTCCTCACCCCTTGCAACACTGGCTTGGTGAAGTGCTCGCCCTTGAAGAGGTGGAGCCACAGCTCCCAATGTGGCTCCACCCCCAGATACCCCTCGCAAATGGTGGTGAAGATCACCGCGTTGAAAATGGCATTGGGGGAGAAGTGCTATAACTCGACCCCATAGAAGTGGGTGAGCGCCCACATGAATTGGCTCGGCGGAGATCCGAAACCCATCCGGTGGTACTTGACGAAGGTCACCACTGAAGGGTTATGAGGGTGCTACGCTAGCTAGAAAACAAAACTTTTTGACCTCATAAACCAGGATCTACTGCTAGTTATAGGTTATGGGTTTACCACTAGACGCGCAGGTGCAGTGGAAGATGACTCGAAGTAGTCGTACGCATCATAGCAGGTAGTGCAGTTATGTGGTCGTCTGTGCCCTCAATCCTCTCACGCGGTTCGTCCCAGTGCTCTAGATGCAGCACCTCTGAGGAATCCCACACATGCAGGGAAGAGGCGATGCGCCTCCGGACTGCTAGGTCCATGAGAAGCAGAAGGCGCAAGTGTGGGGAGGGCGACGGTGGCTGCCAAAGGCGTGTTCAATCCTGGCTGAGCCCCTACCCCTTGCTTATATAGGCATCCCCAATGAGCTCACGAGTTGGAGGCCCATTAGTAACCCTGAGCCTTGTCTAATTTGGGTCCAACCCGAATTAGGCTTACAGCACCTTAAGCGTGCGACCCTATGGGTTCACGTACACATTGACATGGGCCGAGTACTCCTACTCGCCCAATAGTTGACAGTGGCCTCTAGCAAGGCGTGACAACTCCTATGTGCACACAAAGATCATATTAGACGAACCACTATGACCACAAACAAGTTATTCCCTTTGCCACTCGATATGTGGTTCAACTCGTGGGTTAACACTTAACCCAAGCATGGCCATGCATTTGTTGATCCAATCACGTGAGTGATCCAGTGATATCTCTCTCGCATAGAGAGGGGCAAATTCCATCTTGATTGTCTATGTCTCATAGCATGCTTCGTGACTACCCAAAGACCACCTTTATAACTACCCAGTTATGGAGCAGCGTTTGATAGTCCCTAAGTAGGCCGTTTCACATCTTGAGTATATACCAAAATCTTAGGTCTAAGGACATAACGTACATGACTTGAATAGAGACTTTCTCATGTCGGATCAGTCTAGCCTACATGTCTCACATGTGCCCACATTATTAGTTTGACATCTCCATGTCCATGACTTGTGAAACATAGCCATCAACTAATACATGTGCTGGTCTAATATTCAAGTGTGTTCTCACAAGAACGCTGACCAGGGACAACTTTAGAATAACCATTCAAGTAATTGAGTTCCACAAACAATTCACACAATCGCCAATCAGTACAAGTTGTCTCTAATGGATAATCAATGAAAACTTTATTAGTCATAGATACAATCAAATATCATCATCTACATGATTAGCTCTAGGGCATATTCCCAACACCACATACCCCTCTGGGGTTACGGCTCCCAGTCCTCCGTCGGTGGCGCCATCCGCTCTAGCTGGTCAGCCAAGATGATGGGGCAAAGAAGCCCCTCCTCCACCAACTCCTCAAGCTCCCATTCCATCATTGCCGATGGGAGCCAATCTTTCAGAGCAAAAAGCTCGGGCACCATGGCGATCGCACGGATCAGTTCAGTGGATCGACGGGAGGGAAGGTTTCCAATCTTTTCTTTCTCTTTCCCCTCTCACTAATAGGTAGGGTGGCTAGGCTCTCCGGTGGCAGTGGCGATAAGAGAAGGAAGGCAGGGTGAGGAGAGAATGAAGCCCTCCCCCCTGAATTTATAACGATGACCAACGGGCGGATAGGGCCAGGAGACAGGTAAATCCCTGCATTTATTTTGCCTACCTACCACCCACCTTGATTCTCGTAGACAAGGGACACGTGTGAAATGTTCGAGCTCTAGCTATTGCACGGCCCCCCTGACCGTGCCGTTTTGGCTTCATCCTCAAAAGACGCACCCAACGGGCGATTGGGTGAATCATGGTGATATCTCCCCAAAATGTGCGCTCACCGCACCACTCCAACTTCCGCCTAAAAGGACATGCCTGGTGAACAGGGGGAGTTTTCCATGAATGGAGTCTTCCATGGCAAGAAATGCAGGCCAAGGCCCTCGAAAATCTCAATGGAGCGAAGGCTAGCCCTCAGTCAGGGTTTGACAGTCACCCTCGAGTACCTGAGTCAGGGATGATCGAGAGAGCCGACTGAGTCCCTTGTCAAGAATAAACTCTCGAAGCCCCCTCAAACATATTCAAGGCAAAACTAAAGGACAATTTTGGAATCCCCTCAAAGGGAGGCGTCAAGCCATCGAACCCGATTGAAAGGGGTCGGCATCCATGTGACCCATTGATTTGCTTCAATAAGAGCACCTCCGGGCCACAAGTCAACCCGAATCGAACGGGGCACGAGCTTTTACTTGAATTTCCTGATAGCAGCTCACCCAAGATGTCGAAGCTCACCCAAATAGAGGTAGCACGGCGCGTCTCACCCCTCCTCCCGAATGAAAGGGATCATGAGGGTCGAAAGAAAGAAGACGGGCTTGTCCCTGATTGACCTCGACTAAAGAGGCTCGGGGGCTCGCTCGCGACCGGATGGCCTCGACGAAAGAGGAACCAACCATCCAGGGGGCTCGACCACTCGAGCACACCCCTGTGGCAATAGCATAAAAGCCCTCGGGCGAGTAATCTACTCCCCCGAGGCCTCGGGGGCTACACCCAATGGGTCTGCTCACACGCACCCCTCGGAAAATACCACTACTACAACTCTAGTTCATGAGCTTCTGCGTGGGTGCCAGCACTCACGCAAAGACTCAGGGGCTACTGTCAGATACCTGAATAAAGGGGTACCCTAAACCCACTACTGGAAGAATTAGTCCCCCAACAATAAAACCCTAAAAACATCTAAGAAGTCCACAAACAAAGATGTGGGCCCACCGACGTACACCCAGCTACCCGGGCCAGCCCATGAGCAGCATTGCACAAGCCAAGACAGCCACTCGCTCGACGGGACCCTCGAGTGATGGAACTCCGCCCATGCGGACGACCCCCTCAAGGTGACAGAACTATGCCCGTGCAAATGACCCCCCGTCGATTACTACTACCCCCTCGAATCTACCTACTCCACGCACGGGAGTCAGTGTATTTAATGTGTACACCAACTCCAGTCCAATCTCATGGCTACAACAGTGTTG
This sequence comes from Bothriochloa decipiens, assembly GCA_023333625.1. Taxonomy (NCBI): domain Eukaryota; kingdom Viridiplantae; phylum Streptophyta; class Magnoliopsida; order Poales; family Poaceae; genus Bothriochloa; species Bothriochloa decipiens. Next base: position 58,940,742 of record CM041628.1, read on the forward strand.
TAGTGCTCGGGTACAGCGGTCAAGTCTTGCTTTTTACTGCCCATCCCTAGACATGCAGTGAATAGCTTGGTACTGCTGCACCATACCGAGCACTGTTTCTCCTTCGACACCCCCTCAACACACTACATGACAGCCACCAGCTTCAGATTCCCTAAGTCTGATCTTATCCATCCAACCACTACTTCTATGGCTACCACTTGATGGGGCCTCGAGCGTCATCAAGCCACCCCTTGAGTCCCACTTCAATGCCTCAAGTCAACGCTCCAACAACCCCTGACACGACGTACATAGGGATCCACACGCCCGCGTATGGGCGCGGGTCTTTCATCGACCGTCTGCAGGTGTCATCGTGACATACTTGAAGGACGTCCATCGACTCCGAGCATGTCGCTATAGAGCAGGCCATGCCCGGCACACGCCTCTACAATAGCTTCAACTTCATCGGCATCATCCCCTCGACGTCATCACCGACGACCACATAGGCTTCTTGTATACCCATGCCTCTCCTTACTCAATAAAAGGGGATGCCGGGCATGTTAGAAGAGGGCAAAAGAAGAACATCTGAACACTTGAGAGAGCTTCTAGAGCCCAGAACACTCAAGTCTTAGTTGACCCTGTACACCCCTCGATTCTCACTCTCTCGCTTGTATCCTCCCCTGTACAAGCACTTCGGTGCAAGATAATACAAATCTCCTGCCGCTGCTGGACGTAGGGCCTCCTTTGCCCGAACCAGGATAAATCTTTGTGTTCATCTTGCATCACCATCCGAATTAGGGAGCACGCAGAACACATTTACTCATTGGCTTAGGGCACCCCCGGGTCCCGACATCGACAGACCTGGCCAACCGCGCGGCCCCACGTTGCATCAGCGCGGTCAATGCCCGACCATCATTGGCACTTCTATAGAAAAGCCCCTACCATTTCCTTTAATTATGATTTAGTCTTTCATAGTTCAAAAGTATTTAGGTTTTAGTCCTGTTTTCTCCAGTTTAGCCCGTAGTCTTGTATAGGCCATAACTTTCATGTTTTAACTCCAATTTTAGCAAACTTATACTTTTTGGAATCATCTCGATGAGTAAGATAGTTCTATGCTATTGTTTGCTACTATTGAGATGTTTTGGTGTACTGCTCTAATTAAAGTATGCTTGCTTTCATATATTGTGTGTGTGGTGATTGTGGCGTATAGAGAACGAGACGTGGGTGAACGAGGATCAGCAGGACCCGGAGGACTACGTGCAGCAGGACAACAACCAAGGCAAGTGCAGGCACCTTTGATCATATTGTGCCTATTCACTTTTAATTAATACCTTGCATGTGTCTCAAATCAGCAAACCATAGGGATGACTAGCCACTCTATCCATATATCACCTATGGGGGTTTTTAGTTGATAGGTCATTAGGTTGCTAGTGCTCTACCTCACCTTCCACCTGCCATATGAAGATAAAACTTGCTTCTTAAAGATATTGGAGCCATGGGCTCTTGGCTTTGGCCGTTGGAGAAGTTGATGCTGATCTGCATCGTTGGTTGGCGGTGAAAGACGGGGGAAACGGATGCAAATGGGACTCGTGTTGATGAGGGTATCCGTATCTCCTCCCCCTTGTGGACCTATTCATGGAGCAGCAACCTGGGACTTTCGTACATCTCCAAGCTAATGGGCTCTGGCTTTGTCTAATAGCAGGACCATCATGGGTAGGGGGACAGCTTACCGATGGGTGGCTATAGTTGTGGTCACTGGGGTGTTTTTAAGTATTTAGTATGGGAGGTGCTATAGATCTGGGAAGGGGGCGACCTTACGGGGAAGTCTCCCATATGCTTGCACTCATTGCCAGCGAGTTGTCACTGCCTATGACCCTGTGAAGAACCTTGTTGTGACCTCTGCCAGCCTATCTTGGTAATGGGCTAAGAGGCTGATCACCTTAGGCATCAAGAGTAATCATAATCTAGAGTGAAAGTGTACAGCTCTGTGCAGAGTTAAAATCGATATATCATCCTTGCTCACAGTCATGAGCGGCCCAGATCCTCACATGATTTAGTCAAATGGTTTAAGCTGTTAAATCATGGTGATGTTGTTTGAGGTTGCTACCTCGGGTTTTATCAGGATGGCTATCTTGTATTCCCTTTGAGATGGTTGTCTCATTTTTAATGATATATGCTCATATCTGAGATGATAAATGACACATTAAATGCTACTTGAACCTTAATTAAGGGTTGGGTGTTTCAACCAAGTGGATTAGAGAATAGGTTGCAATAAGTTAAGTATTAATTATTACTTTAAAATTCTACAGAATTCTACCTTTTAGCTGTACCTTGTGTTAGCCTTGCATGTCATTACTTTTCTGCCTGTACTTGCTAAGTTTTGACATGGAACTCACCCTTGCTATTTCCCAACCAAAGGATGCTCAAGTGATGACTCGGATGGTGACTTCTGTGAGAACTATCCGGGATGTTAGGCGTCATGATACTGTCGTCGACTTTCCTGTGGCGAGATGGAGTCGCTACGTCTATGTCGTTTAGATGCTTTTGCTTTGGACGATGTTATTTATATTCCGCTTTACTCTGATAACAGTTATGTAATAATGGTATGATGTAAACATTATACTATTGTTTTATTCGAACACTATGCTTATTGGACCACGTAATTTGTCATTCATGTGTGTAATTTGATCCTGGTGCACATGAGCTTTTGCTTCAGTTTTAATCCTTCAAAACCAGGGTGTGACAAAGTGGTATCAGAGCCATGTTGATCGTAGGATCATGAAGCCTTAGCTAGAAATAGTCGCCTTCTTACCATCTTAGGTTGACCTTTATAAGTTATTGCATATCCCATCATTGTTAGCATGCACTCTCTATATATATCATCCTTTGATAGTAGACATGTTTGTTTTTTTTACCATGATCTATTAACTGTTTGTTGCATGTCTTTGATCTTTGCATACTAGTAGATGGTGCACCAACTTCTGACCTGTCGCAAGAGCTCCACTGGTTACCATCGCTCTTGGTGTCCCATAGAGTACCCGATGACCAGACACGTGCCCCATTACGAGTTCCAACCTAGCCAGCACCCTGACGATGGCGTGATCCTCAGAGTTGGTGGTCAGTACGTACAGTGCCAGGCTCTAGTTCCGTAGCTACAGGCAGAGGACCAGGATGAGCAGCAGATGCCAGACCATGGTGCACCAGGAGGAGGACCTGGTGCAGGAGGTCCAGGTGTAGGAGGCCCTAGAGAACTAGGTGGAGGTCCAGGAGCTCCAGGAGGACCAGGAGGTCTAGGAGGCCCTAGAGGTCCTGGAGACCAGGGAGTCCAAGGAGTGTACCAGGCACACGACGGTTGGATTGTCACTCTCATGGTTCATGATGGTGGCGATGACTTCTTCCACATTCACCTGATGAGGCTTCTTTGTCTGCTCTTCGACCATGGGATGGTCGGAGTTGAGTACCATAGTGAGTTTTGGAGCCACCCTGTCTACCTAGGTTTTTGGAGGGTTGGGTGCTATGTTGGGCACCCGAACCGCACACTTCATGCTCTTCAAGGAGTTCCATGTTCCAGCTGGACTAGTGAAGCTAAAGAAGAAGGAGTTTGCTGATCTGAAGCAAGGCTCCATGTCTATTTGTGAGTACCTTGACAAGTTCATTGCTTTGTCTCACTATTCACCTAGGGATGTTGAGCAAGACCAGGATAAGCAAGATTACTTCCTAGGAGGGATGAATGATGGACTTCCTTACATGATGGCAAACATCAAGTATGCCAACTTCTAGGAGATGGTCGATAGGGCCATTGTGCTTGAGAGCATGCGCAACAAGATGGAGGAAAACAAGAAGAAGAGGAAGGCCAACAAGTACCAAGATCAGCAAAATAGCAGCCATCCTCACTTCAACAATTTCTAGAACTACCAGTAGCGTCCTTCATATCAGTATGGAAAGAACAATCAGGGACAGCAAGGTGGTCAGTGCTACAACAACACCAACAATGGCAGTAATCAAGTGCAGCATCAGAATAATCAAGCCCCTCGCTAGAACAACTAGGCTCCTCACCAGAATGCTCCTAGTAATGCACTTGTGAAGCCCCACAATACCCCCAACAAAGCTTGCTTCAAGTGTGGCAAGGTGGGACACTATGAGAATGGTTGCCCCCATAATCAGAAGCCATAAAATTTTGGGAAGATGAACCATGTCAAGGTGGAGACTGCTGAGGAAGCTACAGATGTGGTGCTCGATATGTTTTTTGTTGATTCTCATCTAGCTTCAGTTCTATTTGATAATGGTGCATCACACTCTTTCATTGGTAGTCATTTTTTGTAAGCATAGTATACCAACCCAACTTATGCCTAGCTCCATGAACCTAAAGACAACGGGAGGAACCATGAACTCTAATGTCTAGTGTCCAGATACAAAGATTAGTTTAAAGGGGTAAAATTTCCTGCTAGACCCATAGTGCTTGAGTCTGAAGGTCTTGATCTTATTCTGGGAATGAGTTGGTTGAACAAGTGGAAGGTGAATATTAATTGTTCAAAGAGGACAGTGAGCTTGACTGCACCTAATGGAGATGTAGTAGATGTTGTAGTTTTTTTACCATCCAAGAATCAAGGAACAGTGAATCATCTTAGCGGTGAGCCTTTGGAGAACATCAGAGTTGTCAATCAGGTATGCCACCTGAACGAGAGATTGAGTTTATCATTGATTTGTTACCTGGTACTGCACCTATAGCTAAAAGAACTTATAGAATGGCTATTAATGAACTAGAAGAACTTAAGCCACAACTTAGAGAATTACAGTCTAAGGGTTACATTCGGCTTAGTTCATCACCATGGGGAGCCCTAGTAATCTTTGTAGAAAAGAAAGATGGAACACAGAGGATGTGTGTAGATTATAGATCTTTGAATGAGGTGACTGTTAAGAATAAGTACCCCTTACCTAGAATTGAGGATCTGTTTGACCAGTTGAAGGGAGCTAGTGTCTTTTCTAAGGTAGATTTGAGGTCAGGTTACCATCAGTTGAGGATTAGACCTAGTGATATTCCAAAGACTGCTTTCACCACTAGATATGGTCTGTATGAGTACATAGTGATGTCTTTTGGGTTGACCAACGCTCCAGCTTACTTTATGTACATAATGAACAAAGTTTTCATGGAGTATCTTGACAAGTTTGTGGTTGTCTTCCTTGATGATATTCTAATTTATTCCAGGAATGAGGAAGAACATGAAGAGCATCTCATATTGGTGTTGTGGAAGTTGAGAGAACATCAGCTTTATGCCAAGTTCAGTAAGTGTGAATTCTGGTTGAAGGAAGTTTCATTTCTTGGGCATGTTATTTCCAAGGATGGGGTTACAATTAGTCCTAAGAATGTTGCAGATGTGCTTAAGTGGAGTCCACCTAAGAATGTTAAGGATATTAGGAGTTTTCTGGGAATGGCTGGATACTACAGGAGGTTTATTGATGGGTTCGCTACCATAACTAAACTGATGACTACTCTACTAGAGAAGGATAAACCATTCAAGTGGACTAAACAGTGTTAGGCTAGCTTCGAGGAATTGAAGAAGAGGTTGACAACAGTGTTAGCTCTGCCAGAATGACAATGGACTTCTCTATTGTGATGCTTCTAGACATGGTTTGGGTTGTGTGTTGATGCAAGAGGGTAAGGTCATTGCTTATGCCTCTCGACAGTTGAAGCATCAATTGAATTATCCAACTCATGATCTAGAGTTGGAAGCTGTAGTGCATTCACTGAAGATTTGGAGACATTATGTTCTTTGTCACAAGTGTAACATTTATACAGATCACAAGAGCTTGAAGTATACATACACTCAGAAGGACTTGAACTTGAGACAAAGAAGATGGTTAGAATTGATTAATGATTTTAATCTAGAGATTCTCTACCATCTTGGTAAAGCTAATGTTGTAGCGGATGCCTTGAGTCGGAAGAGTCAGCTGAACATGTTAGAAGTGCTAGAGTTACCTCAAGAGTTGTTACTGAATTTGAGTATCTCAATTTAGGGTTCATGGACAACACTCAGGGAGCTTATGTGGATGTGGAACCAACACTTGAACAGGAGATCAGGAAAGGTCAAAAAACTAATGAGAAACTTTAAGAGATTGTTAAGTTGGTTAATGAGGATGGAGCCCCGGGATTCAGTGTCGATGAAGAAGGAACACTCTGGTATAAGCACAAGTTGGTTGTGCCTGATGTTTAGAAGATCAAGGATACTATTCTGAAGGAGTGCCATGAGTCATCTTACTCTATTCACCCTGGAGGAGCTAAGATGTACCAGGATCTGAAGGAACACTATTGGTGGAAGGGTATGAAGAGAGACATTGGGGAGTATGTTGCCTTGTGCGATACTTGTCATAGAGTAAAAGCAGAACATCAATGGCCAGTAGGATTGTTGCAGCCATTGAAGATACCAGAGTGAAAGTGGGATGAAATCAGTATGGACTTTATTGTGGGATTGCCTCGAATTAGAGAGATTTTGATTCTATTTGGGTAATAGTGGATCGTTTGACCAAGGTTGCTCATTTCATACCTGTCAAGACTACTTATAGTGGAGCACAATTAGCTGAGAAGTATATGGCTCAAATTGTGTGTGCTCATGGAGTTCCCAAGAGGATTATTTCAAACACAGGTACACAGTTTACTTCTAAATTCTGGGAGAAGGTACATGAAGCTTTGGGGACTGAGTTAAGATTTAGTTCAGCCTATCATCCACAATCAGATGGACAGATAGAAAGGGTTAACCAGATTCCAGAGGATATGTTGAGGGCCTGCGCCCTGGAATCTAGTGATAGTTGGGACAATAATTTGCTTTATGCTAAATTCTCTTACAGCAATAGTTATCAGGCCAGTCTTAAGATGTCTCCATTTGAAGCACTATATGGACAGAAGTGTAGGACACTCTTGTTCTGGAATCAAGCAGGAGAAAGACAAGTTTTTGGTCTTGATGCTTTGAAAGTAGCAGAGGAGCAAGTGCAAGTGGTTCAACATAATCTAAAAGTAGCTCAGTCGAGGTAGAAGAGTTATGAAAATGTTCGTCGAAGAGAGCTTGAGTTTGAAGTGGGAGACTATGTCTATCTTAAAGTGTCTCCAATGAGGAATCTCAAGAGGTTTAAGGTTAAGGGAAAGTTAGCTCCTAGGTACATTGGTCCTTTCAAGATTTTGGCAAGGAAAGCAGAAGTAGCTTATCAACTTGAGTTGCCAGCTTACCTATCCAATGTGCATGATGTGTTTCATGTCTCTCAATTCAAGAAGTGTTTGAGAGTTGCAAGGGACGAGTTGCCTGTAGAGGAAGTGGATGTGCAGAAGGATCTGACTTATGATGAGAGTCCATCCAGGATTTTGGAGAGCCGAGAGAGTCACTCGAAGTAAAGTGGTCAAGTGGTGTAAAGTACAATGGTAGTACCACTCAGAGGATGAAGCTACTTGGGAAAAGGAAGAGGATCTAAGAGCAGAATATCTAGAATTGTTTTCTGAGTCTTCTAATCTCGAGGACGAGATTCTTTTAAGGGGGTAGGTCTATGACACCTAGATTTCGAACCTTGAAAACATTAGGTGAATTTGATTTATTTCAAATAGGTGTTTTTACATTCATAGGCCAACTAGAAAATTTTTATGAAATACTTCAAAACTTGTAGCACGTTAGGAACCATGCATTGTTGCATTCATGCTGCCGCATAAGTTTTGGTTGACTTGTTTGAGCATGTTGTTTAATTCTTGTTTTTCTTTCTAGCTTTTAACATGCTCTAACTTTCCCCACTAACCCTAGACTAACCTAACCTAGTCTAACTAGCTTAGGCCAGTCCCTAGTGGGCCCTAGCCAACCCCAGCCTCTCCTGGCCAAGTGTGGCCAGCCATAGCCGGCCATGGCCAACCTTCTCCCGCCATGGCCAAAGCAGCTGCAGCATGGCCGGCCAGCAGCGGCCACAGCCGGCCATGGCCATCCAGGCCAGCCACCAGCATAGCGGGCTACCTAGGACCGCGTAGCAGGACGCAGCCCACCAACCGCCAGGCCTAGCCACGCACCTGGCCGCACCGCTAGATGGGCCGAGTGGCCCAGCAGGCCGCCCGTGCGCCATGTCGTCCGCACCCACCTTGCATCAGCAGTGCGCTAGCCACTGGCGTCAGCATCACACCAGCACGAAGTAGCTGCCCTCCACCACTGACAGGTTGGACCCACCCTGGCGGGGCCAATAGCAACAGTGTCTTCTCCCTCACGGAGACGACACCGAGCCAGAGCCGGCCTCCGCCCACGTCGCACCGCTCGCACATAGGCCGAGGACTGCCGGGCCCTATAAAGCCCATCACCCACCTCCCCATGCCACCTTCCGAAACCCTAGCCGCCAGTCGGTGCCCTAGCCCTCGCCTTCGCAAAACCCTAGCCGCCGCCGTTCTCCTGAGCTTGTGCCATCGCTGTCGATCTCCGTCCTCAACACGCCTCCGCTGACAAGGACTCCTCCACAAGCTTCACATAGAGGTAAGCCACCGTCAGTGCCCTTGGCATGCCTCTCCATGCCCCACAGCACCCTCCCGCCGAGAACCCGCCGTCGGTCATGGCGCCGTCGCGCGGACCACCACCTCCGGCCGTCGATCGCTGCCAGGAACCCCACATCAGGGTCCACGAGGTCATGCCATGCCTTCCCGACCACTCCGCATAGCTTGCCATGCACCAAAGCCCCTACGCCGCTCCACGCCAGTGAGCCACCGCCTCCGGCCGCTCGACTCCGGTCGGCCAACCACCGCCGGTCCACCATGGACCCGTGGACTCTGTCCACGGGGACGGTCCACGACTAGTCCATGGATCTGGCCAAACGCGTGCCGCCACATTGCATCAGCACGGTCAACGCCCGGCCGCCATTGGCACTTTTATAAAAAAGCCCCTACCTTTTTCTTTAATTATGATTTAGTCCTTCGTAGTTCAAAAGTATTTAGGTTTTAGTCCAGTTTTCTCCAGTTTAGCCCCTAGTCTTGTATAGGCCATAACTTTCATGTTTTAACTCCAATTTTAGAAAACTTATACTTTTTGGAATTGTCTCGACAAGTAGAATAGTTCTATGCTATTGTTTGCTACTGTTGAGATGTTTTGGTGTACTGCTCTAATTAAAGTATGTTTGCTTGCATGTATTGTGCATGTGTGGTGATTGTGGCGTATAGAGAATGAGACGTTGGTGAACGAGGACCAGCAGGACCCGAAGGAATATGTGCAGTATGATAGCAACCAAGGAAAGTGCATGCACCTTTGATCATATTGCGCCTATTCACTTTTAATTAATACCTTGCATGTGTCTTAAATCGGCAAACCATAGGGATGACTAGCCACTCTATCCATATATCACCTATGGGGGTTTTAGTTGATAGGTCACTAGGTTGCTAGTGCTCTACCTCACCTTTCACCTGCCTAATTAAGATAAAACTTGCTTCTTAAAGATGTTGGAGCCATGGGCTCTTGGCTTCGGTCGTGGGAGAAGTTGATGCCGATCCGCATCATTGGTCGGAGGTGAAAGACAGGGGAAATAGATGCTAGTGGGACTCATGTTGATGAGGGTATCCGTATCTCCTCCCCCTTATCTAATAGAAGGTCCATCATGGGACGCTTACCGACTGGTGGCTATAGCTGTGGTCGCGGGGTGTTTTCAAGTATTTAGTTTGGGAGGGGCTGTAGATCTGGGAAGAGGGCGACCTTACGGGGAAGTCTCCCATACGCTTGCACTCATTGCCAGTGAGTTGTCATTGCCTATGACCCTGCGAATAACCTTATTGTGACCTCTGCTAGCCTATCTCGGTAATGGGCTAAGAGGCAGATCACCTCGGGCATCAAGAGTAATGACAATGTGGAGTGGAAGTGTAGACCTCTACATTGAGTTAAAATCGACATATTGTCCGTGCTCATAGTCATGAGCAGCCCAGATTCTCACATGATTTAGCCAAATGGTTTAACCTGTTAAATTGTGGTGATGTTGTTTGCGGTTGCTACCTTAGGTTTTATTGGGATGGCTATCCTGTGTTCCCTTCAAGATGGTTGTCTCATGTTTAATGATATATGCTCATATCTAAGATGAAAAATGACACATTAAATGCTACTTGAGCCTTAATTAAGGGTTAGGTGTTTCAACAAAGTGGATTAGAGAATAGGTTGCAATAAGTTAAGTATTAATTGTTACTTTAAAATGCTACCACAGTCCACCTTTCAGTAGTACCTTTGTGTTAGCCTTGCATGTCATTACTTTTTTGCCTGTACTTGCTGAATTTTGACATGGAACACACACTTGCTATTTCCCAACCAAAGGATGCTCAAGTGATGACTCAGATGGTGACTTCCCTAAGAACTATCCGGGATGTTAGGCGTCATGATACTGCCATCGACTTTCCTATGGTGAGATGGAGTCGCTACATCTATGTCGTTTAGATACTTTCACTTTGGACGATGTTATTTACATTCTACTTTACTCTGATAAAAGTTATGTAATAATGGTACGATGTAATTGTTATACTATTGTTTTATTCGAACACTGTGCTTATTGGACCATGTAATTTGTCATTCATGTGTGTAATTTGATCCTGGTGCACATGAGCTTTTGCCTCAGTTTTAATCCTTCAAAACTAGGGTGTGACATCTCAACAAACACTGCCCTAAATAGGCTTTCAATCTCCCTTGAATCGACAAGGTCATAGATTCTACTATAGGTTGTGAGCTGCTGTCCTTCTTAGATTGCTACTCGGGTTACCATCAAATAACCCTCATAATGGAGGACAAAGAAAAGACCTCCTTCATCACCCCTTTGGTGCTTTCTGCTACATGACCATGTCGTTTGGCCTCAAGAACGCCGGGGCTACTTATGAGCAGGCTATCTAGGCCTATCTCGAGCATGAGATCGCTGCTGACCTTGTTGAGGTGTATGTCAATGATGTGGTGGTGAAGACCAGAGAGTCCCACACACTGGTTGGCAAACTCCAATGGACGTTTCTGGCCCTCAACAATTTTTGGTGGAAGCTGAACCCCAACAAGTGCATCTTTGGCATCCCTTCTAGAATCCTGCTCGGCAACGTCGTCAGCCAGGACGGCATATGCCCAAATCCTGAGAAGGTTCAGATTGTGCTAGACCTACAACCACCAAGAAACATCAAAGATATTTAGAAAATTACCGGTGGCATGGCGGCCCAGAGCCGCAATATCTCCCACATGGGTGAAAAAGGGCTCCCCTTCTTCAAGCTGCCTTTAGACAGCTCAAGGAGTACCTGGCAACTCCCCCAATACTCACGGTGCTGCAAGAAGGCGAGGAGCATCTCCTCTATATTACTGCCACAACTAACGTGGTCAGTACCGTGATGGTGGTCGAACGCCAGGAACCTGGGCACGTCTACAGGGTGCACTGCCCAGTCTACAACGTTAGCGAGGTTCTTAACAAAACCAAGCAGCGATACAACCACGTGTAGAAATTGCTATACGCACTCCTGATCACCAAACGGAAGCTTCTCCATTACTTCCAAGCCTAGACGGTCATGGTGGTCACCAAAACTGCACTCGGTGACATACTCCGCAACAGAGATGCCAGTGGCCGTATTGTCAAATACGCGTTAAAGCTTTCTGAGTTCACGCTAAACTTCCGCAGTCGCAATACTGTGAAGTCTCAGGCCCTAGTTGATTTCATTGTGGAGTGGTCAGACATCAGCTTGCCCCTGGCCGATACGTCTCCCAACCATTGGAAGATGTATTTTGATGGTTCCTTGAACATTGATGGTGCAAGGGCAGGAGTATATTTCATATCTCCATCCAAGGACATGCTCCACTATGTCTTGCCATACACTTTAAGGCATCCAACAATGTGGCCGAGTATGAAGCCGCTTTGCATCCATATTGCAGTTGAGCTGGATATTAAACGGCTCCTGGTGTACGAAGATTCTGCTCTCATCATTCAGCAAGTCAATAAAGACTGGGATGTGGTCAACAAAAAGATGGATGCATACGTTGCTGAAATTCACAAGCTGGAAAATAACTTCTATGGATTGGAGTTCTCACACATTCCACGTGCTGAGAACACATGTGCTGATGAGCTATCTAAACTTTGATCATCCTGAGCCAAGATACCACCTGGTGTTTTCGTTGAAGACTTGCTTAAGCCTTCGATCCCCGATCAGGCTTATGAAGCACCTGCACCCAGTTCTGCTATCGACCAGCTTGTAGCGACGCTCAGCGGCAAGGCAAGAGAGGTAGAAGACAGCTACCCCGCCCAACAGGGGTCTGACAATAGTAGTGAGCAGCTGCTAGTTGACGAATCAACCGAGCAGGCAGTGCCCACCCAGACTGACTGGAGAGTGCCCTTTGTTAGATACCTGAATGACCACCTTGTTCTAGAGGACACAATCAAAGCCCAACAGCTAGTCTGTAGAGCCCATGCCTATCTCATGGTTAACAGTGAACTGATGCACAAGGCCCCAAGGTCTGTGATATACCAAAAATGCATCACCCAAGCAGAGGGTTTGAAGCTTCTGAAGGATATTCATGAGGGCACTTGTGGGAACTATGTAGCATCCCAGATGCTGGTAAGCAAAGCCTACCAAGCAGGGTTCTACTGGCCGACAGCCGTCTCTGACGCAGAGGATTATGTGCGCCGGTGCAAAAACTGCCAAATGTGCACCAAGTAGATTCATGACCCCGCACATGAACTCCAGATCATCCTGGTCACTTGTCCATTCTCATGCTAGGGACTTGACATGATCAGTCCCTTCAAAAAGGCACCTGGCGGACACACTTGTGTTTTTGTACTCATCGATAAGTTTTCCAAATGGATCAAGTACAAAGCCGTCAAGAAAGCCTCGTCCGAAATGGTGGTACAGTTCCTTGATGATGTTATCCACCAGTTTAGCATACCCAACAACATCATCATCGATTTAGGCTCTCAGTTCACCAGTGATGAGTTTTTTAACTTTTGCGATGATAATGTCATCAAAGTCAAATACGTGTCCATCATTCATCCTCGAGCAAACGGACAGGTGGAACGAGCTAATGATATGATTCTTGATGCTTTGTGTAAGCAGGTATACTGGGATGACAAGGATCTTAAACCTAGTCGGTGGCTCAAGGAATTACCTATTGTGGTCTGGGGACTCTATACCCAGCCCAGTCATAACACTAGAGTTTTCCCGTACTTCATGGTGTTTGGATCTGAGGCTGTGCTACCAGCTGAGGTTTCTCTCCTTTCACCACATGTCTAGCATTATGATGAAGAAGCCTCCCACGACGCTAGGGAAATCGACATCATTGCCAAAGAAGAGATAGCGCTTGAGTCTTTTGCTCGGATAGCTAAGTACCTAGCATCAGTGCATCGTTACTATAACTACAACATCAAAGGCAGGCTGTTCATGGTTGGCGACATGGTGTTACAATGAATGTAGAAAACTGATGGTCTACGCAAGCTGTCATCCAGATGGGAAGGGCTGTTTAGGATCAAGACTATGATATGCACGACGTCCTATCGGTTGGAGACGATGAAGAGTGTCGATGGAGCTGATCATGGTAAGGTATTACCTTGATCTGGTCGAGCAGCACATCCACCGTGTCCTGGATGCTCACGTCAATGTCGTCATCTGATATCTCTTCATGTGACACGACATTCCCCTCTCCTAGCTTGTGTGATATGAATACACACTATGTGGGTAGGTCGGTGCATGGCATCCTTGGCACCCTGGGCACCTCCTTGGCCTCCTTAGTCAGCGCCGGCATGCTCGGCCCTGCTTGGCCTGGCGTGTGCCTCGGCGGCTGATCCGTCTTGACGATAGTTGGCCTAAATGGCACCACCTGCCTCTCTGGCTGGGGAGTCGGTGTTGGGGTCAGCCAGGTGGTTGCTGCGGTGCTGCTTGTCGCCTCCCCTTCCTCCACAGACCGTGCTGCGCTGCCGCCTAGCACCTGCTCGGTGGATGGAGCTGACTGGGGGGAGGAGTGGGTGTTCCCTACTACGGCGCATGGTTGTAATTCACATTTCGGTCACAACAAGCAAAGAATCAAAATCGAGAATAGGCAAGATATGCGAACTCATTGACACTCACCTGGCTAACCGCCAGAAGCCTCCTATGAACTATGGCGCTGCTCCCCTGCTCGGAGTGCCTGGGGCCCCGCTGTTGTGCCCGGGGACTCGGTCCGACATCCCACCCGATCGGCTCATTCCAGTTGGGTGCACCAGAGTAGTTGGCTTCCTTGCCTCCTCTTGGTGCCTGGCGGATGAAGCCCCTCTGGTCGGTGACACGTCCAACCTGTGCGATGCTGGCGGCAGCGATGGTGGCGGTGTTGCTCTTGCCCCAGCTGGCTCCAGCCGAATGGTTGATGTAGCAGCTACCCGCTGAGGTGGACGAGTTGGCGGTGGCATGGCCTGCATGGGCCCCCTGGGTGTTGTTGTGGGCACAGGCCTCGAGGCCCTCCCCGTCTGAGGTGTCATGGCTTGATGTTTCCTCTAGCGCTAATTTAGCATCAGTAGTTCATCGTCCGATGACTTTGGGGTGGCTGGGCACCTGTCGATGAAACCTTATCGGCAATCTACCATGGGATACCCCGAGATAGTAGATTGTGGTGAGAAGCACGCTAAGATCTACGATCTAGATGTGAGACACAAGATGAACACACTAGAGAACTAGGGTTTATCTAGGTTTAGGCCACTCAAAAGCGTAATACCCTACGTCATGTGTCTCTGCTGCTATATTGATGAGATGTCAAAAAGTTCCTCTATTCTAGGGGGTCCTTGCCCGCCTTATGTAGTGGGGAGGGCAAGGTTACATATCTATGGTTCCCCTATGATCGGTTACGTTGTGCCGTATCCTTGGAGTACATGACCAAATCTAATCGACTACAACTCCTTGCATGCCAAGTAGTCTTCAGCACGCGCGTGGGCCACCGACCTTGTTGGTAGCAGACCATAGGCTTCGTCTTGTCGTCCAGCCCACCGATCAGGATGATGATTGACCAGCCTTCGTCTTGCGGTCTAGGCTATCTTGTACTGAGCATCCCAAAGTCTAGCCGTAAGGGTATATGGGGTCTATACCCCCACAGCTAGTCTCCGAGCACCATGTATCTTGAGGGAGTCACCTTCTTGACCTGTACCAAGAAGTGAAGATGTAGACCATGTTGTGCCAAGCAATGAAGATGCCAACCACGTAGTGCCAAGCAGTGAAGACACTGGCCACATAGTGTCGAGCAGTGTTATCGCTGAGCACGTAGTGCCGAGCAGTGAAGCTGCCGACCACATGGTACCAACCAGCACTGACGCTGATCAGTCAGCACCATCCAGGCTTCTCCCGAGCAGTTCGTAAGTCTGCTCCCGACCACAGCTCCCATCAAGGAAGGTGATCAATCGAAGGATACATGGTGTTCCAAGAAAAACAAAAATATTTCCATGTCTTGAGATGGGGGTCCATGTTAACAAGTGACACAAAGTATCACTGGGATGCTAGCATGAACTATCCACAGAGGTAGGGGTACCAAACCAGGAACAGAAAATAATCCCAAGTCATTGAACAGAGATAGAATATGTTGTATTGAGCTTTTAAGAAAAAACTCAACACAACACTAATTTGTCTGTAGTCAATTAATGAATTGATGCAAAATCCCAGATATGAACCTATGGCCCTCTATTTTAGAAATAGAGTTCAAGCTCGATTGGGTCAAGGGACACCGAGAACCACTATTCTGTAGACACGTCTGTGTGGCAAGTCAAATGCACAGTCTCTAGGCAAGTCCTGGATGAAGCAAGCTCGATCGGGTCAAAGAACACCAAGAACTGCTGATCCCTAGACACCTCTGGGTGGCAATGATAAATTGCCGAGCAGTATGAAGTTGAAAAAGAGGCTGTATGGTGTGTAACACCTAACCAAGTAGTGATGACAAGTCCTCAAGCAATGTAAGGCCGAAGACGAGGTTGTGCAGCGTGGAGCATCGGACCATGTGACGATAACGACAAGTCCCCGAGCAGTATGTGGTCAGGAACCAGGTATGCAGTGCATAACACTAAACTGGACCAACTAGGCAGTAAGCACCGAGCAGCGCAACTGGTCAGCAGTGAAGTCCATATGCCAAGTTGTTTGAAAAATCTGAATAAAGATCCTTGATCCAGACCCCGAGCGTATGAAGTGTGCTTGGCAACCAAACCTTGTCCTAAAAAATAAACATGAAAATCGGTAGTACATGATGTACAAATAATTGATCTAGGTGATAACATTTATGTCATTTTAGATGCTAGATATGTAGAAAACATAAGTGACATCAACAATCAAGTTTTTCCTCCCACACTCAAAGCAAGCTAACTCTATCTGGTGACTAGGGATGCACTAGCGAACCACGTAGGACCGCTGGGAAGACTAGGTACCTAGTACCGTTAGAGAGCGACTGCTGAATCTCCTAGTGCCATGTAGCGCGGAGCTGTAACACACCGTAAGAGGATCGAAGCAGTGCCTTGTTGAGCTGTTCTCGACGAGCAAGAAACAAAGTTTAATTGTGACTCATGCAGGGTGCATATATGGCAATTAATGAAAAAGATACAAAGCTATGTAGAAAGAAAAAGAATAACAAAAAAACTGAAGTAAAAAAACTTAGATTGTTTTTGAAGACGTGTTGTTGTAGCAATCTACGATGATGTCGAGAACTCATATTCCATAAGCACCGAGTGACGGTAAACTGCCACGCAGTCCCCAGATGTGGAAAGTAAAAATATTTGACCCAAAAAACTAGTCCCCAAATTTTAGGAAAAAATCTAGAACTAATTTGGGGCAAAATATGTGATTGAAAACAAATCTAGGATTAAATCCTGAGATTTTCGAGTACGTGTTCAATAACCGGGGTTGGATACACAAACACACATGTGGGGAAAAAATATTCCGGCCCACGCACGGATTCGGGACCACAAAGGCCCAACAGATCACGTCCACATGAGTCAAGTGGGCCCAACCCTAGAAGTCAAAGGGGCACATCCGAATAGTATAAATAGCAGGCACCGCAGGGGGAAACGGTTCTGCACCCCATTGACTGCCGCTACTAGTCTCTCCACCTTCTCGAGTCTTTCGCCTTCCTGCGCCCAAGCAACCACTGTCGTCCGCAATCCGTCGTAGCGAATCTAGCCGCCGCCACAAGGCATGCCCGCCAATCCGTGCATTAGCACCACCACCCTTCGCTCACCCAATTGACCCACCAATCTCAAAAGAAATGGCGAGGAAGGGGAGCAAGAAGGTGGGGAAGTCGACCAAATTCGAGGCATCAGGGGCGCAATGGCGTCAATCGACCTCCACCCGGGAGTCACTGCAGGCGCTGGCTGATGAGGGATTGCTACCGTCATACGAGATGGAGGCGTGGCGCAAGCCGTGAGGTGAGGACATCCCTGCTCCCTGAGATGGTGAAATCGTTGTTTTTGAGGACATGGTGCCTCAAGGTCTCAGAGCGCCCATGAATGGGTTTGTCCGGGACCTCTGTATTTATTAGGAGATTTCTATTTGCAATCTTGACTCCAATTCCATCCTAGCCCTTTCCATTTTCATCGCCTTCTATGAGCTATATCTAGGCATCGCCCCCCACTTCAATCTCTTCTGCTATTTTTTCTATTGAGGAAGAAGGGGGCCAAATCTAGGGGTCCCAAGTAGCGGGCGGCTACTATGTGTGGCTTAGGGATGGTTTAAGGGCACATTGGCTAGGATCCAAGCCCTAATCCATCGCCAAAGGATGGAATAATGTTCGTTCTACTTGAACCAAAATGTGGAGGGGAGACAGGTGCCTTGCGACATCATGCAAGTGCCGGAGTGCAACCTGAAGTGGTCGGAGCTGCCAACCTCGGATGAAATGTTCCAGGTGACAAAGAACTGAATACATATCTTTTTTATGGATAGAAGCGTATGAGGTGGTCAATATGCCAGGAATTGGATTCCTCGAGGCCCTCCATTGTCTCCAACCGATAGGACGTCAAGCGTGTCACAGCCGTGATCCTAAACAGCCATTCCCATCTGGTTGACAGCTTGTGCAGACCATCTGTTTTTTGGATTCGTCGTAACACCATGTTGCCGACCACAAATAGCCTGCCTTTGATATTGCGGTTATAGTAATGACGCACTGATGCTAGGTGCTTAGCTGTCCGAGCACAGGACTCGAGCACTATCTCGTCTTTGGCAATGATGTCAATTTCCCTAGTGTCGTTGGAGGCTTCTTCATCATAATGCTAGACATGTGGTGAAAGGAGGGCAACCTCAGCTGGTAGGATAGCTTCGAATCCAAACACCATGAAGTACGGGAAAACTCTAGTGTTATGACTAGGCTAGGTACGCAGTCCCTAAACCATGGCAGGTAATTCCTTGAGCCACCGACCAGGTTTAAGATCCTTGTCATCCCGATATACCCGCTTGCGTAGAGCGTTGAGAATCATACCGTTAGCTCATTCCACCTGTCCATTTGCTCAAGGATGAGTGATGGAGACGTATTTGACTTTGATGCCGTTACCATCGCAGAAGTCAAAAAACTCATCACTGGTGAACTGAGAGCCTAAATCAGTGATGATGGTGTTGGGTATACCAAACCGGTGGATAACATCATCAAGGAACTGTACCGCCTTCTCAGACGAGGCTTTCTTAATAGCTTTGTACTCGACCCATTTGGAAAATTTGTCGATGAGTACAAAGACACAGGTGTGTCTGCCAGGAGCCTTCTTGAAAGGACCGAGCATGTCAAATCCCTAGCAAGAATTGGCCAAGCGTCCGAGATGGTCTGGAGCTCATGTGCGGGGACATGAATCTGCTTGGTGAACATCTGGCAATTTTTACACCGGCGAACATAATCCGCTGTGTCAGAGATGGCTGTCGGCCAGTAGAAACCTGCTCAGTAGGCTTTGCCGATCAGCATCCGGGATGCTACAAGGTTACCACAAGTGCCCTCATGAATATCCTTCAGAAGCTTCAAACCCTCTACTCGGGTGATGCATTTCTGGTAAATCAGGGACCTCGGGGCCTTGCGCATCAGCTCACCAAGGCACGGGTTCTGCAGACCAGCTATTGGGCTTCAACCTTGTCCTCCAAAACAAGGTGGTCATTCAGGTATCTGACAAAGGGCTCTCTCCAGTCGGGCTGGGGAGGCACTGCCTGCTCGATTGGTTCATCAACAGGTGGCTACTCATTACCATCATTAGATCCCTGCTAGCCAAAGTTGTCTTCTACCTCCGCTGTTTCACCTCTGAGCACTGCCACAAGCTGATCGGTAGCTGTACTAGGTACGGGTGCATCATAAGCCTGATCGGGGATCAAAGGCTTAAGAAAGTCTTTGACGAAAACATCAGGTGGTATCTTGGCTCAGGACGATCTGAGTTTAGATAGCTCATCAGCACCTGTGTTCTCGGCACGTGGAATGTGCATGAACTCTAGTCCATAGAAATTGTTCTCTAGCTTGTGAATTTCAGTGACGTATGCATCCATCTTTTCATTAACCACATTCCAGTCTTTGTTGACCTGATGGATGACCAGAGCAGAATCTTCGTACACCAGGAGTCATTTGATGCCTAGCTCGACTGCAATACGGAGGCCATGTAGGGCGGCTTCATACTCGGCCACATTGTTGGACGCCTTAAAGTGGATGCGCAAGACGTAGCGAAGCGTATCTTTGGATGGAGATATGAAATATACTCCTGCCCCGGTGCCATCGATGTTCAAGGAACCATCAAAATACATCTTCCAGTGGTCAGGAGACATATCGGCCAGGGGCAAGCTGAGCTCCAACCACTTCATGATGAAATCAACTAGGGCCTGAGACTTCATAGTATTGTGACTGTGGAAGTTCAGCGTGAACTTAGAGAGCTCTAACACATATATGACAATACGGTGACTAGCATCTCTATTGCGGAGTATGTCACCGAGTGCAGCTTCGGTGACCACCATGATCTTGTAGGCTTGGAAGTAATGGAGAAGCTTCTGTTTGGTGATTAGGAGTGCGTATAGCAATTTCTACACGTGGTTACCTCGCTGATGTAGTATACTTGGCACTGCACCCCGTAGACGTGCCCGGGTTCCTGGCATTTGACCACCACCATGGTACTGACCATGTTGGTTGTGGCAGCAATGTAGAGGAGAAGCTCCTCGCCTTCTTCTAGCACCGTGAGTACTGAGGGTGTCACCAGGTACTCCTTGAGTTGTCTAAAAGCCTTGTTAGCCTTCTTCGTCCACTCGAATTTCTCCTTAGCTTTGAGCAGCTTGAAGAAGGGGAGCCCTTTTTTGCCCATACGGGAGATGTAGCGGGTCAAGGCCGCCATGCAGCCGGTGAGTTTGTGGATATCTTTGATGTTTCATGGTGGTTGCAAGTATAGCACGATCTAAACCTTCTCGGGATTTGGGCGTATGCCGTCCTAGCTGATGACATTGCCGAGCAGGATCCCAGAGGGGAAGCCAAAGATGCATTTGTTGGGGTTCACTTCCACCAAAAATTATTGAGGGCCAAAAAAGTCCGCTGGAGGTTGGTAACCAGTGTGTGGGACTCTCTGGTCTTCACCACCACATCATCGACATATGCCTCGACGAGGTCGGCGATGATCTCGTTCTTGAGACAGGCCTAGATAGCCCATTGATAAGTAGCTCTGGCTTTCTTGAGGCCAAACGACATGGTCGTGTAGCAGAAAGCAGTCATGTCCAGGCATAGGTTAGCATTTATGTCAAGACCCATACAAAAGAGACGTAAAATTATGCCATCGGGTAATGACATATCTTGGTCGGTATGTAATAACATCAAAAACCTAGCCCAGGCTGCACCTATAGACCCCTTCTTGTGCTGCTCAAAATCAAGGATTGCCCTTGGTAGAGAGTCGATATGAGACATGGAGAAGAATGCAAGACAAAATTTTTCTTTAAGTTCATCCCAATCCCCATTCGTACTCTCTATGGCACTAGTGTACCATTGCTTTGCCTCCCCCGTGAGGGATAAAGGAAAAAATTTCCACATAAGAATTTCTTGTGTCATGCCAAGAACGCTTAGGCATGAACACATCTCTTCCAAATCTGGCAGGTGGCGGCAAGGATCTTCATTATGATGCCTAGAGAAGGGTAGTGCCCGAACCATTGCTTTTAAAGAAAGGTGAGTTAATAGCCGGATGAAAATTTTGGTTTTGAAAAAGATGTTGGCCCTGTGATCTCCCCTTAGGAGCAAAAGGATTTTGAAATAGAGTGGTCGGCTTCATGGTGAATAGGGTAAAAGAGATATTTTGTTTATAAAAAATTAAATTTTTTAAAGAAAATAGCTTGTTGGTTTTCTTAGTATTAGCAGAAAAGTCCGCAACCGCATGAAAATACCATTGTAACCTTCACCTGGAAGTATTCAGGTATCGTATTTTTCATAGGGAACAGAGGTACTTCTTCTAGCTATTTCACCAAAGGCAACATAAGGGTAGAAATACTACTGTAGCATGAATTCAAGGCTTACCCATCCCTAGGGTCCTTCTACTAGAGCACCCACCATAAGGGAGAATGACAAACCCGCTTACAACTATAGGTAAAACACAGCTAAACAAAAGACTTAATAGACTACAAGAAACACAAACACTTACTTAGCCAAGATGCCATGAAGGAGCCAAGTCCTTGTTCGTAGAGGTACAAGTTTGGGAGACATCAACAAATCTGGCACATCCCCGCTCTCTTCCCTCACATCTCACTTTCTAATTCTAGATAGCTACTAGGGCATAGCCCCTTTGGAGTGATACTCAAATGTGTAGTGCTCATTCTCCCTTGGTGTGTTGATGCTGAATGAGGAGGAGGGAGGCTCCTTTTATAGGTGGAGAGGAGGGGGCTCTATGCAAAAGGGCCATCCCCATATGGAAGGATCCAAACCGACCTCCATAGGTCGGTTTCGCACTTTCCATATTACCGCAAACCACCGCAACTGATGTTGGAGAGGAAGGAATTGCAAACTGACCAAAGTTGGGCTAATTTGGCTCGATGGAAGTGCGGTTGAAGCATGCTGCGGCCACATTTTGGCTAGGCCTGGTGAAGCCCAACTTTTGTGGGTGCGTAGAACTTTTCATTAGCTTTCCAACACATCCTAGATCACCTGAAACGGAGTTCGTATGAGCCCAGAATGATCAATTTACTCGGGCCTACTGATGCAGTCTTGAAATCGACTCATATTTTATTTGGGCCTCTTCTTCTTTGGCTCATGTTGGGTTTTTTTTCTTCATTTGATAGGGCCCTGATTGTCCTCGTAATTGGGCCTCTTTTACTTTTGCCAAAATGCGCCTTTGTGGAAGCGTATTTTGGTGTTTACTGAGTTTGTTCCTCCAAAACATATAAATATCAAAACTCGTGTAAATATTAGTTATAAGGCCCTATTTCTAAGTTTGTTAATCATATTATTAATATATCGGCAGTTAAGATATGCGTTAAGGACCGCCAACACCGATTTGCAAAACCATACTTTGCATCCTAACGCTAGCCGCTTTGATCTAGAATTCCATCCCTTTTGCCGCAGCCAGTTTGTCATGGCCCTGGCTCCTATGATCCTCGACGCCTACCAAGATCGAGAGCTGCGGCGTCCTCCATTAAACCTGGCAAAGCAACAAGAGCCTGGGTCAAGGCTGACCTTGACGCTCACCACACTCGCCCCGCCAGAGAGGCTTGTTGATGTTTGTGCAAGGGTCACGGAGCTGTCCCTGTGGGTCCTGGCAATGGTGTCTCTCCCCCTCAACACCTACTATATAAATGATCCACATTAAATTTGTGACTGTTCTTTTTTTAGAATAATTTGTGACTGTTCTATGGGAATTGTTTCCTGATGGAAGCTTATTTTTTTGTTAACTACTTCTAACGGGAACAGAATTCTAGACTTGATGGTCTCAACATGCGTCATTTTAACTTATACTGTTTCTTCTCCACATGACCTAGAGCCGCCACCGCCCAACAGCCGCTGCCGCTGTTCTCCACCGTTGTTCCCCCTCCCTTCTCTTTCGGCATCATGTCAGGAGCTGAAGGAAGTAAGGATCCACTGTTTTTAATAAATTTTTCCTATTAGATTGAGCCTTAGGGTTAGTGTTTCTCCATGCCAAATTATTTGGTAACGGTGATTTATATTCTCCTTCTCCTCTCCGGCAATAGTGAAGGGGAAGGTTTGAATTGTCTTCTCCATGATGGCTCCGTTGAATATGAGAGCGGCAACTTCGGCGTCAGCATCTTCATTGACGTGGCGACATGGAGACTTTTATTTCCGGACGTAGGCATCAAAGGAGAGATGATGTCGACGCCATGGAATAATTTTCTCTAGTCTTTTCTCCGTTTTGCTATGGTTAGATCTAGCCACAATGAAGAACTAGGGAGAACAATTTCCGTATCAGTCTTCCTCGATCTTCGGTGACAGAAAAAAGAAAAAGGAAGACACCAGATAGAAGAAGAAGATCCTCATTTCCACCTACATGAGTGTTGGTGGTTGTTCGTTGGGCATCTATTCTCAGACCGTCTTTCGTTGCCGAGTGTTTGCCTGTGTGGTCATCCATACTGCAAAGCATCTAATAGGATAGGTCTTGAGTGGTGCTTTACATAGCACGGGTACTTTATTATATTTCAGAGTGCTTGTAATATCTTAACGTACCTAACTTTCATATAATAAAATTCTTGTGTCATAAAAAAAGAATTCTAGACTTCATGATTCGTAATTTTGCAAACAATGCCCAAAAAGTTTCGTGTCAACATTGTTCTGACAGCAAAATTGATAGAATGATAGATATTATTCTACCGACAGGTTTAAGTTTTTCCTATTTATGTCTCTATATTGTCCTATCCGAATATTTTTATGGGTAACTCGTAGAAACATTGGTTTTGTCATTTTCTCGTCATGGTATCTTGTATTTCCCGATGGGTTTCACACCAACAGGAAATTTTGGTTTCATGTAGTTTCTTTTACTACAGTATCAACTAGAATTCTTATTTCTGGTGCCATAGATGGCTTATGATTTCCAGGGGGATTGGTGGGGGAATTTGTTATACAGATGAGCCAAAAAACTAGCTTGGCTCGCCTCATTAGCAAGCTCAAGCTAACTTGTTTGGCTCGCGAGCCAGAACACAAAAAATATACATAGAGATTGTAATTGCAAATCAGCAAGAAACATATCACATCCATATTTACAATAAAATAAACAAAGTATATATGGATTTTAAAATAGAAAGTATAAGTATGCCAACATCCATAACCATGACTCATCATCATCTATTGATCTATTTCACTTATCAATAAAATATTTGTTATTGTGTCAAAAAAATAAAATAAAATATTTGATATTTGTCTTGGCTCATTATAGCTCGCAAGCTAGCTTGACCTGGCTCCTTATAAAATGAGCTAGCTTGTTATAAAACAAGCCGGCTCATTATGAAATGAGTCTAGATCAATACGAGCCACTAACGAGCCAGTCGAGTGAGCTAGCGAGTTACTAGTTTTTGCAGCTATATATATCCAATCCGGAGGCAACATCACCTGGACATCACATAATAAGAGTTATTAGCCATATATAAGGCGGTGAACTATATGTCCAATTTAATAATATCCGTTCATCTCGTGTTATCTATATCTTCTATAAAGATAAACCCCACAAGCTAATTCTCTTAAAATATAAACTCTACACCCCATAAGTTCACTATTGGATGCATTTATGGTCAACTAATTCATCCACTAACATCCACTAACTAGCACTATGCCACGTCATCCACTAACATATATTTATAATTTCTTATCGATCCCTTTGTATAAATACTCTAATTCTAAATCATCAGCAATTTACCCTGCAACACACCGGATATGCTTTCTTGATCGTTGACATCCTTAGGGTTTATGTGCTTGCAATTTTCAAGAAATAGCTTATATTTTATATCTCTTTTATTTATCAAATGATCACCAAAACTAACGTCAAATTCCAGCCGCAACACGCGGGAAATAACTAAAATAGCGGTTGACGTGCCGAGCGAACCTGAATCTTTGTCGAAATGGTATCACGGTGTCCTTTTACAGAATTTTACAAGGTCATCTTATCGTTTCCTAGTATTAACTGTAGGTATGTATCGTTGTCTCACTCTCTCTCTCTCAAGAAAAAAAGTACGTCATCCCAATACGTACCTTGAGGTCATATATATATACTGTATATCTATATACACCTGGGTGCATTCTCTATGCGCAATGCACCCAAGCCGCGTCGCCATGATTTCGCCGCCCCGTTGCGATTCCACCATGGTGATTTCCGCACTCGTGACGCATCCGCTCCGCCGAGAAAACCGCACTCCCACTCCTCCATTTCGCCAGCATTCGTCTCTGTGCCACCGTGATTCCACCATGTCGTGGCGATTCTGCTGCGCTGCTGAGATTCCGCCGCGCCCGCGCTTCGGCGATTCAGATTCATAAACCTAAGGTTTTAGCGTCACAACCGGATTCGTGCCCCTACAGCTCTCTCGATGTAAGTCATCTCCCATCCCCTAGCCAACTGAAAATGCTAGCGCTGATTTGTTTTTGGATTCGATGCCTATGCGGGCTAGTACGTTGTTGGCGTTTCTTAGCGTAATCACCAGGATTGCAAAGTCCTTAGCAATGTCACTTGAAACACCAGTAGGTATTGTGCAACATTTATAGAACATGCCCGTAAGTGTACGGAAATACCGTTTAGCATTTCACCAGGAAGTATTCAGGGTATCGTTATTTATATTTTTCCGAAGGAAGGCATGGTGTATAGGAGGGACACGATCAAGATAACATGAGTGCATAATAGACTAATGTTCATAACAGGAGTAAACAGGATAGGTAGATTGATAACTGACACACACACTCGAGCCAAACTCAAAGATAAAGGTAAAAGAAAGAATAAAGAAAACCAAAACTGGAGCAGGCATTCCTATAGCTATGCTAAGAAAGCAGGATCACACAAATACATGTCTTCATATAGGGTCAGAGATTCTAAGGTAAGATAGCCTGACCGTTGCTGATCTACTTCAGGCACCGGATAACATCTAGTCTGCCAAGGGTTGCCAACCTACGGCCCTACGCCAAACCCGTACGTGGGGGATAACAAAGGACGGACGGGACAAGGTCACTCCCCGCCGCCTACCACCTCAATCGTACGAGAAAGGTGCAAACGAAGGTTGCTCTAGCCTAGACACCACATCTAACCTATCGACTACTACTCTAGCGTGCCGACAAGGCTTACCTGTCTCCGTGGTCCTTCTACTAGAGCACCCGCCACAAGGACGGACGATGATCCCGCAAACCAACTTGACCGAGACTAAATTAAAGAAGAACCCATCACCTCAACATAGCTCTAGGTCTAAACAGGTATGCATGATAGATTTAGCACAAAGTTCTATGCACATAAGAACTTAGCTCTAATTTCATAACATAACTATATTGATAGAATAAGAACAAGAACAAAAGGAAACTCTGGAATTCATTCCAAGATCGCTCCCAAAGGTTCAAGCTCTCCATTGAAGCTTGCCTTGCTCCAACTAAGCTACTATACTACATCCTAAAAGCTATGAAAAAGATACAAGTGAGGGAGAGAGGCTCTTGTTGTGTAGTCTATCAAATGAGGGGGAGAGAGCCTCCTTTTATAGAGGGACTGGAGGGGGCTCTTTGGAAAATGCTCCTCCCCACATGGAAAGTTCCAAACCGACCTCCCCACGTCAGTTTCACACCTTCCTTATATGAGTGCAGCCAATGGTTGACCTCCATGCGTCATCGTGAATCGACTGACCAAAGGTGGGCCTGATCGGGCCCAGAAGTTGGGCGCGCGCCAAGGGTCCAAAACCAAATCTCCCAAAATTTGGTGGATGTGCTCCACTCGATGTCCTAAGATAGCCCATGTGGTGCACTCGGGGAGTTGGGCTGATTTGACATGGGTTTTAATTCAATCCCCTCTCGCCTGGGCTCTAGTTAGACTGGCAACTGGGCCTTCTTAGTCTGGGCCTTGGGTGCACGGTGGAC
Organism: Bothriochloa decipiens; assembly: GCA_023333625.1. NCBI lineage: Eukaryota > Viridiplantae > Streptophyta > Magnoliopsida > Poales > Poaceae > Bothriochloa > Bothriochloa decipiens. The sequence continues at coordinate 58,967,663 of CM041628.1, forward strand.
CAGCCCTGGATTGATCTGATGTTGGGCCTTGTTATCCTTGTGCTCGATGTGGAGTTTTGTGCCTTCCCAAAATGCGCCATTTTATTATATGTCTTCTTGTAATTGGCTATGTTTCTTGCAAAGTGATAATTCTCCAATAATAGTGGAATCTAGTCAATAATAAATATATACGTGCGTAGAAGCATATAGTTCTCCCCTTTTTGGGTTATTATTGGTAGTATAAAATCATCGTTAACGACCGCCAACAACTCCCCGAAGCTTACCCTTTGTTGTGCTCGAGCAAAGTTAGGCTTTGGTTGTTGATCAGGAGTTGCTTCAATGCTGATCATATTTTAGATGTACCAAGTTTAATACAAAGTTTTCTACTTCAATTTGAAAAAATCAACATGTTATCCACCCTATTATTATCTTGAAACCAATGGGCTTTTTAGCAATCTCGAGTCTTTGGGCGATTGCAAGATAGAACAACTTCACAAGCATTGCTTATCATCCATCCCAAGATGAACCATCTTTCTGGAGGTTTTGAAAGTTTTGTAAAAGAAACTAAAGTTCCTCATATGATTTTCTCGATTGCTTAATGTGTATGATTACCTCACCAAAGGCATTGTAATTGCTGCCTGATATCCTACCATTAAAGTCGAGAGTGAAGTTTTGGGCAGGTATAAAGGTGGCATACTTGCAACATATGTATTGCTAAGTCAAAAACCGAACCACAAGGAGATACAAGTCATACACTTTGATTGAGATGTGCAAGTGTGTGGAGTATGAAGATGGTTCCTAATTCTAAGTATTTTTGGTACTCCATGCACCATGACTCTCTTTATTGGATGAATGATATTTTTTGAAGGGATATGGGCCATAGGAGTAATATATATTTCTTTATTTTTTTAACGGGTATTGGAATTTTTCTTTCCTGTCATTTATTTCATCTCTCATGCCCCTTGGCATGAATGCCTTTTTTCTCTTTGTTTTTTCTTTCTCATGCCCCTTGGCATGGGTTATTTTTTAACATAGCCCATATCTGTTACTAACGTATGAAGAATTTGTGGATGGAGAGACATCATGATGGTAATGCGAGGAGTAAATTTTCTAAATGAGGAATGCATGGCTCTTAGGGTAAGAGTCAGCATTTTTATTTGGTGGAAAAGGTACGCAACTCTCAAGGTAAGAGTTGGCATATTTTTGGTGGATGGATGGGTGCATGTTGTGCATAACTCTCTAGGTGAGAGTTGGCTTTGTTTGGTGGGTGCATGTGAATCTCAATCATGGGTGCATGACCATAATCTCACTAAGGTCACAACAATTTGACCTAGCTCAATGTTCCACATGTAGCATATGACTAAAGGTTTGTAGAATTAAAACATGTCATATGGCCTTGGTAGGTATTTCATAATCATTGAGGAACTTTTGTTTTTGAATTTATTTGAAAATAAAACTCTGGATGTCAAGTTTCACTTAGAACAAAGTCATAGCACAGCTCATGTCACCATATCATATCAGGCAATAACTTAGACAAGATCAAGCATGCGCAACCCACTAGTTCAAGTTTTTAGGATGAGACATTTTTAGCTGATAAACCCAAATCTTAGAGAAAGCTCAATTATAAAATGGATATAGGTGAAACATAAGATAGAGCAACTATTCATCATTTCAACAAGGTTAGAACTAAACATTTCTACAACACATATATCTCATCATTTTATAAGATAGTCAAATTATTCCAAGAAGTTTGAGATATAAGTTACCTTTGCGAGAGCCCTCCCCCAAGCTACCTTCTGACTTACCTTTCGCTTTGAATGTTACTGGCTGGTGCACACTATGGCCTGATTTGCAGTTCATGGCCTCCTTTAAGTGTGTTGGGAGGCTTCCCTCCCCCAAGCTTGCCTTGTGATGTCATCGAGATAACAAAACAACAAACTTAGGTTCGAAAGGTTCATTTCATTTTATTATTATCAAAATTTATATATTTCTTTTTGGTTCACCAAACAAGTTTTCATCTCCATTGTCATCTTAAGACTTACCCTTATGAAATTTATATATTCCTACAGGGGTTAGTCCATATGATCAACCAAAATCTATACTAGAAATTTTGGTACAGAAATCAAACTTGACTCCATGTCAAATTTGATTTATGTAGGCATAGCTAACCTAAGCACCATGCTTAATTTAGCCAGCCTATGGAAGCATGATCATCATGAATGACCAAACCATCCAAACCAAACATGCCAGCATAAAGAAAGGAAGCATGACAAGATAACCAAGATTCATCCAACAGAGGCGAAAACACTAAAAAGTGAACAAGAGAACCAAACGATTATATTTTAGCACTAATACATTGTTCCACTAACTTCTATTCAAACTCAAACAAGGCTAAGATAAAAGCAGAGTAAAACAACCTTGGTTTATCTCCAACATAAGTCATTTCTATTGCTTATGATGCTATAAAGAAGCATGAATGATCAAGCTATGGAGACAAGTATGAGCAAAATAGTTGGAGAACATTACCTTTGCATACCTGAGTGTAGTTACTGGCAGCATGGATGGATGAAACATTAGAGTTGTTGCTGCGGTTCGCATGATGACTTTTCTCAGGTGAACCACCAGGCCAGGCCACTCTCATGGTTTAGTGTGTATGGGCCATGGCCTTGAGGTAGTAGCAAAGGGGTGGAGGTGAGCCCTTCTTGTTTGTGAAAAACAATGCTTGGGCAGAGTCAGGCAGCCCATAGGTATTCCTCTTTGGATGTGTGGGGCCAGCCTACTCCTTCTCTCTCCTTCAAATATTGCTATATTATTTTTTCAACACTTTTTTTTATTTTTGCATAATTTTTTTCTCTTCTTTTTTTAATGCCACTTTTTCTTCTTTTTTCTTCTCTTTCTTTTCTTTCTTTTTTCTTCTTTTTTAGTAGAGCTAACATCATTATTCATTTTTTCTGATGGCCTTTGCTCTAGTGGAACATGTGGCAAGATAATCACCATCCTCCCCCTCATACTTAGCTCTTGTAAAAAAAAGTCTAGTGTGCAGGGTCAGGGTCTCCTTTTGAGTTTGTTTATCACCAAAGATCATCAACGTGTGTCATTGATGTTGCTCTCATGTTCTCAAGCTTCTATGTCCTTTCTTTGTTAACCTAAAATGGTTAGTGACAAGAATACCCGAAGGTGCATACTAATTTAACAACATCTCTTTACATTTATTAGAAAGGAAAGTGTTTATTCTTTATTTTGTTTATCATTTATTTATTTCATTTTTTGTAAGGTATCAAAAGGATATGAGAGTGATAGATACATGTTACCTTGTTGCAGTCCTCCCCCAAGCTAGCTCAAAGCCAAAGGATCAGGGTTGTACCCTGTGCTTCTGGTTTCTCCTGCATGGTTATGATCTGGTAGATCATAAGGGATCTTACCATCCCTCGTGATTACCACATTGAAAAACATATGCAGGAAGCAAAATGAGCTATTTGGTTTTTTTTAAAAATTTTATTAAAACCTTTTTTTCAAGGGAGAACATTTAATATTTATCATTTTTTTGAAAATTTATTTTTATTATGAAGGAATATGAAAGGAAAAGAAATTATTTCAAAGATAAATTTTCAAATTTTAGATTTTGAAAATACATATATATATTTGTTTTGAAAGATTATTTTATTTTTAGATATTAGAAAAATATATATTTTTTTGAAAACATTTTATAAAATACTTTATTGATAAATAAAATATTTTTTGTAAAGTCCACACTTAGCAGTTTTGGAACAACGATTAGACATGTCATTTAATCAAAGCAGACAATTTAATCTAAGTTCCATGCTTAAATTAAAAATCCTATGAAGATATGATTTTGCAACAATCATACTTCAAACCAAAACATGCTTCATGCAAAACCTTGAAAATAAACTAACATTTTTATTAAAAACATTTATTATTACCATTATTTTAGTAGAAATTATTTATATTTATTTTTTAAAAGGACAACAAATTAATTTTTTAAATATTTTTAGAAAGAGGTAAATTTATTTTTAATAAGCTTTTAGAAGAAACATTTTATTTATTTTTTAATAAACCAAAATTAAAATTTTGTTTTATATCAAATATATTTTTTTAGGTAACAAAATATAGTCTATAAAAGAAAAATTTTTTATCCTGAAATGAGCGAGGGCTACTACAAAAACATATTATCAAGAACATGTCCAACTAAATCATTTTAACCAATGTCTTCCCCGGCAACGGCACCAGAAATGCTTGTTGGTGTTTCTTAGCGTAATCACAAGGATTGCAAAGTCCTTAGCAATGTCACTTGAAACACCAGTAGTATTCTACAACGTTTATAGAACAAGTCCGCAAGCGCACGGAAATACCGTTGTAGCATTTCACCTGGAAGTATTAAGGGTATCGTTATTTATATTTTCCCAAAGAAAGGCATGGTGTATAGGAGGGACCTGATCAATATAACATGAGTGCATAATAGACTAATGATCATACAGGGGTAAACAGGATAGGTAGATTAATAACTGACACAGACACTCAAGCCAAACTCAAGGATAAAGGTAAAAGAAAGAATAAAGAAAACCTAAACTGGAGTAGGCATTCCTATAGCTATGTTAAGAAAGTAGGATCACACAAATACATGTCTTCATATAGGGTCAGAGATTCTAAGGTGAGATAGCCAGATCGTTGCTGATCTACTTCGGGCACCGGATAACACCTGGTCTCCCAAGCGTTACCGTCTTACGGCTCTACGCCAAACCCGGCCATGGGGGATTACAAAGGACAGACGGGACATGGTCACTCCGCGCCACCTACCACCTCAACCGTATGAGAAAGGTGCAAACGAAGGTAGCTCTTGTCTAGACACCATGTCTAAGGTGTCGACTACTACTCTAGCGTGCCGACAAGGCTTACCCACCTCCGAGGTCCTTCTACTAGAGCACCCGCCACAAGGATGGACGATAATCCCGCAAACCAACTTGAGCAAGAGTAAATTAAAGAAGAACCCATCATCTCAACATAGCTCTAGGTCTAAACATGTATGCATGATAGATTTAGCAAAAAGTTTTATGCGCATACAGAATTAGCTCTAATTTCATAAATGTTGACACTTCTTAACGTCACTGCCAGTTTGTTTATTCCCCGACAACGGCACCAGAAATGCTTGTTGGTATTTGTTAGCGTGACTCATGGCATTGTCAGTCCCAACACTAAAAACACGTGACGACAATTCTGTAGGTTAGGAAAGGATTCTGCAAGTGCATAGAACTATCATGTAGCACTTCTCCTGGGAGTACCAGGTGTCGATTTATTTATTCCCAAAGGAAGGCGGGGTGTTGGTGTATCCTTGAGTAGAGTGTGGCAAATCTAATATAACTTACAATCTAAAATAACTTACAATCTAAGGATAGGGGACAAATGGAACGATAACTAAGGATAACTTACAATCTAAGATAATCCTAGGATACTGATCTCTACTTCACTCTCAGGGTGTGCATTCGAGTGTAATCTAGGTAACTAAGATAGCTGAGTGAATAGAAAGATTATATCTACTAAAAGGGTACGTGCTCCTGATTAAACAGGACACAATGCACCACGAGCCTTACATTTTATGAAACTAGTTCTAGCATGGTGGACTACACAGGCGAATAGGGCTGTCACCACCTATTGCTACCACCTCCGAAGACCAAGCCGCACCTACAGGAAAGTTATAGCTTAAGCACCATGCTTAATCTACAAGCTTACTATCTCTACTTGAGCTCAAAGCAGAAACACCTTAACCAGATGATAGGACAATACCAGATAAATATAACTATCACGAAGGTAACTTGGTAAACCTATGCCTATAATCAAAGCTTAACCTCACTACTAATAAATAGCAGGAAATTAAGACTTGAATGTAAAGGCGTAAGTAAATACTTAATGAAATACTTAAAGTAAAGTACTTGTATTAAGTAGATAATGTATGATTACAAAGAAGTATACCGAACTCGAAGACTCCAAAAGACTTTCGGATTCCAAGGCGAGAACTTCACCCAACTCCTCTCCTCTTGCAGGTGACTACTACTCTAGCTAAGCTGGAGCTAGAGCAAGAGAGCACTAAGCACTATAGCTAGAGCTTTCTAAGCTAAGGCTCTTGCCTTCTTATGCCTTGAGGTAGAGATGTAGTGATGTAGGAGATGATTGCTTCCATGGTCGAGGTGCCCTTTACATAGTGATGGGGACACCAAGGGATACTTGTAGGCAAAGAGGGAGGTCAGATTTTTTGCCATCTATTTAGTGAAATATTGATGGTGAAAACAGAGGTTAGCAACCATCAACAATAACATAACTATATTGATAGAATAAGAACAAGAACAAAAGGGAACTCTGGAATTCATACCAAGATCGCTCCCAAAGGTTCAAGCTCTCTAATGAAGCTTGCCTTGCTCCAACTAAGCTATTACTACTACGTCCTAAAAACTACTAAAAAGATACAAGTGAGGGAGAGAGGCTCTTGTTGTGTGGTGTGTCTAATGAAGGGGAGAGAGAGCCTCCTTTTATAGATGGAGTGGAGGGGCTCTTTGGAAAATGCTCCTTCCCACTTTGAAAGTTCCAAACCGACCTTCCCACATCAGTTTCACACCTCCCTTGTATGAGTGTAGCTAATGGTTGACCTCCACGCGTCGTCGTGAACCGACTGACCAAAGGTGGGCCTGATCGGGCTCAGAAGTTGGGCGCGCGACCGAACTCAGGCATGCGCCAGGGGTCCATAACAAAATCTCCCAAAATTTGGTGGACATGCTCCACTCTGTGCCCTAAGATGGCCCATGTGGTGCACTCAGGGAATTGGGCTGATTTAACATGGGTTTTAGTTCAACTCCTTCTCGCCTAGCCTCTGGTTTGACTGGCAACTGGGCCATCTGAGTCTGGGCCTTGGGTGCACGGTGGACCAGCCCTGGTTTGATCTGATGTTGGGCCTTGTTATCCTTGTGCTCAATGTGGAGTTTTGTGCCTTCCCAAATTGTGCCATTTTATTATATGTCTTCTTGTAATTGGCTATGTTTCCTGCAAAGTGATAGTTCTCCAATACAAGTGGAATCCAGTGAATAATAAATGTATATGTGTGTAGAAGCATATAGTTCTCCCCTTTTTGGGTTATTATTGGTGGTATAAAATCATCGTTAAGGACGGTCAACATACATTTGCAGTGCTGACTAAAGGTGTAGATGGTGGAATTTTGTAGAGATATGGTGAAAGCTGACTTGTATGCACTAGCTTATTATCCTAGTTGTAACTGGTAATTGTTTTAGTTGCAATTGGTCATCAATTTAATTTGAAATTCAACTGTCATCTCATGATGTTGTATTTTGATGTGTATAACTAGCCTATTATCCTACTTGCAACTGGTAGGTTGTTGTAGTTGCAATGGGTTGACAATATCATCTGTAATTCAACTTGCCCATTTTTTACTGCTTGAACAATTCTCTATATATGCTTCTACCTAGTTGTAATGCAATGTTGATACACAATTCTACACATGAATGGAACATGATTTTTGTTGCAATTGGGTGTCAATTCATCTGAAATTGAACTGATTTTTTGTTATGTTGCTTCAATTGTCTTTATTTAATGTCAATGTCCATCTTTATTGTTTTGTTGGTTGCAAATGGGTTGATAATGCATTTTTTCTTATTACTCTAATATTTATTCTAATTTGTATCTTGTTTATGTTGTTTGCATTCTGTTGGTTACAACTAGCTTACTGTCTTTGATGTAACTAGAAGTTGCTCTACTTGCAATTGGTTGAAATTATATGCAATTCAACTAATTTTGTTACTGTTATTGCAACTGACTTTTTCTTTCAGTTGCAGTGGTTATAATGGACACAGAAGGGAATGCATCAGGTGGTCAAGGCAGTGACCCCCTAGCGTCCCCTCTCCCCCCTGCTTTGCTTAGTAGGAAAAGGTCAACGTATATAAATTGAGGAATGAACAGAAGAAGAGATTAAAGCTCCCCTCCCCAAAACTTGATGCTCAGTGTGAAGAACATGAAGCTCAGGGAGGACCTAAAATTGAACATCCTGGACAAGATCCAGATTTTGATCCTAATAATGAAGATGAGGATGGTGGCCATGGCGACAGTGGTGTTGATGGTGATGTTGTCGATCTAGGCAACAAGAAGAGGCGCCGCAAGAAGCCTCCTGCATTTTGTTGCTCTCCTTCAGCATTTCAAAAACTTCTCAAAGCTATCGAGAACAAGAGCATGTCATAGCTCAAGTAAAGGCAAAGGGTTTTGGTGGACTGTTGCAATTCAATCCAAAGCTTCTGGATAGGAAATTGCTAACCTGGCTTATGCTGAGGCAGAACCCAGAAACTATGAAGTTGGATCTTGGTGGTGGTAAAGAGATTGACATTACTGAGCATGTTGTTTGGTGTACGTTCCAATTGCCAAGAGTTTGTGGCGACACACCTTCCTTGTCTGATGATGAAACTTGCATTAGGTGGAAGTAGTTGGGTGAACAAATTTGTCCAAGTACATACAAAACTTTGGGTCTCAGGTTTGCAGATATTGTGGATGGACTGAAGAAGAAGAAGCTTAGTGGGGATCTCAGTCTTAGGGCATTCTCTATGGGTGTATTCCAGTCCCTACTTTTCTCAAACACTGATAGGAAAATTAGGCTCGAGGATGTGATTTATACCGAGGAGTTGGCAAATATTGGCAATATTAACTGGTGCAAAGTACTAGTGGACAATCTTTGCAGAGCTACACGCTTGTATAAAAAGGATTACGCATTGATGGGTGACCTAGCACCTATAATAGGCTGTGGTATCTTTCTGGTGGTAAGTTTTTTTTATTTTTATGCTTCTTTTTTTCCTATTGCAATCTTTTCCTTGTTTTTACTAGAAATAATTTTTGGTTGTGTAGTAGTTTTCTCCAACAGTTATTTGTTTATTAGAAAGAGTTTCTATGGCATTTCTTAGTGCGAACACCAAAAGATAGGTAGGGAACCCATCTCCGACGGTCATGCTAGAAACGTCTTTGTGTAGGTAGGTCTTAATATCACTACTAGAATTGATTTTCTAGCAATGACAAAGATTGCCATGCGATAGATCTTAGCCTTTTAGAAATATCAGCAAGCACATGGATCTATCATTGTAGCATTTCACCCAAAAGTATTATTAGGGTATCGAAGGCGGGTACAGGTACCTCTAGCATAGAAATGTTATGACTTCATATCATTGAAGTGAAGCCAATTAATATGCAGGGGTAAGCAATAATCATTGGATAGATGGTGGACACACACTTGGATCTACCATAACGATAAAAGAGAAATAAAGAATAAATGAATGAAAGAATAAAATAACAAACTATGTGGAGCAGGCACATCTTATACATATGCATTGAACAACTGAGTCACATGATATACAGATCAAGCAAAAAGTCAGGGTCCAAGTATCAGGGAGATCCGGGTAGCTGATCTATCAGCCGATAGGGACATTTATGAACTCCAACACAACATACAAACGTGGGGGACTACGAAGGACGGATGGGACTAGGTCACTCCCCACCGTCTACCCCTCAACCGTGGCATGCCATCATATCTAAGCACCCCCTCTTATCCGAACACCATTCTTGTGTATCATATGAATGATGAAGAACATGTATGAGCATGATGAACAATTCTCATATGGACTATAGTCTAGTCCATAATCATTGAATATATCATGCTCAAGACTATACTCTAGTTCATATGCGATAATGTATATAAGAGTAGAGAACTTGAATAGAGAAGAACTCTCCATAGAATATTACCAAGACTAGCTTTGCTTCCTAGGAGACAAGCCCTCCTTGCTAGCTTCTAGCCATGCTCCAACAACTACTACTAAACTAAAGAACAAGTGTGGAGAGAGGTAGAGTGCTCCAAATGGTGTGTATTAGGGGTGTGCTCTCCTCCTCTTCTTATAGTTGGCCAGAGGTGGTTCGGGGGTAGAATGGTCCAATGCAAAACCACCTGAGCTCCACATGGAAGGTAGCAACCGCCTTGCCAAGGCTGGGCCCGGCTGGCCACCTGGCACAGGCGCGCGCCCCTGACCGACCTTGGATGGTCAGTTGTGGAGTGGGCCTAGACCATGTCCACATGGTGCACTCAGCCCAGTTTTGTCCCGAAGTGGACTTATTCCCAATCCCTTTATTTTATGCTTTCTAGAAAGCGCATTTCTTGAGTGGAATTCTTGTACTTTATTGTATATTCCTGCAAAATAATATTTCTCCAAGTACAAGTGGAATTGGGTCAATAGTAAATGTATATGTGTATGTGAATATATAATTTGCCCCTTTTTGGTCTTTAATTGGCAATGTAAAATAATAGTTAAGGACCGCCAACAGTTTTAACAATGCCATGGCTCTATTAGCAACTGTGTAGTAGTTTTGTTGCAATTAGTTATGTGTCCTGTGATCATTTTGTGTCCAGTTTGGTTTTTTATACATGCAAATGCAATGTGTCAATCACTTGTATTACACTAGTAGTAATTCTGGTTGTGCAGTATTTTTTCAACAGCATTTTTGTTTTTGGTCAGAGTTGCAACTAGGTTATGGCAGTTGTAGCAACTGTGTTGTAGTTTTTGTTGCAATTGGAATCATATCTCTTGTACTAAATTATTTTTCCTGTTGTTTTTATACATGCAGATGCTATATGTCAATTTCCTACAGCATGGTCTACAGCAGGTAGATTTATTCTCTTTGCCCCGATGTGCTAAATCGGATAGTAAAACCGTTGAGACTATTTCAACATTGGATATGAGGGGAGATGTCTCAGCTAGTGCTACTCAGTGTGGCCACCTCTGGGTAAGCTATCGATATTTAGTTTTTTTCTTTTGATTTTGATTTGCATGATCTTATTGTATCCAGTATGTTATTATATGTTTATGACAACTAGTTTCAATTTTTTTTAAAAACTTACAATTGAGAAGTATCGCCGCCATAGTTTATTCCCCTTCCCCTTTTGTCCCAGCTGTTATGCTGCTCCTCGCCTTCCTACTGCTGTCCCGTGCCCTGCTGCTTCTCCTTCCTCTGCTACTGCTGCTCCTCACGTTGCTCCTACCCCCAGGAGTTGCTATGATGCCGATCATATTTCAAATTTACCAAGGTTATAAAAAAGTTTTCAACTTCAATTCGAATAAATCAGCATGCTATCCGCCCGGTATTATCTCAAAACTGATGGGGCTTTTTACCTATCTCAGGTTTTGGGCGATTGCAAGATAGAATAGATCAACAAGCATTGCTTATCATTTATCCCAAGATCAATCTTCGTTCTGGAGGTTTTTGAAAGCTTTTGCAAAGAAAAGTAAGTTCCTCAAATGATTCTCTCGATCGCTCAATGTGTATGATTGCCTCACCAAAGGCATTGTAATGTTGCCTTGTATATCCTACCACTAAGGCTGATGAGTGGAGTTCTAGGCAGGTATAAAGGTGGGCATACTTGCATCACATATATTGCTAAGTCAAAAATAGAACCACAAGGAGGTACAAGTCATACACTTTGATTGAGATGTGCAAGTGTGTGGAATATGATGATAGTGGAATCCTAATTCTAAATATTTTTGGTACTCCATGCATCATGACTCTCTTTTATTAGATGAAATGAAAACTGTTGGAGGAATATGTACTATAAGATCATCATCATTTTTTTTGAACGGGTATTTTTGGAATTTTCTTTCGCGTTTATTCTCTCATGCCCCGTGGCATGGTTTTCTCTCTTCTCTTTTTTTAGCATAGCCCATATCCTTTATTGGCATATGAAGAATTTTTTGAATGGAGAGATGTCATGATGGCGAATGCAGGGAGTAGAATTTTATATAAGGAATGCGCGGCTCTTAGTGTAAGAGTCAGCATTTTTATTTGGTGGACGAAAAATGAAGCACGGCTCTTAGGGTAAGAGTTGGCGTATTTTTGGTGGATGGAGGGGTGCATGTTGTCCACAACTTCTTAGGGTGAGAGTCGGCTTTATTTGGTGGGTGCATGTGAATCTCAATCATGGGCATATGACCATAATCTCACTAAAGTCACAACAATTTGACCCAACTCAACATTCCGCAAGCAGCATATGACTAAAGGTTTTGTAGAATTGAAACATGTCATATGGCCTTGGTAGGTATTTCATAATCATCGAAGAACTTTTGTTTTTGAATTTTTTTGAAAATAAAGCTCCGGATGTCAAGTCTTACTCAGAACAAAGTCATAGCGCAGCCCATGTCACCATATCATATCAGGCAATAACTTAGACAAGATCAAGCATATGCAACCCACTAGTCCAAGTTTTTAGGATGAGAAATTATTAGCGGATAAACCCAAATCTTAGAGAAAGCTCAATTATACCATGGGTATAGATGAAACACAAGATAGAGCAACTATTTATCATCTCAACGAGAGTTGAACTAGATATTTGCATAGCACATAAATATTTTTTTCTTCTTTTTATCATTTTTTTATATATGTATGATTGCTGGAATTTAAACATGCTAAAAAGAAAATAAATTATAGAACATTAAATATGCAATGCAGATACCTGAGCGGGGGTCCTCCCACAAGCTAGCTCACAGCTCATGGTCCAGGGTAGAAACATGAGGCATCTTTTATTTTATTTTGGAAGAAGAAAAATATTTTTGTTATATTTTGCTCCATGATCAGGCTAAGGGTTTCTTAGCTTGGTCATATTAGGCTAAATAACCCAAACACCATGTTTGCGTTATAAAGCCTATAAGGTTGTGATGCCGCAAAACATCACCCCTTAAGATAAACATTTTTATTAAAATATAAAGCAAAATATATATATAAATATATATTTATATATTTTTAGAGAGGTAAAGGATCACTTACCGATTTACCTGGTGATTAGGGCTCACCTTTTTAAGTTCATTGAGCAGGACTTCCCCCCATTCATTGATGATGGTACTTCTGTCTTGGGAGAAGTAGACGGTTGTACCTATTTGGGCCTCCATACCATCTTGCTGGTCTTTGTCGGTGCAGCAGTACTTGGTTTAGATTGTTTTTGGTTATGTTGCACCTTCTTTGATGGTATGGGGATCTCCTCCTACTTTGTTCCCTTGTTCTGAGGGACAATTTCACCCTTTTCCTCCTTTTTCTGAGAAGGAGCCCCATTTTGCTGTTTCTGCTTCTTATCATGGGGCAAGGACTTCTTTTCTTCTTTATTTGGAAGGACTGTCTTGCTCTTTTGCTCCTCCTTTACTACCTTATTCTGAAGAATGGTTATATTTTTCTGTTCTCTCTTCTTCTGGGTAGGAGACTTGTTCTGCTTTTTTTGTTCCTCAGTCCGAAGTGGAGTCTTCTTCTTTTGCTGTGCAGGAGCTATGATAATCTTTTGCTCCTTAGTCTTTTGAGGAGCTGCCTTTTTCTTTTGATTCGGCTTTTGTTTTCTTTCCTTTTTGAGTCTGGGGACTAGGTTTGTGCCTTGTGGTTGTATTTCCACTTCCATGATTCCTTGATCCTTGAGTCCATATATGATGCGGATCATGTTGCACTCTTCCTGCCTGCAGGGCCTGAACTCAAATTTCTCTTCTTTTCCATTGATATTGAAGCGGATCTCTCCTGCTCCGACATTAATTTGAGCTCCCGTAGTGCTCAGGAATGGTACCCAAGGATGAGTGGTGTCTCTTTGATTATCTCCATGTCAAGCACCACAAAATCAACTGGCACAAAGTCCCCCCTAATCTTTACTAGAATATCTTCTGTGATTCCTACTGGGTAGCGGATAGAGGAATCGGCCAGCTGTAGTCATGGTTGTTGGTGCTAGGTTGGTGTAGTTCAACTTGTCAAAGTCCGTTTTGGGCATGATACTGACACTAGACCCAAGTACACAGAGAGCATGGTCAAACTATTGTGTCCCAATTGAGCATGTGATAGTGGAACATCCTAGATCTTTCTTCTTCTTGGGCAGGCGACTGACTATAGCTGCGCTACATTCTTCTATCAGCTTCACCACTTCTGTGGTTGGCAGGGGTCGCTTGTTGTTGATGATGTCATTGATATACTTAGCATATGAAGGTACATGTAAGGCTTCCATTAGTGGGACGCTTATATGCACCTTTTGTACCATCTCAATGAATCACGTGAACTGCTCATCCACAGCCTGCTTTCGTGTCCTTGTGGAGAACGGCAGGTAACTTGTATATGTGTATTCAAGTGGTTTTGACCTTTCCTCTATATCTTCCTGCACTACAGAGGGTAAATGTTGTTCTTCCTGTCTGAGTTTCTGCTTACCTGCTACATGGTTAGGGTTCGGTGGATCACGTGTGGCCTTACCACCCCTCGTCATCACCGAATTTATATTTTCAACTGAACTAACAGATTGAGCAGTAGGAACAGTAGCAGCTATCTAAGCTAACTGGGTTTCTATCATTTTATTAAAGCTCAGCTGGTTCATGACGGCAGAAGATAAACCCTCTATCTTGGTATTTATGTTTTCCAAGATCTTATCATTATTAAGCAACTTTTTAGTAAGGTTTTTGTTTTTCTTCGCCTGGCCTAAAACAAGATCTTTCAAAGAAGGCTGATTTCAAAGGTAATTAGATTGATAATTCAAATTACCTTGGAAGTGTTCCAGCCATTGTGGCCTCCTTGTTGGCGATACCCGTTGTTGATGTATGCGGCGTCTTTACAGGTCTCGGGGCAATCATTGCCCGAGTAGCCAATATTACCACAGACTTCGCACGTCATGCGAGTGTCTATAGCGTTGATGGTACCGGACGTATCTCCGATGGCACATTCGTCAATCTTTTTGAGCAAGAGGTCTATTTTTGTGGCAAGCATATCTGTCTCCTTTACGGTATGCATGCCTTTTTGTGCTTTAGCGGGGGCTTTTTCTTTCTCCCCAATCTTGGTTCTACACCATCTTATTAATTAGCGCCGTAGCGCTATCGACGGTGAGTGATAAGAATGCGCCACCAGCAGCGGTGTCAAGGTGCCCCTTCGACATGGGTGTTAACCCATTGTAGAAGTTTTGGAGCACCAGCCAGTTCTCCATGCTGTGGTGGGGGCAAGCCTGAATATACTCTTGTAGCCTCTCCCACGCCTCTGATATGGGTTCCATTGTTGTCTGTTGGAAGTTGGTGATTCTTCCCCTTAGGGCATTGGTTTTACCCATGGGGAAGAACTTAGCGAGGAACGCTATGAAGCATTTGCTCCACATGTCGACAACTTCCTTGTCCTTGTAGAACCACTGTTTTGCCTTCCCCACCAGGGAGAAGGGAAACAGACAGACCTGATGATGTTAGGAGTGACATCGTTGATAATGATCATGTCACACAGCTCCAGGAAATGCTATAGATGAGTGTTGGCATCCTCGTTGGGTAGCCCACAGAACGGACTCACCTGCACCACAGTGATTAGCCCGGTCCTGAGTTCAAAGTTCTTGTCCCCAATGTTGACAGCGGGCCCGGTGGGCACGTTGGCAACAGCCGGGGTGGAGAAGTCATGGAGTGACTTCTGGGCCATCCCACTTAGTGCGGATGGTGCGGTGGTGGCTGGTTCTTCTATCGGCAGAGTGGCAAGAGAAGAAGCAGCACAAGACTAGTTCTTCCTCAATAGTGCCTCTAGATTGCTAACGAAGTTTTCTGGCAGAGAGAAACCAGACATACACTATCCTACTTTCATCCACAACAGGAGAAAACATAAAAGTTAGCCTACATAGACAATGGCCATTTCTAATGAAGTCATGTATATTTATTTTTCTTTCTCATGCTAGAGTTAATTGTACCAATGCCTTCCCCGACAATGGTGCCAGAAATGCTTGTTGGCATTTCTTAGCGTGAACACCAAAAGACAGGTAGGTCTTAATATTGCTACTAGAATTGATTTTCTAGCAATGACATAAGAATTGCCATGTGATAGATCTTAACCTTTTAGAAATATCACAACCGCACGGATCTATCATTGTAGCATTTCACCTAGAAGTATTATCAGGGTATCGTTATTTATATTTTCACAAAGCAAGGTGGGTACAGGTACCTCTAGCATAGAAATGTTATTACTTCATATCATCGAACTACAGCCAATTGCTATGAAGGGGTAAGCAATAATCATTTGATAGATAGTGGACACACACTTGGATCTACCATAAGGATAAAAGAGAAATAAATAATAAATGAATGAAAGAATAAAAGAAAAAACTTCATGGAGCAGGCATATCTTACACATATGCATTAAACAGTCAACTCACATGATATACAGGTCAAGCAACAAGTCAGGGTCTAAGGTAACAGGGAGATCTCGGCAGCTGATCTGTCAGCCGATGGGGACATTTATGTACTCCTACACAACATACGAATGTGGGGGGATTACGAAGGACGAACTGGACTAGGTCACTCCCCGCCGCCTACCCCTCAACCGTGGCGTGATGTCATATTCGAAGGCCCCCTCGTATCCAGACACCATGCCCGCATACTAAGGAACTACCTACATCCCCCAGGACTCCCACCCTATGGATGGACGAGCAAGGACATAGGCAAACCCGAAGGAACAATGAACCGTTACCCTATTCCTATCATTGTTAACATTCTTGTGTATCATATGAACAATGAAGAACATGTATGAGCATGATGAACAATTCTCATATGGACTATAGTCTAGTTCATAATCATTGAATATATCATGCCCAAGACTATACTCCAGTTCATATGTGATAATGTGTATAAGAGTAGAGAACTTGAATAGAGAAGAACTCTCCATATAAATATTACAAAGAGTAGCTTTGCTTCCAAGGAGACAAACCCTCCTTGCTAGCTTCTAGCCTTGCTCCAACAACTACTACTAAACTAAAGAACAAGTGTAGGGTGAGGTGAGTGCTCCAAATGGTGTGTATGTAGGGGTGTGCTCTCCTCCTCTTCTTATAGATGGCCAGAGGTGGTTCAGGGGTAGAATGGTCCAACACACAACCATCTGAGCTGCACATGGAAGGTAGGAACCGCCTTGCCAAGGCTTGGCCCGGCTAGCCACCTGGCACGGGCCGCACCAGGACAGGGGCGCGCGCCCCTAGTTCGCTCCTCCCCCTGACCGACCTTGGATAGTCGGTTGTGGAGTGGGCCTGGACTGTGCCCACTTGGTGCACTCGGCCCAGTTTTGTCCCAAAGTGGACTTCTTCCCAATCCCTTGATTTTATGCTTTCTGGAAAGCGCATTTCTTGAGTGGAATTCTTGTACTTTATTGTATATTCCTGCAAAATAATATTTCTGCAAGTATAACTGGAATTGGGTTAACAGTGAATGTATATGTGTATGTAAATATATAATTCACCCCTTTTTGGTCTTTAATTGGCGATGTAAAATAACAGTTAAGGACCGCCAACAGTTTCAACTGTGCCATGGCTCTATTAGCAACTGTGTAGTAGTTTTGTTGCAATTGGTTATGTGTCCTATGATCATTTTGGGTCCAGTTTGTTTTTTTATACATACAGATGCTATGTGTCAATCACTTGCATTACACTAGTAGTAATTCTGGTTGTGTAGTATTTTCTCCAACAGCATTTTTGTTTTTGGTTAGAGTTGCATCTAGGTTATGACACTTGTAGCAACTGTGTTGTATTTTTTGTTACAATTGGGATCATATCTCCTGTACTATTTGTTTTTCCTGTTGTTTTTATACATGTAGATGCTATATGTCGATTTCCTGCAACATGGTCTACAGCAGGTAGATTTATTTTCTTTGCCCCGATGTGCTAAGTTTGGATAGTAAAACCATCGAGACTATTTCAATGTTTGATATGAGGGGAGATGTCTCAGGTGGTGCTACTCAGTATGGCCACCTCCGGGTAAGCTGCCGATAATCAGTTTTTTCTATTGATTTTGATTTTCATGATCTTATTTTATCCAGTTTGTTATTATATGTTTATGATAACTAGTTTCATTTTTTAAAAAAACTTACAATTGAGAAGTATCGCCGCCACAGTTTATTCCCCTCCCCCTTTTGTCCAAGCTATTGCGCTGCTCCTCGCCTTTCTACTGCTGCCCCGTGCCCCACTGCTGCTGCTTCTTCCTCTACTACTGATGCTCCTCACCCTGCTTTTGCCCCCCAGGGAACTTGTTATGCTGCTGGTACTTCAACTGATGTGCCTGGCACACATCATGATCCTGGTGGTCACGTTGCTATGGATATTTAGCTTCCTGTTCTACAACAATATCCGAGCTTCAGTGCTGCTTTTGGCCAGAGCATTGCTGACATAGTTGGAAGAAGTAAGAATTCAGAGGCGCAGAAGATTTTGAAGGATTTTGATAAGAACATGACCAAGGCGCAGTCCTACGTGGCCAAGGCTACTAAGTACATTACTACGGCCAATGATCTGATGGCAAAAGGTCACCATGAGTGTTACAACGCTATCAAGAAGCTGCTTGCCGATGCCCAGTCTGACAAGGAAGCTGCTAATAAGCGTAGGAGGCTAAAGAGGAAGAAGAATGTTGCAGGTTTAGGTATTTGTTTGTTGTAGTTTTTACTGTACTTATATTGTAATTACTATTACAGTTTTGTTGCAATTGGTTGTTTCATAAAGTTGAATTACCATCAGATTGTTTTTTGAGGACTACCACATGTTTTTTCCTATTGTTGTCTCTTTTTTTTGGTATGCAATTGCAGCTAAATCACTTGTTGATGAAGATCAACGCACAGCAGTAGGTGATGAAGAAGATGCTTCACGACGAGGTACCTTTTTTGCATTTTGTCATTCTGATTCTTTTCATGTTGCAATTACTACAATTATATGGGTTGCAATTGGTCAGGCCCTACAATCTTTACAGTACCTTTTTTAGTGTCTTTTTTCTGGTATGTAGCAGGAGCTAAATCAGCAATCCAATGCAGCAGGTGACCAAGAAGATCCTTTACAAGATGGAACTTCTGGAGGAAATTTTGCAGGACATATTCCAACCCCTAAATGACTATCAGGTATTTTTTGTTGCATGTTGTCATCCTTATTCTTTTCATGTTGCAATTATCACCATGCATGTGTTGCAATTGGTTAGGGGCCTACAAGCATACAATATTTTTTTTGTTTTGCAGCTGTATTAGTAGAACAAACTATTGGAGATGCGTTTTTCCAAGATCAAGTTATTGTTGAAGAATATGATGGAGATCATTTTGGCCATGTAAATGATTCAGATGAAGATATTGGAGGACAAGGATCTAAAGTTGGCCACCAAGAAGCTGGAGAAGGTGTAAATGTTGGAGATAGTTCCTAAATTAATTAGTTCAAATGGAGGAAATCACCAGGTATCCTTTTTTGTTGCAAATTTATGTTATTCTTTTCATGTTTGTATTTCACCATGGTATATGTATTTTTGCAATGGGCTAGGGTCCTGCAACCTTAACTATTTCATCTTATATTTTACTTTTTTTCAATGATACAGAACCTCAACCATCTATTGATGAAAATCAACGTCGTGCAGATACTGAACCATTGGCAACCAAGAAAAGTCTCCAGGTACTGTGCTACAGTTTGTCATCTATTCATATTGCAATCACCACCATATGTGTGTAATTGCAAACTTCAACTGTTATTCTTGGTGTTTTTCTCTCGCTCTTTTATAGGAGCATCAGATGCGTCACCTGTTGATGAAGACCAGTGTGGATGATCAGGTGATGAATCCCCCATCATTCCACTTCAGTTTCGACTACCACCTAACTTTGAGTTAAGTGGTCGCAATGTTCATGCCCATGAGGAAGGTAGATCAAGTAATTCTTTGCATGATCCCCTCTCTTTTTTATTCTTTATTCATAATGAGTTTTTTTCTGTTTGCCATCCTAATTTTTATATGCTTTTCTTTTTCATCTACCCCTAGCACCACCTCCGTTGCATAGTCCCCCGCATCCGGTGGATGTAAAAATTAACCAGCTACAAAACATCAGGCCTTGTTGATGACCCCACCGACCAGGTGACATGATCAGTTCACCTTTTGGATTTCAAATTGGAATGATTTGGTTTTTTCTTACTATTGTAATTCATGTTACATTATTATACAATTTGGGATTGACTCTTTGTTGCAATTGGTATTCTACAGAACATACCCTGCGATATTGGAGATGCATCGAGGCAAGTAGATACTGGCAATCTTGAAGATGATTCACGTAGAAAGGAGGCATCTGATGTGATTTTTTTTGTTTTCTTACTATATAATTCATGTAGCATTTTTATGCAATTGGGATTGACTTTTTGTTGCAACTGTATTCTACAGAACATAACCAGCGATATGCCAGGACAGCCTCCCAATCTCGAAGATGAGTCGCGTTGGAAGAAGGCATCTGATGACATTGAGATTCCATTGACGACTGCATGTAGCGCACAACATACTACTAGGGCAGATACTTTAGCACACACGGCGGCTCCTGAGGTTTGCAAGATTTTTTTGTTTTCATAATATAGTAATTCATGTAGCATTTTTATGCACTTGGGATTGACTTTTTGTTGCAATTGGTATTCTGCAGAACATAACCAGCAATATTGGAGATGCATCCATGCCAGGACATCCTCCCAATCTTGGGAGAAAGGAGGCACCTGCTGTAAGCTATTTATGACACAAACACACATAGGCACTCTTTTTTGTGTCTATTTGCATATACATATCTTTTTTATAGCTTACAGCTCACTATTATTTTCCATTTTTTAACCTAGCCTTGAGGTGGTCATCGTGGGAGAACAAAAGCTGTTGTAAAGGTACCTGGCAAGCATAGTAGGGCAGTGGCTCATAAGAAGGAGGAGCAAGAGCGCGGTGAGCGCCGTGATAAACATTATGCTTGGCTGCATCAGAAGCGCGAAGAAGCTGAACTGGAGATTCGTGTTTTGATGAGCGGTGTTGTTGATGAGGCAGGGCCCAGTGGAGCTGCATCTTCTCCATCTTTTCTAGAGGATTCACCCAATGACATTACCAGCTTAACCCCACATGTTCGCTTGTCTCAAGAGGAACGTGCACTTGACACAGAAAACTTCAATGACTTCAAAAAGATGATCTACAAACATGTGGGAGAGCGGTTGAAGAATAGGCCAAAGAAGTTCATATCTCCTTTCGATATTCCCAGGAGCCATTCGAATGTTCCATTGGCAAAGGCTCTAGCTTTGAGGATCAGGATTGCGTCTGATGAGAAGCTAAAAGAGTAATCACACACATGTCATTGTTGCAAATAGCATACATCAGTGTTGCAATTAGCTTCCTATCTTCTGATTTGTCAATTTTTATTTGGGTAACATATTCTATTTCTGCCCACTACACGGGAAGACTCTGATTGAATTCAGCATCTTTATCTCTTATGAGGGCAGTGATCTACTTACCAGATTTGCTGATGACAAAGATGGTGACTCTTCTATTGTAGATTTCACTGTGCATTGTCTCTGTTATGATGATATTGTCTACAAGAAAAATTCAATTGGATATCGGGTGTTCCTCACCACCGGCTTCTATGTGAGTTTGTACTGAACCCCCATACACACTTCTTTCTTGTTTTTTTGGAGATTAGATGCCATTTTAATCTTTTCACATATTTTTTTATTTCTCTAGGAGCTGCTAAAAGATGTTAAAAGCGTCTATATCGATGATGGAAAAACTGAGACTCCAGAATTCACTTTATTAAGACGGGGCCTTGAGCATCAAGTGGAGCATTATCCTGGTTTTTCCTCAGCAAAGCTGGTTAGTATCTATTCCAACTACAAATGTTTACTTAATGAGGTTGTAATTGTGTCACATCCCATGTTGCAAACTATGTATAGTATTTTGTAGACAGGAACTATTTTGTTTTGTTTACTCAACTGATTCTTCATAATCAATGCAGATATTTATTCCACTATCTATTGCCAAGCATTTTTTGTTTACTGCATCAATAGAATTCACAACTGGATTGATATCCTAGACTCCATTCACTATGAGTGGGCGGACACCGACCCTGCAGACCGCCATGGTCCCATTTTAGAGAAGATACCCATCATGAGTGTTGTATTCAGGAAGGTCACCAACAAAAAATTCCCTTCATTTGAAAGATGGGGGCAGGCCAACATCAATGTCCCAAAACAAGTCAAGCCTAACGATTGCCTGTTTTTCCTTTGGAAATATATGGAATTTTGGGATGGCACTGAGCTGAAGATTGATATCAATCCAGTGAGCATTTCCTTCTTTTTTTTTGTTGCCCCCACATTTTTTTATATGATCTGCATGTTCTAATATCATTTTTCGCAGTCTCAAATGTTCTCTTTGTTTTTCTTCTTCGCTTTGTTTTTAGTACAAGGGCATGATATACAGGCTAGAGCTCATGCACTACTTGATGTTTCATCCACTGAACCAAGCTGATCTCCCTGATGAGCTGGATGTCTATAGGATTGGCGGAAGGAAGTTAAATTTTGATTCCCAGCAGTGATGAACTTTCAGGACTTTGTTTTTTTTGGTTTCCTATGTCTTTGACATTTGTCAGCAGTGTGCATAATTCATGAGGGATGTTATCTATCTATGTTAATAGTTTTTGAAAACCATGTGTCATAAGTTGCAACTCCTCTAGCACTTGTGTTGTAATCGGTTCAAAGACTTGTTGTAAATTGCATCTCCTCCCTGATGACATCTAAATGATGGAGCAAATTTGTTATTAACATGGTTGCTTTCTGTATCGTAACTTTTGGAGTGTTTTTACTGTATATATGTTGTACATATTCGTTACTCTATCAATTTTCTAGAAAACTTAGTTGAGGTTGGAAGTGGTTCTCATGCTAATGATAATTAAACCATGTTGCAATTCGTATTCAAACATGTTTGCAATTGCGTCAACATTTGATGTTGCAAATGGTGTACAATATGGTTTCAATTTTTGTATTTGTTTCTGTGCCGTTCTATTGAAAATTTTTTGTCTATTGTCCATCCATAGAAAAGAATTATCCTTTTGTATTGTCCTTGTACTATTGTCTATTGTCCTTCTACAGAAAAGAATTTGTCTTTTTGTCTTTTGTCCTTGTGTTGTTTTATAGAAAAAATTTTCTATTGTCCTTCCATAGAAAAGAATTGTCCTTTATGTCGTTCTAGGCTGAACATGTTGCAATTCAGAGTCCACCGTGTTGTAATGGCTTCACACATCATGTTGCAAATGGTATACATGATGTTTGCAATTTTGTATTATCCTGTTTCCCATCATTCTTTATCATTCTTTATCAATTTTTTATAGAAACACCATGCAGCAAGTAATTTTAACTAGGCAGCAATTGTCCGTGTTGCAATTGCATACTGAAATAAGCTACAATTGCGTCACATAGGATGTTGCAAATGGTATATAACAGGTGTGCAATTATGTTTTGGTCTGAGACTTTTTGCCAGCATTCTTCATCATATTTGGTGTTTTTCCAGAACCAACAATTAACAATTATTCACAATCAAACAATCATGTCTTTCAAAGTTGTAATCATATAGTTTTTAATTTATACAAATGTAAGCTCTAATTTGTTCCATTTTATAATATACACATGTGACACTGTGTTTTTACAGGAAGAAAACACAAATGGAAGTTTTGTGTTGCCCTTTAGCCCAGCACTCTTTACTCGTTCACACATGGAGCTCTTGCACCACGTCCTCTTGTTGTTGATCCTCTTCCTCTCCCCCTTCCAAGCCCTTTGTGCATAGAGTTGCTTGGTTGTGTCTCAAACTCTTTAGCAACATCACGTGGAGTCTCAGTTGTGTTGCCTTTCTCCATAGTTTTCCTTGTCATACGTGCTGAACGGATTACCATCATGTGGAGTCTCAACTTCATGTTTCCTTTTCTTTTCTCTACGTTTTATGCATGCTACAGGTGGCTCAATCAGCAACAATCAATTATGCAACAGCGCTGATGATGGCTGTGATCCAATGCTACCATGATCAGGTTGTGTTGTTAGGACTGCTGATCTAGTTGTCAACGGCCCACTGCCATGCGACCCAATAGCTGCCGTGTTATCATTAGCAGGGTGTGTTGTTCTCGCCACTAATTCAGTTGTTGATGGTCTATTGCCTAGCGACCCATTAGTTGTGGTGTTATCATTACCAAGGTTTGCTGTTCTTGCCATTGAGTCAGTCGCTGACGGCCCACTGCCTGGCGACCCATCCTCCATGCTTCTTGTAAACATCTCAATCCCTGGGATGATTATGTCTAGCTTCCTATTTGTTTCCTGACATGCACGATCCGACCTACTTCCCACCCTCCCGAGCTTCATCAACTTTTGTAGCAAGCTGGATATCCGGGTCTGTTCTCGGCTTGCTGCTGGACCAATTCGCACCCCGTCAAGCCTATCCCATGTAACATCCTTCCTCGCATTATGAGTGTACCTTTTTTGGATTTATATGCATGCGAACATACCTGCAAGTTTTTTATAAAAAACAACAGATGCACACGTCAGTAGTTGTATATTACACATGTTGCAACTGAGTGTCCATGTAGTGACAATTGGATATTTGATTAAATATTTTTTTCTTTCAGATCTCATTGTTTGCATACCTATGTGCTCCCATTGCATGCATTTGCATCTGTATATACCCTTGTCCTTATCAGTAATGACCCTGAACTCATGTTGTGCCTAGCAGAAACTTCCTCCTCCTTGTTCATGCTTCACCAGCCAGCCATTAGTCACTTGTGGGTATGGATCAGGGCAAATCAGAAATGAAGTGTTGTTGTTGTACTCGTATTCTTGGTATACTGCTCTAGTTTACACTCTGCTTAGCTGCTCATCAAATTTAGCTTTGCAAGCTCGCACCACCTCAGCCTGCATTTTTTAGCAATTCTTTATTTTGTTAGTATGTTTGTTATTTGTGTTGCCATTATAATATGGACTGTGTTGTAACTAGGGAACAATAATCATTGCAAATGACATATTTTTATTTTGGTTCTTTTCTGTGTTTACATGTGCATAATGTGTCTCTCCTGCGTCCATGTGGTCTGCATGCTGCAGTGACTCTAGCATCCTCTTAGCGAACATGTGTAGGCTAGTACTCTCACTAACAGAGCCATCTTTTGGCACCCTGTTCTGGCTCTCTGATTGTTGCATCGATGTCATCCTTCCATAGTACATCCCCTTGAAATAAGCAGATATCCACCTCTTCCTCTTATCCCACAGGGCTTTAATGGTAGGATGATCAGCAATGCCAAACTCCTCAACTAGTTTCTGCCATTCAACCTCAAATTGCGTCGGGCCTAGTGGATAGTTTAGCAATGACTCAAACTTTCCCTTTAATTTTTCCTTCTTGTGCTCGTTGTACAGCTGGTCCAACTCATACTCCCAGGGCCTTACATTGTGCCAGTAGTAGTTTCTGTGTTTAGACTTGAGAAACACCATCTCAATTGCAGCATCCATTGCAGGATCTTCGTCTAATAAAATACAGATTACAAGGGTGGAACAGGATCAGCAACACACACAGTGGCATGTTGTTGTATCAACTATACATTTTTTTGAAGGTTGCAATTAGTATTTTTAGAAAAGAAGATTAGGCTCGCCAGTCAAGATAACATATGGTTCCAGTCCACCCATGCAAGTCTTGAATGTCTCAAACAGCCATTTAAATGAGCCAATCGATTCATCACCAACCAAAGCTTGCCCGAATGTCATGTTCTTCAGGTTATTGTTTTCTCCAACAAACATTGCTAGCGGCATCTTATTGTTGTTTGTTTTATGTGTCGTGTCAAAGGTGATGACATCTCTAAAATCATTGTATTCAGCTCTCTGGCTGGCATGGCTCTAGAATATGTTCCTGATTACTCCAGTTTTGGATCTGCATCCACATCCCAGTAGAATATTAATTACTCTGCTTGCATTCTCTAAAGAACTACAAAAGCTTATTAATATCATCTTCTCTATCCTCCCTAGGCTTCTCCGCCTTCCTGTGAACATTTAAAAACATATAGGCTAGTTTTTGTTAGAAAAGGTTCAGTCACATGGTTTATGTTGCAACTCAGTATATGACATGTTGCAATTCAGATATGGGCAATGTTGCAATTCAGTGAAAAATGGAAATATGCAGCACGTACATGTTATTTACGTCTTTCTCTGTGAAACCACACATATGGCGACCATCATACAGATCCATCATCACATTCAACGCTACTTGATGTGGAACTCTCTAATCCTTGTCATTATGTTGAATAAGCCACGGATGCCTTCTGCCATGTTTTTGTGCACGTGCATTTATCTTGTCATCCTAGCAGACGGCTCAAGCTTGTGGTTGTGCACTTCCTCCACATGGTCGAAGAACCAGTAATCATGCTTCGCAACCTTCTTCACCTTCACATAAGCTGGGCAGCCGCATTGTTTTGATCCCTTTTCTATTTTTGCTTCCTCTTCCTTGTTTTTCCTTTCATGTTTTCCCTCCCTGCTGCAGACCCGATGTTTTGTCTGCTTGCTAGTTCTCGATGTCCTCACACTGAAACCAGCCATATGTGCATAATCTTTGTAAAATATGTATGCATCCTTCATCGTAGGGAATTGCTGCTGCACTCTTGGCACGAACACAGGAAGTATAGTTGGTGCCTAACAAAAAGAAAACATACAATCAGGATGTGTTGCAGTTTGTCTATTATTCATGTTGGAATTGCATCCGCATATCAGTTTGCAATTAGTTGCTTATTTTATCTTTTTCGATCCATGGTGCGCAATCACTCAAATCATGATGTGTTGCAAGACATGTGCAGGGAGGGGGTGCATATCAACTATACAAAACATGTCAATTCAACTATACAAAACATGTGGGAGATTTTTCAAAATTAAATGATGCAAAAATTTCACTAGATAATTCTATGGGTACTTTCTGTTGCATCTTGTCTGGTATTCATGTTGCAATTGTAACCATATATCAGTTTGCAATTAGTTGCTTATTTTTTATTTAGATCCATGGAGGGCAATCACCACAATCGTGATTTTGTTGAAATACATGTGCAGGGAGGGGTGCACCAACCACACAAATCTCAGTTTTAATCAAGCTAATCCCATGTAAATTGAACCATTCAAGTCACATTCACAGCAGATCAATTTGAAAACAAACAAGTCTCAGCATACAAGGGAGTTTTGAGTAAGAGCTTTTACCGAGTAGAAGAGCTGGTTGGCATCCGGGATGACCATCTCCTCGAGAGCCAACGTCGCCGGCGGTGTGATTGTGGTGGTATGGTGGAGGGGATCAGTAAATCCGTGCATCCAAATTGGGGTAGCAGGTTGATTCGTAGCTGTTGTCGTCGGTGGTAGCCCGGTGGTCGACGATGGTGGGGGAAGCCTGGGGGTCGACAACGGCGGGGAAAGCCCGGTGGTCGATGATGGCAGGGGAAGCATGGGGGCCAACAACGGCGAGGGAAGCCTAGGGGTGGACAACGGCGGGGGAAGCAAGGGGGTCGACGACGGCCGAGGATCTCTCCGATGAGCTCCAATCATAGCATTGAGCGTCTCCGATGCCGCCGTGAGTGGATCAGGCAGGGCTTCCGCCCAAATCGTCCCAGTTTCCATAGGGATCACTAGGTCGTGCGATCCTGCCTCGACGTGTGATGGTGGAGATGGCCCCATCTCACGAGATCTGAGACGGGGAGGTGGTGGCGTGGCCCCAGCAGCGGCGGCGCCGTTGCTGTGAGAGGAGGGTTGGGGGATTTTTTTTCCTCTGGTGTTTTTGTGTTTGAATTTTGTCCATTTGCTTCTTACTTGCCGCTTAAGACACACCCGTGCACACACATCGGACCGACCATGTTCAATTGGCGGTCAATTCAGACCCAAGGGTCTGGAGTGCCGGCCTATTGCATACATACGTGCGTGTTGCAACCGAAACATAACCATGTTTGCAAACGCGACACACCTAGAATTGCAATTGGTTCGCGGCCTAGTGCTACCGGCTGCGTACGCAACCCGCACACAACTACATTGGCAAACAAGAAACGCATCATGTTGCAATTGGCGCGTAGCGATTAGATGCGTGGATGGATGGTGGTGCGGGCGTGCTACGTGACCCACATGCGTATGCCTGGCGGATGCGTACACGGCCCACGTGTAGCATTTTTGGGGCCACGGGCCTACGATCAGGTGAGTGACCGCGGGCGTACGCATGCGCGCCTGACGCCGCGGTCGTGCATGCGCACCCGACGCGCGAGCGGTTCCATATGAATGGCAGGGTCATTTTAGCCTCGCCGTATATATACACTTACATATGTATGTATATATATATGTATATATATACATACATACTGTTGGGAATATGCCCAAGAGGTAATCATGGAGATGATGATATTTCGATTGTATCTATGAATATTCATTATAGACAACTTGTATTGATTGACAATTATGTGAATTGTTTGTGGAACTCATTACTTGAATGTTTATTCTAAAGTTGTCCCTAGTCGGTGTTCTTGTGAAGAACAAACTTGAATATTAGACCAGCACATGTATTAGTTGACGACTATGTTTCACAAGTCATAGACATGGAGATGTTGAACTAATGATGTGGGCACATGTGAGACATGTAGACTGGACTAACCCAACTTGAGAAAGTCTCTATTCATGTCATGTAGGTTATGTCCTTAGATCTAAGATTGTGGTATGTACTCAAGATGTGAAACGGCCTACTTAGGGACTATCAAACGCTACTCCGTAACTGGGTAGTTATAAAAGTGGTCTTCGGGTGGTCGGGAATCATGCTATGAGACATGGACAATCAAGATGGAATTTGCCCCTCTTCGCAATTGAGAGATATCACTGGATCACTCAATTGATTGGATCAACAAATGCATGGCCGTGCTTGGGTTAAGTGTTAACCCACAAGTTGACCCATATCTCGAGTGGCAAAGGGAATAACTTGTACGTGGTCATAGTGGTTCATCAGATATGATCTTTGCATATACATAGGAGTTGTCACGCCTTGCTAGAGGCCGCTGTCAACTATTGGGTGAGTAGGAGTACTCGGCCCATGTCTATGTATGTGTGAACCCTTAGGCTCGCACGCTTAAGGGCTGGAAACCTAATTCGGGTTGGATCCGAATTAGACAAGGCTTAGGGTTTCCTAATGGACCTCCAGGTCAGGGTTGCATAGGGATGCCTATATAAGCAAGGGGTAGGGGTGAGGCAAGTCTGACCCGCTTGATCTATTCAGCCATCGTCGCCCACCCTGCGCTCACTCCTTTGCTCCTCATGGACCTAGCAGTCCGGTTGCACATTGCTTCTTCCCACACGTGTGTGTGATACCTCAGAGGTGCTGCATCTATGGCACAAGGACGGACCTCATTGATTACGGAGGTCAGAAACTGTTCGGCGACTAGTTGGACTGGTCAGAAATGCGCTAGGACGATCTACGAGCAAAGGGTGTACTTGACAAACAACCACGCAACTGCATGGCACCACTGCGATGCATTCAACTACATTGAGTCTTTTGCTGCACCTGCACGTCTAGTGGTAATCCTGTGACCTATATCTAGTAGTAGATCCTGGTTTATGAGGTAAAATATTTTTGTTTTCTGGCTAGCGTAACACCCTCATAACCTATAGTGGTATCAAAGCTATGCTGCTATGTTATAGGTTCGAATATGTGCATATGGTGATATGCGCCATTGTAGATAAGTCTCAGATCTTGGTTCATCGTCTTGCCATGTTGGTCTTGTA
The DNA here is from genome assembly GCA_023333625.1 of Bothriochloa decipiens. Taxonomy (NCBI): domain Eukaryota; kingdom Viridiplantae; phylum Streptophyta; class Magnoliopsida; order Poales; family Poaceae; genus Bothriochloa; species Bothriochloa decipiens. Next base: position 58,997,232 of record CM041628.1, read on the forward strand.
ATGATCTACTCGTATCGGTCAGAATTCCGCCATCTGAGTTAAGTGATACATATAAAACCAGTCATGGCAAGTTTGAGATCAATCAGATTGATCGAATTGAACCCTAGGTCAAGTGCCGAGCACATGTGATGTGCGGCGATGGTAGATTGGATCTACTACCGAGCACTGGGTTATCAATAAAAAGTGTTGTTCGGTAAAACAGCTGTAACTTTTGAACCATAACTCGGATTGAGACGAACTCTAAACAAAAATCATAGAGAACAAAATTTTACATCCATACCAAATCGACAATGGCCGAGCCATATTTGCAAAAATCTTCTCGAAAGATACAGTTCTAGGCCCTGGAACATTAGACGTCGAAATTGGCTAACTCTGTTTTACAGGATGTGATGACTGGTATAGCCCTTATGTGTATGAGATGCATATATGTAATTATTTCATGGCTTGCACGTAATGAGGACAATATGGGTAGGAGCCATAAATATATTGTCACTTTCATGTAATGGCCTGCGTGCCAATCCGTGATGATCCACGACTATGTAAGTTCAATTCACGGTAGTGATAGCTAGTCTTGACGGATGCACCACAGATGGATGACATTCACGAACCATGGAGATGGAGATCACCATGACAAACAGATTGACAATTGAGATGGAGATCTCAAAGGATCAATGGGCTATACCAAGTCATATCCGTGTTCATGTCATTCTTACTATGTTCTATTTCATATGCTATGATGTTTTGTCTACATTAGTGCGATAGTGAAATAGAATGATCCCTCAGCAATGTTTAAGTTGCATGCTTCCCCAAACCTTGCACTGTAACAAGTCTTGTATAATCAGTGGTGGGTCTATGAAATTAGAATACCACTGGTTTTCCTTGACTAGATAGTTCGTATTGGATACTTACTGCAAGAAGGTTTGGTTACTTGAACAAGGTCATCCTAACGGTTAGGGATCTTGAAGCATGGGAAAGTTGAGAGCTTGGCATAGAGATGCTGGCCCAACAAGAAGAGTCATATGAGATATGATTAGCAAGGTGTTGCTTACTGATCTACCATACCGACCAGCGGTGATGCTAAAGCTCACTGGTCGGCATGTTAGTTGTGGGTCTTGAATCACTAAGTATCAATTAAGGGATATTGATTTTAGTGGGAGTAGATTCTATTTGATATATTCTCATGTTACTGATCTACCATACTCTTCATAGATACATTGTCTTAGTATTTTGCATTACTTTTGTTGTAGATAAATGGCCGCTCACAATCAACCATTTACTTTGCAGTCAATTCTTGAGAAAGATAAGTTGAATGGAACAAACTATGCGGATTGGATCCATAACCTCAGAATTATTCTCAGGGATGAGAAAAAGGAAGAAATTCTAGACACCCTATTACCTGAGGAGCCTAATGAAAATGCAACTGTTGCTGAAAGAACCACTTACATGAGAGCATGTGATGCTAATCTTGAAGTGAGTTGCCTTATGCTTGCTTGCATGGAACCTGATCTGCAGATGTAGTTTGATAACAATCATTCAGCGAATGATATGATCATGGCACTTCAGGAAATGTTCCAGACGCAAGCTAGGACTAAAAGGTTCAATGTCTCTAAGGCGCTTGCTGAAACCAAGCTAGCAGAAGGCGCAGCTGTTGGACCACACATAATCAAGATGGTTGGTTACACTTGGAGGTTGGAGAAGCTAGGCTTCCCAATCGGCCAAGAGTTGGCCACTAATTTTATTCTCTTGTCTCTTCCGCCCAGTTATGGAAACTTCATCTTGAACTACCATATACATGGGGCGGAGAGAGGCTTGAATGAATTGTGTGGCATGCTGAAAACAGCGGAGGCCGACATCAAGAAAGGTGCTGGCAGTAGCCAAGTGTTGACGGTCAGAACAGACCTCAGTTCAAGAGGAAGGGCAATTCTTGGAAGAAGAAGAAGGGCAAGGCTAAAGATGAGATTTCTAAGCCAAACCCATCTACTGCCAAGACTGGACCATCTGCAATTTCAGATTGCTTTTATTGTAAGGGGAAAGGTCACTGGAAAAGGAACTGCAAGGAGTACTTGGCGTCCTTAGAGAAGGATGGCAGCGGTAAAGGGAATGATAAGAAATAGAAACATGGAAAAAAGAGAGGTTGACTTCCGCGTGGGCAACAGTGCAAGAGTTGCTGCGTTGAACATCGGGATGATGCAACTTCACCTACGATCAGGATTTATCATGGAATTGAATAATTGTTATTTTGTTTCTAGCTTGAGTCCAAACATTGTGTCACCTTCATGTTTGATGAAGGATAGTTATTCTTTTACGAGTAAAGACAATGGTTGTGTGATCTCCAAGAATGACATATTTGTGGCTTTTGCATCCATTGTGAATGGGTTATTTATTTTAAATCTTGATAATGCACCTGTCTATAATGTTACTGCTAAAAGGCCTCGGCTTAATGAGTTAAGTCCTACCTATATGTGGCATTGTCGTTTGGGTCATGTAAGTGAGAATCACATGAAGAAGCTCCATACTGATGGGCTTTTAACTTCATTTGATTTTGAATCTTACGGGACATGAGAAGCTTGCCTGCTCGGCAAGATGACCAAGGCGCCTTTCGCAGGTTTTCCTGAGAGAGCGTCTGTCGATACCCTAGAAACGGGTACCCCAAACCCCTGGTTTACCGAACCAAACCCCGCAAAATCAGCAACTCGACCCCTCCGGTAACCTCCCGCGCTAATGTACGAAGGCCCGCAGGCTGAGACATATTGGGTTGACCCACGAACGGACAACAACGGCCCAAAGCCAAAGCCCGCTCGAGAGGCTACCGAACAGACTAGTACTGTACACTCGAGAGGCTACCGAACGGACTAGTACTGTACACTCGAGAGGCTACCAAACGGACTGGTACTGTACACGGGAGGTTACAACTCGAGCGACCCCTCGAGGATGGAACTCCGCCCGGTGAACGAGCCACCCCTCGAAGACAAAACTTCGCCCGGCGAATGAGCCAGCCCTCGAGGACGGAACTTCGCCCGGGCGAATGGGCGGTCTTCGAGGACGGTGCACCCCTCGGCTACCAACTCTCCCGTACGGATCCAGGCGCATTTAATGCAATCTACCTACCCCCGCCTAACCGTATGGCCACAGTTACGATAATAGTTGCAGGCGTGGCAGTCAAATCTGCTTTTACCGCCCATGCCCCAGAATTCTGCGGATCGTACCACGCTGTAGACCATACCGAGCACTGTGCCACGCCCAGCACCACCTCGAGACGTATAAACTAGCACGTTTCCCGCATTTTTCGGGATTCGGCCTTATCCGTTGAAGTTCGACCTCCTCGGCACGACCCCCCTTGAATCCAGCCAAGACCCTCGACCGTCGCCCCTCGACTTCATCAACAAACCCTCGAGCAGAACCTCAACAACTCCCAACGTGACGGCTGCAGGACCTCCCATACCGACGTACATCACTACAGCGGCACCGACATGATCGGCATCAATGTCATACATCATCCACCATGCGAACTCAAATCACATGTACCCCTGTGCCCCTCCTTCATCTATAAAAGGAGGCGCCAGGACGTTAGAAAAAAGGGGGACTCGGACCCGAACAGGAGGATCTAGAGCATAGCTAAGTCTTTAGATCACATAACGACACCGTGAGCTTGCATAAGGTCGAGAGCTAGGCGCTCGACTGCCAAAGCCCGTCCTCACGCTCCTCACATCTGCTTGTATTTTCCCCTGTACTAGCACTTCGGTGCAAGATAACACGAACTATCCTCCCCCCGCTGGACATAGGGCCTTCTTTGCCTGAACCAGGATAAATCATTGTGTCCTTCTTGCATCACCCACCAGATTAGGGAGCACGCGATTACAATATTACTCGTTGGTGTTAACCCCTCGAGGGTCAAAACACCGACAGTTGGCGCGCCAGGTAGGGGAGCCGCGTGTCAATAACGATTTCCCACCATTTTTCCAGATGGGCGACTTTGTTTCACCACTTCCGCATGCTACGGTGATCTGGTTTGGGAGCCTGGAGTTCATGACCCTCGGCCAGGGCTACGACATGACCCTGGTCTCAATCAGTGACCCGAACGGAGGTCGCGGTACGCCCCCACGCTCTCGGGGGGCCGCTCACCAGTCTCACAACCTTGCTTCCACAGCCAGAAGGAGGCACGAACGGCACCGTCATCGCCACCACAACCCCGACTTCACTTTCGCAGTGCGCTCGTCGAGGAAGCACGACGAAGCCCCCGCTCGCTCGAGCCCGCTCCCGCATGAGCTGATCGAGCATCGTCGGCGGCCTTCGTTCAACTTCAACAATCCCACGATGACGATCTCGACAGCGACCCATTCCAACACGAGCACATTGGAGGACCGCCCAGGTGCCCTTCTCCGTGCAATGACGGACGTGGGAACTGTCACACCAGCCTCCGAGGGCTTGGCCTTCACGAGAGCACCCGGTCCCCGGAGGTACACCGTCGGCACCCTCCGACGGCAGCTGCAGCAGGAGGCGCGGGGACAATTCCCCGTTTTCTACTGTGGCGACCCCGACTCTGACTCTGATCATTGGGATCCTACCCGCGAGTGCCTGCACATCGATGGTGGTGTCGACTCCGATCAGGAAACCGTCGATCTAGCGACCGCGGCAGCCACCGCCGTTGCGGGGGGTGCTCCCCCCAGAGCAGAGGACCAACAACCAGACGCACCTCAAGAAGCATCCCCCCGTCCTGGTGAGCAGGACGCACAGCTGGCACAGATTCAGGAGTTGCAGGCAAAGCTCATCGATGAGCAGGAACGCTTGCGCCTACTCGAGCTGACCCTCGAGCAGGAGCGACGATCGCCCGGCGGTAGAGCCCGAGCCAGGGCCCGAGAAGTCAACCGACAGATCATCGAGGCAGGAGCACCCGAGCAACCCGCCAACTGTTATCCCAAAGCAAGCCAAAACATTGTTGCGGCGGCTATGCTCCTTCGTAATATGCCCGCGCCATCCAACTCGCAAGCTCGGCAGATACAACGCGAGGTCGAGGATCTCCTCCAAGTTGCTGCTGTCCAGCAAGCCGAGAGCTCAGCCTCTCGGCGTCGAGGGGCTGCCTCCAAACCTCAGGTCGAGCCCTCTCGGCCTGAAAGGGAGGGCTCGGTCGATCAGGGGGTGACCCCTCGACAGAAGAAGAAGAAGCCGGCCCAGGAACGTATCAACGATGACCGCGCTCCCCGCGACGCGCGCCTCGACATTGTCGAGAATCACAGACATAAGCACAGGGATGCCGAGGATCGAGGGTACAGTGCCCATCGTGGAGGGCGTTACGACAGTGACGAAGATCGACAGGCCCCGGAGCCACCGGCACGGGGAAGCAACGAAGAAGCCCTCGCAAACGCCGTCGATCAGCTCGAGGACGCTCGAGACATGGCGCTAATTCACTCCGCAAGGTATCAGCAAAAACTTCGACGCTACCACGACAAGCACGTGCGCCCGAGGGACTTCCAGGTTGGAGACCTCGTCCTGCGTTGACGACAGAGCAACAAGGGACGTCACAAGCTGACCCCGCCATAGGAAGGCCCATACACCGTAGCTGAGGTGCTAAAGACCGGACGTACAAGCTCGCTAACGACAAAAGCGAAATCCTCACCAACGCATGGAACATCGAACAGCTACGTCGTTTCTACCCTTAGGGCACCAGTGCCCTTGTACATTCTCGCATGTTTTGTACATTTCTGCATGACAAATATAAGGAGTACTCTCGACTATAAGTTCAAACTTGTTATTGTACATGCAAAAGGTAGCCTCGACCCTTTCTCGCCAGAGTCGAGCCTCCCTCGAGGGCTAACGGGGGGGAGACCCCCTAAGTTCCTAAAAATACGAACGACTTTTTTTCACACGCCTCTCTTTCGCTACACAAAAAAGTTGAAAATGCCTCGAACTCCCTAGGGGTCGAGGGCTATCGAGCCGGAGCTCTCCTACGCCTCCGGGCTACGGTACCTCCACTCGCTCCCCCCTCGAGGGATATGAGCCTGCGTCAAACACTTAGTCGGAAAGCGAAAGTCAGGCGATCAAAACTCAAGCGCCTCTTCTTTCTCACGCCAAGATACACTTCGCAACTAAGTAGAAAATGCCTCAAACTCCCTAGGGGTCGAGGGCTGTCGAGTCGGAGCTCTCCTACGCCTCCGGGCTACGGTACCTCCACTCGCTCCCCCTCGAGGGATACGAGCATGCGTCGAAAACTTAGTCAAAAAAGCAAAGTCTAGGTGAAAAGAAAGCAGAAAAGGCTCGAAAGTAAAACAGCAAAACGCATTTCGATAGATGCATTAATGTTCAAAAAGGGCTTTCAAAGCCACATTGAATATAAGTTACAAAAAACTAATTCATTACATGGGCACCTCCGCCCAGCCTTGCCCTACAGGCCCGCCTCATCGCCGCCCTCCTCAACATGGTACCCTCCATCCACAGGGGGAGGACTTCGTCCTCGAATAGCTTAGCCAGCGCTCCCCCGGCTTCTCGGCGTCATTAATAAGCCCTCGGCATCGCTCCTCATTCTTGGCGTCGGTCTTCGAGATATCGGGAACAAAGCCTTGGGCCACGACGTTCATGTCGAAGACAAAGCCGAAAGAGACCACTGCAAGCGCCCGCTTCACGCCGGTGTGAAGCGCCTCCCGCACGTGATCTCGAAGTGTGGCGTCGAGGTAGTAGATCCAGTCAACGAGCCCGGCACCCGGGATATCTTCTTCAGTACTCTCAAACAGGCCCGACCTCCCAGGAGGCGCAGAGCCCGTCGAGGGCAACCCGGAGCCGGTCGAGAAGTGCCCCCTCCGCCGCAAGGCTCCCCTGTAGCTCCCTGGTAGCGGTCTGGGTTGCAAGCAGCTCAGACTCGAGGCCTGAAACACAAAGCAAGAATTAGACAAACCATACGGAAAGAACAAAGATCAAAAACCCTTTAAGGAACTCACCAGCACAGCGAGTCTCGAGGGCGTTGCGATCCCCCAGCACGGTGTCGCGCTCACCCCGAGCCTCGTCCCGCTCCCTCTGGGCCTCCTTGAAGGCCCGGGTCACCTCCGTTTTCTCCAAGTGGAGGGTCTCGAGGGCGCCACCAGCCAGGATGATGGCCTACTCCTTCTCTTGGAGAGTAGCCTTCATCGCCCCGAGTTGGGTTTCCAGGCCAGCGGCTCGATTCTTCTCCTCCTGGACCAGGGCGGAGAGGGCGTTGCGCGCCACGGAGACTCTAGCAAAATTGGCCTCGAGCGAGCAGATGCGCTCCACGGAGCTCTAAGCCTCCGCCACGAGTAGCTCAACGCGCTCCTGGGCTCGGATGCTCTCACCCCTGGCCTTCTCCGCTTCAGCCTTGGCCGCGTCAGCCTCCTCCCTCACACGCTTGAGCTCCTCCTTGAGGTGGGCGGCTTCCCCTCGAGCGGTGTCGGAGTCCTCCTTCGCCCGGGCGGCCTCCTCTTTGGCTTTGGCGGCCTCCTCCCTGGTCTGCTTCAGCTCCTCCTCGACCTCAGCCACCCTGCCCTATGCAGAGCAGCCGGCTTTGAGTTGGCGAAGTACTTCCTCCCGGCTGTTGTGCGTTTCATAGAGGAAGTCTAACTTGGAGTAAGAATGCCTCCGCACCTCCTAGGGACAGGAAATCGAGGGTTAAGGCATCCCATACGGAAGAACTTAAAAAACTGCATATAGCCTACACAGCGACTCACCGCGAGGTTCCGGTCGAGGCCTTCTGCGAGCTCGACGCCCAGCTTCAGCAAGTGCCACAGCCACGCCCGGGACCGCTCAGCCTCCTCCCAGCACTTGACCTCCGCCGGGTCATTCATCTCGATCCCCGGGGCGCTGAAGTCGCCAGGTTCCCGGAGTATGATGCGCTCCTTGCCCCAACATGGAAGGACCGTCTTGACCTTGGTTCACGCCAAGGACTCGATCTCGTCCACCACGTCGGGTGGGGCGCCATAACGCACGGCCAACTCCGTCAGGGCGCTGAACTCTGATACGGCGCCGGCACTCGTCAGCCCGGGGTCGGAAGACAACCTCCTCAGCACGCCAGAAGCCGCCCTCTCCTCCGGCTGCTCCGTCGACGGTTGCGGCGGCTGACCTGTCGCTGCTTTAGGCGCCGTCGGAGGCAGCGGAGGTGTCGAGGCAGTCGCTTCCTCCAACACCACGACTTGTGGCGCCGGCAGGGCCACCATCGACGCGTCTTCTGCCGGGTTCGGTGCCGAGGCCTCCTCTGGTTGCGCCCCCGGCAGCCGCGGGACCGTCGACGCCTTCGACGCCGTTTCTCCTTCGGCCAGCAGCTCGTCTAGGGTAATCACGGACACCCATTGCTTGGGCAGTCCGGAAGTCGCCTCCACCTCCGACGTCTCGGGCGGTTGCTGCACCGACGGGTCCAACGGCGCCGTGTCCCCCGGTGGTGCCTGCTGCGCCTGCTGATGCTGGGGCTGGCCCCTAGTTTCCTCCTCCTCCTGCCCCTCCAGCGGCACCTTCTCCCCCTCCTGCTGCGGCCGTGGTAGCTCCGCTTCTTGCAGGGCCCCCTGCTCCTGCTCCCTCCGGGCCTCGAGCTCACGTAGCCCCATCGGCCAGGGCCTCCGCTCTCCCATCGAGGGAGGAAGGACTGTGGTCTCCTCACCCTCGAGGTCCACGACGGCTACCTCCTCTCTCGGCTCGTGGTCCTCGGGGGCTCCCACCTTGGGTGCGAGGATCGAGGCCTCCGGCCGCCAGGAGTGGAAGCTCCCGGCGTCGGGGCACCACCCCTGGTGCCGGGCCGAGCTTGAGGGCCGCAGGCGACGACGTCAAGGAGGCGCCCCCTCCCTCATGCGTCCTCCCCGGCTTGGAGTCGCTGCCCGCCGCGGCCCCCGAGACGCTCGACCCTACAGCAAGAGTGGAACCCGTCAGCCTACCGCGCGCCAGAGCACCGAGGGCTGAGGATAACCACTTGGCTTCCCACGGAGCCAAGGGCCTCGATGTCGCACCTGTGACCAGGGCCCCCATCTTCGTGGCAGCATCCATCTTGAGCCGCTTAGCCGGCGCGAGAGACGCCTCCTCGATCCGGCGCTTGGGCCTGAATGGGAAGCAGAACCACAAAAAGATTGTTAAATTGCGCAAGGAAGACGCAACGAAAAGAAAGTGAAACAACGACACTTACCCGAAGGGGATAGAGGCCTTTCGGGTCTCCCTCAAACCGCCAGTAGATTTCGAGACCCCTCCCGAAGTCGAGCTCTTCTCGGGGCTGAGGCTGCTCGGGGCCGTCGGTGGGGTCGCCGCACCTCCCTGCTTCGACGGGGCCTCCTGGGCACGGCTCTCCTCCGCCCGCGCCGATGACCAGGACCGGGTTTCCCGGATCGAAGTGGGTGGGGTCCCACCTCGAGTACGACGCGAGGAGGGTGAACCCCCTCGAGGCGAGGCCTCGGCCCCCCGTTTTCCACGCCGACGCTCCGAGGCCGCCGCCACCGGCTGGGGGGCGCGCTGCTCCGCCACCTCCTCCTGCACGAAGGGGCGGTCAGCATGCGAGGAACCTGACAAGATGCGGTCGAGGCGTCCCTCCACCCCCTCGATGTCGTCATTATCATCATCATCTTCATCTCCCTCGGACGAGGGAGACTCCTCCTCCGGGAGCCCGTCGCGCCTCTGCTCAGCGTGGCGCTTTGCGAGTCTTTCATGCTCCCGGAGCTTCTTGGCTTTCTTCTTCTCCTCCTCGTCCTTACTCCGCTTCTCTTGCTGGGCGGTGAAGCGTCTTACCTGACGATCGAGAGCGTCCTCCCTCAGCGGGGGCCTCGATCTCTGGTAGTCGATTCTCCCCTACACAAAGACTTTCAGTCACAAGGACAAGAGAAAGGGAAGGGGAAAACACGAAAGGCACAGCTCGAGGCACTCACCAGGTCGAGGCAACCCTCCTCGGGCCGCATGGGGAGGCGGTTGACGTCTTCCACCCTAAACGAGCCGGCCACCATCCCCTTTACCCGCGCGACGATTTTCATAGCAGACGGCCTCTCGCCGGACATCCGGCACCTCTTGAGAACCTCGGGCGCCGCCGAGGGGAGCATCTCGTCCAACCACAACGGGCGCTCCATCAGAGGGAGCACCGATCGACTGTGGAAGGCCGAGACCACCACACCTGCAATCAGGCCCGCCTCTCGAAGGGTCCTCATTGCAACGATGAGGGGATGAAGTCGACGCTGGAGATCCCCCATGACACCGTTAGGCCAGTTGTATGGACGCTCAGCGATAAGCCGCCCGGTATACGATGGGAGGTAGCCGCCATCGTTGCGAAGGTAGAACCACTGCTCGTCCCACCGGGAGTGGTTGGACGTCAACCCGGTGGGGATGTACTTGCGTGGCTCCTCCGACCTCCCGGTCTTCAACGCGAAGTTGAGGCACCCTGCTCTGACGATTCGCCTTACTCCTTGCGCCACCAGGGAGGCGAACCACTCCCCCTTGTAAAGGTGGAGCCATAACTCCCAATGTGGCGCCATCCCGAGGTAGCCCTCGCAGACGGCCGTGAAGATGGCGGCGTTGGAGATGGCGTTGGGGGAGAAATGATGGAGCTTGACACCGTAGAAGTTTGTCAACCCCCGCATGAACTCGCTCGGGGGCACACCGAACCCATGCCGATGATACTTGAGGAAGCTCACCACGTAGCCCTCCGGTGGATTTGGCTCGTGGTGGTCCTTCGGCGGCGCCATCCACTCCGGCAGATTCGAATCGGTGACAGGGCGGAGAAGTCCCTCCCTCACCAGCTCGATCAACCTTTGCCGCGTCACGGTCGACGGGCGCCAGGGCTCAGCGGGCTAGAGGACGGGGGCCATGGCGGCAGTGGCAGCACAGATCTGCTCGGTGGGCGCGGCGGCGGCAACAACAGCACGAATCTCCTCGGCGGACAGTCAACCAGGAAGGTTGCCAATCATGACTTCTCGCTCTAAGTTTTTATCCTCACGCACACAGGAAAGCAGGAGCTCGGTAGAATGGCGAAAGTAGGGGCGAACAGCATCTGTCCCCCTCCGTTTTTATACCCGGGAAGAGCAACGGACGGAGTCCGGCGGCAGGAAAATTGTAACTTCCCACAATTAATGTGTTTACCTGACCGTTCCCCCCTCGATCCTCGACCAGATGCACGCGTCACACCTCTGGCAAAGAGCCGTTGCTCGGGCCCGCCACGATCGCACCGCTAAGCCCTTCTCCTCAAAAGGCATGCCCAACGGTAAGAAAAAGAACCGTCGCTCGCTAACGAAGTTTTCTATGAAAGGTAAAACGGGCTCTGGCCCCACCTTGAAGTCTCGAGGGAGCAAAGGCCAGTCCTCGAGTGAGGGCTTAACGGCCGCCCTTGAGCACCAAAAAAGAATGGGCTCCGACCCCGCCTCGAAGTCTCGAGGGAGCAAAGGCCGGTCCTCGAGTGAGGGCTTAACGGCCACCCTTGAGCACTGAAAAAGAACGGGCTCTGGCCCCGCCTCGAAGCCTCGAGGGAGCGAAGGCTGGTCCTCGAGTGAGGGCTCAACGGCCGCCCTTGAACACCGTAAAAGAACGGGCTCCGACCCCGCCTCGAAGTCTCGTGGGAGCGAAGGCCGATCCTCGAGTGAGGGCTTAACGGCCATCCTTGAGCACCGAAAAAGAACGGGCCCTGGCCCCACCTCGAAGCCTCGAGGGAGCGAAGGCCGGTCCTCGAGTGAGGGCTCAACGGCCGCCCTTGAGCGCCAAAAAAGAACGGTTACTCGCCAACGAAGATTTCCTCGAGAGGAGAAAATGGGCTCTGACCCTACCTCAAAGTCTCAAGGGAGCGAAGGCCGGTCCTCGAGTGAGGGCTCAACGGCCGCCCTTGAGCACCAAAAAATTGGGCTCCGGCCCTAAGCCTCGAAGGAGCGAAGGCTGACCCCACGAACAGGGTTCGACAGCAGCCCTCGAGCACCCGAGTCAGGGGTGACCAAGGGGGAGCCAACACGAGGCCCTGCTCGAGAATGAACTCTTGAGACCCCTTTGGACGCATCCAAGGCGAAACGCTACGGACTTTATGGAATCCCCCCGAAGGGAGGCATCGAGCCGCCGAGACCTATCGAATGGAATCGGTATCCGTAGGACCATTGCGTTTTGCTTTAATGAGACCGCCTCCGGGCCTCCTGTCGACCTCTATCGAACGAGGAACGGGCTCTCGCTTGGATTTTCCTATTACCAGCTCACTGAGAACTTCACGGCTCGCCCTATCGAGGGTAGTCCGATGCTTCTCGCCTCACATCCGATCGAAAGGACTCATGAGAAGAATGCCGAGGCCAACAACGCCCCAGCCGCACGAGGCTCGGGGGCTCGCCTGTGCCCGGTGCCCCTCGACGAAAGAGGGTCGAAAATCCCCCGGGGCTCCCCTCGGTAAAGCGCTACGACTCCAGTTCAGGCCCGTACCCGACTGGGCAAGCACCCTTTAACTAAATATAAATAAAGCCCTCACAGGAGTCTTTCGACTCCTACGAGGCCTCGGCGGCTACCCCCGCGGGGGTCGCTCGTGCGCCCCCCACGAAAAAATCCGAATCACGTCCCATTTCCAAATTCCTGACCCCCTGCCCGAGTGACATCACTCGCACAGGGGCTCGGGGGCTACGTCGATACCCTGGAAATGGGTACCCTAAACTCCTGGTTTACCGAACCAAACCCCGTAAAATCAGCAACTCGACCCCTCCGGTAACCTCCCGCGCTAACGTACGAAGGCCCGCAGGCTGAGAAATATCGGGTTGACCCACGAACGGACAACGACGGCCCAAAGCCAAAGCCCGCTCGAGAGGCTACCGAACGGACTAGTACTGTACACTCGAGAGGCTACCGAACGGACTAGTACTGTACACTCGAGAGGCTACCGAATGGACTGGTACTGTACACGGGAGGTTACAACTCGGGCGACCCCTCGAGGATGGAACTCCGCCCGGCGAACGAGCCACCCCTCGAAGATGGAACTTCGCCCGGCGAACGAGCCAGCCCTCGAGGACGGAACTTCGCCCGGGCGAATGGGAGGTCCTCGAGGACGGCGCACCCCTCGGCTACCGACTCTCCCGTACGGATCCAAGCGCATTTAATGCAATCTACCTACCCCCGCCTAACCGTATGGCCACAGTTACGATAATAGTTGCAGGCGTGGCAGTCAAATCTGCTTTTACCGCCCATGCCCCGGAATTCTGCGGATCGTACCACGCTGTAGCACCATACCGAGCACTGTGCCACGCCCAGCACCACCTCGAGACGTATAAACCAACACGTTTCCCGCATTTTTCGGGATTCGGCCTTATCCGTTGAAGTTCGACCTCCTCGGCACGACCCCCCTCGACTCCAGCCAAGACCCTCGACCGTTGCCCCTCGACTTCATCAACAAACCCTCGAGCGGAACCTCAACAACTCCCGACGCGACGGCTGCAGGACCACCCATACCGACGTACATCACTACAGCGGCACCGACGTGATCGGCCTCAACGTCATACATCATCCGCCATGCGAACTCGAATCACATGTACCCCTGTGCCCCTCGTTCATCTATAAAAGGAGGCGCCAGGACGTTAGAAAAAAGGGGGACTCAGACCCGAACAGGAGGATCTAGAGCATAGCTAAGTCTTTAGATCACAGAACGACACCGTGAGCTTGCGTAAGGTCGAGAGCTAGGCGCCTGACCGCTAAAGCCCCTCCTCATGCTCCTCACATCTGCTTGTATTTTCCCCTGTACTAGCACTTCGGTGCAAGATAACACGAACTATCCTCCCCCCGCTGGACGTAGGGCCTTCTTTGCTCGAACCAGGATAAATCATTGTGTCCTTCTTGCATCACCCACCGGATTAGGGAGCACGCGATTATAATATTACTCGTTGGTGTTAACCCCTCGAGGGTCAAAACACCGACAGTGTCTGACTTGTTAGAACTCATACTTATTGATGTGTGCGGACCACTGAGCACGACAGTCAGAGGCGGATTCCAATACTTCATAACTTTTACTGATGACTTTAGTAGATATGGGTATGTCTACTTAATGAAGCATAATCTGAAACATTTGAAAAGTTCAAAGAATTTCAGGATGAAGTAGAGAATCAACGTGGCAAGAAGATTAAGGCCTTGCAATTTGATCATGGAGGCAAATATTTGAGTCACGAGTTTAGCAATCATCTTAAGAGTTGCGAAATTGTTCCACAAATTACGTCGTCCAAAACACCGCAGAGAAACGGCGTGTCCAAGCGTCGTAATCGGACTTTGTTGGACATGATTTGGTCTATGATGAGCCGGTTGGACCTTCCTTTATCATTTTAGGGATACGCTCTAGAAACAGCCGCTTTCACACTAAATACAGTACCATCTAAGTCCGTAGATAAGACACCATATGAGATGTGGACTAGTCGGCGTTCCAATTTGTCTTTTCTAAGTTTGGGGTTGCGAAGCTTATGTCAAACGGTTGATATCTGATAAGCTAGCACCAAAGTCAGACAAGTGCTTCTTCGTGGGATATCCAAACGAAACTTTAGGGTATTGTTTCTATAACCGGTCAGAGGGCAAAGTGTTTTTTGCTCAAAACAGTGTTTTCCTAGAGAAAAAGTTTCTCAAAGGAGAAAAGAGTGGTCGGGAGGTATATCTTGAAGAGGTTCAAGATGAGTCATTAGTGAATGACTCGACGAGTGATGGTAATGTAGCAGAACAAGTTGATATACCTGTGGTCGGTACACCACCCCAACCACCTGTGGTCGGTACTTTGCCCCAACCACGAAGATCAGCAAGACGTTGCGAATTATGTGGTGATTTGTTATTGTTAGACGATGATGATGCCTGTGAATTATTCGAAAGCAATGATGGACCCAGATTCCGAGAAATGGCAGAGTGCCATGAAATCCGAGATAGATTCCATGGGAGATAATCAAGTTTGGAACTTGGTTGACCTGCCTGATGGGGTTAGACCCATAGAGTGCAAATGGATCTTTAAGAAGAAAAAGGATATGGACGAAAATGTTCACGTCTATAAAGCTCGGCTTGTCGCAAAGGGTTTTCGACAAGTTCAAGGAATTGACTACGACGAGACTTTCTCGTCGGTGGTGATGCTTAAATCTATCCAGATCATTCTAGCAATTGCTGCGTATTTTGATTATGAGATATGGCAGATGGATGTTAAAACAGCCTTTCTGAATGGAGAAGAGGACGTGTATATGATACAGCCCGAAGGTTTTATTGATCCTAAAATACTGGAAAAATATGCAAGCTTAAGAAATTAATTTATAGGTTAAAGCAAGCATCTTGGAGTTGGAATATTCGTTTTGATGAGGTCATCAACGGGTTTGGTTTCTGTCAGAATAAAGAAGAACCTTGTGTATACAAGAAGAAAAGTGGAAGCGCTGTTGTGTTTCTGATCTTGTTTGTGGATGATATATTACTGATCGGGAATGACATTCCAATGTTGCAATCCATAAAGACTTTATTTAATAATAGTTTTTCTATGAAAGATTTAGGAGAGGCAGCATACATCTTGGGCATAAAGATCTATAGAGGTAGATCGAGAAGGCTAATAGGATTAAGCCAAGATACGTACATTGACAAGGTGTTGAGCGGTTCAACATGGAACAGTCCAAGAAAGGGTTCTTGCCTGTATCACATGGTATGCGCTTCAGTGACAAGCAGTGTCCTTCCACTGATGCTGAGCGCAAACGCACGAGTACGATGTTGAGCGCAAGCGCACGAGTAAGATTCCATACGCCTCGGCAGTTGGTTCCATCATGTATGCCATGATATGTCAAGACCGAGTATATTGCGGCTGGTGGAGCTACAAAGGAAGATATTTAGTTGAGGAGATTCCTCGTTGAATTTGGTGTGTTTCCGATTACGTCAGGCCCATTGAATTCACATTTTAATAACAATAGGACGATTAGACAGGCTAAACAGCCTAGGAATGGTATTCTGCAGCCAGTCCAGTCCAATCAAATTTAACATCTAGTAGTTACCATAATTAGAATAAGGAGTTATCTTAATTTAACGACAAATACTTTCCAATAACTAGTATCAGGTAATTTACTTGAATAGAAAGGTCAAGTTACCAAATTTGATTTATGGTAATTTTAAAGATTAATATGGTAAATAAGAAATGGGATTACGATAAATGCAGGGTCATCATTGCCGTTGAATATCATTTACTAGAACGTAGGCCTTTCTTCATCTGAAGTTACTGTAATTTATTCACTATAATATATGTTTACATCTAGAATTTGAGGGAAAAAAGTGAAGCATTTTATGAATGATCCAGAGCTTCGATCTTGAATGGCTGGATCAGGCAGTCTATTCCAGCAGCAATAAGGTAGTATGATAAACAATTTGAATTGGGTGCTCAACACAGGTCCGTATTTTCAACCTGCAAAATGTACGGTCACAAGTAAACAATTTGAATATAAAGAAATAGAAGTGTATATACCAGTTACTAGAATAAGGATGAGTGACTACAACCATGTATATTCTGCTATTGTTTGTTTATTAAGAGGAACAAACTTTCACAGATTATAGTTGACAAATATTCTTCAATTTGCTATACAGAGGCCTATGTGGTCCGACTAAATTCAAAATTTTAGTTCCACATTACACAAATCCTGATGAAACCCAAACCAGCTAGGTGGAAATGAAGTTAAATCTAGAAAATCAACCACAACTATACACCAAATGAAATGAACATTTAGACAAAACAGATAAAATCAGAAAAAGCTATGCAGCACTGGTTCATGGCAATAAAAAGAACTCAGTATTGCTTTCGGTTAAACACACCAACCGAAGAACACTAGGGGATTAGATGCACAGGTAAGAAATAGTAATCAAAACCGAATCCTCATTCGGATGGCCTCACGGTTGACATAGAATTCGCAATTTTAGCAACTTCTGACTTGAGGGCAAGTCACCCCTGCCTAGATGGATCAATGTCTCTGTCAGCTTGTCTCTGGGACATGCAAAACCAAGTTGAGCAGGGATAGAAGGTGCTGCTGCCCATCGGTGATGACCAGAACCAGTGTCCAGTGAATGGATTTCTGCGGGGCTCACCTCGAGTTACTATCATCATCGGAGATGCGACCGTGCCGGATTGCTGCCTCCCGATGAACGAGCACGACCATGGCGGCCGTGCGCTCCTGCCAGTCAGCTTGATCTGCAAGGGGCTAGTCACATGGCCGCCTGACCAGGATGGGAAGTTGTGCGCCGCCTGTCAGGGATGATTTGGGGCCGCCATCAGTGGTTGACGATCGACGCCGGCACGCCGCAGGTACCTGCCACAAGGAAGGCCGCCGCCGCCACAAGAGGCAGCTGCGACGTCGCTGGTGGTGTGCAGGTAGGGAGGGCTCGTCGGGGAAGGTTTGGCCATGGGGCGGAGGGCGAGCCACGCCGTCGCCCGTGCCGCCACGCCCGTGACGACGCAGATCTACGCAGGCAGGGAGGTGCAGGGCCGCCCGTCGCGCGTCGCAAGGAAGGTGGAGGGGTCGCCGCCTGGACGGGAGGTGCCGCTACGACGGGGAGAGGTAGACGGCCAGGGCAGCGTGGTGCCGAGGGAGGGGCGGCGCCGCTGCTCGGTGTTGTGGTGGGCAGAATGGAACCTGGAGTGCGGGCGAGGTGTCAGGGGAAGTAAATGTGATGGTTGAATAGTGGCTTATGGGGACCAGAGAATATTATTAGAATGTTGGACCAGCCAGCCATGCAGGAGGGAGACGCACGCTAGCCCGACGATGCTGCGAAGGTCGCTCGGTCGGATGGTCTGTCTACCGAATATAATATTTTGTAGACTAATAATTCTATTTATATATATAGATATATTAGCGGTTTTCACGTCATTGACTCTATTAGCCGGCTGGTACACACACTGTTGTATGAGCTCATCACACCACACATCATCGTTATTATTGGTGATTTCTAAACGGTTCCAGATCATCATGCAGATGGATAAAAACATGTTAATATAACAAAAAATACAGCCTGAAGGGTGGGCGCAAGAAAGTAGAAGGAGAATCTGATGAATGCCTACAGAAATAATCGATACTACAAGTCTCACTCAAGAGATCAAATATCGACAACGACAGAATATATATATATATATAATTCGAAACAAAGAATTGGTGCTGTTGCTTTCGGCTCTATTTTGATTGCCTATACAATATGTTTCTCTTGATTTGATGATCTTGGTCTCCCCTGTGCGTCCAAATTAAACTCAATGCATCTCGATCGTTACCGTTACGCGCATTGCCTATTTATGTACAGTAAATGTTATTTTTTTTTGAATATAACACTAGACGACGTTTGATTCGCTGAAACATATGAATCCTGCAGGTTACTGAGCTTCAATGTTTTGACCATCAACCAACAGGAATGGGGATGTTGACGCATGCATGTCACCGTCGTCTTGTGTTGCGACCCAAACAGGTCAGGCTCCCAGAAAAGGCCCACCGCGGCATTACTGCTGCCGGCCGGCTGGTAAGCAAGCCGACGGTGATTGTGTGATGGTGGGAACCCATGGGTGTGTTTAGTTGCCTCGAATTTTGAAAGAAAATGTCACATCATGTCATCTCAGCGTACTGTAGCATTTCGTTTGTATTTGGTAAAAATTGTCTAAACTTTGAGTAACTAGACTTAAAATGTTCGTCTCGTAAAGTACAACAAAACTGTGTAATTAGTTTTTAATTTTATCTATATTTAACACTCCATGCATGTGCCGGCATTTTGACGTGACGGATGATAGGAATTCTGCATAGTGAATTTTGGGGTGATTTCATAGTATCTAAACACAGCCCATGGCCGGTGATGGAGCCATGCATGGCAGGGAAGGGAGCAGGAGCTAGCGAGCAGCACGTCATGACAGTGCCAGGCAGTGTTGACATCCACAATTAAATGCGCGCGCTATGACCAATCAGGCCAGCAGCGTGTACGTACAGAGTCTTCTGAATGGAAGAAGTCATGGATCCAACTGTAACACCATCTACCGGCGACTCGTAACACCTAGTGTTAAGCATGCATAAACACTGACATTCATTAGCATAAATATTATTATGCATGGCATTAATAAAAATGTTAAATGTCATTTCATGTTTGATGCTTGAATTGTTCAAAAATGTGCCTGAATTGGATGTGAGCATGTTAAGTAGGACAGGTGCTTGATGATTGTCCACTAAAACAATCTAGACATGATTAGGGCACCAAATAAACCTAGGTTTATGTTAATGACTTTGGCTAATTAAGCCTTGATGTCATGGTTGACCAATGTGAACCTTGAGAGTGACTTTGTTTGACTTGTTCAAAAGTGGTAGCTAGAGTTTATGCATGTCGGTGCACCCTTAATCAATTTTGGATAGATTTTTAGAAGGAACAAAATTTATAATTATCACTTTTCATGAAAATGATTAGAAAATGTTCGAAAAGGGTGAAAAAGGTACGTTTGAGGGCTGTTTTTTAATTAAAATGAATTTATGAGGTATTTTTATTTTGAATTTTGTATTTCAAAATATATGCAGAACTAGGCCATAATCATTTAAGACGAAATGTTCTACTCTTCGAGTGCTACATTTTTCTCAATATGAGTTTTGGCTAATTTAGCATATATTTGAAAATATGAGGTCAGAATGATTTTTCTAAAGGCTACAAAAAAACTATTTTTGTAACGACTTCTCCTTGGCCATCAGGAAAATGGCCAGTCAAAAATATCAGGCCGACCGGCCTCAGGCCGCTCTCGCCGCGCGACATGCTCTCACCGGCGACCCTGGGCGGTGCCGGGCCGGCCGCGCGCGTTAAGGCGTCGCAGTGCCCTCACTCACTCTCTCATTTTCTCCTCTCCTCTCCCCTACCCTCGCCTTCTTCCTCCACGCACAGAACCGCAGGGCACCATGGCCGCCACTGAAGCTCAGCCGCCGCGGAGCCGCCACCTCGCCACATCATTCCTTGTCTTAGCCCACGCTAGAGATTCGCCCCACTCCACGACACGTCCCTGAGCTCGCAGCATCTCAAATCGTCGACAGTAGGGGCCGAATCGGCCAGGTTCCTTACCGCCACCATGGCCAGAGCTCCGCCCGCCGCCTGCGTTCCACCGCTCCCTGCCTTCTTGTTCCCAAAAAGCACCACCAGCAACTCTACCTCCTTCCACTATACCTTGCGCGCGCGTTAGCCGGTGAATGTCGCGCCAGTGCGCCGCCACTGCCATGGCGCATGGCTGCAGGCCGCCGGCGCCTATGGCCAGGGAACCTCCGGTCTCCTCTGGCTGAGCCAAGGGCACCAGCGGGCGCGCGGTGGCCCCTTGGTGCTCCGTAGGCCCTCCCCTCCATTGCCAACCACTTTCCTGGCCGGAAACGCCGCATCCCCGTGCCTCCTCTGCTGCATCCCCACAAGAAGGACCTCGCGCTGGAATTCAAGAAATGGCGAGGGTCGATCTGTAAAGTTGCAAGAGATAGATTTACAGATCAGGTGTCAGTTAATTTTGGGAAAGTTCAGGGTCCTGATGAAAAGTGGTTGCCCTTTATGAATTTCGTTTTTATTTAAGAATAAATTTTAGAAATATTGTTTAATCTTCTAAAATGCATATCTCAATGATTATTGATCCAAATGGAGTGATTTGAGTTTTATTGTGCTTGTCTTGAGCAGATATATCTGTTAAAAATATTGCATATTAGTTTTGAGATACTTTTATATGTAGCTTTATTTTATGTGCTAAATGCTTATAATCTTTAGAAATGCATAGTAAATCCTATATTGCTCTAAAAAATGTGATTCTAGTTTTGTTAGTCTTTTTATGATATGCTTAATCTGTGAAAAATGTTTAATGGCTATGTTATGTGTAAACATTGCTCTGTTTATTTATAGTGCTATTTTCGCTAATATGTTTAGAAATTCATAGTAAATAATATATGAGGAATTTGTGCATGATAATTTTTGTGGGTTGTTCTTATGCTGTGGAGTAGCTAATAATGTTATGAGAGCTATTGTTTGACATGTTTGATAGTGCAAAGTATTTTATGCTTATTTAAATGTGTTATCTTATCATTTTTGTGTAGACTAGAATACTAAATGTTTTGACTTGAAATTTTTATGGTAGACTCTAATAGATATGATTAATCTCCTGTAATTTCTGTAAAATTTTCTATGTAATAGAAGTATATGATGCAGTTCTGTCCTTATTTAAATATGTGTTTATTGATCATTTGTTTTATCATTTCATGCTATCTTTAATGTTTGTATATGCTCATGTAAAGTGTATAACTAGATAGTTCTTTTGGATAGGTTCAGTTTGATGTCTAGAATACATGGATGCTTATAATTCAATAAGTGTGCAAGCTCATAATTGTGTCTATATATATATAATATGTATGTATGATTGTTTAAGGTTGTATGTATGATTGATTTTGATTAATCTATCATGATGAGTTGCCGCTATGATTGTGTTGAGAATGGTTACTTGCTGGTCTTATATATTCATGACTTGTTGTTTGTGCATCTTGAATAGTTTAGATAAGAGAATGCAGTAGATGACATGTGCTTATGATACATGTTCTTGGATGGTGTTGACTACCTTGTAGAAGTAATGTGCAAGCATTCATGATCATCAACATATTCCATATCCATTCCATGTGCATTCCTCATATTCATATGCACATATGCATCATATATGATCGCATGAGAGGACACCAGTCGCAAAGCCGTGGAGCCAGAAGGAGAAGTTCCCGCATAGGAGGTGATCAGGAAGAAGGAGCAAGACGTGGAGTTGTACAAGTGCTTTGAGATTCAGCCTCGCTCTTCTGAGGAAGGCAAGCCCCGGAGCATTTCTCCCTATGGTTTGCAAATATCTAACTTGTGTCCTTTACTAGTTTGATGCATTAAGTTACGGGCATTGCGTGAAACCGTTGAAGCATTACTTATATTCCTTGTCTACCTCGAGATATACTTTATACCCTGTTAGGTTCAGGTCTCGATTTATTACTCCACATGGTTATTCCAAGATAACAATGTAGCCAACCATCTCTGAGTCACCACCTATAACTCATGGATGATAGGAAATCACCTGACTTCTATTGATCTAATTTAAGCAGGGCTAAGCAGATAAATCGATTCCTGAACCTAACAGGGTATAAAGTATATCTCGAGGTAGACAAGGAATATAAGTAATGCTCCAACGGCTTCACGCAATGCCCGTAACTTAATGCATCAAACTAGTAAAGGACGCAAGTTAGATATTTGCAAACCATAGGGAGAAATGCTCCGGGGCTTGCCTTCCTCAGAAGAGCGAGGCTGAATCTCAAAGCACTTGTACAACTCCACGTCTTGCTCCTTCTTCCTGATCACCTCCTATGCGGGAACTTCTCCTTATGGCTCCACGGCTTTGCGACTGGTGTCCTCTCATGCGATCATATATGATGCATATGTGCATATGAATATGAGGAATGCACATGGAATGGATATGGAATATGTTGATGATCATGAATGCTTGCACATTACTTCTACAAGGTAGTCAACACCATCCAAGAACATGTATCATAAGCACATGTCATCTACTGCATTCTCTTATCTAAACTATTCAAGATGCACAGACAACAAGTCATGAATATATAAGTCCAACAAGTAACCATTCTCAACACAATCATAGCAGCAACTCATCGTGATATATTACTCAAAATCAATCATGCATACAACCTTAAACAATCATGCATACATATTATATATGTATATAGACACAATTATGAGCTTGCACACTTATTAAATTATAAGCATCCATATATTCTAGACATTAAACTGATCCTATCCTAAAGCACTAGCAGGTTATACACTTTACATGAGCATATACAAATATTAAAGATAGCATGAAATGATAAAACAAAGCATCAATAAACACATATTTAAATAAGGATAGAACTACATCATATATTTCCATTGCATAAAAAATTCAACAGAAATTATAGGAGATTAATCATATCTATTAGAGTCTACCATAAAAATTTCAAGTCAAAATAGTAAGTATTTGAGTCTACACAAAAATGACAAAATAACACATTAAAATAAGCATAAAATACTTTGCACTATGAAACATGTCAAGCAATAGCTGTCGTAACATTATTAGCTACTGCATAGCATAAGAACAACCCACAAAAATTATCATGCACAAATTTCTCGTATATTATTTACTATGAATTTCTAAACATATTAGGGAAAATAGCACTATAAATAAATAGCGCAATGTTTACACATAACATAGCCATTGAACATTTTTCGTAGATTAAGCATGTCATAAAAAGACTAACAAAACTAGAATCACATTTTTCAGAGCAATAGAGAATTTACTATGCATTTCTAAAGATTATAAGCATTCAACACATAAAATAAAGCTACATATAAAAGTATCACAAAACTAACTTGCAATACTTTTAACAGATATATCTGCTCAAGGCAAGCACAACAAAACTTGAATCGCTCCATTTGGATCAATAATCATTGAGATATGCATTTTAGAAGATTAAATAGCATTTCTTAAATTCATTTTTAAATTAAAACGAAATTCATAAAGCACAACTACTTTTCATCAGGGACCCTGAACTTTCCTAAAATTAACCGACACCAGATCTGTAAATCTCTCTCTTTTGCAACTTTGCAGATCAACCATCGCCATTTCTTGAATTCCGGCGCGAGGTCCTTCTTGCGGGGATGTAGCAAAGGAGGCGCGGGGATGCGGTGTTTTCGGCGGGGAAAGTGGCCGGCAACAGAGGGGGAGGGCCTACAGAGAACCAAGGGGCCACTGCGCGCCCACTGGTGCCCTTGGGTCGGCTAGAGGAGATCGGAGGTGCCCTGGCCACAGGCGCCGGCGGCCTGCAACCATGCGCCTGGTAGTGGGGCGCACCAGCGATGGTATTCACCGGCGAATGCATGCAAGGTACAGTGGAAGGAGGCAGAGCTGCTAGTGGTGCTTTTGGGGAACAAGAAGGTAGGGAGCGGTGGAACGCAGGTGGCGGTCGGAGCTCTGGCCATGGCGGCGGTAAGGAACCCGGCCGATTCAGCCCCTACTATCGACGATTTGAGACGCTGCGAGCTCAAGGACATGGCGTCGAGCGGGGTGAAGCTCTAGCATGGGCGAAGATGAGGAATGACGCGGTGCGGTGGCGGCTCCGTGGTGGCAGAGCTTCAGCGGCCGCAATGGCGCCCTATGATTCTGTGCATGAAGGAAGAAGGTGAGGGTAGGGGAGAGGAGAGGAGGAAATGAGAGAGTGAGGGAGTGAGTGAGGGCGATGTGGCGCCTTAACGTGCGCGGCTGGCCCGGCACTGCCCAGGGTCACTGGTGAGAGGATGCCACGCGGCGAGAGTGGCCTGAGGCCGGTGTGCCTGATATTTTCGACTGGCCATTTTGCTGACGGCCAAGGAGCAGCCGTTACAAAAATAGTTTTTTTGCAGCCTTTAGAAAAATCATTCTCACCTCATATTTCAAAATATGTGCCGAATTAGCCAAAAATCGTATTGAGGAAAATGTAGGACTCGAGAGTAGAACATTTCATATTAAATGATCATGGACTGATTCTGTATATATTTTGAAATACAAAATTCCAAATTAAAATTCCTCATAAATTCATTTTAATTGAAAAACAGCCCCAAACCTGCATTTTTCACCCTTTTCGAACATTTTCCAATCATTTTCATGAAAAGTGATAATTACAAGTTTTGTTCCTTATAAAATTATATACAAAATTGATTAAAGGTGCACTAACATGCATAAAATCTAGCTACCACTTTTGAACAAATCAAACAAAGTCACTCTTAAGGTTCACATTGGTCAACCATGACATCAAAGCTTAATTAGCCAAAGTCATTAACATAAACCTAGGTTCATTTGGTGCCCTAATCATGTCTATGTTGTTTTAGTGGACAGTCATCAAGAACTTGGACTACTTAACATGCTCACATGCAATTCAAGCACATTTTTGAACAATTCAAGCATCACACATGAAATGACATTTAACATTTTTATTAATGCCATGCATAATGATGTTTACGCTAATGAATGCCAGTGTTTATGCATGCTTAACACCAGGGTGTTATATCCCTTCCCTCCTTATAGAAATCTTGTCCTGAGATTTGTGTTATTACCTTTGATTTTTGAAAAGCGGTAAATCTCACACACATACTTTTTCTGTCACGCAGATGGCATCTTCTGTCATGGTGGTCCTCAACACTTTATCCCACTTTTATGACTTGATTCCAAGTCACTGTCTTGTTATCCAAGATCCAAAATAATTTTTTTCCTACCGCTGATCTGACATTGGGTCCACGTGACCCGATCCTTTCTTTTGGGAGCAGTAACGTTCCTTAGCTATGACATATGATACATGAAAAGATTGTACTCGTTTCTGGAGGTAGCTGCAAATTGAAAACCATTTTGACTCACTTTGTAGGATTTGGTATGGTAAAACCATACTTTGGTATGAGCTTTGTCTTCACAACCATTGAACACTATTGCAGATGTTTCAAAACTTGAGTTGTAACGGTGGTCCTTGGGTAGACACAATAGTCTAACGGTGGTCCTAGGGTGGACACGACAGTCTTCGAAATACCATACAACCAAACAATCTTCTCTATATACCATTCATCATGTTGCAGTGGTCGATCTTATTAGCTTTAAGATGTAGGCAATGAGCGAGCGTGGTAAGGCGATCGAAACCCATAACATAGCTTATTTGCTAATCCCAAAGATGCTTAGTTGGCTCCATAGGAATTTTCTTCTTGATATAACAATGTTCCTATGTCAGACTTTCGGTCTTCCATGCTTTTACCTTTCAAGAGAAAATAATTTTAATATTCTACAGCACTTTGGGATGCATCCAAAGAAACTATCTCCAAATACAGTTGCAAGATATTGCATTGCAGCTTCTGATTCAAGGTTTCTACAATTCAGATTTGCCTTGTCTAGATGATAGTGCACTTTCACATTAAAATCCTTAATTTGTTCGAACCATCTTTTTCACCTCATATTCGGTTTCAGTTGGGTGAACATATACTTGAGATGCTTATGATTCTCATAGAGGTGGTACATGTCTCCAAGCAAGTGGTGTCTCTTTACCATCAAAGCATGTACAACAACTATTAATTCCAACTTATATATTGAGTAGTTGGCCTCATGCATTCTCAACTAGTGTGAGACACAAGCAATTACCTGTCCATCATGTGTAACAGGACATCCAAAACCAACTTGGATGCACTATATAAAACATCAAAAGGTTCCTTTATATCCAATTACGTGATAGCAAGAGTAGCGGTTAGCAACTTTTGTAAGGTACGAAAAGTTACTTCGCACCTTTCCATCTAAAACAAATTAGCCAGATAAGACTCTCATCCAATATATAGTACCATAATTGAACCTTAAAACTTGTAAACTCATTGGGTGGCATCCAATATGACCTTGTTGAAATCAGTTCAACCCCAGGAATTAGCTCAATAGCAAATTTCTAAGCCTCTTATTGAAAAGAAAGCTTAGAACTTTTCTAGGAGACATTTCTATAAACTCTCACATCTTGTGGAGTGATAACCAAGGCTACATAAATCCAACCATCAAAGAATAGAATCAGCTACAACAATGTTTTAATTTTGTATATCTTTATAAGGTTTTGTCTGAAGAATTTCCTTCATTGACTCTCATGAAGCCATGTTATTTTGGGAGTACATCCAAGGAACTAGCCTTTCAAGTACTTGTCCTTGTGACAAGGGAGGTTTGTTTTGGAGCACAACATACTAACTCCATCGTATGTAGGCACAACATATCTCACCTTATCATACAACTAAAATCATGAACATGATAACATCCTTGAGACAGTGAGAACTAGACCAATTCACAAGTGATGCATATGTTTGTCATCGCTTGTATAGACACTAATCAGGAACCAACCAATGCCTAGCTACACAAAGACTCCATGTGTGCAGCTCTCTTTCCTGATGAAAACACTACATTATCAGATTCCATTTAGTATATGGTGACTTGCTATCTAACTTCACTAAACCATTACTCTTAAAAATCCTCATCCAGTGGTGATAATCCTCTTAGTTGAATCCAATGCAACCTCTTGGGTAAAAACACCAATTAGCTCATACATACACTACTACTCAGATCGAGTATAGTTTCTTTATGATGTAAATACACAAGGGTTAAGTCAATTCTCAGGAAGCAAAACTAGCTTTATTGGATTACTTTTGGCATTAAGGCTTCCTTCCATATAAAAGAAGCGAGTCCCCAAAACCAAGGATGCAATCCAAGTAGCTTTTGTAATGCATCATGAGAGTAAGGAGTCCATTTGTTTACATATAAGGATATACCAGCAGCAAAATATATTATACTCATCCATCCTTAAGCTGGTACATACACCGCCATCGAACATGAGGAACGATATTAATATTGCAGATTTTCTCCCTCTTGGAAAACTAATCTTTATTCTCAAATGGAAGCTCCATTATACCTGAAACTTGGTGGACGTGTAGATCCATAAGTCCTTTGATTACCGACCAAACGACAGCTCAAATGGACATCTTTTGGGGTGCTTTAATAACACATATACCACAATTGCTCATTTTGGAATTTCAGCAACCTTCATGGATGAACTCTTCTCATAGCCGACACTTCACTTAGAAAATCCTCCAACCAACTAGGCATTTGAAAGTACTTAAAGGAAGGATTGAGTTCACAAAGTTTGGTGCCATTCCAATAATGTTTGAGCCACTTCATATAGTCTTCTTATAGGTAACTACTCAGTTGTCTCTCAACACTAAAAGTTTCAAGGCTTCAACTTTTGTAGCCAACAATTGTAGTTGTTGACAATGTAGATGACCATTCTCGAAGTCAACCAAAAGGGGTCACACCTTAAAGGGCTAACTTGTTGGAATGATCACTATACATGAAAAGATTTAGAACTGAGTAGAGGATCATGAGCATAAGGGATAACATATGAAAAGCATAGATCTACCTTGATCCTCATTCATCTAATAACTTGTCCAACTTGAGTGTTGTGTGACACAAATCCAGCAGAAGGTAGCATCACTCAGGGAAATGGTCAGCTACATCACTTGTCTACCATCTCTGGTGGTTGTTAATGTTCATGTTAGTGACCTATTCTTCCAAGGACCATCTTCTTGCAACTCTTGAAGGAAACTTCATTACAAATGGTCTAATAAGGATCTGTAGAATGGATATAGAGGGATAACCAAGGAAGAGTTCATGCGAAGATAACACATTGGTGTAGTTTCCACAATGGATCATGACTAAAACCATGATACCAACGTGTGTCGAGTAGCACAACCATGTGTGTGCACCCACAGGAGGCTCTCGGTTTCGTTGCGACACCGTCAGTTATTAAGACACATTACTGAACTTACAACCAATGTGAAATCCCACATGACACAAACAGATCTTACATGGATAAGCATCACATGCAAGACAACAGTTAAGCAACCAATGGTGATCGCAAGGTTAAGGGATAACAAGGAGGGGATACCAGAACGAAACATGGCATAAGACAAAATGAATATGTGCCTACCAAGGTGATTACCAAATATAAAGCCATTTGGAAATTTAGCTAAGTGAAGCGACATCAAAGAACAAAGGTCAACTAACCTTCTAAGAATAGAGGGGGAATGGGCAAAGGTTTAAGGACGAGACCAAGCATGAATAATCATGAAAGAAATTCAAGGTTATGGCAAAAAAGATTCACATGGTATGGACTGCAAGGACAGGCCATACATGAAAAGTACATCTCACCTTATGATTACGTGACATACGTAAAGTGACTACGAAAGCAACATCGATGAGAGATACATCTACTAAATCCTCATGGTCATTATTGACACTAGAGACATTGTCATCCTCATCGTTTCCATCGAGAACCAGTACAGCAGGCAGCTCCTGCTGATCTGCACTGATTGTCATATCATCATCAGTAGAAACAACTTCAAACTCTATCTCACATGATCAGGAAGGTCAACTAGATTAAATTGGTCATTCAACACATGTAAGCCTTCATGTAGAGCATTATTGTAGTTCTCTATCACAAACAACTGACCCCTAAAATAAACTTCCATCTTCCAAGCTTCATTCCATTGTTGCAGCACTAGGTTAAGCACTTTGCGATAGCCTATAGTTGCAGTAACCAACTATCCAATTGGAACCTACAAATGAAGGATCTCCTCTACAGTTATTACCTCTCTCTGAACAGCTTGATCCCTAGCAATTGTCACATGTGCAAGCTGCTCCTTATCCTGTTCAATTCAGTATCAAATTCCTCCTGCATCTCATGCCTCCAAACATAAGCATGATGGAAAGCAATTTCCATATGGTTAACTACACCCTCCAAGCAGGAGTAAGTCATCATCAACTGTACATAGCACTAATGGCTGGACCATTGCTATTCTCAACCTCATCTACATCTCACACAAGTGTAGTTCCATTATGCTGACGTCACACCATGTGGTATGGGTCACCCTTCAAAAACACACCAGTTGTAGCACGAGCAACCTCTTCTGGAAACTGCTTCAGAAAGCCTCTCAGAGCTTTGTAGGCTACCTTATTTTGGCAAATTACCAAGGTGTCGGGCCTTGTGCCACAAAGAGTCTGCCACACTAGATAGTCTCATGCTCCTCTCTTGCTAGGACCATAACCTCAACTATGACCAAACTCTGGTTCTTAATCTCTTGTTATTTGGTCCACTGATAGCAAGGTTCTCTGGGTATCCAACAGAGTGCAAAACTCTCCATAGCAGTGAAGGCATACCAAACTCCTTTAGAAACTTCTTTGTACCATGTGGCTCTCTGGTGGTAAGCTGGCGACGTGGAACTCTTCTACCTGTGGACTTGCGAGCAATGTACTTCATGCAAGCCATCTGTATCGGGTTGCGACTCTCTTGAGAACGGATATTAAGTTGGTGGATTTTATCAAAAAGAGATAATCAATTTTTAAGGAAAGAGACAATGCAATAACATGGATGAACATGCAACATGATGCATGCACGTTCTATTTGTCCTCATGACCTAATACATCTAACATGCAATGCGGTGGCATACATCGCGCTCTCGTTATACGTAATTAAATCGGTCTACACGTTTGCTTTGTTAGTGTACCATTGATGGTCCTTAGCTCACATTTTATACCGCTAATTAGAATATAAAATCAACACCAAACTTAGTGAATAGGGTTTTATGCTAATGATTTCCATGAGTTTTGGTATTTTACTTGTTTTGCAGGGCTAAGTATAAGAACACACCAAGTTGGGCCAAAATAAGAATAAAACATAAAGCCAATATTCATTCCCATTTTGGCCTAAAGCAAAACAAGGAAGTAGAGCAAGAAACCCAGCCCACTCACCTCAACTGAGCAAATCCACAACATGGCTGCAGTCCAGGCCCTTACACCAGCCCACCACGCGAAGTCTGTCATGAACCGACTTGGGGGTGGGCCGACCGGCGCACCTGGTCTGGCCGGTGCACTCCTAAGGCGGTTCGGGCCCAACTGCCTCGAGGCGGTACATTCAATGCCAAGGGAGGGTGGTATGCTAGGTTTTCCCATTCTACCCCCGAAGTGCCTTCCACTAGCTATAATAGGAGGGGAGGAGGCAATCTGATTCCATCAACACACCAAAGGAGAAGAGCACTACACATTTGAGCATCACTCCAAAGGGGCTATGCCCTAGTAGCTATGTAGAGTTAGAAAGTGAGATGTGAGGGAAGGGAACGGGGAAGTGTCGGGCTTGTCGGCGTCTTCCCGAGCTTGTACCTCTAAAAACAAGCCCTTGGCTCCTTCATGGGATCTTGGCTAAGTAAGTGTTCATGTTTCTTATAGTCTGATAAAATTCCTTTGTTTAGCTAAGCTTTACCAATACTTACTTGCGGGATCGTCATTCGTCCTTGTGATGGATGCTCTAGTAGAAGGACCCTGGGGATGGGTAAGCCTTGATATCACGCTAGAGTAGTAGTTGACATCTTGGACGCGGTGTTTAGGCTCGAGGCTACCTTCGTTTGCATCGTTCATGTACGGTTGAGGTGGTAGGCGGCAGGGAGTGACCATTTCTCGTCCGTCCTTTGTAATCCCCCACATCCGTGTTCGGCATAAAGCCGTACGCTGGTATCGCCTGGCAGACCAGGTGCGCTCTGGTGCCCGAAGTGAGAAAGTAGAAGTATTGCAACGCCATCCTTAGGACCCTAAAGGCTATAGGAATCCATCTCTACCCCCTTTCTATGTCTTTCCTTGTGTTGTTCCTTGGGTGAACTAGCTAGTTGAAATACCTCCGTTCCCTGTGGAAAATACGATACCCTGAATACTTCTGGGTGAAGGCTACAATGGTACTTCCGTACGCTTGCGGATTCTCCACATATGTTAAGAAACACCAACATGTACCTGCAAAAAAATTCATTGCAACCCAAGTCCCACATGAGTGCAATTCAACGTAAAAATTCCACGCACCTTCCGAACAAGGTGAAAACACCAATTACTCACACCCTCGCCATTTATGTATATCCCCAAATATACATACATGTAGGTGCACGCTACCTAAATCATCGTCAGAAGACGGCATCGTCAGAAGACGGAAACCCAACATGGGGTACCTTCATATAAACATGTGTGCAACATGTAAATAATTCAGCACCATATAAGCACTCCTCTAGACCAGCTATGTATCCGATCATGCTCTCACAACTTACACTTACCTTGTTATCAAAACAACCTTACCTTGGCGCACAGGCATAATGATCCATACATTACCATTCAAGTGAATGGCACCCATATGAATCCGTCATTGCATGGGCAACGGCAAAAGAGAAAATATGATGCAATCCCCCAAGTCATTACTTATCTAAGCCACCTGAAATCCTACTGGGCATAAAGGATAAGATAACTGGCACACTCTTAAGTTTAAAATCATAGATTTAAACACCAATATATAGCTATAGGTTTGCAATTAGTTTTGTAAACCAAAACCCTTTATTTAAAATACACATGTGAATAGTAATATACTGAACTTGGCTCCGATGCCAGCTATAATAGAACCACCAAATTTATATAAGATTAAGTCCAAATTAACCTACCGAGACAGCTTAAGTTGCTCCTAAGCCCATATAAACCCGTTAGTCCGTGAAATTACGAAGGATTTCAAACCAACTTACAACCAAGATCGTACATAGTTCAGCAACCACAGTCCACATGTTACATAAAGTTCACACATAGCTCAATTACATTAGAGTTTACAAAAGATTATTACAACATCTTTTTAAATAAAGTATAGCGAAAGAAAATTACTTTGGAACACCCACACTCACATTTTGTTTAAATATGGCCCAACTCATAGTCAAATCCAACAAGAGCACTAAGGTAAGATATAAGAAATGACTGTGCCCAAGGTCTGATTATCTCCCATAGTGGAATAGAAACCCATCTTGCAAC
Source organism: Bothriochloa decipiens (assembly GCA_023333625.1). NCBI lineage: Eukaryota > Viridiplantae > Streptophyta > Magnoliopsida > Poales > Poaceae > Bothriochloa > Bothriochloa decipiens. Next base: position 59,029,582 of record CM041628.1, read on the forward strand.
CACATCAACCTAGATGAACACCTGCAACAAGTGGGAATAAAACCCTGAGTATGAGAATGTACTCAGCTAGACTTACCCGTCATAAACCAAAAATAAAGTGACTCCAAGGAGTATGCAAGGCTTTATAAGTGGGGTAGCTGACTCAGATATTTGCAGAAAAAGCTTGAGCTTGTTAAGAATAATTATTATAACCTTCTAGTGTTGCATTTTATAGTCATTAACCTTATCATGCTAGATTAGCACAACAAGCATGGTATAATTTATTCAGCAAGAACAGTAACCATTTTCGGTTGAGCATCTTTCAGCATTAACATCATAATCATTTCATCTCTTTGTTCAAGTTCTTACTATGATGCCGCTGCTCAAGTCAAGTGTTCACTGTCTAGGAACGATGGTGATTCGAATCGATTACTAACCGGCTGTTAGCGGTCCTTAACTCACATTTTATACCACCAACAAGAATATAAAAGGCACAACAAACTTAGTGAATTGAGTTTATTGCTAACAATTTTCACAAGTTTTGGTATTTCACTTGTTTTGCAGGGCTTATATAGAAATCTACCTAAAGTGGGCTAAAAGTAGAGAAATATAAAAGAAATAACTAATCCTACTTTGGCCCATATCAAAACAAGATAAAGAAGGCCTAACCATTCATTATATTTGGGCCAAGGGCCAAACTAGGACTGGTCCACCATGCAACCAAGGCCCAGACTCAGAAGGCCCTGTCACCAGAGCCCAGAAGAGAGGAGGTTGAACTAAAACTCATGTCAAGTCAGCCTAACTCAACGAGTGCACCACATGGGCCAACTCATGACGCCGAGGGGAGCACGTCCACCAAAATAGGGCCAGTGTGGCTTCGGACCCCTGTCCGCGCGTCAGGAGAGGGGCGCGCGCCTGACTCCTGTTGCCAAATGGGCCCATATTTGGCCAAGAGGTCCAAACTAACCTAGGGAGGTCGGTTCTGGTGTGCACTCTACATGGAAGGTGCAAAACCGCCTTATGGAGGTTGGTTTGCTCCTTTCCATGTGGGGATGGCACATTTCCAAGGACCCCCTCCTCTCTAAGGGCCATTCCCCCTCTCATTTCATCAACACATTCAAGGGAGAAGAGCCACACAAGCTTAGAGCTAGAGCACCACTCCGAAGGGCTATGCCCTAGTAGCTATCTAGAGCTAGAGAGTGAGATGTGGGGGTGAGCGGGGAGTCGCTGGGCTTGTCAATGCCTTCCCAACCTTGTACCTCTGCGGGTATTCTACTTGGCTCCTTCACGGGATCTTGGCTAAGTAAATATTTGTTTTTTCTACATACTTATAAAGGTCTTTTGTTTAGCTTAGCTTGATCTTCTCTTATTTACGGGTTCGTCGTCCGTCCCCATGATGGATGCTCTAGTAGAGGGCCCTGATAATGACGGATAACCCTGATCAATGCTAGAGTAGCAGTCACTAGCATAGACATGGTGTCTAGGCTAGGGGCTACCTTCATTTGCCTCGCATCCCACGGTTGAGGGGTAGGCGGCGGGGAGTGACCTAGTCCCATCCGTCCTTTTTAATCCCCCATGTTTGGGTGCGGTGTAGAGCAATAGGCCGGTATAGCTTGGCATACCAGCGTGGTCCGGTGCCCAAAGTAAGCAGGTAGAACTCCTGCAATGCTATCCTTAGGACCCTAAAGCTATGGGAATCCATCTCTACCCCATTTCTATCTCTACCCTTGTGTTGTTCCTTGGGCGAACTAGCTAGGAGAAACACCTCCGTTCCCTGTAGAAAATACGATACTCTAAATACTTCCGGGTGAAAGCTACAATGGTACTCCATGCGCTTGTGGATTTATCTGCTTACTCTAAGAAATACCAACAAGCTTTCTGGCGCCGTTGCTGGGGAACAGTTGCTCTTTTCTTTGAACCTAGTTCGTCCTCGTATCTGTATCCTTATTTTAAAAATAAAAAAAATATTTTATATTTTATTTTATAAAACAAAATATTTTCTCTTCCTTATCTACCATGAAGCCAAATTCAAATCAAAATCTTTTTTCTTCAAAGGGGGAGTTCTTGGAGCAACCATTTTTTTTCAAAATCAAACTTTTTCATCTAGCTATGAACTCCACCCTAGTTTGAAAGTTTTAGTTCAAGTACAACCCTTCTCAGGTTTCTATTACGAAAATCCTTTTTAGACCATCTGCATGATTTCGAGGAAATGTGTTCGTGCCTAAACATTTTTGTCATGGCACAAGAAGTTTTTATCTGGAAGTTGTTTCCGTTCTCTCTCAAGGGGGAGGCGAAGCAATAGTACACTAATGCCATAGAAAGTGCAAATGGAGAATGGGGAGAACTTAAAAAAGTTTTATCTTGTGTTCTTCCCCATGTCTCGTATTGCCACTCTACCAAGGACAATCCTCGATTTTGAGCAGAACGAGAAGGAATCCATAGGTGCCGCCTGGGCGAGGTTCTCAATGTTACTACATGCCAACCTAGACTTGTCTTTACCCGATAGTGTGCTTTTGCATATCTTTTGTTTGGGTCTAGACATAGATGCTACCCTATGCTTTGACATAACCGTTGGAGGGTCATTTGAAAAAACAAACCATGACAGAATAGAGGAAAGTCCTTGATTACATCCTAGAGAAACATGCTTCTCCCATCATAATACCCAAATCCCTCCATATAATGACATGTCATGTTTTGAGGAGCCCTCATCAGTTGAATCCTTGCCCTTGCCTTAGATTCATCTGTTGAGCCCTCACCCAAACCACGAACACTGAAGGAAGGAATGTTTTATCCTTCAGAGTTCACTATCCAAATTTGAGGATTATGGAAAAACTTCAAACATTTCTTGGCCCAAAATCCAACATTTTTTCAAAGGAAGTCTTCCCTAAAAGTGAAATCATTGAAAGAATGGTTGTTGGAAGTGAAACGTTCTTCTAAAGCAATTCAGATTCTTTCACCTCCCGCAACCATGTCTTGTTCGTTAAGGGGGGCTTCCGTGAAAGCCCTACACAACCTCACAGCTAAGACTACTATCATAAATTCCTACGAAAACCCTTTTAGGGTGATATGCGGCTAGTCCCGATCGACAAACCCTTTAGAAGTCCATTCAGACTCATCTTTGAGTATTGAGGGATTATTAGGGTTGTGCCATTGGAAATTGACAAAACCAAAGTTTTTCTTATGCTTCCTTATCTATGCCATCCTCGATTTTGACCTTCTCATAGGGCACCCTCTTGAAAATCTCATTCAAAAAAGAGTGAAGAAGGGAGCCCTGATGAGAAGTTTGAAAGTTCTGCTTCTGCCAGCACTAGTTCTTGCTCT